>JACCIA010000015.1:0-1200000 GCA_018906985.1 Apocrypta bakeri | reverse complement strand
AAAAAATATATTATGTAAAAGAGCTGAGAAAATGAAGTGAATGAAACCATTTCAAAACAAATACTTGGCATTTATTTGCGATTAATTAATTGTTTCAACCTGTATTATAAAGTCCCAGTCATTTCATATTCAAACTCTTTTCTATCAAAGGCACTTATGTTTTATTTACAATGCAATAAATTTAGTATCGAAATTCCCATTCTCTATTCAATATTCCATTCAATAGTCTTTAGAATATGATTACGTCTTTCCTATTTCTTTTATGTCTACGTAAGATCGGTGGATGTAATTACCAGAATAATTTACCAATATTTTTTCGCATTTCAATAAACTTTTAAATTTGTTTTATCGCTTTATTATTATTATAGATGAAAAGAAATTCTGATTCCATAAGATGTGATAATGTGGCTACATTATTAGTTAGTAGACAGAAATACGCTATTTTAAATATGACATTCAATAAAGAATCCTTTTAATGTGTGGCAGATTTGATGAATAAATATTTAAAATTGTGATTCGGATCCAAAAATTCTTACTGGAAAACAATAAAAATTCATAGACCGATTCTGTGAAAAAGCACAGGTATGTTGCAGAAAAATATGTTCTAGTATTCGCGCTTGATGGTATTTTATCAGGGCTGCGTCCGTGGCAATCGATACAGCAGATAGTCCGTGCTTAACGCTGTTGCCCTACCTCCATTCTATACAACCAGGCTTTTCGTACAAGCATACCCAACGAAAGCGAGATGCCTCCCAGTTTCGATGGAAAAATTGAGTCTCGACGTTGTCAATGCATGCAACTGGGTTATTGTTTGCATTTTCGTATCGATTAGAAATTTGAGAAAACTGAGTCTATGAATCATAATTATTTATTAAATAATCAAGTGTATTATTATAAATTGAAGCATTACGAGTTTGAACTATATTGATTACGTTAGGATGATATTAGTCTAAGATAACTTGGCGAAGTATACTTTTAAATAATGTAGCCTGTATCTCTTTATTTCATCGCGAAGACTCAGAAACTTTATCGTCTTATTTTTGTTCGTCATTGAAACTTTCAGCAAATATTTATTGTTTTCAATGAGTTTTCAAGACTGTTCTCTTCCAAGTTCTCCTCCTGCGAGAGACGGCCCGTTGAATTAAGAATTAACATGAGAGTCGTATATTTATAGCAACTTTTGAAAACTAAATCTGTTAAGTGATTAAAATATAAGAAAATAATACATAAGCAAAAGTTTAAAAGACTATCAAGAAAATAGTACATCATATATGTATGCACGGTCACTCGGTTATGTAAACAGGTTACTAGAAGATCAAGACCGATTTCGTAATAACTTGGTGAAAATGTCCGTCATCCATTAATTACAAACTTGTTGAACTAGATATTTCAGAAAAATTCAGTTATCGATAAATAGTACGTTAAATAAACGGCATCGTGACAAACGGACGCATGTGACTGACATTTCATTATTCGCCCTGCGAGCATTCGATCGTAACTTGCACATTGAAGACTATCCCTCGTTTTTCCCTCTCTACATATTGAACTTCCGTTACTACTGACACTACATCTTTTTCTTTTTATTAAATATTACAAATATTTGTATCTAAAATAAATGGGATGTCAGCATTACGGGAGATTCAGTAGTGCAGGTCACAGTTTGGTCAGGCGCAAAAACGGAAAGGTAATACACACGAAAAATAGCCTAATATTAAAGTTACAAATATAAATTCTATGTCATATTTAAATAAACTTTCGAATATTATTTGAACTTTTACATAATAATGATTTACCTGTTCTATTCAAAGACACATAAGATTAACTGATTCATATTTTTCAAAACATGCGAGAGTCGGCAAATTATCATTCGGCTCATTGTTCGGATTTCGCTTCTTCGCCTTTTCCCCACATCTTACGACAAGGAAAACTGGGCATAGGAAAACAAGGCCAACTGTAAACTCAATTTAAATGCTGGGAAAAGTGTATCTCTGTAATCTTAATTAACGTCGGTAAAAAATTCTCGATATTGTCGGTAGCAATTATGACTCACTATAAAGCGACATAACAGGGCACTAGCATAACATTGGTGTTATAGGTTGAGATCATGGCAAGGTTTAACTGTCGGTTGTTTTATTAAGGACAGCAAGGTCGTTACGCGATAATTTTGATCTTTAATAGATGTTCGTCATTATTGTTATGAGTTCCGTCCAATATCGTCGAAAAATAAAAATGCATAACGAAATTTCATAACGAAAATCTTTGATACCGTGTATTTTGCCATTCAAATGTTGCAAATAAAATTCGGTTTTTAAAAAATTTCATTTTGTTACATTCGCTCTGATTTTACATTTGTATAATCTGCAATGACACGCTTGCGCTTAAAACTTTTACTGGACAACTGAATATTAAAATATTATTTATGGTATAAATTATGTGACAGATGTTACACAAAGCCTTAGTGTAATAAAATTAACGAAAATAACGCTGGCTATTCAGTTTGAAGATTTTCTTCTTTTCAAAGTACATATGAAATAGATTTTTCGAATTCCATGTGAATAATAAACGGTATCAAACATCGAAATTTACTAAATAGTTAGCGCATTATTAGAGCGGAACTTTAAAATCATTTTTCAAAAGATAAACTTCCATATAAAATCGAAAATGTATTTTAAAAATATAACGTCCCTCAAATCTTACTTCACTGCATATCGAAACGCCCTGTGTATATTTTCAACACTTCCTCTCAAACTGTATAAATATTAACTTACGCAAATGCGCTCAGCCATTCATACAGGCTTTAGACAATTTATCTTTTATATTTTCACATGCCAAAACCACGATGCATCTAAATATTTATTGTCCAGTGAGTCCCGTCCGCATTAAACCCAGAGCCAATAAACTGAAGTGCATATAAAGAGAAATAAACGATAAGAGAGACAAAGACGATGAAATTTTATAGCTGTAAATTGTGTATACTGGTGCATACAAATTTTAGTTTTATTTTTTTATAGAGTAAGAAATGAACTATTTTCAATAAAATGATTGAAATTTTATGTCATACATTCTTACAAATCAATGAATAAATCATTTTACTGCTGTACTATGTACTATGAAATCTATTTTATCGTTCAGGTGCACAAAATATAAATATAAAAAAGAAATCGTTTACCCTTAGAAAAGCCCTGAGATAAGCAGATATGTATTGTAAAAGCTTATCTAACCGCGAGACTATTGCTTCCTTGTATTTAGCAATTCACAATAAGCTGTAGCGATAATCCCGACCACTTGTGAAGTCGAATTAGCCTTTGTCACTGATTGCTCCATCTGTATGCAGGGCCTCAACCCGATAGGTTGAAAAATGAAATTATTGCAGGAAAAGAGAGTGAAAAAAGAAGAAAAACTGTGGAATCTTATCTTACCACGTCTATGGGGAAATCGCTAAGAGACCAGAGGATTACCGGAACAAAAGCAGGTAAACCGAAAGATATTCATAGTTAGCGGTATTTTCCTTCAAAGACTCAAAGTGCACAATTTGAGGGCATAGGAATTTTGAATATTCAATGCTTTTAGTTGGTATTCAATATTCTTATAATAGACGAAAAATAAGGCATGCACATTTTTTTTAAATTTATTTTGACAAAGCTTAGTCGAGTTCCAACACAGAAAGATTACAGAGCCCTCAATTTTTTATAGCTCACCAGCCTCCAAAGTTTTTTACCATTTTTCTGCTGTGGAACAAGTTTGCATGATTACTCATAAAAAATATGGTATCCACTAAAATGTTAGTTTTTAATATTAAAAATAACGATACACTACAGCCCTTTCACAACAGAAGAGATCTCAACTAAAAGGGTGCATACAAAATAAAATCTAACAAAAATACCTTGGAATACATGAAACAATACGTACTGGATTAAACTTTCTAATGTTCATTCATCGTTATCATAATTATATTTTAACCAAGTTATCAACGAAAAAAGTTTTTCGTTGTAAACAACGAGCTTAGTTCTAATCTAATCCATGCTTCTATAACTATGCATTTTAATCATAATAGGCTAACGCGACGGCTCATCGATCCGTAAAATCCAGGAGCGCCTGCATCGCGATTACCCTTACAGTGCAGTTCAATGATAACGTTCCATCAGCCATCGTCTCGCTTTACATCATTAATTGGACAGCAGCAGTGACCTGAGGCGTTATCAGTTGCCACCGCTTCATCCGCACAGACAATTAATCGATGAATGACGATGTTAAGGGCTTGAGGTCTTTTATTTTCGGAGTATAAATACCGATATTAGAGACTTACAATGGTACAGATGATCGTACAGATAATTCAATAAGAAACGTAGAGACAATTATAAATATTATTTTTAAATAAAGTTTCTATTTCAATGCGAACAATAATATTTAGCGTAATTAATATAAGCATAACTATTCGTTTGAAATTCTTTAAGGGTAGACTGTAGTTTTTTAGAAAGCACTATCGATGACTATATTATTCTATATTTTCGATTATTCAGAATGAATATTATCCCCTATTAACTATGATATCTACGTTAAAAATATTAACAAATTTTTAATTAATTTTCAAATGTAATGTGGGAATAAAACAAATGAAATTTTACCTGTCGATTGCAACTAAGTTTTTATCTGCCTTTGTAATAAAGCAGTAATAAAGGTATAATTAACAAAAGCTGTCTACGTGGCCCAAATACGCTTGCAATTAGTTATCTCATTAAAGAAATATTGACGATCAAAATATCATAAAAAATAGCTTATTATCGTGCATGCTTGTAACGCATTGACTCGTGATTTATAAAGTTTATAAATCATCTTAATAGGGTAGTTTAATTAAGCAGTTTGCCAGTGAGAATGAAATTATGATCAATTTCTGCGTAGTACTCTAAGGTTTCTGTCGCGATCAACGAATGTAGGACAATGTGATGTTCTTAACATGAAATTACTCAAAAGTTTTTATCGTTCCAAAGGTTATTACATGTTAACTCGAGTTTCATCCTCGGGTGTAGGATACTTTTTACATCCCCATTAAAAAAACTGTCAAGTTCCTGTATCTTTTCGTTGCGAGTTTGTCTCTTCCCTTTGAACATTTATACGGGATCCAGTTGCATTTTACTTCATTTAATTAACATCAGAGACTTTGTTACAATTGTACGAATAAAGTAGCTTATTAACGCGATCGCCGCTTCGCCAATGATTGAAATAAAACGGAAAGAATCACTCGTGTAGGTTACAAAATTAAAATCTTAGACACTTGTTATTCCCATCATTAACTACCTTGGATATCCTCTTCCTCATCAGGTCCTTTATTCATTCGGCGATGAATGTCTCATCAAGATTTCATCCATTGCATGTCGTTCATTCTACCATCTTATCATTTTTCTAAAACAAGAGGGAGGAAGAGGGCTTGATGTCACGTAGTTGAGATTAATGAGTTGACGCGAGACTACTGATATCCGAATGATCTTTGAATTATTATCGCGTTTAGGTATGTATTCACGTTACCTGTTGCAATTTTGTTCTTGCAATGAAACTTGATATAAATCAGGTCTAGGAATCGAAGCGAAAATAATCACTTATTTTTTATGCAACATAAGTTATAATTTACTAACAAAATTTGTCCATTTCTCATAGGTTTGAAAGAAAAGTAAAATGAAAAAATATCAGACCAAGTGAAGGAAAGTTTACAAGCTTCAGTTATTTTCTGGTAACCATTAGGGAACCAGTGATGCGTACGCAAACAAATACGAGCCGGGCGACTTATAAAACGAGCTTAACTCGACTCTGTATTGAAAAACGAGCAGAGATCCTCTTGTCGCATCTTCGCTCTTTTTTTGTATCGCAAACTTTCGCCCGGACGCTTTTTTCCTCTCCTCCAGTTTACTGGCTTTACCAACTAATTTCCGTTGTTCTCTGTATATCTATATATATATACCATGTCATAGCTTCGAATGCGTAGCGACTCTAGTTTAGGAGACTTTTATGTTTGCACTACCACCAAGTTTGTATAGAAAGAGGAAGAAGTGGAGTGAAATTTCACTCCTTTCGCTGGAACATCTACAGGCCAAGTTTAGCGCATACCGATGGGTGTGACACAGTACGGGTTGTTTGTCGCAATTTCTTTTTTTTGGCAATTAGAAAACAGGTCAGGGATTTTAGACTTGTCGTTGGAATAATTAGTTTGCATGGATTTAGAGTGAGTGAATTTCACATACGAACAGTGGATTCCATAAAGAAGCTCTGAATATTTATTATGAATAAACAGGAAAAATGAAACTATATAGAGAGATAGATAGATTTACTCACCTTTATGACCTTTTTCTATTACGATGTCTTTCCGTAGTATGACCTTCTTTTTTGCTCTCGGCACTAAAACGAAGAAAACCAATTCTCAAAGATAAAAAATACATCATATAGTATTAATATTAAAACTCTTAGAAAATATAAATAAGGCTCATTTTCTGAAATCGAACAGTAAAATTCTATATACTACTATTGACTCGAATATTTCTTCGAATACTTTCGAATACTCCTTCACATCTCATAACGCTTGTCAAAGCGATCGTATCGTCCAAAATCGGTTGCCATATTCTCTCTCTCTCTCTCTCTCTCTCTCTCTCTCTCTCTCTAAAATACCATCGCATGCAGTAACGGTTGTGGGAGAGGCACAGCATTGTCACGCGATTTTGCGGAAGATGGCTTTTACTCGCGCTCGATCAAGCACAATGGTAATTTTACCCTCGACATACTCTCTGTCTCTCGCCTTTTCACTCTATCTTTGTCTATGTATCAATGCACTCTGAGCGGTATCCTCTGACGTCGATGGAGTTTTTCGTAATGCTTTTTTGTGACGCTTCGTTAGGGATGCTTGTTTGTCGTCACATAACAGTAAGTAACAAGGAAGCCCTCTAGACAATTAACTCTACAAATGACGAGAAAAAAGATTTCCATTCTTGATTAACTATTTTTGAGTTTAGCATTTTTATGAAGAGTTTTTTAGCAAGGTTTGAACTACATGTAAGAATGCGTTGCGATTATTTTCAATTTAATATGTAATTATATACTTTACTCAATAGAATACAATGCCGAATGAAAAATATGTCTCATTCGGCTTTGTTAACATTTAATCATTGCTGTATTTGGCTTCGATTTGAATAAAAGAGCCACGTGTCGTCGCAGAGCTGGTAAGAAAAATAATCAGAGTGAACAGTGATTTATCGACAATTAGGATCTTAAGTGGCAATTGAACCATGTATGGACATTATGCGATAAATGGAATCGAGCACGCGATTTAAGAATAGAGAAAAAAAAGAATAATTACTGAGAAACGACACAGGGGCGATTCAGAGATCTGTATATATCAACATATAGCAATTCGATCCTAGTAATAGATTGGAAATTAAGTGGAGCCTATTTTTTTATTAAGAAAAAGAAATGATTGCTATATATATATATATACATACTCTCGATAGTCAAAATCTAAGGGAAACGCATTTTAATAATTTAACACCGATAATAATAAAGCAAGATAAGAGATATTATTAGCTGTAAAGTTGGATATCCATACACATCTATCATGAATGGTAGCCCTCATAAAATCCAAGGTGACTTGGTCAATGAGCAGGGAAAATATACAATTGTAACTATTCATACAAAGCCGACTGAATTTAAGTATACGACTAAACATGCAGCATATTTTTATATATTTAACTAACATTTTTTTAATTACGTGTACATTGCACATCGTAATACAACTATAATTTTCAAATAAAAACAATAATACTTTCAGATAATACGTATTTTAAAATCATATAAGATGAAATATTTTTTGTGTTAAAATGTGATTCCAATTCTCTCTATCTCAGAGTATATCGACGCCTTGGAGGAAAATCCCACCAATTCAAAAGAAGGTTTAAAAAATCAGCCAATTCATATTTAATTTTGAGTTGTCTGGTTTTCGAAGCCTGATTTTGAATTGGCTTATTATTGAAATCTAATTTTTAACTGGCTGGTTTTTCGGAGGCCGGAATTAGCGGGTTTTTCCTCCAAGCCCAGTGGACATCTATCAGTAGGACATCTATCTATAATACTTTTATTATTTTTCGACATTCAAGACTACTTATGTCACTCCCTGCACAATCCTGCTTGACAATCTTAACATTTTGTTTTAATGATTATTTGACTGATCAAAAGAAAGCCATCTCAAGATATTATGCCAAGCAAGGCTTTTGTCGTGTTTTGTTTCGTTCACTGCTCACGAAAAGTTATAGTAAGTGCATCAATGTCAGTTTGTCTATTCAGAAAATGAGATCATCGCTAGAACTCTTAATGCTCAAAATATAAAATATTACGTATTTAAATTAAAAAAATCAACGCATTATAATTGATGATTTTTATCAATTGAAAGAAAGCTTTTCGAATTATTAATAATTGTAATAGCATTAAACTTGTAGTAGCATTAAATTGAGAGTAATCTGATTGAAATGAAAAAAATATATGTATAATCGGTATATAAATCAATACTTACGCATGTCACAATCAACGTCATGAATGACTATTTTGATTCCCTCGCCGTCAGCAAGGCTACCCTGACGAGCTAACTCTCGTTCATCAACATTGACACGAGCTATAGGTCCGGATCGTCCCGGAGCAGGGGCTGAAGCTGCAGCCGTTGCTAACTGTGCCCTTATCGCCTCGATGTTTGGCCTGCAATATTATAAAAACAGCCATACATTACTCTTTTAATTCAAACTCACGAACCGCTTAATATGACTGCTGAGTATATTTCATTAGTCGTTGAAGGACTAGACTAATGAAATGAAAAGAGACTTTTCCAGAGTCATAGCTGCATTTTAATTGCTTACCAAGCGGCATCAAAAGTTTCTTCGCGTATTTATCTTAGAATGATATAACTAAGCGATGTTCCGAAAGTTTGTTTTTCAGAATTTTGACAGGCATCTCTGTCCTAGTGACTCTTCAGCTTACGATTTCAGCTTCTTTACCAATTTCTGAGATTTCAAGTCATAAAACTATGTTTTCTTTAATGACGCGCATGCTTTATAAAAAATAAGTAAATTCACTTTGTCTGCCAACTGTCTTTAGCAGGAATACCTTAGCATTTCAATATATAGTAGAATTTCAACGAATCGTGAAGAACACTTGTGTAGTGGAGCGCGTAAAAGTTAGTAATATCAGCATTTTTTGTACTTTAAGAATGCAATACAAAACCGATACGCTAACCTCGCAAATTTTTCCAGGTCAGGAACCTGTTTTCGACCACATCACTTCGCTGCGCTTAAATTCTAAATGATAATGCTGATGCTGGTATCAATTAGTCTTTAATTACTATTCAGTAAATATCACGTAAGTATTTTTAAACTTGCATCCAATCCATACACGTACATGAGATTTTATTATTGTTCGCAATCACTTGTCAAAGTTTATTTTTGCAATTTTAAGTAAAAGCAATCGGTATTCGAGTCCAAGCTTAACTATATACATACATTGATCAAAGTTGGTTTAATTAAAGTTTAATTGAATCATGCTCGGTTAAATCAATTACAAAGTCATATTAAATTTTCTGTGCTTATTATTGTATATTGCATTATTGGCTGTAGAATACACTCTTGTAAAATGAAGTTGAATATTTATTTTTTATAAAGTAAATCCAACTTTTATAATTTACAGTTTTTTCAGTTTAATTCGTTGCTTGTTTACAAGCTATTATTAAGGCCTCGTAATAATAGTTGTGAGCTTCCGAATATACAACACGTAGCAAAGACCTGAAGGTGAAGGCTTTAATGAATACAGAGTTGTCGACAAAGTGAAGCACGATTAAATGAGAACAAAAATTCGAAACGAGTGCAAAACCCAAGACATTTTGCTGATTAATGTGAAAAAAGCGAGGAAAGAGTTCTAAAATTGAAAACAACGTAATCATTGGTGTGTGTACGCAACTGACAATAACGGCGTAGTTGATGCTCCAGCTTTAATTGAAGAGCAATTTCGTGTAATGGCCCTCTCTTGCGCGCCCGTTTGTCTCTGCAGCTTTTTATGCGGGCTCGAAAGCAAGAACCGCGTCATCTCGCAAATCTGCATAAACAAATCCTTCCATTTCCATAACGAGCATAAGCGTCTCAGGAAAACACTTGTGATGTTGCTAATAATAGATTGTCGGCTTTCGTTCCGCACTAATATTGTAAATCGTTATAAGACGAGTGTTTAAGCGAGTGTTGCATAATTGATTAAGTCAATAGAAATTAAATATCTTATCTCGATTGCAAGTGAATTTTCAATCGGAATGCAGTCATTTAGTATAACGTACTTTAATTTTGCAGATATAAATATTTGGAGTGTTAATTAGGTTGTTCATAGCCCGAATCAATAAACTGTGCATACGTATTTATAGTTTTCAAAGTCGTATTTACAAAAAATTTAATTACATTATTAAATAGCTTATCTACGTATACTCTGCAAAACATGCAATCATTTTCTGGGAATAAGCAAGTACAAATATATATCTGAATATATAATACGAATTTTACTTATTAGAATATATATTAATTCAAAAGGATCTGATGTATCAATATAACTTGTTAAAAATATTAAACAGCAGTGAAAGTGATATATGTACAAGCTTCAAAGATATTGATAATTCAGCCAGGGTCACGAGCAAACACGCTTATGAAGTGAGTAAAAAAAATAACCTCCTTTTATTGACTGAGAAACGAAGTCGTTGATGAAATTTACAGACAAAAGTTTGCCGACTACGAAGAAAAACTGGGTAATCAGACATTTTTGAATCCATCGTGACAGTTAACCTAATTTTACTTTGGCGCGGAGAGATGTATTCACGGGATTCGATTTTAATTCATTTATCCTAGAAATGATCAAATCAATACTTGAATATTTTTCTCCAGATACGGTATAAAAGTAAATAGAAAAAAACTCGAGGAAAGTGAGAATACTAACGAAACAAGAAACTATTCGCTTAAAAACGAATGATTCTCGTTTGCATCTAAATACAAAGCGATGAAACCTCCTAAATATTTATTCGGCTATTCCTGGATAATAAAACGAGCGGCAAGGTCACCCGTAAATCTTACAAATCATTGTTTTTTCTATTGCTCGGTTCTGGATAATCAAACTTTCGATTTTTGCTTATATTACATTCAGGCAACTTCCGAAAAGGTCAACGCTGTTGTCGTTCTGATTTACAATCTGTTTGACCCCCTCATACTACATTGGGATACGAGTATATCACTGAAGTTCTTCAGTGACATACCCGAATTCATTTCCCACGTTTCATCTAGTGTAAATATTTTTTTATTTCTACTAGAAAATTGGTATTTTCTAAGGTTACCGACTTATTGTCTATTTCTATTCACTTACCAATATATTATTAGTAAGTAGAATGAAAGAATTAGATATTTATTTGATTAATTAGCGTAATAATAATTTTAAACTTACTGTTGTACTTAAATTTGAACGACAAATTCAGATAATTAAAGCAATTTAACACTTAATTCTGTTTTATTTAAGAAAGTTCTACAAACACCAATCCGTACTCAGTACAAATCAATTTTCACAAAAAGTCGTATAATCCAATGTAGGTCAACCGCTGTATACATGCTAAATACAAAATTATTTATAAAAAAGAAAAATATTGCAAATATTTTCGGCCGAAAGTAAAAACAGAGTATAAATTCGTAACCTGTCAATTTTCTACTTTACTTCTTAATCAGCTTGCAACGATAACATGTATTCAATAAATAGTCGACACTTAAAACGATAAAAAAGTGCCGTTCTGCAATTCCCTGGAAAACAATAAAGCCCCTCTCACAGTCTCAACAAGCGTACGTAATCCGGCCAACAGGTTGACCGTATACGACGTCATTCGAGGGGCCGCGGATGTTCGATAAACCGGGAGGCGTTTCGACGCAATAATTTTGGCCGTAGGGAACGCAAACTGGAATATAAAGCGCGATGAATCACGCGCTCGACCGCTTGTTCATTTGTCAACGAACTAGTGTGATTAGCGGGACGCAGTTTTCGATACTGAATTTAGGTCGCGGTTAAGCGAGATATTTTTTTATTTTCTCGTAATTTCTTTCACGTATTTTGTTTTTAATAAAACTTATTCGTCGACTGAGTTAGTTTTTTTTATTGAATAACGAATTAGACTATGCATCCTGCTTCATTAAAATAAATAACTTTTCTAACAAAAGCACGGAATGGCTGAGAGAGATTATATTATTGTTTCCTGAACTATTCGCATAAGGTTTATGAATACAAATTATTATTATTGCACATATGAAATTATATACGTGTGCAAAATCAAACGTGACTCGTACATGATGGATCATAAATTAATGTGGTTTCGTTTACAAGTACGTATAATAGTACGTATTACTGTACGTGCTTGTAAACGAAATGTTATTAAATGGATACATTAATCCTAATGTTATTAGATTACTTGTAGGTAGCCGAATTAATAATTTTCGGAAATCGTATTACAGTAAATTATATTTATCCGACTATTACTGAGATAAAGTGCACTTACAACTTTTTATTGTACATTTTCGGTACGATAACAGCAAGATTCTACTAGTGGACAGGGTATAACTCATCTAGAAACACGTTAATCCTATAATCGAATCCGAAATCGAAATTCGGCAGAACAGGTTTTCAGTAATTGAGGCAAATGCGCGGATGAATCGTCGACAAGGTAGTCGCGCATGACGTAACATTGAGGCGACCGCGGAAAGCATTAATTATTTCTCTAGTGGACGGGAGCGACGCCCTGTTTGCGGGACACTCGACTCGTCTCTCGTTTCCGGCTTTCAGCTTTCTCTCTCGTCTGACTATACCTACGTATTTTCACTTGCTCGTGTACCCTCAGGAGTAGTCTCTTACATTAATGTATACGTATATACATTTATACATATGTGTGTCTGTATATATGAATCTCAGAGACCTTGCGCTAGTTATACTGATGCTTTCTTGCACAAGTAAGACAAGGACCATGGGAAGTTAAACTTTCGTCAGAGTTAGCATTTTATTTACGGAGATATTTTTTCCTATTATTTATTTTGGATAATTTAAGGAGGTAAGTTTCCATTGCAACAAGATTGTAATAAGATGCGTTTCCAAACCCATTTTTAATTAATAATTTATGTATTTCCATAATAAACCTTTTTTAATGCAAAACAATATTGGTCGATGCGATTGCGCAATACTATGATGTAACTCGTATGCCAAACTTATACTTCTAGAGTAGTTAACTACTCTTTAACTTTCACTTGTTTAAAGAGAATCTATGTAAAATAAAATACGTCCTTAGGTCATACGTCATTATTGAGATAAATCGTTTCGTTATTTACATTTAAAATTTAAAATATACTTTTTACAATACTTAAACAATGTTTATTAATAGATTATAATAAATTTAAACTAGAAATTGCTTATTGATTTTTATTCAATATTTTTCATTCGAATTTACTACTATTTAGCACACAGACGAAACCAATTTAAATTTTAAACCCGCTTAACCCTATCTAATATACCTACACAATCTAATAAAATTGAACGTATTACCAAATTGTTCGCTTAATTTCATGCGCGATTCGCTTAAAAATTCCTGTCAAAATTTCTTCGTATATTAATTAAATCGAGATTTTGTACACGAGTTTAAAAATTTCGCGACATCACGTAGATTTAATTTCTAAAATCTATACACGTGTTGTAATAAATGTAACATAATAATTATCAATAGCCACAACTGCATGTCGTATGGATATAAATATTTTAATAAATTGTAAATACTCTTCTGCATGCTTGCATTTCGTATGCAATACATTAGAATCTAACCTATTATAATGAAATGGAAGTGTCGGTTGATAGTAATATAAACCTGTTCCACGGAATACGTTGGTACTATAGAAACTTCTAATTTTTACGGTGTCATGTAGCAAAAGTCACTCCTATAGCACAATTAAAGAGAGAATATTTGCTATACTAATAGAGAAATTTCGCTATATGTAAAAATTGCTACTCTATGTAGTAAAAACTCTTTTACGTATAGTAAAATTTAGAACTGATTTTAAAATGTTGAATGTGTACTATATAATAATTTTTCTTATCCGCAGTTATATTTCTTCCTGCATGCTGATTGTAAAAATGATTATCTACATAATAATTTTTACTATAAATTTTCTTAACATTAAATATCTTTCACTCGCTACATAATATTGTAATTTGTTACTCATGTTTTTACTCAAGCCAGGTGATGCATTCATAGTTACGAGAATAAATGGTAAATATAAAACAATTAAAACTGGAAAAATTCGGAATTCCAATCTACTGAGAAGCATAATAGCCTCTAGAGAGAACAGAAAACAATTCGCCATAAAACGCCAATTTCGTTGTTTTACACTACAAGTCTCCTTGTAGTGTAAAACAACTTGTAGTGTAAAAGTATAGGAGAATTTGTACACGGGACAGTTGGCTTCGTGATTCCATTATGCGTTAAAAATACAAGTTATTAAACATCCTTGAAAATTTTAAATTCAATTGAAACAGCTGAATGTTACTGATTGTGGAGTTCGTTTAAATAATAGTCGAGAATAATAAGATAATCAAACAGTGATCAATTATTTAACTACAACGTTTATCTATAGGACTACTTGAAGTCAAAGGTACATACGTCAACAGTAACGGACCACATTTATCAAATATTGTATTTAAAACATTAAGTAGCCTATATGTAGTTTTTTAAAATAAATAGTACGATGAATCTCTTGGATAAAGAATAAAAATGAAAGTCCGAGTACTCACAGCTGAGATCCACGTCGTCGGCTTCGTAACTCCTCGTCTGGCATTAGTATTCCCTGGTCGACTTCCGGCGTAGGTGCAGCGTCGAGATTGATCATCTTCTCATCGTCGGTTGGTCCAGAAGCACCCGAGGACATTTCGTAAGGCATCACCGGCTTGTTGGTACGGAACGATGGACGCCGGGACGTTGGCGCAGGCTGTAGATCAGTATCCGGCTCGCGTCTACCTACAAAGTTGGAAACAAAAAAAAAGTTTGGAGTTACGATAGCATTGTAAACTTAACACTTCTGAATGAATACATGTAATTTTTCAATGTCTGTACTGTATTGAATACGATTTTAAAACAAGTAATAAAAATAGTTTATAATATGTAATGTAAGCATAAGGTAGAGGAAAAATGTAAATAAAATACATTAATTTCATAAAGAGAGTTAGAGATAATAGATATAATCCAGTAATATCGAGATAATAATATGAATAGTTATCATTTTAATTTAGTTAACATGAAATTTGTACTTGTATTGCGAGACATATTAATTGAACGATAATAATCCTGTACGCCGTTTGCAATTTGAATTGAAAGTGCTAATTAACTGCGAAACCAAAAGCACCATACCAACAAAATAAAGAGGAGTAAAGGTAAATGCTACTTCAGTTGCTCTACTGAGCAGTTTGTAAAAGCAAAACGCGGAATAATTGGATCTCGCGTGCACGAATCTGCCGTCCTCTCATCAAAGTTTTGCTCATCGAATACGCCACACTTGCGCTTAGAGTTAGGCAAATGAGACACTGGCGTCAAAGTTTGCACCAATCACGGCTGCATAAATTTCCGCTGCTCTGGTGTTACTGTTCGGTGAAGGCGAAAACAAACTCAACGAACGTATGGATCTATTGTGGGTATGAAGATTGATTTTGTATAATGAACCATAATCGATGCCCGAAAGCATACAAATAAGTTTAAATATGTCTCATTCGACAGTGTTTTTTTACAGTTATGAGTCATCGAATGTGGTGCATGCAGTGCCGTTATATTTCTTTCGTAAATTAATTAATAATAATTTTGATCTTAATTAAAATTACAAACCTTGCGTAGATATAGAAGCCCGATGTTGTGGTGCTACACCCGCAGACAAACCACCAGTACCACCTGCCGAGTAAACATCATATGCCGATTTACGCCTTGATAGCTGCCCCGGAGGACCAAGACCAATTAGACCATCCCCGTGTCCGCTTCCAACTGCTGATGACCATTTTTGTTCTCCGCTTTTGATCTCATCGTCGTACGAATGTTGACGTGTCACCCGAGACTTACGTCTACTGGATCGGTGTCTCCTACCTTCGTCTTCGTCGAGATCCCCAGCACCGTTGTTGTCTTGGTCTTTCATGATAAGAAAAAGTGTATTTATGACTAAAAACGTCATTTGATACGTCGTAAGATAAAATGCATTTAATTCAGGCTAAGATTAGAGTTAACTGAGTGTTCTCGTAAAAGTGCTCATTTTTCAATTGTCGTAGTAATCCTGAGTTTTATTCTGAATTTGTTATTTTCGTAGAAATTCAAATGGCATCTTGTTACTCAACCGATTAATTTTAACAAGATATCATTTGGAGAGAAAATAAGGATAGCCTGTGTATCTTAATCATTAAAAACAAAATGTAACTCTTAATTGGTTTAATAGATTTATAAAGTAAAATATTTTTCATAATACCAAAAAAATGTTACATAACAATTAAAATTCAGTTTTATGGATCAACACTGTTATTGGATTTCGAAAGTATAAATTTACTTGCTATGTACGAAACAACAAGCAAAGAAGAAAGAAAACAAAACATCTGAAAAAATAAACAATACAGTTTCAAAATGTCAGTATTTGTCTAAAGTAGTGTAAAGCGATTCGGTGAGTTAATAAAGGGAATCGCGTTTTCTCACAGCTACAATAGCAGTGTATTTTTCTATCGACCATCGATTTCAATTGCCAAGCGCGTGCCGAGCAAAATGCGAATTTTCTTTATTAAACCGAATATCCAACGAAATAGGCACTGAGAGCAAAAAAAGATAGATCAGCTACGAATGGCGAGAAATTAAAACGAAACTTTTTCATAAAAAATATGAAAAATAAAAAAGTCTCGATAATATTACGATGTCTATATCGGGTGAAAAATTACACGGTTTCGCTCTTGAGATACAAATACCAAGTGGTACGGATTATATAATCTCGATACTATTATTTGTGGTAAACTCGACTTTGTGAAAAACGGAAAAGTTGAAGAAATAGAGATAACAAAATAATTTATAAGTAAATATTTACATATTAAAAATGATACTAATAAATAAAAATATGAGCAGTGATAACGTAAATATCTGAAAGAAATATGTAACAGAAAAAATTGAATACATGAAAATACTGATCAATAATTTGTATATTACTTCTACATTTATAGATAAAACTACGTTTAATTAAATTTGCTTCATCCAATTATTAATAATTATAGTCGCAGTCGAGTAAACTGCATCATTATTTATTTCGATAAAAATGGAATTTGTTTTTTTGTATTAATTCTATATATTACTAACCATTATAATGTTATTGCAAAATACAATATCTGTTTCGAAAAAATCAGGAATCCGATAAAACGTGAACCAACGATAAGTTAGCTTTTCGTCGGATGAAATAAAACTAGTAATTGCGTGTGTGATATGGAATATTTGTTTCACGAGTTTTGTGAGTATCGCGGACAAATCTAATAGCTGCAGGATTTAAATGTCAAACAAATTCGATGTAACAATTAATTTTCAGTGCCACATCCGTAGCGTTATTTGAAACTAGAGGGGAAAAAAACAACAATCGAATTTCAGTATTAGTGCAATACGAAGGAGCAAAGACTGTAATGTATTTAAAATGACATTTTTGCCGAGAACGATCGACATTTCCTGCATACAAGGACGAAGAACTTAAAAAAGGTTTTAAACTAAGGTTAAGCGAGTTTTAAGTTAAAACGGGCGATTCATGTTTTAAATATTTTTAAATGATCTTGTATACGGATAGATACGTACAGTAGATTAAAATTGCTTTTAAAGTAAGCCTTCAAAGGCTTTTAATGACTTCCAAACTGGTTTTTATTTTAAAGTTATAGAGTGTATACTATACAGTAGTTGTTATCATCAGCAAGCAATTATATGCTGATGTGATATTTTTAATTTTACACGGTGCGTTATGTATATGCATGAACGTTTATTGATAATAATGTAATTATTTATATAGATAATTCGGCTTAGAATTTTCAAAAATGTTTATAACATATTTAGCTGATATTTTTATTAATGATTTACTATGAAATGCCTGCATTAATATCGGAATGACAGCTATTTAAAATATCATTATAAAATTTAAGCTTAGTTGATCCAGTGGTTTACCCGGAGTCTTAAGAACAGCGCACAGATTGATGACACAGTGAGAGCCGACCAACGAATCCAAAAAAATTATATTTTTTATATAATAACCTACTCAGTATAACAATAATAATTAAATTATCAGAAATCGATTAACTATTAAATTGTATTTTTATCTTTATTTTTTAAAGTAAAAAATGCCGATTGAAGAAAGAATAATCGATGGTTTACAAGCTATACTACACGATGTTTATAGATGTAACATACCCATCATTTTTCCGGATCGCTGTGGGCTCGAACCTCTTTGTCTCTCACTTCCACCTCCTCCTCTATCTCGATCGCGTTCCTTGGATTGCTGGTCCTGATGCCTATCGGGTGAACCACCTCTTGACTTGCTGCGCCATTCCCAGTCCTCTGCACGACGCTCCCCTGCAACCTTTCGAAACTGCGAACGTTACGAGGAGGTTAGGGGTCACAAGCACAACACAGCGGCAACATGTAGGGGTTGGGCTGGGACAGGCATAACGAACAGATTTTTGAGTCTTTGTGAACTTTCGCATGTTTTGGGCATTGCTTTATTCTTGTGATTACAGCGGTATCAGCCAAGGCGGGGGAATGTGCAGACATGTTTGATGAGCTGCTGATGTATGCGGTATTTTACAGTCGGTATATGATTTTGCAAAGAGAAATCGCTAATTTGTTCAAACGTTAGTTTTAGAGATCAATTTCTTTTTTGCAAATATTTATTTACAGCAGTTTTTGTAAATTTTTCTTGGCAATAGGCACGAATTTACACAGTATTCATGTGCATTTTACAAATACAGGATATTAAGCGTAAGTTTCGCCATATTTTGTTTCAATTTTGTCAGTGATCTATGGCTACTTATTGTCCCCTGTCTTGCTAACAATGTCTACAGCACGTAGGTTAACAACATTTTTTGCGTGGTAAAACCACGCACAATATTAATGATATTCTAATATTGATTTTTAAAGAACGGTCCATGCTTTGATGGTATGATATAAATAGAATTACTGATCAGTTTATTGCTTGTATTGACAGCACCTTGCAGTTAAATACAAATGTAGTTTTCTCGTTAAATGTACATTTTGCACAATGATATATCATTATATTCGAGCCAAGTCGTGCCTATTTGCTTTACTGCGCTTTTTCATAGAAATACCTTCGTCGAGTTTCTGCTGAGTAACGAACGAGTGGAACAGCTCAATAGAAAAATTTAAATTTGCGAAGCAAAGAGAAACGTTAAATTTATGCAAATCGCTGTTTTATCCTACGGTTGCAGACCTCGTCTGTTTAAAGGCCGATAAAACCCAATGACGGAATTAGCACGATTAATACAAACACGTATATTTACGACTTTTTCCGATAAGGAGAGTTTTATTAAACTCAAAAAAGTACTCGCTAAAAAATAATTTGTGTTAATGCTTCTTTAAGTAAAAATGTGTTATAAAAGAAAGTACGCTATTCACAAAAATTAGTATAGGGTGGATTTTTAAGCTACTTTTGTAGTGCATTTCCAAGTTCATCCATTGACAAAAAATAATAATCAATCAACTTTACGTTGCATTTCATCCCGCGACAACTAACAACGTGTATAATCCTTATAAGTATACAAAAGTATAAGAAATAAATACTTGACTTATAATATGTTTTGATGTTCAATTAATTCAGCTTCTAAAGTAACGAGCAAACGAAAACTGCATAATTTGAATATCACTTCCACGAAATAGGTTTGCTCCGTTTTAAAGTAAAACGCGCTTTTACCCTAAATTAGAACTGTCATCTCTTAATTGTAGAGTTCGACAGCTCTCGCAAATGCAGAAACAAATTTGAAACATCGATTAAACTTTGCATTGATGATATATAAGTAACAAATATTTTGCGCATTTTAATATGGTCCTTCATTTACGTTATAAACTTAAACATTATTCGTTGTAGCAAAGTTGAAGAAACAATAAAAAATACGAATTGATATAAATTAATAATCCGTCTCAGACCTAAAACGACTCATTAGTAATATAGAGCAAACCAATAGGAACTTCTCAATCTTATCTTTCGCTTAACATCTTATTAGTGCGCTAAAAATACTTAAGTAAATATAAAAATAGTCTAGCACCATAATATAACTACAGAATAAAATTCGCTGTACTTGTCAATCAATATAATAATAAATAAATTTTCATTATTAATAAAGAATACATTTTGTTAATTCCTGTGTAACAAACATAAATTTGACTTTCAAACGTTTTTGTAGATACATGATGCGAAACATATCAACGATTTAGCTGTTTTAGCACATAATCAGGATACATAAAGTAGCACTGAACTAGCAACGTTAAATGGTAAATTCATTACATTATACATATGAGTAAATCCACAAATTTCAGTAAACAATTTGGTATTTGAAAATCGAAAAATTATTTGCGAGTACACACCAACCGGACCAGTTTTTCCTGGTTCATGGATATCTTCCAAGTAAATCAAGCAATTCACAGATTCGTTTTATATATATTAATACATTATTTGCAAAAGATTCATAAAAAAAGACTTGCTAAATAAATTATTGGTAGTATTTGAAATAAACTAAAAAAACGGGCTTTTTTGGAAATGGATGACCAGTTTATATTTTATGGATTTACTTATATCTATCTATATATATATATATATATATATATATACATATTTTACAGATGTGCCGGGGAACCCTATGAATCAACATTCAGCAAAACGTTACGAATCCATACCTACAGTGGTTAAAATAGGACAAATAAAGAATGTGTAGACAAAGCAGTTTTTAGATCTTGTAAAACACAAAAAATTTTATTCTTACATTTCCGAACCTATCAACTGCAAGAAATATTGGGATTTTCCGTATATGCATCGTCAATAACGCGTGCATAATTGACTCTGGCGAAGCTTCGAGAAACCGCTAAAACGATTTACGCGCGTACATCTCGAAACGATATAAAGCGCGGTTATACATAGATATATACACGGCAGAAATAAGCAGATCACATCTGCAAATTGCTTTTGCTTGAACGACCAAGCAGTCGCAGTAGTCCTTTATGCTTCCATCTACCTCTCTCTTTCTCTCCCTCTCCTTCTTTCTCTGTCAGTTATAGGTATGGATTCGTAGCTCGCATTTTGTCTCAACGATATGGCGCAGGAGTTGCGGAGTTGCGAATAAAGACCAGGCGACTATATAGATGTGCACATCTCACGCTGCAGGTGCTCTCAACAATATTGCGACACATACATGTACAGTGGAACCAAAAGATTTCAGAGTATAAATGTCTGTAATCGTGTATACGTTTTTCTTTCTAATACAACTCATTATATTTATAATTTCATATTAAATCCGGGTGATTCCCTCAGAATACGTCAGAACAGATTGACCGACCAATGAATTTTTTTATTCCAAATAATGTTAATTTGTTCTTTGGAATCTACCATCGTAAATATTTTAAATTTGTTAGAATGCAGCTTAAGCATTTTGATAACATTTCAACGAAAATTTTTTTTATTCAATACAACATTTCAATAGTATAAATGAATGCAATGTTTGAAATCACTTAAAAACCATAAAGCACTATGTAATTTTGATTTTTTTAAGGGTATATTATTAATAAGTAGTATATTATTGGTAATTGCAGATTTCTAAGATGTTTAAACTAAAACTCTACGTATAGTTAAAGTTAATTATGATTAAAAATTCCAAATATGTACAAATTTTCAAAAAAATCCTGTATGTTATTTTAGTGAGAAGTTTTATTGGAACTACATATTACTGAAATTGAACATAAAATAAAACTTTGATTCTTTGGAATTTGTAAACCTTCCGTAAAAAAGGTTTAAAATATTCATGAAGGTACTTAGAAGGTTGAAGAACAGTTTACAATTATTTAGAAGAAAAAAAATAATTGATCGGTAAAATCATCGGAGAGCTCGCGTTATTGCATGTAAAATATTTATTGTTAACTTTAATATTTAAAAGTTACTGCAAAGAATTACGTCCCAGAATGTTCCTTACTTATATAGAGTAACTAAAGTTCAATTAAAAAATAACCCAGCAATAGATTCTTATCTATCAATGTCTCCAAATATGATTCGTATGCAATGAATCTAACGATTTCATAAATTGTCTGCAAGTAATGGTTTTTATCAAATCGTGTTAGTAATTGTTACACTGACAAGTCAACGATGAACAGGAGCTTATTTACAGGCTTAACCATAGACTTATAAAATATAGTGAAAAAACGTACCTTTTCCAGATCCTTTAAGCTAGCGGGTGACACATCCGAGTGTCGACGTCCAAGATCGGGGCTGCGGGGTGGTGCTAAACCAGAACCCAAGGCCCCGACAGATACAATCCCAGCTTGAGAGCCAAGGCGTGCATCGCTATGACGCCTAACCAAGCCCTCAGGTACGGGTACCTCCAATGATCCATCAGTCGATTCGTTACCAATCGTGGGTGCATCGCGAGGCGCCAATTTTCGCCTACAGACGCTACAGCGCCACATCTAAAAATATCATTAAAAAACTTTCATTTAAATTTGATTTTATTTTTTTCTTTTTGAATCAATTGAACTGATATTTAAAAATACTTTTAGTTAAGATTAAGTAAGCGAAGTAGGGTATTTTGAGTGTTAAAAAAATTCACGATTATTTATCCAACTGATTTTTGTTCGTTCGGTTGTGTTGAGGAACGTGGACGGTAAAGCTCGAAGGGCGTAAGGAATAGGTCTGGGATAATAAATGAGCGAAAGCATGCATGCGTGTAATGTAATTCGATCACCGAACGGAGTTTCGCGTTTTATTCGCGTTCGTTCCCGGATTCCGACGCGGTAGATGCACGTTAGCTCGCGCTCCGCTACTACCTCTCCTCGGTTAGTCCGTAACCACGCCGTGAGGCAGGCTTGAGGTGCTGCTGCCCCTCTTTTGCTCAAGCGGACGAGGTCCGCTGAGAGCGAAGGCAATGGGGCTCCCTATATCTGAGCGTCAATGCGCTCCAGGTGAGAGCGGAGGTTTCGCCGACGGATACCAAGTGCGTCTAGGTTTTACCCAATTATCGATGAGACGCTATGTGTCTGTCAGGTTCGAAGGACAGAGACGACCACTCGCGTTGACTGTCTGAGACAGTCTTTTTTCGCGCTTTGCCTTGTTTATTTATCATCTTAGACGATAGGTCTAGATGCTTAGCTAATAGCTCGTATTAGTTGTTGTTCGGGCCCTTCGTGAATCTCAGGTCCGGAGAAAAAGCATGCCTATATGACCACACACGCACATCATGATAGTGAATATTTGTACTAAGATATTTTTAACATTTCAATATTTTTTATGCTGATCGATGATACTTGTACATAGTTCGTAAGTCTATATAATTCTCAAATAAATCAACCTTACATTTCATATACATTTATACGGTTAGAAAAAGGTCATGCTATTTTGGGGATAAAGGAAAAAATTCATTACTTCATTACACGGTATTCTCTAAGGTCAGATTACGCAGGATCACATCCACAAAGCTAGTTCATTTGACATGATGTTCTTGTAATTTCCTCCACGGGTGTCGCGTTAAGTCGCAAAATCCTTCTGCGTTTATCCGTGGACTCATAAATTTTGCAAGAACTCAGACCATCTCTTGGACAATTCACGACTATTTTTCGCATACAATTAGATGTCAGCAGTCTATTAAATGTTCTGTGGCACCGTTAGTTCTTCCTTGCAATGATAATATACCAGTGTACAATATACGTATAATAATGATTTTTCGAGTTAATGATGCATTTTTAAAAATTTGTATTTCCTTTTGAAAATTAGAATTGAAAAGAAATGTCACATTCGTATTGCTGAATTAAAATTAAATGCACGAGAAAATTAAAAAAGGTGAGGAACGGCAGGCGTTATAAGAAGAAAGAAACAATCCTTGATCTCTTAATCCTCAATTATATTTAACCCCCAAAGAAAAAGAAACGATTCTAATCAGTCTCATCTCTTCTTTCGGATTAAAGGCAAAGAACCGCTACGAGAGTTTTCTCTTCTGGTTCTTATATACCATCCGCTCTTTTCTTCTTGGCAAACTTTCGCGCATTTATTTGCGTGTCTCGCTATAATTCCTACCTAACGTTGCTATATTCCGCTCGTGTGCCTAGGCCCGCTCGGTTGAATTTTTTCCACCTACCCGAAGTTGCGAGTACCGAGCATTACAGCGGCTGCTGACGCCTCTTTTTACATTCGTATGGCCATTTGTCAAGAGCTGGAGTGGGAGGATTCTTCTAGCAAACGTTTGCAGAATTTTAATCGTGGACGAAAACCGAGAATGAAAGAGAAAGAGAGAGAGAGAGAGAGAGAGAGAGAAGAGTTGGATTTTCTTGCCTCGCTGCAGGCTTTAATTTCTTTATTTGCCCGCGGACATTTTCAACAGTATCAGTGTAAAAGTTTGTTTAATTTGTACTAGTCTGTATACAATGAACCAAAAATTAAAAAATACTGATTACGGTTCACTTTCACTTGAATAGCTGAGAAATATCTTGGTAGCAAATTGTACACAAGACTTTTTAAACTTGTACAATTTGGGAGCTAACAACAAGCAAGTGGCAGATGCAACCTTATAATAAGCTAATGTCTACTTTATTAATTGCAAGATACAATACATGTCTCGCTTGCTCGATGGTCTCGCGGTATCTGAGATATAATTAAAGTGTGAACGAATTGGGAAACAGGGAAACATCAAAACATGAAACTTACTCACTGCCAACAATTAGTTTTACACTAAATGGACAATATGAACATATTTTTCTTATTTATTATTACTTAATAACTTTTTTACATTCAAATAGAGGTGATCCACGAAACGTACCTCCTAATTAAAGGATAAAGTTAAGCTTGAGTTAAATATTTAATAATTGTAAAACTAACTAACTAAAATTTATTCGTCATAAAAAAATAAGTTGACATAGATAACTTTGTATACACCAAGTACATCAAATAAAGGACTTTTGTACTCTAACGGATTGATTTTTTAATATTATTCTTCTTGGAATTATCAGATATATAACAGTATATTTGATATATTTATTAAACAATGATATATGATTTATAAAATAATTGAGTAAAACAAGTAGAAAACAATAATTTTAGAAAATTACTCCTTCAGTCTAAAAGGCGCTTTAAAGGAATATAAATTGGTTGACAACGCGGTACAAAAAGAGTTTATCAAAACTTAGAATCGCTATATGGATTGCTTTAAGTGCAAAGATCATATATTACATATATTACACGGATACTTAAAGTATAAAACGTTGTAGTTCGATTACTTCGATTAATTTGCCGTTTTTTCTGGCCAATAAATTGTTTTCAGCATTTAACTTAGGCTTAACCCCTTAAACTGATTTATCAGCTAAAATATGTAATCATAATTAGGCGAATATATAAATTGAATGCAAAAATGGTTTATTAATTAAAGAAAAATACTCAAATACAGCAATATGTTTACACTGCAATCTTATCTTGACATTGCATCCTTGAAATTTTGTAATACCTCAATGAAACATTCGTAGATATAAGTCGTTTAAAAAACCAAAGGCGCAATGCTTCTACGTATGTAACGCGTCAGTCCGCAAGTAACACGATTTCGTTGCACATTTTCCAGAGAAAATTCGTGACGGACAAATATTACAATGGCACACGAGTTCAAAAGCAAAGTTGATGCTTAGGTAGAAAAGATCGGAAGAACGTAACGGAACAAGTCTTAACGAAAATTCATTTCGGCTGTTCTACATTATACCGGAAGTCGAGTACGAAAAAGAAATATTTTGGCGACTAAAAAGAAGAACGATGATCCACGATTTTTACTCGACTAAGTGTCTGTTAAAACGTATGACAAGCAACTTTACGATATTTACAAAAGAACATAGAACATTAGGTTCAAAGGTATATAGTAAATTATAGGGATTTTAATTTCGAACGATATTACGCAATTTATAATTTAATGTTTTAAAACACTACATGTAATTTGTAACTATAGTATCCCAGTGCACTCAATTTTAATACTGTGTCAGTGCTAGAGGCTAAAGGTTCCGTGAATTTGCTCACATGTGTGACGCGAAATTGTTTGCTCAAATGCTATAGTCGGCGCGCGTTCTCTCGTTATTGCCGCAAGGCTGTATTTGCATTGGCATATATATAGAGGCGCTATGGAAATATCTTCTGACATAGCCTGACTTTCTCTACATTTCTTTCCTTTGCCAGTTATCTGAGACTGCGAGAATGTGTATATTATATATGGAGCTTTTTAAGTAATCAGAAATGCAAACAAATTACCCAGTGAGTTTTAATTGGTATTACTATGAAATCCTGTGGTATCTCTTGTTCTTAGCTTTTATTCACTTTTATCAGCTTTTTCAAATATATCATTTTAGTTGGATATATTTTAGTTTCATACAAAAACAGTCCAATAGATATTTTCAGTTTGAGGGTTTCGAAAAAAGTGATGACTCGTTGAGTTTAACTTTATTTAACGACGAAGTAATCATAGAAATGTAAATATTGACTTAGACATATAGTACGTTCGCTAATCTCGAGAGACTCATATATTGGTAGATTAGACGAAGACGTGCGTTATCTTCGATATTTTACCGTGTTAAACCAAGTGAGAGCATCTTATTCGCAAGGCTTCTCTGTACCAGGGGAATCGAAAGGTGAAAAATATCTTTGTCGACAATGTCGCTGTCGAATAGATAAGTAAAAAAAATATAGTTAAGCATTGCTTTGTAGAAAGAAATACGTCATTTATTTGCGGATATAATACGTTATTTATTTACGTATTGCAAAAATAATAATTTTGTTTCGTGCCTAAGCGAGCAGCTTCATAACCGAACATTTTCATGCATTATTTATCTTTATACCAATGATCGAATCGCCTCAAAACTGGCTTTGAAGTCCAGACTTACTGTCAATGAGAGACTTCGGTTTTATTGTTATGGAATAGTACAGTAATTTTTTAGTTTGGCTCAGCGTCCAACCAGGATTATATGTGTTATAAGTGTCTTATTAATGTATTTAGTAAATATATAGTTTACGGTGAATACATAGTTTATTATAAATGTTAGGGAAATTGCTAGTTAACTAGAAATAACGGAAATTACTATATTCCTAGCTAAAAAAAGAGATTGATTCCCAACTTCGAAACTTCATGGACACTTAGGTATTTATCGGAGGCATCTTCGTGAATTTTCTCATATTGAAACTCATGAGCGAACCGCCTCAAAACTGACTTTGAAAACTTTTAAGACTGAGAAGATTCTATGTATGTATTTAGATTATTATGATCTTTCTTCGTGTAGGTTCTTAAAATCGACATGAAAAAAATCTAAAAAATTCATGAAGGTACGAAATTAAATTTTAAAAATATTAAAAAAAAAATTTGTTTGTTAGATCAATCTGTCACAGTATGGCTCATATACATATAATATATGTGTGTGATTTAGTATATTTGTATGTAAAGTAAAGTAAAATAAAGTAGAAAACAATAGTACCGGCTTACGTATGTTCCGTGAGCCTCTCACCACTATAGAATTGGAATAGGAAAATTGAGAGGAAATCGAGTATGAGTTTTAGTGTGCGTTAGTTATATAATGCCGAAGAGGGTTGAAGTTAACATGATAAAACTTACTTCTTACTAGTGTTGTATTGATATATTGATATTATTCCTTGATCAATAAAATCTGACACCCTACCCGAGGTATGAATTTGTATAAATAGAGAGCAGAGAGCGTGACAGCGGCTTAGATAACAATTACGATATTAAGAAAGTGATCGCAACAGCGTTGTCGCTGTATAATCGGCTCCTATCGTGGGATGACTACGAATGTCAAGGAATTCAGTTAATAGAGACTTAATAAGTATCTGTGGGTAATTTCTTTGGCTACTAAGCATGGTCTAATGCAAATTCGATGGTAGCACTCCTCCCGGCACCGATACCGTTAGTTATGTACTCGCAGAGGTCCTATGCAGTCAATTCGTGTATAGAGGGGTGTTCTCTTTATTTACGAACTTCTCTATTTATTTCGGATAAAGTTCAAGTTATGATTACTTAAAAATTAGCAGTTGTTAGTTTATATTATTTTTAAACAAAAGTGTGGTTTATTTATTTATTATTTATTATTTCACGGTTCAGTTTATATTGTGTTTCTTTGTAATTTATGCTAGATTAGCTTGATTATGTTAGATTTATATTATTAACAATTCTTTAATTGTTATGATCTTTAAATAAAATTGTTAATTATCACTTCTTATCTAGGATGCGCCTACTGCTACATAATAGATTTCTTCGTGCTTCTGGTGCTATGATGTGTTTGACATGTGTACCGGTTAATTTAATATTTAAATAAATACGAGAGACTTCTACAGTTCTTGTTATTCATTTCTTCATATTGCGTTATATTCAAAGTTTTGTGTGAAGCTTTACGCTTTATGCGTATGTTGAGAAGAACGAGTAAAGGAGCAAATAAGTGGTTCTAAAATAGTTTAAAAAAATCTTAATTCATTTACAGAACGTGACACATTTTTAAAGATTATTATAGTTATATCCAGAAAGGTCCAGTGGTAATGCAGTTTCTTTAAGAAATAAACGTTTTTATCTTATATATAATTTTAAGATAAAAATTTAGAAATTAAAGCGAAATATATGAGGATCATTCGATCCAATACATCGTTATCCGCAATAGCTTTATTTCATGATTTAATCCCAAAATCTGTGTTTAGTAAACTGTCAGTGTGTAGCCGCCTCAACATTTTTACTTAGAAACTTAGAAACTCCTATGTTCCTTTAAAAGGCGGTAACTTTTCGAAAAGTCGAAGTATATTTCATAAAAAAGAGTTAAATACTTCCCCAACAAAAAAATATGAATATCAAGTGTACTCACAGGATCATCGGTGTCGGCTGTGTATGAAGCACAGTCCTCGCAGACTTTGCGCTGGCACTCATGGCACGTACGCGAAACTTCCTCAGGCTTGATGGATTTTATGCAGACTCGACAGGCTGCCGCTCTATTCAACGCTTTTTCTTGCTCCGTTTTTCTGTAATAAGAAAAATGAATCCTCAGTTTTGTTATATAACACATTATTGATGGGGTTCTTATTATTTGAATAGTCTCTCTGTATATTTATATATCCCTATATATACATGTGCATATGCATATATATACATAATTATATATAGATGATTCTCTAACAGATTCACCGGTGAAACATTTTTTCTTCAAAATATTTTTAAACTTTTGTTTAGCACTGTATCTACAAAAGTGTCTATGATTGTCAGAAGTTGGGAATGAAGCTCCACTTTGAAATAAACATTACAATTTCATTAATTTAAACACTACAAAATACACTAATAAGATACTTTTAAGTTAGTCCAGGTTGACGCTGAACCAAACTAAATAATCACTACACTATTTCATAACAATAACACCAAAGTTTCCCATTGAAAGTCATTCAGTACTCAAAGCTAAATTTGAAGACTTTGATGTTACTTTCTCTTGTAATTATCGATAGTTTTTTTAAAAAGTTAGATTAAATTGTTTTTTTACTTTCTTATGTTTAGCCGCTTAGTTATGTTTCCTTATTGCCTCTTTGTAGATAATAATACCCGAAAATAACTGAAGAAAAACTGAGACTGAGGCAGAAAAACAGGTTTGTCACATTGACATAAACAATAAGGTGAGCAGTGCGGTAAGGAAAGAGAAAACTTACGAGGTCGTACAGTCGTCGAATATAGCATTGACGTGACCCGATTAAGCCAGAATCTGTTCTGCTGTCGGGAATTACCTTTGCGATGCATAAATAATGCGTGACTATTCATTCGAGTTTCTCGCTTTCTCTTCTTCTTAGGGCAATTTGTTTCACTTCCCTTTATAATATATATTCACGAGCTTATTTAAACTCAGTTTGCTCACACACACACACAATAGTGTTCGAAACATAAGAATCACTTGGATTTGCTATTTTACATTACTCGACTAATTAATATGTGGTCTTTATTATATACATTGTATGGCTGTGTATGGAATGCATGATCAACCAACAAATACAATGCAATTCCTAATAAATTCAAATGATCAACCTGAATCTCCATAAAAATCCTTGTCGTAAAACTAAAAGTCTGAGAGAAAAATATAGAAGGTGGAAGCCACTTAAAGCGAGCTTCCACGCTTCAAAGCCATAATGCCTAGTAGTCCACTTCGTCCTCATGAATGATGTATATGCGCTTGATGCAGCCCCTACAGTCCTTACGGTCGAACACAAAAATGACACGGTCAAAGCGAGCGAGATGACAACAACGACGACGACGAACGTGCCTGATCATAAAAATCCTGCACGAACTCTTCGTTCGAGCTTTCGTGTGATCCCATAAAGTACGGCGAGGATGGAAAGAAAGGATAGGATACTGAAGAGACTTAGGGTCAAATGGGTTGCGGTGGCTAGTGATAAAATATTGTTACATTGAGTCAGAAATTCAGCTCTTTGCTGGCCATTAATGCAGGTGCTAGGTATGTTTGGTATATTTGGATGTCATAGAAATATTTATAGCTATTGCAGTTTCAATACTATTATCCTCATCGGTCTCTCTCTGTTTTAAAATATAACCCTCAAGAGATAAGCTGTATCCTGTTATACCCAATAGCCTCATATAAAAAGGGTGATCGAGTTAGCTAGCAAAGACGATTATGTACATAAATGGATATAGTAACCTCGATTCGCATTATGGACTTTCCATAAACTCATTAACTGATGGTTTCAAATTCTATTTGTAAAATGAAAACCGTTAAAATTACTATACTCTAACTAATATTTTCTTTTAAGGTTGATTTCCACGTGAATTTATTACAAATTGATGTTCTGTTATATAAAAAAACAAATTTTTTTTTGTGAATTTTAGAGCTATAAAAAAAATATCTATTCACTTATAATTAAATTTATAAAAATAAAATGTTTCTGAAGAATTGGGACTAAAATCAATACAGACTTATATCTGATCATAGGAATACACTTTTTTGACCAGCTTCTTTGCGTAATTGTCTTAGTAATGAAGAACGATTATTTATTTAGAAAATATAGTTTGTTTGCGAAAAGAAACTGTTAATAGTTATATATTGAATATATTTCTATGAAAAAAATGAAATAATTGTTTTAACTAATAAAAAATTTAATGTACCTCTATTAAATATACCTATATAGTCAGACTTACACTTTAGGCGGCTCGATGATTGGTGTGTTCTCCTTATGCTGAATGTTGTCAACGGGCGTGACCTTGGCCGGTGATTTCGTCACTGTAACAGAGCCAAGCAGAAAAGAGCTTTAAGAATTAAGTATCACGATGAATGGGCTCCTGTGCTCTCATGCACACTCCAGTGAATCGATAACGAGACAAGGCCTCCGCGTTCAGTCTCACGCGAAGGTATAGGTTACTATCAAATAAAAAGATTTTCTTCCTCTGCTTACAATCAATGTTGTAATAACTGTTTTCCTTTTATTTAATCAACGTGTATTTTTTACTTAAAAAAGTAGCAACTCTCGAGAGCCATGCATTTATGGTAAATAATTTTCCAGTAAACGTTGAATTGATATTTAGATTGATATCGCTCACGAATTGTGGTCGAAAGAAATAGCACTTGGCAAGATGCAGAGAATTCAATTTGTTGCTTTACAGTATATCATCTTTTATTCGGAAAAGTTCTGAAACAACTTCATTGCGTATTTACGCACAACTCGAACATATAACCTAGTTTTTACACTCGTAACAGATCTCGCTTGAATACCGTAATTCTCCATTGCAGTTCTGCCTACGATCGAATATACACCTTTTAAAACATGCAAAGGCACGTTCCGCACGTAGCCTTCCGCGAGTTTTTTTGCAAAACTTGCCGCCATTATGACGAGTGCGCCAGGATAGAAATATCCTTTATGCACTCTAGGTAAGCGATGCTTTAGTGTGGAAAGTCGATTGAAATACGTCGGAAAGTCGTGACGGACATTTGTTTCGTACGCGAGAAACAGAATAGTAGAACTAGTACGAAAAATGGGCTCCTCATTTCGCACTTCCTAAGACTTCTTAACTTTGAATAAAACCAGTTTTATATAAGTTACAAACGATAATTATTCGCAAAATTCAGGTCTAATCAAAGTCAGTAACTCTAAATGAAAAAGAAAAAAGGATATAAATCTCAGTTTCTCTGCAGGCGAATAATCACGACGAAAACTTGTTTCATCGGGACTTTCGTAACCGAGCTTAATTGCTTTTTTCTTTTCGCCCACCCTCTCGCGATGCGTAATAATGCATTCAGCGGCATACGAGCCTCTACTTCCATCTTAATGAAATCACGCAAGTTACCATGAGAACTTTTGCACTTCTATTTGTGTTTATTAATTCTTTATGCTGTAGCTGCGAGCAAATCGTAATTAAATATTCCTTCGTCTTCGGACTTTTCTTCATAACCAGTTATATATGTAGATCCGATTGAAAGGATATGTTGCTAATACGTGATGAATGAATCATTTTTTTATGAGTATAAATATTGGCTCGATTTCGTGAAACATTCATTTTATTCGCCTCTATACCCCTTTGCACTAACATTCTATAATGTGAAAGAACGAGAATTAAAAAGTACGATCGGAAGGGAATGAGATTAATGAAAAAAAGAAGAAAGAAGCGAGTAAGAAATTGATGACTTCCTTTCGCCACCCCAGATATTACGAGTAAATTTCGCACGTCTCGCATATTAGTATTACAAAACGCTTGGAAAATAAGTCTTTAATAGATCTTTAATAGGTGACATCCCATTTTGCTTGGGTTTTTCCCAAACCAATCCAATAGAGCACGATACAAAGGTCATCTTTATATCTAACTTTTTTTCGATGATCATTGGCCCAACGTAGAATGTATAAAAATGATCCATAGTAATCACAGAAGGAAATAACGTGTTGGAAACGGTTTGTTGAAATTTAATTCGTAAGTAATCTAAGACTGGTATTTGAAGATTTATTCATTAATTGTTTTTAGTAATAAGTTGCACTTATAACAATACTTGTTTAGTCCATATACAAGATAATAAATTATAATGTAAGAAAAAATGATCTGTTAAAATAGTAACATTACATTGAAATCGATTTATATTAGTTTTAAAGCAACTTATTCATTAACAAACATTATTTTTATTGTTTAGCATTAATATTTAACAACTTTCTCCTGTTAATGTGCCATGCGATATCTACATTGGTAAAAAGTAAACCGAATCTCTGATATGTATAGTGAACCAGTTTACTAAAGAAACTAATCAACTTTACACAAAGGGACACCAACAATCTTTTACAATTCTCTTTCGAACAACTTTCCTATTCTCTAGTCGAATAAGCTCTTCAAAAGTAATATCCACAATATTCTACCTTCGGTAAATCTCATCGTTAACAAATTCACCAACGGTCACGTCTAAAATCTCCGAGTTTGACTCATACAAGGCAAGTCACCCTATTGTCGGAATCAAACAGTGCGCGCAGAACTCGCTGTCGTTATTGTCAGCGTAAAACTGGATGAGAGCGTTTTGTGCGTTTCGCTTGAAGAGACCGCAACAACGGCGGACTGGTAGAGATGCGGTTTATGCCTGGATATTGCGTGGCTGCGTATGTTTTGCTATTTTCATATTTTGCTATGCAAAAATGAAAAATTAGTAGGGTCTATAAGAGAAGCTAAAAACTCATTTGCATTTTTAATATACCATTTGAGAAAACTCTTCAATTAATACAGAGGCGCTAGAATTCTGCGGCTCACTAAAATTCTATTATACTATGGAATATTGAATGAGATAGCTAACGATATATGAATAAATCCATAAAATACAGAAAAAAAACTCGAAACCCAAAAACCGAAAAATTATTCGCGAATGATACAGACCAGATTATATTTTCCTGATTCTTGGTGTTTTTTTCAGACAAAAATAAAAAAATGTTTTTCGATTTCTCGCATTTTTGGAAAAAAAAATATTTTCTACTACATCCGTGAGTACAGTGGTGTCTAAAATTTTATTTCAAAGAACAATTAAAAACATCTGATAACAGAAATAGACCAGATTGAATAAACAGTTAAAAAATTATCTTGACTTTTCTTTTCAAATGCCTCGATTTGATCTACAAGCTTATAGGACTCTTTTACTTCTTGCATATTAATAATTAATATTTTATTCACTTAGCCGTTATAACTTTGTTCTGGATTGGTCTTTTTTTTAATGACAGCTGAATAATTTACTTTTATTTTCGTGTATTAAATACCGAATTTCGTTCTGTAGTTGTTTTCTTAATATGCATAATATGGAGAACCAAATAATGGAATGCAATTATAACTTGTAGAAAATAAAAATAGAACTATGGAGCAAAAAGGCATTTAGAAATCAAAAGATTTTCAACTAATACTTTATGATCATTCGTTATAATAATTGAATGTTCTTATAGGTTTTTTTCTAACTAAGTAATTATTAATACATGAAAATATCAATAATTACTGAGTTATTAATATACTTACCAATTTAACCTAATTTTTTATAATATTGATTTATACACATAAATATATAAAAATAATAATGTTTACGTAAATTGCTGATCTGAAAAGTAGACTTCAAGCTTTAAGTTACAGAAAGAATCATCAAAAAATATCTACTGATTGAGAAGTTATACATATACGTATTATTAGTTATTTTATATATTTATATTATACTATAAGTTTAGAATGTTTTGACTAAGATAAAAAAAAATTGAACGGTTTTTATTTTTTGCACTTTTTTTAATAATAACTTTATTTTGTCTAGTTAAATCAGAATAATTGGTTTTAATTATTAATTGCTTTATTTAGTTTTTTTTCAGTTTTGAGCTAAATTTGCCCGATTAGCGTGATAACTCTTTTCTCGATAAAAATTGGCAAAATCTGCTGACTCAAAAGTCTCAAAAAATAGGTTGCACGGGAAACATCGTGGAACGAAGAAAATAGTGTCCAGTTAATGCGCATTTGCGAATATTTTTTCTTTCCATACACCAATTTGTTTCGAAAAGTTGAGAAAAAGGCTCTTTCATCTGTATACATGAAACCTATTTTGAAATGTTGAAGCCAATAAAAACTATTGAATAATACTTCATTAAATTCATATTGGTATTGGAATTAAAGTTAACAACAGTAACACGGTATCTTAGGTTAAACCGGCAAATTCAACTAAAGCTGCTTTGAGAAATTGGCTTTTCTCGTGCTTCGAAGACACGCATGCGCGCGCATGCACACCTATACATGTACACCTATACTACATAACTACACTATGGATATCTCGCAGTTAGATTATCGCTGTAGACAATTAAGGTAGAATCCCTGGCCGACCACACCAAGACCCTGACTACTTGCTTCATTCCACCAACGTTTATAACGTTACATCGGCCTATACTAAGCGGTAAGCTGATTAGCTATGGCTTGATACTATACTCCGATGCTGAATGGCAACCATTCTAATGGTTTCTTATACACAACTATGACTAAGGTATTCTTCAACTCATCCAGGTACTTAATTTTTTAATAGAAATGTATATTAATATAAATCTGCTGGAAAAAATGGAGCTTCGATTGATTAGAAAATTTGGTTTTTACGGAAATATTCGATTATCTTCACTAGTATAAGCATGAAATAATAAATTATTTCACAAAAAGCTACCTGATTATTCGTATTTAATTGAAAATGTTTCTCGAAACGCACGGATAAATTTAATGTTCAACAAGTACTGAAGAAAACGAATGCTCACTCATCTACTTTCTGTTTCCGTGTCGCGGTTCCTCCTTCTCCCACTAGATGCACGTTACTACCAAACAAACCCTATCCGGTTCCTTTACTCTATCCTATATTGTTTTTTTTTCTTAGCTAAATGATATAAAAATGTATATTCCCAATCAGATAAATAATATATTTAGGCTTAGTTTCAGTATTTTCAACAAATTATTTGATTTGGCTACACCGCTACACTCCCTGAAAGCAAAATCATAAAGCCAGCGAACGTGCTGCTAAAACTACTGAGTTAAATCGAGACATAACTCATCGTTACGTGACAGCTGCATTTTATTCACGAGAAACGTGAACTGCTGGCTGGCCATTATCCGTAGCTCGGAATTAATTTCGGATGTATATTAACTGCGGCAGGCACAGGCAAAAGTGTTGCAGTACGACGATTATTTTAGCCCACACGTGTGTGCATACGACTGCGGTCGTTATGTTCAGTCACGTGAAAGTAAAATCTGTTGAAATTTTCGCGCTTGCTTTCATTGCTTTCCCGTGGCTTTATCTATTTGCAGATATTTGTGTAATTTCAATAAATGAAATTGTTTCGTTGATAAATTAGACTTATACCATGCATTAGCTGTTAATTTTCGTTTTTTTTTATAAAACAATAATTTTTAATCAATTTTTAAACAACAACGATTTCTAAAGGCCTTGATTTTTTTTAGTATAGAATAGAATAAACAAAAATCCACTGGTTTATAAGTTCAAGTAACATAATATAAGTATTTTATCCGTACAGTTTAACTAATTTTACACTAAAACTTCCTTTGTGGTTTTAGTGAGAAATGCTACTCCGGGAGCTACAATATCTTGAAAGTAGGCATAATAAAACGCTAAAATTTGTAAAAATACCAAATTTGACTGCCCACAATTAAAAAAATTTCAATAAAAAAAAGATGTATGAGCGTAGATGCCGTGTCAAATTGTAGTAAAAACGTGACAAACTGTATTATGCGCTCGTAAGATGAGAGTGACGAGATATCGATTAATCAATGCTAGATAGACAGATAAACCTTCACCTCGTATTGAACACCTATTTAAATTGCATCGAATGACTTGAAACGCAAACGTCTCCGCGTAATTCAAGTCCTCGATCCTGAACACATCGTTCGCATATATGTGTCCTCCTTCGCAACGTCGTTGTTTTACGTCGGAAGCCGCTCCCACGAGCTCGTTGGTATCTGTACTCGAAAGCTGGGACGTTTAGTAAAGCAAATAAGCTGCGCGCCTCCGAATCCATTTGCGTGACCTCCGCCTACGACGTCCCTGGAATATCTGTGTCCCTGGAATACTTCGACAGCGCATATCGAGAATTAGCAGGTACAGTAGGAAATTCTCGAACGATAAAACATCTTCAAGTATACGGGAACCACTGAGAGTTGCAAAGGAAGGAAAATTTCAAATATCATTTTAACAATAATTCCTTATACTTCATATATATATTTTAAATTACAAACAAATACATTTTCAAAGACAATAGTTCAGTTTTATTATGGTGCATAGTTTTGCTACGAGTGAGTATTCATGTCAATTAAAACTCTGATCTCGTAAGCTTTGAAGTAATTAAAATCCTGTTATTTTTAGTATTTTATATTAAATTCTTGTATTGTATCAAACGTCTGTATAAAATGTTTTCCGATCGGGCGAAAATAAAAATTCAACACTGTTAAATAAAGAAGAATAAGAGCATTGTTCGCGCGTGAGATAAAAGAAAAATAGGACCTTGACAATAGAATGGAAGATAGATTTTAGAAGCTGTCGGAGGAATATTCGACTTCTTTTTTTTATATTTACAATAATACGCTTACTCAACGAGGCTATAAAATGTTCTAGTACAATTGCTTTCATTTTAAGTGTGCTCTTAATAAGATTATGTTTGTGATACGCGACCTTTTACAGACTTTAAAAAAACGAGACAAGTTGCAGTGTTGCCTCTTACTCTTGCACTGAGTGACAAACATTGAGTTTCTACCTACACTGGTACATTTTAAACAAATAATATATTACAAGCTTTTTTATTCGCATTCCATAATTCCATAGAGGACATTGAAAATGTTCTATGTGCGATTGCTTTTTCTAAATACACACAGTTTGCTTCTCTTTCGTACTTCCGTGGTAAACAATGAGGAAATAAATAGGATAACAGGAATAACTGGTCTACGAGTTTTATTAGCGATTGACTCGTGCCACTGAAACGTACATAAAAGCAAAAAATTAAAATGAAACATACATCGAAATATTTATCAGTGGGTCCGATCAATACAACATCGAAAAATTTTGCTCATAAAAAATCTGCGTAATTCGAAAGCTCGATCAATTCTCAACAAACATTTTAAATTTTCCGAGTTTTTTTTCGAATTCCCAAGCTCCATTCCTCTCGCTATTGACCGTCAGTCGCAGTCACGACGATAAGGTCAATCCTGCGAACGAAATTCCATTGGGTATTCGGTTTTGCTGCTATTGCTGCTGCTTCCTTTTTCCCAGAGCCATCGAGGCTCTCGAGAGAAAGAGGGGCTTCGCAGCGCAACAAATGACTCCATGGGCTTCGCTCTCGCATGGGCGTAATAGAAACCATGGCACGCTTTTACTCGCTTCTTCCCTCCTTTCGTTTTTTCAATTAGTTCTTGGGCGAATATTCTTCGATTAGCATTTTTATACGAGAAACTAACTTTTGCCTCTTTCTTTATTCCAATGAATACTGCTGGTGAGAGCATTTTATTTTCTGCTACAAGCATTTTTTTCATTTCATTTTTTTCATTTCATTTTTTTCATTTTTCATTTAATTCGAGACAATTCCATAAACAAATAAAATAATGATTAACAGCGTAGTATGCTATTCATACTGTTCGTAAATCTAGATGATTTTTTCTGTCTTTCTTTCTATTTACGCGTCGATCCCTCGAACTTGCACCTGATTTCCGAATAAATAGCGAGATAGGATTGATTTTCTCACGAACAGTATAAGATATACAAAGGCGTTTTGATCGCAAGAAACTGAACAAAGGCTCGTTTGGCCTCTGAACATACCCTCCCGAATCGAATAAATTACATCTACGAGAGATTGTAGGAATGGATAAATCGTGGTACAGATACATATGAACATGTATTTGTAAAGAAGGGCAAGCCAAACATCGATCCAATGCGAACTTAAACAGTTCTTAAGTTCCTTTTCTTATTTACTAATTTGTCATTGCAGATTTCTTGACATTTTGTCATCTATAATTACAGGACATTCAAGGACTTATTGACTTTTCAGGATATATAACGCTGAAACAATATTGAAGATAACATGAAAATACTGTTGAATTCAATTTAATTATAGTTTAAAAAAAATTTTCGCTGAAAAAGATCAAAATCGAACTAACAAATTAAATTAAACCGTAGAATAAAAGTTCTTTTCCAATTACCTAATGCTTTATTGTTAGCTTTATTTTACTTGCTTTTTTGATAAATAATTTATTACAACAAGAAAGTTCATCTTAGGTCACGATCAATAGGAAAAAGAATTATCTACATTGCTCCCTAATCTCACTTCCTATTCCCAGCACCATACTCTTTGTGTCCGAGTTGATTCCGAAGTTTTTCCAGAGTTACAGGAGAAAATATACGACCCTTAAATAAGAATGTGTTAAAAATAAATGGTCGCAATACTGTGCTGTAATCTATAGAATACGAATCTTGTCTGACCTACCTAAAAATATGTGTCCGATTTATGTTACAGTACTGAATATATTCAGATGCATTTATGGTAACGTCCCTGCCAACTATCCAGACTTACGCACGTATACTTAATTGGACAAACACAGAATCGCAAAAAGGAAAGAGTATTCGTGTCGCAAACGCTTAGTATGCGCGCCAGTTGTTTGCATTTGGCAAACTCACATGCTCACATACACTGAAAACGTTTGTGGTTTTCCATTGTACAGTTAAGACAGTACGACTGATGAATATAGTTGGTCTATACTTTTACTGTAGTTCCAAACTTTTATTCGACCATTGATATTCGATGCAGAATGATAATCGAAAAAATGAGTAAATTAGAAGTAATATAACATGGATTAGAAATTTGATTTCTACTACTATACAAAAATCAATCTATATATTGAATCTATATATAATGTTCTAACTAAAAGTTTTCATCGATCGTATCCAATATTCTCAGGACCTGAAACTTGATCTCTTTATAATCGACTGCACCAATTCCAAAATTCGACGCCCGAGCAGGCACAGCTTCGAACCTTACATAATCCAATAATCCTTACATGATCAACTCAGTCAAGGTCAGTCGAATCAAGGCCAATACCTTGCGTCGTTCCCGAACATACCACTGCTGAATTTAATTTCGTATTCATTTACAATAATACGAGAATTGTCTAGTATTGAAATAGGTTGTCTTATCTTTAGTTGTCTACTGCAGCTGGCCCTATAGGATTATTCAATTATTACCTTCCCTTAATTAAAGTTAGACCATAGAATTTGCGAAGCACTTTGATCTTCTAGGGTAATGCGGACTAAATTGACAGTTAACTGAGGAAGGAAGTTCAGTTTCAGGCGCGTGTTGTCGGTCCTAACATCTGAGCTGATTACTTAATATTGAGGAAGAAGGTGTTGTTTTAAACGTCCCTAATTGAGTAAATTTCGATTTGCTATATTAGTCGCGTTAATCAATATTATAAATACTTTTTAGATAATGGATATTGCATGTAAGAAACTAACGATAATCAATATTCAATCTTCTATTAATTAAAATTCAAAATAAATATGAGTAATCTTTTTTAATTTGTGTTTTTGTAAAATTATCCAAATTTTAGTAATAAAGTTGCCAGCTGATTTCGCTCAATCCTGTAGTTAAAGCATCTTTGATGAAAATAAATTTAACAATCCAAGCTAAATCTTCAAGATGGCGGGCTATTCGCGAAACATTTACAAAAGTCAACAGATCAATCTTCGATAAAGTAACGGCACCCTTTTGAGTGCACGTAAATGGATGCTATTTCGGGCGTCCTAGTCTTGGTATTCAACTCAATCGGCGTAATAGTCGCGCATCCGTCTTCGCGTTTCGTGGCAAAAAATTGTGTCTGGGAATCGAAGCTACTATTCAAACGAAACGGACATAGGTAAGATAAATACGAGGTTGTTGGAATATATACATGGAACATATTCATGGAATATTTCTCAATTTATATATGTTTAGCTGGCGCTGAGAACAAGGCTTACTCTAATAACCCAAATCGTTATCTATCCGACTTCAATCCGACCGATTCTGTGATTTTTGTGCACTTTAAGAAACTTTAGTACAGCAAATTCTTCTTATTATTTGCAGAATGTTTTCAATAGTTCATCGTTCATTAAGCGAAATCGATATTACTATAAAACTATTTTACTTCAAAGAATTTTACTTTTGTAATTTACAAAAAACTTAATGGTTATCAAAAATGTTCTATCGAAATTTCGTAAAAATGACTTTTTTCTTATTATAGCAATATATCAAGTCCACTTTATCAACTTTATCTAAATACAGTCTCGATCTATTTCAAAAGATAAAATCCATGCTAAAATTTAAATTTGGATTAAATGAAGTCGAATCCGATAACTTTGTATAATCTTATACGAAAGAATTATACGAACGACTCAGTGCGACTCTTTTTTTCTTTTTAAATGTAATCTACAAATTGTAACTGGAAAAGAACGTATTTCAAATATATTTTAAATAATATTATTTCACTAAATTTCAGATAAACGCTGTTTTATTTCATTTTTTCATTTGAATCGTAGAATCAAGAATCCTGACTTATAAATCTTGTAAACTTGATTAATTAAGAGAAGAGTTGCTTGCCGCCTTTGCCTCTTGATACTTAATTCAGTTACTAGCTTGTGAGCGTTTATGATATTACACATTTAAAATTTGTTAGTACTACTCAAATTTATTCCAGAGAATATATGTAGGTTGTGGTAAGACATCTAGAAAATGAGAGAAAGAAGGAGAAACGACAAGGATCGCATGACGATTTATTTGAATTTAAACTCGTGTTTTTCATCAAATACTTGCCGCTGCAAGTTTTATTTTTCGGTCTTTTCATATACGTCTATCTTATACCCAAAACTGTTGTCTTCGAGTTTTATGATATTTTTTTAGTTTTTTCGATTTATAAAGTTGATTTTTATAGATACACGTTGTTATGGGTGACGTCAATGTTGTCAGCGTGTTCCTTTACGCTCTGGGTTTCAAGTGGATTGATCAATTTAGTATGCATATCAGAAGTGTTAAGCAAATTCAAACTTTAAATCAGATCAGCGTATCAAGAAACCGAAGAACTCTACTATAATTTATTCAATCAAGTTTTGCAAAGTTAAAGCAACTCTCAAATCGTGTACGTTTCCTTAGTGTAGACTCAGTGCCTTTTTCGAATAGAAAACGAAGTACTTGGAACTATACTAAGAAAAAATCGTTTTTAGGTCAATTTTTGTATTCCAAAGCACGTACTGACCCATAGAAAAAATGATTCACAGTTCCTCTACTAGATAAGCAATGACAACTAATAAGTTTCACAGTACTCTAAAGAATTATGGCCCAGTATTCAATCAATACTGTAGATAAGTACGGACTATATTATAAAATCTATATTGGTTAAATACTTACAGACAGTGCCATGAAAATGTTGATATTCTCAAATTCTGGTTGGTGATGTTTAAATAGGACAAATTTGCAGATGCGACTTATATCCGTGAAACTATCGTTCATACATTATTCAAGTACTGTACAATTGTTAATTCATTTAGAATCTGATATATCGGTATTTGAAAAGTGTATTATCACAATTCTGGTTCTCACCCGACCCCGCTCTTACTTATATATTTCATAGCTTTCTTATCAATTAGAAAAACACTATAATTATACATTACGAAATAATATTTAACCAATGGAAAAAGAAAGTCTTTCTATTTTTATAGTCAGTATAATAAACTACTAAGCTCATCCAAACCCTGCATTGCGACCATTACCCGAATTTTAAGCGTCCACAAGGATATCAATAATCTTGTCCGTCGCCTAGCCTCTTTGTTTTGCATTTCTCGATCTCGATGTTCCACGAGCGTCTAGAAGGTATTGAATTCTCGTATGAGACTCTCTTCCTCGTGATATTATTTCACCTTTATTGGGCTCTACTTCAGCACCGTCACGACACCACATCCTTTTTGAAAATGTGATGAAAGTACTGAATCATTTTATTTCACGCACCCACTCTACTTTTTTCTTGTCATCCTTTCCGACTGCACATGTGTGTACATAAACTTTTCTCCACCGATCGATTCTTATTTTTTATTTGGTCGCAAATAACAGTAAAATAGAAAGATTTATGGAGTTAGAAGTCATTTTCCGTGTATTATTTTGTTTTCTTGAATAGCTACTTCGATCTCCATTAAATTTCACGTCTAATATATGATATGTAAGGCTGTATTACGTATAAAAACAGCTCTTATGATATGCTACTGAAAAATATTGTATATATGCAATATAATAATAACTTGGAAATCGACAATTAAGAAAAGACAAACAGGATTCCGCAGTACTCCTTAAACTCAGGGTAATGAAAATAACTCTCTGGTGCTCTCTCGCTCTCTGTATTTAACGACCCAACTACGCACACTTATCTAGCCATCTATTTATCTCTGTCGCTCGCCTTATTCCTCTACCTTATCTCTCTCTCTCTCTCTCTCTCTTCTCTCTATCTCTCTCTCTCTCTCTCTCTCTCTCTCTCTCTCTCTCTTTCTCTCTCTCTCTCTCTCTCTCTCTCTCTGTATCTCTTTCTCTGATTTTCTCTCGTCTCTTTCCTCTTATAAAAGCTAGCTAGGTAGCGAGCGAGCTAGCTGGCGTTCGTTTATCTATCGGTGATCGTTCAAGCTTGAGTTTGCTCTCTTTGCTCAGACGAGTAATGGCACTCGAGTGAAGAAAAGAAATTCTTAAGGGAAGCAAACCTAGATGGATGGCTGGAGGAAGTGAAAAGAGAGACTTCATGATTTGCATTCTTTCTCCCTATCGCGCATTTATGTGTATACGCATTTGCACGATTTTTATATTTGCTCAGCGATAGAATTGGCGGAAAAGCTAGCGGAAAACACAAGATCCTACTTTTATTGAAGCGAGTATTGCCTAGCTTTCTGTATAGATGGGGACGGTCGAGAGCTTGACGTCGGAAAAAAACAATTTGATATAGAGTGAATTTTATTTCGTTTGCGCCTGTTTCTTACAGCGTTAAGGCACCATTGACGTTTAATTATTTCACAATACTTTTATTGGCGACTTATAATCATTATAAGACTTTAGATAATTGTAAAATTTGTAAAATCAGTTATATAATCGTAATAAATTATAGTTGCTCTTTGGAGAATTATGCTCAACAAATGTTTGATGCACACACATTTATTTAAATTAACATATATCATAAGTTTTTTTTAATATGTTTAATTAACTATTTCGATTCATTTTTAACTCCTCAGAAGTATGGATATTCAAATACGTGTATGCATAACTGGGTCATCAAATTTTGAATAGCAGTTTTTGTATCTATATCCACTATAAATATCAATACTTTCATAAAAGTAATTCAAACGTGCTGTATAAGTATAACCGAACACGTTTCCCAACTGTCGAATGACGCAATCGTAAAAAGCGAAACTCGGAATCATTCGCACGTTACGAAAATCATGTTATCGTGCCTTTGCTAAATTGGTATCTCCGGTTAGCGATGCATTTACGATTCTACGGATATTCACAAATTACAGATTTGTTTTTTTCAATTATTATAAAATAAATGTAAAAAAAAGATTACGCGTGTGAATAAATCATTTACTAAAAAGATTAGTATATTAATGAAGTTCCATCTCAAAACCCTAGAGTAGTATGTATTGGTTTTCAAATGAGTATTATAATTATGAATATCACCCCCTTAATGCTTGAAATTTGTAAATATCGACACGTCTGTTTGACTTTGTTTGGCGCCAAGTTCAAGTGAACATAGAGAGCAGAGACAGCGAAAATCTTCAAGAAGAAATTGAAGCATAATAGAAACGCCGAGATACAGTTCACGATAATCGATAGCAAGAAGGACGATAACGGTAAAATAAACATCATTTTTATGCCTATGTGCCTATGTGATTATTATGATTTTTCTAATCTTGTTACGACAAACAAATTCGGTGAAACGTTATCTAGAGAATGTTGCCTAGGCGTCATGCGGCGCCCGGAGTATATGTGCAAGAAGGGCACGCGCCAACGATGTCGGGTGGGAGAGCTTGCCGATAGTACTGTACAGATCCGAGACGAAATGTGCGGCGCCGACGATAGAACAGTAGTAGCGACGATCGGTAAATAGACAACGCTGATTGGCTTAGGGGAAATCTGCATTGTTGCGCGCCGAAGTAAGAGGAATCATAAATTAGTTGTTGTAGAGCAGTCACTGTGGCGTGCAGCCGTGTTGCGTTAAGGTTAAAATTACGAGTGTGCGTTGCTGTGAATTAATCGTATGGAGCGGTCATAGTGAGCGTTTTTTGAGCGTTTGCGGTGCCGTAGTTACCGTATCATACCCACGAAGCTATAGTGGAGTGCGGACACTTGAGAGATTGTCAAGATTTTTCAATGCGCAAGAATTATAAGCCAAATGCGAACGATCTCTTAGACAAGGGGATGAATTTACTTGTTTTCCTCGTGCATTCATCGCACGAGGAAAACAAGTAAAAACGCTGAGCCAAGCAGTTGTTGAGTCTTACGACGTGAACCCAGTCGAAGAAGAGGACGTCCAGTAGATGGTATGAGTCGGCCGAATCGAGAACGAGAGCAAGAAAAAAAGGAAGCGACCGTTTGTAAGTCTACTCACCAGGATTTCTATACTAGTATATATTTCTTACGTTATTGTTAAAACTATTTGTTTAAGCATCGTCTTATCTTGCTTTGTTCATCCCTGCAATTGAGGGCATGGCATGCTTAATTAGCTTGAAAAATGCTTCCCTTAAATAGCAATAATATAGCAATAATATTATTGTTTAAAGGAACTTATATTTGTTTGGAAAAGTCCATTAACTGTGAAAATAAATAATATATTAAAAATTAAGTAACATAAAAATAGTATAAATATTTTGTTATTACTATACCTGTATAACCATAAATTAATAATAAATGAGACAATGACAAAAGAGTTTATTATGTTAAATAAAAAAGTGATGTTATTACGAGCAAAGTAAATTAAATATTGTGTCACGGCTAATTTACTGATCCGATTTACATCGGGTTTCGAGATTCCGATTTGCATTACTTTAAAGCATGAACGTAAAAAGGAAACAATCATTGATTAATAATTACTTGTATAATAAACCCCTAAAAATTATTGCAATTTTTCACTTTAGCGCTTTAGCTCTAGGCTTATTTTCAATGTAAATTTTGTATTTACGCACTCGAATTTTCGTCTGTCTTGTAGAGAATTTATTAGTGAACAATTTTAGTTGTACTCACTTTCTCTCTAAATCGCGTATTTTTAAAACTATTAAGGAAAATGTTTTTACAGCTCTTGATTTTTCCTGAAATGGTTTTGACCCGGCGGGAAGTCAGATTCTTATTGTAAATAACATTTTCGACCATAATTCACGAAAAAATAAGTCTTTTCAAGCAACATCGAAGAACAGCCTATTTTAGGTCTAATTCTCCTGGGCTATAGTGCGAGGCCTTCAGGTGATGGAAGTGGTGGGCTATCTTTCCTGCCCTAGCTGTTGAGTGGGCCAAGTCACAGTATTTATAAATAATTATTTACTTAATAAGTATCTTACCATTGCCAGTAGCTGTCATGAAATCCGTAATTTGCTTGAACTTGCTGAATGTCTGGCCACTATCGTCCGTTGCAGCACTTGAACTCGAGTCAGGCTGTGTTGTGACCATCTGAAATCCAATTAAATTATTTTGATAATTTAATTGTTATAAAATCGATATTATTTTATAATGCCTAACATAGAATAGTAAGAATCAGAATATGACCTTTTTCCGATTAATGGTTATTTGTTGGAAATGTTTTTCACGATATAGCAAGTTGATTACTAAATTTGAAATATGTAATAATGTTCCTCTAAAAAGTTCTTTCTAGAAATTCTAAACCACTTCTAGCCTGAAATTAGGTCAATGAGATTTAAGATTTGGAATAGACTGTAGATCTGTAGAATTACTAAATACATACAAATAACCATTGCATGTTCATGTTTCTTTATGCAAACACTTGCAATAGAGAAGATTAAAGTGTGTAATATTCATAAAGAAATATAATAATCAAATATCGTAGCTTTTAGAGGTTATGACGTAGTCAGAAATATCCCTACTATACTGACAGAAACTTTAACGTTAGGCCTCAACTTCAGTACTAAACTGACATCACTGAGCCTACAGTTTATAAGTTTCTCTGGGAAATTCTCTCACGATAAATTGAGCGCCTAATTTATGTAACTTGTGAAAATATCTTTAAAATAAAGTAAAAAAATTTGTATCTAAGTCAAATAATTAAATCACAAATAAATAACGATATTAATGTAACTAATGCTACAGTTTCTATCTTAATAATAGAAGTAATAGAATGATTTAGTGTCAGAATTTTTCGGCTATTGAATCATCGTATTGGACGGCGAGGTCGAGTATTAGCTATACCTAGACCCTCGATTCCAGATTCTCGAAATGCCTACGTACTGCTTACCAGAGGCACATTGCCCGTCCAATTAACCGCTATGTATGTATACCAAGCTACTCAAGGATCCAGCGAAACGATCCAGACCTATGATAACATGAAAGGAACTACCTACTTGGTCTTTTTAAATATATATGCAGATATAATTAATTCGGCATTAAATGCAGTTTGAAGAATAGACAATGTGCCAATTACAAATTTTTAAATATATATTACAAAACAAAAAATACCAGTAACAGATACATATTCGCATAGTGTCCCTCCTTTGATACTGATCTACGAAATAATTTCAATAAAAAAACTAAAGCACTGACGCGAATTCCATAATATATTGGAAACCCAACTATAAAAACTTGTTAGAAAGTAATTCTACTAATATGAAAATCTAAATTCTTAAAACAAAATTAATTGATTTACCACTTTTCCGATACTGTACATAATTCACCGAATTCCACTTTGTCACGTTGCACGTTTTTCTTAAAATTGTCTCTGTTCCGAAGGAGATCTTCCTTTAGATGATCATCGAATGAAATCTGTTCATCTCTCTTCCGTTCTCTTTCTTTCATTATTTCTCAAAAGACGATACGTAGGGAAGATAGGGTTTCAACGTTTTCAAGGTAACCACGAGCACGAAAGCGAATTTATCTCTTAAAAAAAACTCAAGAATATATGTGCTGGAAAGAGAGAAACGCGTACATTATAATCTCGACTTAGCTTTTGAATGGAGATGGCGAATAGATTTACCCATTCATAAAAATCGAGAAAGGCTACGTACGCGAGCTCTCGCTCCAGTGTTTTGCATACTTCCCGCATGTCATGAATCTGAAATTCGGGCGAAGCGAGCATTTTTTTAGAAGATATCCTCGTTTCTTTTCAATTTCAAAGTTGCGGGGATTGTACAGAGAATAACATACTCTTAGGTGTTATTGTTTAATAATTGTATAAATTTTTCGGATGTGAATGTTAATATGAAACGTATTTTATAGAAAAAGTTGTGAACTGTGATATAACTATGCAGATTTATACGCGCATCGTAATGCATAAAATTTTTCATACCTAGACCTTTTTTATTATATGCTTTTAATAATTTATTAGACAAAAGACTATTTCATTATAGATTGACAAAAACTAACATACTAAATAAAATTTTTTATAATATTTATACTAGTATAGTATATACTATACTGCATAATAAAAATTTAAAAAAGACAGCTTATAGTATATATTGCAGCGATTTGTAACAGACGTGCGTGCATGTGCATGCGCCATCTTGAGTGAATAACATAAAAACTATAGCCGAAGTAAAAAAATATCGTTTACTACTAAAGAGACGCAAGAAATAAAGCTAGCAAGCTGCAAAAATATTAATGCAGATAACATTAGATAATTTACCAGATTTTTGCAATCAATGGCAAACGTATAATATAGCATACTGAAAAATTGTAACGTCGTAGTTATACAATAATGATACAAATTAGTAAAATGAAAAGTTTGTAAATTTTAGTTCAATTTTCCACGAATATCATTGAAATTTGCTAGGCAAGTTTTCTCTGTGAAGAAAAAATGAATCAGTCATAAACAGCATGTAATATTTATTATACAAACGATAAATAAATAGTTGTACATGTATTGCGTACTAGAAAAAATATCAACAAAAGTTTGTCGAAACTCCGTAACGAAGAGCAGCGCATCCTTAATTATATCACTACTCTATGCCTGCATCATCACCGTGTCCTCCAGGCTCTCGCTTGTGAATTTCATAAGTACATAGCAGCAACGGCGGCGGCGGCGACGACGACGACGACGACGGCAGCTCCACGATTACCATAAACGAGGTGAAATTTCACGCGCGCTCGGGCAAATCGTGTTTATCCTTCTCGTCAGACCGCCACCCTTCGCCCCGATCTAGCGTCATCTAGCGAGGGAAATTCGAGTGGAAACGACGAAGTGCCTATGCAGTAGCATGAGTGCATGAGAGGTTTCCTCTAAAATTTTTTGAATTTCCTGTCTTGCTCGAGGAGTAAACGGATATTACTTTAGAATAGCGTAAGTCATATTGTGCATAAAATACGAAGAACGGAAGAACCCTCGATAGCTGACTGCAGGACAAAATCTTTCCAAAGAAGATATTATCGCTTTAAATGACTTCAATCAATTTTAAAATCAATAGAAGTAAATTTACAAGTTGCTACAGCAGTCTCTGGGATCAAATCTTCATTGTGGAACCACCGAACTTTTCATAACTTCAGTATGTGCGCAACACGAAACTACGAAACTGTGGAAAATGATCCTAGATCCAAGTCTAACAGTCGTAAACATACACGCTAAGGTCTGTATATATGTATCACATTACTAAGAAATCGCTTGACTTCCGAAATTTTACCGCCTTTTTATGATATAGACATGAATTGCAAGAAAATTGAAAAAGGTCGAAATGTGCACTTGAAACTTTCTTTGGGAATTTTATATGCTTGAGATGTAGTTTGAAAAGATAAAAGTTCTGTATGCAGAAGTATAGTGAAATTTTTATTTCAAAGGTGCAAAGAATGTACGTATAAAATTTTGCTGACTTTCAATAGAGTAAGAAATTTCTCGCTAAAGCTAACTATGACCAAACTATGAGAGTTGTTATTTCTTCTAATTTTTAATAAAATCACCGTTTCTAAAAACTGCACGTCATGCACGTCCATAAAATAAAATCTTCGAATATTATGCAATGCGAGCAATTTTTGTCGGTACGTATACAAATTATCTGACTTCTATTGTTTGCACTTTTTTCTCGTTTTTGAAGTTTTGATCTCATCGATCCAGACGTAAGAATGTTCTTTTCGGTGACCTATAGTGTATCGCATTGACACTTAAAAATTGCAGTCGAAAATCGCTAAATCTATGATGGTATAAAAGAAATTGCTGCTATAATCGAGTAAATCATTCTTAAGAAGAAATTATTTTTAAGCTTTGAAAGTGCTTTCTAAAAAGCATTTATTAACAAATTTTATTATTTCAGACCATTTGGGAGTAGTAATATCCTAGGTTATTTTTAATATCGATTAATGTATGATTATTAGGAATTAAGTAATTTAATATTTTTAGTTCACTCTCAGCGTATAATTTAGTCTTGCCTCCTTGATATACATTTTATTAAAAATTATGTTTCCTACCCTCACATCGTTAATTCAACACGCATCAAATAGAGACAGGAGAGTCGCTTAGAAAGTGAATGCTGTATTTTCAACAAAGAAACTGCGTCGACTTACAGATTTATCACTGTCTTCAACGCAGCATACTGTCAATTTAAAATAGAAACTCGTACATTAAACTTCGGTGGATAACACATTTTTACGATTGTCTGGCTAACAGTCTTGTTATCGACGGATGCCGCATTCAATCGAGAGTGGAAATAACAGTCAGCGGTTACGAAAATAGGACGTAAGTAACGTGACAAGGTGGTCGGTTTATTTTGTTATTAAGTTTTGCGCTTTTCTGGGCGTAAACGACCAAATCTGGAGTTTCCCGTGTGGTGCGGAAAAGGGAGACGACTTTCCCTGTTGTGTACATTTGTTAGTGGTGCGCGAGTTGGGCGCCGTTAATTAGATTTTACCTTTTAGTAGATCGTATGAGAAAATAAAAAATAGAAAGATTCCTTGTTTCAATTTTTATATACTGCGCGGCGTTCGACGCATCGTCGGGTGTCGGCGTAATGACGGGCGCATGCGCGTCATATGTTATGGCTCAACGCCGAGAACTGCATTGAACGCGGCGATAGGACTTATAATGTCTAGCAATTAAGAAGTATAGAAAACAAAAATAGAAGTTAGAAAACAACGAAAAGCTTTATTTTTTAACAGGTGTCGCGTACGCCAGACATACCTGTTTACTAAATAATTATGTATAATGTTATAACGCAGAAAAAATAATTTAGGATAAGTCATGCAGTGAACAAACTATTTCTACATATAATAGTTTTTTGCTTATGTACACAACACCTCAGTAGTATAAAATATCCGCGATATAATATTCAATCAATTTATATAAAATAAGCAAATGTTTATAATTTTAGTACTTTTCGTATTACCTATACTATACAAAACTGTGCGTTGTATTGTATTAAAATAATAAAAAATTCGATTTTTTTCTTTTCGGATTATGAATTCATTGTAGGTTAGGCCATATATGCCGTAGAAATTCCAGAAGAGTAAAAATGATAAATAAAGAAAATAAACAGTGATGAATTAAGAAGAAAATTACAAACAATGATTTAAGGCAATGGCAAAGGCAAAGGCTAATACATGGAGATGAAATGAAAAGAATGATAAGTAAGCTCAAAGGGAATAAAAGGGAATCCAGCATCAGGCATCCATGACCAGTAAATCCATCATAATGCCATCCAATGACTTTAGAGTACAGTGGAGAGTGTGACTCGTCTCTATCTTAGCCTTTTACGTATTCTAAAGACTTGAAGTGATTCCTATATTGGGTAAAAAACTGTATAGAGTAAGACTTCGAATGTAAGAATTGATTTTATGTTCGAATTTATATTATGCTTGTGTACAATATCTTATTTATATACTTTGTGTAAACTGTAATTAAGTTAATAAATATCTTTGTTTTATTTACACTATTAAAGTTAAAAATATGATTTACAATTCAATTACGCGACGTGTTAGTTGCTGTACGGAATCAACAGTGAGCCCGGTATTTTATATCAAAGACGGGAAAAAAGTGACGCCATAAAAAAGGAAATTAAAAAGGAACAACGTAGATAAGAAAAGAGAGAAGTGCAAACCTAGACTCGGCGATTATTGGGTACAGTCAAGTCGAAAAAAAATATAGGAAGATTGATCCATCGATTATAAAGGAATAGATTCATTTGAGATAAGGGCAAGTGAGAAACAAGATTATATATTTCACTTGTTATTTTGTCATCGTTTGCTAAAATGTATGTTATTATAATTATATTTAATTTGATTTTGTTTGAATTTGTAAATACCTGCCAATCTGGTTACAAACAATATTTTATTGTCAGAATATATAATATTTTATTGCAAGAATAGTGAAATTTTTATTATTTCAAATTCATATAATTAACGTTTTTCAGTATATAATGATTAGTTAGTTCATTAGTTATGTACTCATACATTACTTTCAGAATTTAATATAAATTATAACCACCAAATCCATTGATATACGACCGTATAAGCTAATTGATTTTTTATTTATCAATCAAATTATTCTCTCTCTCCCCCTCCCTTTCTCTCTCTCTCTCTCTCTCTCTCTCTCTCTCTCTCTAGCAGATCTAAATACTCACTGGCAGAAAATGTAATCATCATATTCACGAGAGAAGACTCTCACATCAAATCGCATTCAACGAGTGCGCGCGTTATGATGAAAATATATTCCTTTCCGAATATATAAATATATTTGTGTGTGTATACATATAGATTTCAGATTTAATATTTAGATAGATCGAACTCTATTTCCTCAAAGATTTAAATATAAAAGTCAATAAATAAAAAATGTTGTACTAACGGTAAATAAATAGACGTAAGTAATTGCATAATTGTTATATAAGTATTTTACTCGTTGAATAAAAATAGCACAAGTTTTATCAAGTAGTAAAAATAATAATAAATAATTAATAAATTGTAGAGTTATCCTTAACAGTTGCAGTTGAAGTAAAAATTAAATTATTTATTTACGGAAATTTAGACAGTAAACTTGAAAAAGTTACCTAAGAAGATATGCTTTTGAAAAATTCTGTTATAAAAATGTGAACAAAGCAATATTACATGCCAATGTGAAAAGAGGGATTTGAAAGGAAATTTAAATTTGCTGTATGGATTTGTACTGAATAAGTTTGCATGTGCATACTGCCTCTAAACATATAAAAAGGATTATAATGTATATATAAAAGGGTAACAAATCTCATATTCGATAAATATAAATTTACAAATCTTACATAAAATCAAACTTTAATTTCATACCTATTTTCTTGTCTAATAAATATGTTTTTAAGCATCACTACTAGGGTGATGTATGATTTCCATTATAAACACTATTGAGTAATTACTAATTCAACAAGTGTCTCCATTAAAATTGACCTTTATACTCCTCCTCCAGTAAATTTCGAACCATTGAAGAACGAAACTGTCCAAGCTAATATTAAAATTTGGACGATAAATTTATTAAACTGTCGGAAATTCAAGCCACGAAAGAAACTCAGCGTTATAAATTAAGGCAAACTTTTCCGAGCCTCGCCTAACCGAGTATTTTTTCATTATGCCACCCTAAGTAGCAGTCAAGTGTAAAAACGCTGAATGCTCCTCTCTTACACAGCGTGCGCACTTCAAGAGCAGAAAAGCCGAACTTGGATCGTATAATGTGACGAGTACATATATTTATATAAGCGTTTATCCCAATGATACTCGAGTAAATGCGATTTGTTTATGCTTTATTCGACACTCATTATTTTTAGTGACATTATTTAATGTTTATTAATTTGCTTGATTTATCCTTATCGGCTTCAATGCCATTTATGGATTGAATAATATTTAATTATTTTCTGGTAAACAATAGCGCCTTCAACTCACTTTTTAAGTGACACGAACGCGATTTATCTTATTGCACACTACATTTAAAACATAAACATCGTTAATTAAAAATTCCAAATAATTTCATGCATATATTTTTGTTTATAATGTAAATGGAATTAATTACATAAACATGTATTTAATATAAAAAATTCATCTGCAATATAAACCCTTCGAAATGAAGCATAAAGTCTACAGTATCTAATGGTCCTAGTCCGCAGCTATCCTCAAATTTACATCAAAGGCAAGGCTAGCGCATAAGTCGATGCTCCACTATGCCAAGGGAAAGTTTAGCGTTCGGCGCAGCTGCAGTCGTAAAAGCGCGTACGGTGCAAGTTTTCGTAAGAGGATATTAGTCAACGTATCGTAACTCCGGTGCGGCTGCATACTTTTATCGCCACATTCTCTATATATTTAACGCGTTATTTGAGAGGATGGTAAAAATCATGCAGTAGTGAACATCGATCGAAGGCTTTGTCAGGCGGTGGGATGTCGATATTTCTGGGGTTCGTAGTTTAAATTTGGTAAATTTATTGCGCTATAGATTTGAAATTGATGGTTTTTCGGTTTGTGGAAAGAGAGTTATTGTATGCTTTTCAGATTGCTTAAGTACACGTGCACTTATGGAACTTGCTTCAAAATCTTTTCATTTTCAAAACTCTAATAGCATCTGGTTTTTTTCACGTACAGGTTCCTTCGAACTTTAAAAGTGAAAGAAATCCATTGCACCATCTCACGTATCCTCGATCAGTCAACGCTATACTTGCTTCCAATCGGAAAAGTTCTTTTCCCTCCTTTTCCCCTTTTTCGCAATACCTATCTACTGCATATGTAAAAACTTGGTAAATGTATAGAAATATATATTATTGTGTTTTAAATAGCTATTTATTTATAAACTGGTGAAAAGTTTATAAACAATTAGCTATTATATATGTTTTGTAAAAATTTTGATAGTTGAGTAAATTTTAATTTAAAATTGCTACAACAACGAATTTGGTAGTGTATAAAAATTTGTATAATATAGCTCGAAACAGTACAAAACAAATTTGTTAGCTTATCATTTGTCGATTTCCTTAAAGTATCAGCTATTGACAAGTAATAAAATCTTTCAACCATTGAAACACATAAGTCAATTAAATAACGGTCCCCATCGAACGAGACCAAATCACCAACTAGAACGTCCCGGATGACCTAGTTCCGCACCAACGCACTTTCACACAGCAGTACCGAAAATTTCCAGGGAGTTTATAGTACAGCAGTGCAAAACGACCTCCCAAAATTCCTCTAGCGAACGAAGGATCCAAAATCTCTACCAACTGGATCATACATAATACGTGTACTCGCAGGGTTAAGGATTTAAGTTACTTCGGTCATATAACAACGTGTATAAAGTATGTGCATGTGCGTTTTGCCGGTATGGATCGATTATTAGCCGTACTGCGCTAGAAAAGTGCTAAACAACATTACAATTTCACATTTCATCGAGTTTTCTAATGTTTTTTACAATTTGTTCAAATGTATACCCAATATAAATTATCTGATATACACTCATTCAGTACCTGCTTCTACTCCGCAAATAGCCTGTAGCTGAGTAAAAAATGTTCTTTCTATGAAAGACTAAAAATATCTTTGCACAATTTACTGAACGTCACAGAAGCAGCAATGCAACAGCAGAGAACCAGGAAAGCCAAGAGACTGCAAGGCACGCACCTCCGGTCAGGGTCAAGACGTCAGTAGCACCAACAGCGCGGAGATCGCAAGGGCGCGCGCGAAGCTTGCTGCAATGCCAGGCGCGCGTCGATTTCAATTTAACTTGTCGCTCAAGCTTTGCAATAATCGCAAGCTCAGCTCTCGCGCTCCGAACTATTAGTAATTTTTAAAAAGTGATAAATTATCTTCTGATGTGATGAGACAGAAACAAATGAAAAGAGACGGGATCGACTTAGATAATTATTCCGTTCACGCACATTTTTCTTTGATGAAAAAATACTATATATATATATACAAATAATATTATGTTGTAAACGCAATATGTTATATTGAACTCTCTACAACTGAACCAGTGAAATTTTCACTGATTTAAATAGTGACTCACATTGTCACTTGGAAAATAGTCAACTCGTTCACTTACAAACAGTGAATAATAATTTTCACTTTATTTTTCAGTACATATTCACTATAAGTTGGCGAAATTTGAGTTACTTTTATGAACAGTGAATAGTCACCGATTGCAGAGTGCAAAGCATAACTGTAATTTAACTGAGAATTCAGTAAATATTCAATTTTTGAAAAAGTGATTTATGGAAGTACTTATTTCACTGATTTCATAGTGTATGTTCACTGATTTACTGGTGAAAATACTCTGTTTGAAAAAGTGAATTTCGGGAATATTGATTTCACTTATTTCATAGTGTACGTTCACTGATTTTCTATTGAAAATGCTCTGTTTGAAAAAGTGATTTTTTGGATGATTTATTTCACTTATTGTTACGGACAGAGTGAGTATTTTCGATAGTCGAAGCAATACGAAGAGCGTTTATAAAAATATATGTATATATTTTGAGTAGCGAGTGTTCCTCCGCTATTTGACTCACACATTGTGACTAATATTGAAATGCGTGCTCGTACCGTTTCTGGCTTTTGGAAATAAGGGACTTATTGTATTAGTTTTTTTCTGATAGGCGACAAGACGTAGGCGAGGTCGAGCGAGGATTGTGTTAAACACATTATACTTAGTGTATAAACGTAAACATGTACAATGCTTACATTTGCGTCGAGTACGCCCCCTTCTTACAGACTATCGGGCATTACAAATATTCTTCCTGTTAACCATTAGTTAGTGTTCGACATTTGAGGCATTCTCTAATGCGAACTGTGACAGAGTTCAATATTTTGTAATTCACAAAGTTTGTCTAATTGAGTGAATTAGAATATATGCATTAAGGTGAGTTATATATTTCAGTAATATAAATTTTGTTTATATAACTTAAACAATTGCAAATATTTTTGTGTAATTTTTGTTTAGATCTGACCGTAGGTGCGCGATTTCACCAAATCAAACATTGACGAATTATTTTCAAAGCTTCGAGAACACGATATTGACAAAATAATTATAAATACTCTAACAGGTGTATATTTTTCATTTATAATTTGTATTTATAATTATTATTTAAATTATACACGGAGAAACGGGATCTAACAAAATGTTTTCTGTAAAAACTTTATATCTATTATCTAAAAAAAGTTAATTTCTATTTTGTACGTCGGGAATATTGTTAAAGGTTATTTCAAATATGAATAAGAGTCATCAGAGTTTAATTATATTAATTTTAGTTTTTATCTCCCTTTTAACACCACCCGATATACAGTAATACTATTACCTCTTTTAGGATGACCTTTGTAATTTTCTTTTCGGTTAAATAAATAGGTAAATAATTAAATTTGGAGAGATCTGAAAAATATAACTAAACAGCATCTTTCAGGACTTGAGTTATTTGATTAATAATAAATGAATGAATTTATTTTAATATCAGCTATGAAGACTGCAATCAGCGGTATTAATATTACGCGAATCAATGTAAATAACGTCAATGAATTTGCGTAAATAACGCGATGCATACAAATTAATAACTTTATAATTATTTCTATTGTTTTGGTGAAAGCTCAATTATACCATACGCATAACAATCATTAGCATCGTGATGTGAATCTAATTATATATGCACGAATTTACATGTTACGAATTCGTAATTCTCATAACTTTATTGTGATTTCAAAATTCGGAAGGTAATAATAAAATAGCATTACAATGTACATCTAATAATCTCCAATTTACCCATCTCAAAATACACAGTCTTAGGTTTGAATTTTGCATTTCAACAGTTTGAAATTTGAGATGGCAAATGTTAAAATAATGGAAAACAAGAAAGAAGAATACTAACCTTCTTGACGAAGGATAAGACATTAGTAGGCAGCATATTGATGGCCGGCTGTGGGCAGCGGCGGGGCTGCTGCGAACTGTCTGGCTGCTGCTGCTGACTTGCTCTCGGATCGTCGGCTCTTTCATGAGAGCGGCGGTACTTCCGCTGCTCACGATCCCCGTACACTTACGCCTTTTTTCGAGGGTTCGTGCATTACAATGAACATGTCTATGCACGATCAGCCGATAGCAGGCTAAGATCTACTCCTGCGTACACTGAGTAAGAGTAGGAAAGATAGTACTTTCCTACTCTTTACGGCTTTTGATGCCGCACCTTATTATCACAAAGCCACTGAAACAAAAGGAATAAGGGAGAAACGTTAATTTATGCTGACTTTCACTGCATCATTGAAGTTCGATATTTATCGTGCGATTATAGCGGATTTTTAATTCGTTTATATTATATATCTGTGCATTTAATTATTAATACAAATTATTTTTATTGTTTTAATATGAACACGAACATATTATAAATACGCAAAAAGCAAATCTAATTAAAAGCATTCCTTAATGGTTTTAAAAAAGAATTATTATCGTGATATTAGTATAATTAAAATTTTAAACATTAGTAAATATTTTAGATTTCATTAAAACACAATTTCCATTCATTTATAATCATTGATATTAAATCATTAATCACAGATACTTCACAATTATATATATACATATATACTTCGATGTTCTACTTCACTGTTTTTACAAATTTCACATATTCATTATTATTTACAATTAATTTTATAATATTAATAACCATTTAAATTTCAAATTTCAAATAATAGCGTCATTCGATATTATTCAATATTTTAACATAATAATTATACCATTACATAACTTTCGTTATTACCTTACCTGTGCAAGGTAAAGGCTTTTTCATTTAATAACTTTATGTCTAATGACAAACATAACCATAGGGGATTGAACTGAAAAAGAAAATCTCTCGTTCGTTGAAGGTCAATGGGTAAATAAGAAGCCAGACAAAAACATGAGCCGAGTCAGATTTATGCTTTGGTGTGGCGAATCCCGCGTTTCGAATTTCTGAAAAAGCTCAATTTCACAAGCAAATGACACTGAAATGCTAGTCCATTAGATCATGTTAGTGCCTGCTTTCTACTCTACTTTCTTGTCATAGAGGCGTTACAGTTTTATAACAGTTTTTAGAATTTAGTAAGCCAATTTTTACACTGCAGTTAAAATAGAATTTGATAAACAATATTAGTTGCATTTTATAGTCATCATTAATGTACAACTAATTAAAATTGAAAAAATTGAAATTCAATATTCCATTATACAATCTTCTTCGTTCCAAGTACAAAACTCAATAAGGTACACTAAGCACAATCCTTACAATTCTACGTAATTTCATTGTAACTTTTACAATCCAACTCTAATTAAAATCAATAGTCTCAAATCAAGTTCTAACGAAAGAATATAATTTCGATAATGATGTCGATCTCAAAATTAGGTCAATCTTTATCATGTTTTATATTTTACTTTTGAAATCACGACACGATCATCCATAAAAATATATTCGCTTACAAATTAAAACTCTTCTTAATACGATTTCATAGTAAGATTAATTCATTAGTAATTTAAGGTTATACTAAATTATCTGTACAAATGCTATTTAAAAAATAATATAACTTAATAATAAAATTTGCAACTCTCTAAACATTAAAAATTCAATATTTTAATTAACTTATATAATACTTTCTTCTTTTTAATTTAATCAAAAAATAATATTCCAACGCAAAATTATTATGATAAATCATATACTAAGAATAGACTATGCCATTTTTCAAACTCCAATTCAATATATAGTTTCAATAAACTTTTTAATAAATTATTTTCCCTGTGCAATTCAAAAATGGAAGCACACGTGGCCAGGTCAATTTTGTAATACCATTTTTAACACCGTAACGGTGTAGAGGTGTTATTTTTCTTTCCCTGTGTTATGATCCAGTTTGTTACGAAACGCAATTTGTAAAGTATTTTTTGGTGCAAAGAATAAAAAGGTTTTAATATTTTCAAATTGAAATATTTATTTAGAAGTTTACGTATGATGTTAAATTGTTCACGTTATCAAATAGTCATTAATGTTTCAGAAATATAAATATATATGTAATACTATATTATAATAATATATAGTATATAATAATATTGTACTTTCTCGTTGATTTAACAAAGCCGAGAATATTTTTAACATTTTTTTCTATACTACTATAAAATTTACTACGTCTTTCAGCTCGACAGTTTTACTACTTTTAAATGTGAAAAATATTTTTCCCGCAGAAAATTGAATGTATATATCCGATTAAAATATGCGAGTACATTTGGAATTCACTACTTTTTACGTTTTATACATCTTTCTATTTTTTACTGGGCAATTTAATGCTCTACATGAAATAAATGTACTAAAAAATGATTAAACATATGCGTAGTTCATTTACGCTATTCGCGCATACAATCGTATTCGAACTGTAAATGCAATACAAATTCAAACAAGAAAATATACGTGATTCATTTTATTATCATTAAAACCAATGGTAATGTACTGAAAAATTTATGGTAATATCTTATTTTTCTTTAAACCAAAAACTTCCATCTAACGGTAAAAAATTAATGTTTTTAGGGTTCATAAATAAATATGATATTGTCGTACTTTTATATAATTAAAAATACTAATTTTAATGGTAAATTTATCACGATTAACTAAATTTTGATTTAATTTAGGATTAAATCCAAATTATAAAATGCAAAATAACTGTCCATAATTATTGTTGAAAGTATAATGAATTAATGATACAATGTATAAACAGAACAAGATTTTGATGATTTAATCTCCGACAGCAGTGCCGCTAAATCCTACTCGTATGTCTCTTGCGTACAAGCAACAAGTTATTGACGAAGTCGTTTAATCGTGGCGACACAGTTCCCAGGATAAACACGTAGAGAACAAGTCGACATTGCGGAAATCCACGTCCAATCGCGAAGAGAATTGAAAATTTCACGGTAAAATTCAATATTTCGTTAGATCAATAACGTATGATGGGAAAGAATGTTAGATGGCGTTATGTAAGCGTATATAACTGCTTTAACGTAGCAACAGTAGCATTTCACCGTTATTTTGTTATGTCTACCGAATGTTACTCCATGCACTCTTATCGCTATCGAACAATGGAGGCGGCGTGTTAAAAAGGGAGCGCACAGGTGACTCGGGAAGAGTCGCGGTATATATTATATAATGAAGGTGGAGTTGAGGAAGGGTCTCGGAAGATTCAGAGAGAGAGAGAGAGTAGGACCAAATATAGTTGGAAACACACTCATTATAAGTAAAACGTTGTGTAAAAATGTAAAACTTCTTTCTGAATAACCTTTCTTCACACTATTGGACACGAGCCTTTAGCGGTACGACCGAAAACCCACGCAAGCGCTTATCTTCATCCATAACAATAGAGAATAACGTTGCAACAGAAAACACATAATATCAACACCGAAATATAGCGCGGTTATATTTTGAATATACTTCTTGAAGGATTGTCAATGTGAATGTTTGAAAACGTTTTTTCTCTGCAAAATTAATATAATAATACAAGGAGTAGAATAAAAAAATGCTTGCTGTATATTCATCAATCTATAAGGTTACGATTTCCGTAGCAGATAGTTTTTCTGAGAGATTGCATATTAATTAATGCAATATGCACTGTTGTAACAATGCCAAAAATAAATTGTCGCATCATTGATCATAGATAAAGCAACGCTGCACGATTCAATGAATTATCATTCAAACAGATTTGCCCAAAGTTGTAGGCTTCAATTGGTCATTTAAGTCTGTTATCGACGTTAGTTTACATTAGTTTACGTAAACTACACTACGGTTGCCTAAAGCTAAATACTTGTTAAACATAGTTAATGAAATTCTAGTAATAAACTAAGTAAGAGCTTATGAAAATATTTTTGGATTTGAAATTATGTTATGGCGTACAGTTTGCTCAAGTTAGTGGAAATACCAAAATCAATTTAAGATGTTCAATTGAGTTATGGAAATTCCGATAATTGCTGTTAACGAGAATAAAACTATTCAGATATAAAAATATCCGATGAAATTCTTAGAAAATAAATAAAATAATTTTCACTGCAATTCTGTTTAAGGCTGTAGTAATTTATTAATATCTTTGAATTTCTAATCGTGGCTCTGATTCTGAACATATATTGCTTGACATATATTGATTATAAGGTCGTTCGCAATATTGCAATCGATCGCATGATTCTAAATTTGTTATCAATTATACGCCTGGTTATATCTAACTTAAATATCGCCGAAGAAGACAGATGCTAAAAAATACTGGCAATGAGCCAAGACGGAGAAAGTAGGATATGGTGCGCGGCCTTGACTGATGCAAGAACGTTTGTATTACTTGTTGCAAGCATAGAATACATTCTTTTCTGCTTTCGAAAGTATGCGTTGTAGTATTGAAAAGGTTAAAGATTTATCTACATTTTTTGTTGCTTACCACAGTTCGTGTGGCAACTCGGAAAATGTTCTGGATTCTATAGTTTTTATACAAACAACAATGTTTCAAAGTTAATTTGATTTCTTCACTTGCGTTATAAATTTGATATAATTTCTCTGAACATAAGTATATTTATGTTTATAAAATATAATTGATATGATTAGTGTGTTATTATTTTTATTAACTGTAATCCTAGAGCAAAGAAAAGAACGAAATCGAAGCTGCCACAACTTCGACTATCTTGAAAACAACTTTTTAAATATTTTAAGTTAGCTGTTCACATTTTGGCTACCATTTGAATGTTTATTTGGCACACCAAATTATCTCATCAACGTTTAAAACAGATCCTAATGAAACACAACTGAATCTTTGAAACATCTTTTGAATAATCGGATTAAAACTTTTGACTTTCTATTCGATTCAGTAGACACGTTGAAACGAGGTCAGTGTTCGCCAATCATCCGACAAATAATCCTATCTAGAAGACGTCACCTAATTCTTTCCCGCCCTTCCAATCCAATTTTATACGTAATTTTTACTTACACACAAGGACCAGTAAAAGCCTGTTGATACTAACTTTGCAAAGAATGAACTAGCTCCATAAAATCAGTCAGTACCCAGTATACGTGATCCGGGTACGCGTATTGTTCGCCTGAGAGCTTTCGCGCGTAACCAACTGATTTAAACAGAAAAATGCTGCCCCTGAGACTCGTTGTACGACACCGGAGAGTTGTCCAAGTAGGACAAAGCGATGGAGAGATAGACGATAAGATACCCCTAGCTAGAATGATGGATTTCGTTACACAACGCTACTGCTGATCAATTTTTTGATACAAAAATTAAGAAATAATTCATTATTGCTTAGCAACACTACCAGGAAGGCTTTGCTTAATTAATGGTGAGTATTTTGTCTGTTCGATAACTGGACGTCATAAAAAAAGAGTATATTGTATTATTTATCTTAATAATATTTCTTTTAATGGCCAAGCACAATTTACATTTCAAATATATGCATGAAAAAAGACGGATTAATACCAAATGCATTCAATTGATTGCTTTATTTTTAATTTCATTTGGACATAATCATTTATTTTCTCAAGGTTTTCCATTGCAATACAACAGATAAAGGTCTCTTAAACAAACCTAATACATTTATAGGTAATGTATGCGTTTTCTAATCAAGTGAAGGAAATGTACGTTGAGTCAGACGGGACTAAACTCCGTTCTTAACTGCATACGAAAGGAAGGACGGAGCGTGGAACTGCAAATAAAAGAGATCGAGAGAGAGGGTGCGAGAAAGAAGAGGTGTGGTCGAGGGAAAACTGAATTAACCGAATGAACGCTCTTCTCACGGCCCAGCTACCCGTTCCAGTGCTTGTAGTAGTCTCGAAGGACCATTGAAGACGACCCAAGAATGCCGCTAGCCACGACACCAGACTTGCACTTTGCAGCACTTTGTATCAGCCTATCGTCAAACTCATTCTCATGAAGACTAAAAATTGTCCAAGTCATTGCAATTTCAAATATTAACAGATTATCTCAAACGACTTGACAAGTTTTACAATAACTACTTTTGCAATACGCCATTGATATTAATTTACTAACGTAATGTTCAATGTAGTGGTGTTTTAGCTATTATTTCTTTCTAGTTTATTAGGTCAAATTTTAACTAACGATATTAACGGTTACAATTAAAATGATAAAAAATATTCGATTACTGTTTACGATTTTCAAGCCAAAATTAATTAATATTTCAAAAGACAATAATCATACAGATGATTATTGTTATTATTTGTTAAGTATCTTTTAATTAATATGAGCGAGGGCCCATTCAAAATTACGGAAACGAGATGAATTTTTTATAATTATTATTTTTTTAAACAGACAACTATTCGTACATTTTATTACCGAGCTTTTATAAAACAATTTAATTAAAATTAAATTATATTAAGTATATAGTACAACAATGTATTTAAAATGATTTATTGAGTAGAACAGCTATTCAGCTGTTCCGATTTTTCTTTACTTACGTAAATGCTACACATACAACTTTGTTAACTTTTTAAATCTAAAATTTCAATTTTGCTATTATTTTTTTACTACGCTAATAAACTTGTTATGTTTTTTACAAGAAAGTAAAAAAATACGTTATTGAGTTACAGAATAAATTAACTTTTTGATTGAATAGAATTTTTTCTATATAAAGCAACATCAATAGTTTATCAAGTTAATTATACAATTATAATAAAATATAATAATTGATATAAATAATTGAAAGTTTGAAAAATTATGATATGTAAAAGATCTACGAACTCAAATTACTTTACCAGAATACAACAATAGTGTCGGCAAATTAAAATATTTTCGAATGAAAAACTCGATGTATAATGAAAACAATTCTTACTTCCCTTGTATTTTGCAATTTTTTAAATCTCACATCCTGTTTCCTCGTATATTGCCATGCGCGCTTTACTCTTTACTGCGGTATTATTTTTGATGCGGTCTTTTATAACTCGGATATTTTTTCAACGGCAACCATTCAGATCGAGAATTTTGTATGCTTACTTATTTGAGAGGTTAGGAAAAGGATCGGCAAAATCATAAAGTTTATATTTACTTACAGTTTCCACGGTGCTAGTGGACTTTGACGAAATTCTTCTGGCAGAGGAGGAATCAACCTGAAAGATAATAATGTTCTGATGTTACAAGTTGTCTTAATTACAGTCCAAATGTGTATATTACATAGTCAATTTTATTTTCCAAATAGGGCTTAACTTGCACAATTACATTTTCGCGAAATTCGCAACATCTACATTTTGTAAAAGATTTAAAACCATGAAAAGTTTTATCAAATTTATTTCTTGTCACGCCTTACTACAGAAAATCTTCACACGCTCTAGCAAATGGCGCCGCCATAAAAAGAAGCGATAGCAGTTTTTTAACTTCGACCATCAAAATAATGCTATACATCGCAAGTCTGTTATTATAATACACAGTACATAATACTGCAAATAGCTCTCTTCATCCTACAATGCGAATTAAAATTTACACCTAACTTTTTTTAACAACCGTAATTTAAAAAATAACCCAGGACAAAAGGCGGCCAGACATTAAATTAAAATACGAGCTACGTATTAGGGTCGTAAACTGGGCTAGTAGTCGCGTGAGCTAGCGCGCAACGATAAAACGCACCTGTAGGTAAAAGGAGTAAGAACGGGAGGGTTAGCGTAAGCCATTCGACTTGTTTTGCACTCTGATTGGAAAAGCGCTTGGAATACGAATACCACTGCAGAAGGCAATAATCAGAAAACCCAAATTTACAGCATTTGACATATTGAGACTATTATTTTAAACTTCTCACGATGTCCACTTTTTAAATAAAAAATATATTCTATTACGTGGATGCAACCTCGAAATCAGCCTTTGTTACACTCGGAATTATTTGTATAATTAATTTATAGAATTATTTACAGTTATTTATAAAAAATATAGAAATTTACTCAGTTAATACTGAAATTACATCATTGAGTTACGTAAATATATAGCTTCAATGTATGTACTAATCACGTTCAATAACATCATTACACGACAGTCAAACGCAGTAGATAGGAAATACTATTAATTGTAACATTATTTCCATAGTGAAATTCTATCAAGTCCACCGACTATCCACTTATTACCGTCGACGTGATCCATCAACACGAGAAATTTCAATTATTTAGTTCACTGCCAGCGCATCAAAGAACATGACAGTTTCGATTTACGCTACAGTTACGAAGTTTATCATCCCTTGAATGTCAATCTCCACGACTATCGTATAAAAATATACTAGAATTATTTCAATGAAGAAAGCATTTAATCCTAAAGTTAGTTTCATAATTACATTAATTAATTTAGAGTTTTCGATAAATATTTCATAATAACGAAACTACAACTCCGACAGGGATTAATTTTAAATATTTGAGTTATTCGAAATATTAGTACTATTAATTCAACTGTTAAAATTACGTTATTTCAAGAATAATCAATCTAAGTTTGAAAAAAAATTGAAAAAAGAGTTAGCAAGAACAAAGAAGTTCAACTGAATCAATTGATTGATCGAGTCCTATATGCGTTTTATTTCTAAACTGAACATATAGGTTTAAGAGCAGGGCTTGGCATAAATAGGGTAAAATTCTCTTACAGAGAAAAATGTCCAGTTACAAAAGAATGCGATAACAATCACTCATTTTCATTCCACGTTTTGTATTTCTAACAACATACGAACTATTACACATTTTCCATACATATTCAGTATTCCTATATATAACGTCCATATATAACGTAGTGCATAAAAAAAATTTCAAAAAGTAAATTTTGAATTTCACACGATTATAACCGTAAAAAACATCTGTGGCGAATCGATGCGAAAATTATAGAAAAAGATTTTGAGCACTATATTTTATAATTCAATATTCGACAGCTCGCATCATAATTTCGTTTATTTTATCAAAATTTAAATATATAAAAATAATTATAAAATTATTTATAGAAAGTATATTCGATGTAAAAACTGATGTACAAATGGAAAAACTTGTTTACATCGGAATTATTTTAAAAATATCTCACTACAAAATACAACTCGACTAATACTGAAAGCAGAGCAACAGCAGCAACCGGCAACAGCGGTGGCGCTGGTTGGGAAATGGCTGCCACCTGTAGCTATTGATCGGGTGGGCGACGGCGAGTATATTTTCCACCGGCACATCCCTGCGCACGCTCTCTCTCTCTCTCTCTCTCTCTCTCTCTCTCTCTCTCTCTCTCTCTTTCTCTTTCTCTCTTCCTATATACTACTGCTGCTACTACTGCGGCGACGTTATAAACTTACGTCCATCTATTGCAATAGCCATATATACCCTCTCTATATCTATTCGCTGAAACTGCAAGGCGAAGTCTCTCTTTCTCTCTTGCTTTCCTCAATCAGAGTTTGCAAATTCGATACCTGGTAGATAGCTAAAGCTATGGATTCTACATCTATGTATATATACATATGTGTGTGTATTATAGAAACGATGGAAGTGGGATAGTCGGAGCGAGAATACGAACGAATAGAGCTAATACTCTGACTTCTTGACGCTGCTGTGGAGATAAAGTCACCGTTGCTATAAAGACGTTTTTACAACATTTAATGGAGTTTTTCATCTTTCAACATCCATAAATTCCACGTAGTTTAATAAATCTCTCATTCGATAAGCAATTTTTCATGCGATTTTTGTATAAACTTCTGCAATAACTTCAAAAGATTTATAAGAATGATGGTTATATAAAAACTAAAAATTCAGCAAATTTCAAAAAAAATCATTGTACATGATCTATATTTCTGCTATTCGATAAATCGAATAATTGTGGAAATCATTAAAATTTAACTTTATTGCAATATTTCTTACATTTTAATTGGCAGAAGAAATAATGTCTCTTTTACGCAATAGAGTGAGAGCTAGATTAAGAATGTAAGATATTAAAAGGGATTGAGCGAAGCAGGAAGTGATAAGGAGGGCGAGAAAGCAGTATATAGAAGAACTTTTACGCTTCCTTCACGTCTTTCTAGAATATATTGCTGTCTTATACATTTTTGTCTTTTTGTAATTGAAATAGTTACCCACTTTCGGCTTTCCTCAATTTCACACACGCACACACACACACAGAAACACACACACATATATATATTGTGTGTGTGTGTGTGTGTGTGTGCATATAATTCATACAATTTTGTAATTTTATCAATAAACGGATGATTTTAATTTACTTTCATCCATCTTCCGACTATTTTTTTCTTTTAATAGATATCAAGTTTTATGTATTTCTTGTAAGCTCGTCGAAATGCAAAAATCTGCAAAATTGAATATGTAGCCTTACTTGGGAGGATGCGAAAAGGAAACAATACTTCATTTCATTGAAGCAGATAAAAAAAATAGAAAAATAATGACTATTCTAAAGAAAGCATTTTAATGCGAAATTTCAATTCAAAGTAATCATTAATGTAAATTCTTTAACAAAAAAGAATAATAATTACAGTAAGCACGGAGCAGGTAATCAGATTAACATACATTTGCCAAGAGTTTCTCGCCTTAACCAATGTCCATGGAAAATATATGAATATGATATTTAGTGCGGAAATTAAAATATAATAAATTCTATTGACTAGAAGGAATGATTTTATATATCAATTTTTAAAATTTATGGAGAGTAAGAAATGTGAAATTTTGCCATTTTCAAGAGTCTCATAAATACAAATACATATTTTGAATAGAATCTTAACAACAAACTCAAAAGTATATGGAAAATTCAAAGCAATAAAAATATGTTCACCTTATTCATCATAATCTTCAAGATCCCTTTGTGACATACTCGACTGAAAAGTGCACATAACATCAAGTCTGAAATACACATTCGTACACACGAACATACTCGTATAGAGAAAAAAGATAAGAAAAAGGTGAACATCCAGATGCAAAACGCGACGCGCAAAATCCCGGAAAGTCTTTCTTTAGGAAAATGAAGAAAGCCGTAAAGGCCGTCAGAGATACAGGAAAAACCTGTGGTGTCGCCATATTTCTGTGAATAGTTTCAGCCTAGCAATGCCGTCGCTTCTTTGTAGGACGATTTCATACGCTTATGTTTTCTCAGACTCGGGAACGTTTTTCTTTTTCTAGCTCTTTGCCCTTTGTCACCTTATTCGGAGAATTTTTTTACTGTTTTGACTTATGTATTACGTTGAAAGATGTATGCATGAGGCCGCGTCGAGACAGTTATCGGCACAATTATCATTTAACAAAACCAAGAGACCGATAAGTTCCTTTCTTATTATAAAAAATAATAAATTATATAAATCATGAAATTATTGTTATTGATCAAACAGATATCTGATAATATTATTCATGGTAATATTATTCACAAGTTGTAACATTCGTTAATCCATTAAAACATTTTTAATATTATAAAAATATTTAATTTACGAACTATATTTTTGCACCCGAAATTCGTTAATGAAAAAAATTCATCTAAAAGCTAAAATGACGACCTCGACAAAAAGATATAACGTCGCGAAGGCATTGAAAATTTTCATTTTCTCTAATAAAAATTGACGAGAAAGAAGCGTCGGCTTGGAGAGCAATGATGCTACGAAATTCCTGAAAAAGAACTGTGCTATTATCCCACTCGCTTCCTACTCATCTCTCTGTCTCTCTCTCTCTCTCTCTCTCTTTTTCTCTCTCCAAAGTCTCGCGAGAACGCCCTCTGCCATTTTCATCCTCGTCGATGCGTTCGTCCCTGAGGACATTCAGTTGACTGAAAACGGGGCAAACGACGTCTTTTTTTCTTTGCTGCCTGTCTGTTTCACACCCTCTTTTTATATTACCTTTTGCAAGGTCATACTAGAAAATCTTTTCTCTCAACGTAGTTATCTCCGGTTGTAACACTGACATTTTTCAGTCCTATGAAACGAAGTGCATCACGTACACAGCCAAATCACATTGATATCGCACTTGAATATTAGAATTCTATCGTAGTCAAAGCAAAAATTTGCGTTTTAATGCTAATACAAAGTCGTGTTTATAATTTCAAAATTATAATGACATGGCATTTGAAATAGTGGAAAACTCTCTTTTTTACACGGACAAATTTTGTACTATTGAGTGTACTAAAATAGTGCGATAAAAAAAATTTTACAAAGCACTAGATAATTATTGTCCGGTGGAAAATCAATTATTATTATTACTGATTGCAAATTGATTTAAGTAAATCTTTATTATTTCATATTTACAGAGTGTAGTAACTTTTTTAAGATCGTCAACAGTGCGATGTATAGTAGTCGGTTCTATTTTGAGCCAGTAGTGAATCGTTATTCATGAAATTTCAAGTGCTTACAAGTATTCAGCCCTACTAATTTAGGTAATGAGCCATATTAAATTTTATTGAACTCGGTTGCTTGCTTGGATAAATATAATTTTTTCACATATAAGTATTCTTTCCTCCTCTGGGGCTGCAAAACCTTGACGTGGGTGAAGGGGCTTAAGCTTAAATGAAGCTGGGCCTTATTTGGGGGTGTGAGATGGAAGAATGTAGGGTGAAGAAGGAATAGGGTCGCTCTCTTTCGTTCATTCATTCAGACGGTCGTTCACCCTTTAAGGCCCAGCCTTATTTGGGGGTGTGCTGACTGCAAAAATGCACTATAGAGGCTGAGCGGATTAAGTACGAAGTCCAGAATAGTTTAAAACTGCTACCTAGCACTAAATAGACTAGCAGTCAAGACGAGGTCACCCTAACATAAGTACCGAGACACAAAGGTATTAAAGGGAACACGACAGCGGTTGACTTAGCAGGAATTGGGGTTTGCAGCCTAATAATCGGACCAGAATCGGGAGTAGGTCTACTAGTAGGTACTAGGTCTCCAAGGCCTAGTTAATAGAGCATTCAGAAGCTGGGCTAGGGAAAGGACGCAACTGGTTTGGAAAGAAACCACAACCTGCAACCATACCAAGAACTTTGTGACGATGAGTAATGCGAGGGAATGGTCGAAAGGCATAATTGGGTCGAGCAAAGCGAAAGTCAAGGTTCTACTGGAAACCCTTATAGGACACGACAACCTAAAGGCACATAGGTACAGGATGGGCATAACGATAGACCCGTTCTGTAGATTCCGCGGAACCGTTCCTCTGTCTCTGCCCTGCCATATCTCGGAAGAGGAGACTATCTCTTGATGCACCCTTCCTGAAGGCAGAGGTCGTTCAGACCGAGAGTACTGCTAAAGCCCAACTTACATTAAATCGTAATAATAATAAACAATAACTATTCTTTAAAATTTTCTGTTTTTTCATTAAAATGAAATCTTTGCATAGGTTTACAATCTTCATTATTTCACCGTTATCAATTTAGAATAAAAATAATGATAATGTTTGAAATGCCGTATGTAATTGAAAACTAACAAAATTACTGAAACGAATTTATTTGAAGGGCTATTTTTTGCGATTCAACCGAGAATCATTTTTCAAACGCATAACACCAAACTGAGAGTAAATTCGAAGCCTGTCAATGCGATACCACTAGCTTTGTGCACGTATATGCTCTCGACGCTCGAGTTTCGCCAAACTATTTGTCATTTTATCCATTATAATAAGTCAAGGAGAAAACGATAAGCTTGGGAATTACGGTGGATGAGTTACCGATGGCGTCTGAGCATATTGCAGATTATATCCGTTATGCGCAAAGAATTCCTGCAGTCAAAAGAGATTATGTACATACCGACATTCATGAATTTAACGGATTTATTGATGCCTCTTTTTACGCTACCCGTAAAAAAGTCTCTTGATTTTTCTGCATTTCTTAAGAGGTATTCTGTAAATCTAAAACAGCGAAATTCTCACTGATTCTGATAGTGACCCTTTTTCACTTCAGAAACAATAAAATCATTATCTTAGAATCAGTAAATCTTAAATTCAACTTGAATATTCAATGTATACTTACTATTAATTGGAGGTAATTATGACATATAGCCTGTATACTAATGATAGAATGTCGAATTCAGAAATTATTGATTTAATGATGTAATTCACTGTTTTTAATTGAACATATGCAGGTTTTACTTCCATAGAAAGATACATTTTTTCAAATGACAAGTTTTACGATTTGAATTTTACTATACAAAGCTATCAATTGACAGTACAAACAAAACGTTACAGTAGTCTTGTATATTTTTAATAGTTGTCTTTTGATATCCTTCATGTAGAGTGTACGCCCTGTTAAAAAAGTAAATAAATCTTTTATTGGACAGTGAATAAACCCATTATGAAATAACGAATAATCGCTTGTTCGGTTAGTGGACATAGCAATTTTCAAAAAGTAAATAATTTGAAATAGTGAAAATGCACTGCGAAATAATGGAGTGTTACTGTTTCAGTTTTACAAAATATATACAAGCACAAAGCTGACATGAAAAATTCAAATAATCGACACGAAAGGGGTAAGAGATAAGGTTTTATTTATGAAAAAGGAAACTATCCTCAATCGGAATAATCATCTTTTTGAAGAAATATGCGCACACAGCACATATATTACATGTCGAATCCGAAAAACTTTTCAAGTAAGTCTAGGCTCAAGGGTAACTTCTTTTTTATATTCACCCCGTTGGATAGTACGTTTCACAAAAATGAGAACGTGGACATTTGAAAAGATTTTGATCGCCGATTTCGTTAAAGGAGAAGTCATTCAATTTCCTCAAAAATTGCACTTAATAAATTGCTATTCGAAGCCCTATGACTTATAAAAGAAATTATAGGTCGATTATTAAATATACACCTGATGGTGGATATTAATTTCTGAATCGTATTGTACAAGGTCAGAGAAAAGTTTATACTTTTTCAACAAAAACTTTTTTATAACTATTAAAGTTAATACGCGGTTATCGAGAAGCTACTTGACTAGTACATGTCTCTATATGTGTATTGTACATGTGCATGTATGTGCGTTCGCACGAAGACGAAGTAAGTTTATCAGATTGAAACTTAGTGAATTTAGCGGTGAGAAGTAAAGTACTAATTTAAAACGTTTTCTTTATAAATAGTTGAATTACTTTAAAGATATATCAAAAGCCTTATGTTATTAATATAAACTCGTTTAATGATCTACTACACAAGTTAAAAATATTAAATTCTATTTGAAGTAGAAATATGTGATAAAATTAAAAAATAAAAAACATAGTGGATTTTGTACATATAAAATATAATTTGAGCTTAATTTATAAATACGTCCATGAAAGTAGTCCAACTTAGTGTCTTGTTTTTTAAATCTTCACTATTGTATTATATATATGTGTGTGTGTCTTAATTGTAAAAATTAGAATAATGCAAACGAACGGGCAGAAAATATTCACTGACTGAAAAAGTCTAAATGTATATTTGTACACATTGCGTCGAATGGTTGGAATACAGGTGTATGTATAGGCTTTTTTAATTGAATAATAAATATTATTAGAATTCGGTTGATATTCATAAAAATAAATCGGGCATATATAATAATGTACATTTAATTTGAGGAAGGATAATATGGAAATCAATGATGGTCTATCTATATCAAGAATCTGTACTAAATTTATATGAAGAGAAGTTGTAGTCGCTAAAGTTAAATTTATATACATAAAATTATTTCTTGCATATTGAAATTCGACTATTTAAACTTGGGTACATAAATATACTGCATAAATAATGAACATTCACAACATTATAAAATTGCTTGTTCTTTTCGTTGGACACAATTAAATAAGTTGATTACTTCATAAATCTATGTTATTTTATTTTATTCTCAAGAATAGTGATATTATCATTATTATAAATTTAGAGAATAAGGAAACGAGTGACCTTTCTATAAAATAAATATATTGTTAATTTATAAAATAAAAACTACCTATTATCTGTTATAAGTATAGTACTTAGCTTAGTAATAAGACGTTTATCTCGGAAACAAGCTTACCCAAGAGTATGTAGGTTCAAATCTGGACATAATCGAACAAATAAAATTAAAAAAATTGAACTGATAACTGCTGAGGATCATCATTTCTTAGGAAGGTTTCGCGTCTCTGTAGTCCTACTTGGGTGTGCTTAGAATGGACAATGGGAGATCGACTTACTGAAATGGAAGGAAATACTCTTCAATATTTCTCGAGAACTAATATGGCTAAGATAGGAAGTGATAGTTTCAGTATCATTCCACTAAAGACAGTTTAACTTAACCTTCGGAATCGAGGTGGGAACTTGCCTTTTACGATGACAAGTTGTCAGTTCTCTGGTTAAGACAAAGACTGATTTTAGGGTCAGAGAGCGAAGACTTCGTATTAGCTAGAACTATACACAGAGTATACGATTAAAATATATTTATAAGTACATCAACATAACAATAGATCATACATGAAATACTATCTGAAATTTCTGCACAGTTTACAAATCATAAAAAAATTGTTAACCCTACAAGGTTTTGACACTTGTTGGGACGAGACAAGAAATAATTGCAATAGTATCATCAACTCACCGTTTAAACTTAATAAGTAATAACTTATTCATCTGAAATTAATCAGGAAGGGTGACTTGCTTCAAAACACGCACATGTGGGTTGATAAAGACGCCAGTGGGTAAGTTAGTCGTTCGTTAGATGCGCAGTAACACATGTACGTATCGCAAAAAAGTAGTCAAGATGACTTCACCACAGGAAACGAATAGCTAATCGTCACAGTTTGTATGATAATACAAACAGTTATTTTTTTAGTTATGTTAAACCATCTAGCACATTTAAGAAATTATTTTCGATCGTAGAAATATTGACTTGGGAAATTTGCACAGTGCTTGTACATTCATTGCATTTATTGAGATGAAGTACGTTTTCTTTCCGAACTGGTTATCCTAAATTTAGCTGTTGGTAAAAATTTCCTTATTTTATTTCATTCTTATTTAATTCGTAAATAAAGTAATTATGACATTCTAAAGATTTTTCACCATAAATAAACTGCTAAACGTTGATTATGAGAATTGCATTACCTCATTCAATGTTTAATGTTCATCAAATTCATTGTCAGTTGTGGTACAATAATTTATATCCCAGCTTTAATATGAACTTTTATTTTAAGATTTATAAACAAAATTTTTATAAATCATATTTTCAATCTCAATGATTATGAGATAAGTTATCGCACAGTAATAAAAGTATCTTTTTCGCAATCATATCGCTTCATAAAGTTCAACTACTGAAAACAAAGGTTTTCATTTTATAGGCAAAACTTCATGCGATATCTTTTTTCTTATCCAAAAGCCGTGAATTGAGCAAAGCTCGTAGTAACCTCATACTGGTGTGAATGAGTTCAGACGATCGCGTGCAAGAACTACTTTGGCCGTTGAGGGACTGCACTACTCCTTCGATTTCTTTTCCCTCGTCTTTACTTCCAACTTCTTATGTGTGAACATTTTTGTAATGAAATACAGAATAGCTTCTACCACTCTCTCTCTCTCTCTCTCTCTCTCTCTCTCTCTCTCTCTCTCTCTCTCTCTCTCTCTCTCTCTCTCTCTCTCTCTCTCTCTCTCTCTCTCTCTCTCTCTCTCTCTCTCTCTCTCTCGCTCTCTCTCTCTCTCGCTCTCTCTCTCTCGCTCTCTCTCTCGCTCTCTCTCTCTCTCTTTGCTCTATTGATCTCCCTCTGAGTATATATTCACCGGAAGTTTGTTAATTAATAGTTAGAATGAAGTACGCAAGGTAATTTTTATAAATATCTAATCAAGCTTATATGAGAGTGGTTTTCAAATTCGATTCGATTGCGTTATTTGTTTTTGTTTTAATATGTTTTTAGAGGAATTCGATAGCTACAGAAAAGTTTATTCTTTTCAATGTAGTGGATTTTGATTTAAGTAACTTTTAAACAAAATAACTTAATTCTACTCTCTTTCTTTATTATTAATTTCAAAATCACGAGCTAATACTAAACAATCTACGTACAGCGTAATTGTAAACATAAAAATGAAATAGAGGTATATATATATATTGAAACGTTTATTACATACAGGGGAAAATTGTTTCTGAAGAAATGACTTGTGAAATTTCTCCAATAATAAAGTACAAGCAATAACTATAACAATAAATACCCAAAAATAATTTTTTCCATACAACGCAATAAGCAGAAATATACCCCACATCCGGTACACTACCTACGCATAAGCACTCACACATACAGGAAAAGCACAAACCTTCAAGGAAAAAAGTAATCGTCTCGTGGGAGTAAGGAAAATATGGTGAAAGCCATCGCGCATTGCAAAGGAAAGGGAGACTCGAGACAAATTAGTCGCTTCGAGTTTTAGGGCTAGAAGCAGCTCTGCCTAGGTATACGGCTCAACGACTATCAGCTCAACTTCTAATCGATATAGCCACAGGTGTCCAAAAGTATCAGAGGTAAAAGTGAATGCGGCCTACAAGTATCGAGCCAGAAAAATTGTTCTCATTTTATTGAACTTCTTATCTTCACTTACTTTACCTCATATACTGACATTTATTTATTCTTTAAAATAAAGTTAAGTAATTTCGAGTTAAATATTAAATAATTTAATAGTGGATAATTTATTCACTCAAAAGAATGGAATGACGTAAAAATGTCATCAAAATATATAATATAATGATAATATTAATTTAGTATCACTCCAAGGCTCGAGTGATTTAGTTTTTTACTAGTCTATACATAGTGAAACTTCACTAAGTTAACTATTGACCTATTCTGAAAGTGAAAATGCACTCTATAAGATTGACATCATACAAAAGTTAGGGTGAACAATTTGTTATTGTCGAAAAAGTGATCGAATACTACTAGACTGATGGATATTCGCGAAATCAATAGAGAAGTAGAACCGATTTGTAGTTTTTTATATTTTTCAAACTATCTCTAAAGTTGCAAAAATCACGGACAGCTGAACTTTCTTTATTATGTCCGTTCATTGTATGTGAGTGTGTGAAGCTACTTTATAGTGAGATAACTACAACTCACAACTTTTTCAATTTTCGTTATAGATATTTAAAAAAACCTTATCAAAATCGCCGATCCATCGTGTTCGTTTTATTTTAATACAACAATTAGAATAATTACTTTTTTTAATGTTTTGTAACGCACATTTATTATCAAACTGCAGTGACTATTACGTAAATTAATTAAAAGTTCTTTCACTAGTATGATAGAATGATACTTTCATGAGCATTAAATGCAATTAAAGGGTGGAAACGTGTAATCACGATGAAATATTTTACTTTTCTAGGAAAATTAAAGTGTTATAAAACGAAAAAAATTGACATTGCAATTAATGAAAAACCAATATGAAACTTCTGGCAAGGTCATAACAAAAAAGCTCAACAAACAACCAAAACTGTTATGTATATCCCCGGGCTCTAGATTCGAATCACGTCTACATGCAACACTAGTCACGTTTGCACGTGACCTTCTACAGCTAGATTGATGTGCTTGGAAATCAACCACCGAAAAAAAATGGCCAAGAGATACAATACTTGAACACCTGAAGCCGCTATGACAAAAATTCAACATGCATCACTAGCAGAAAGTGTATCGCGTGATGGAACGCGTGAGACGTTAATTCACTTTCGCGCGATTCGACGCGAAAATTTATGCCGCCGTAAAAGTCAGCGTCGCTGTGGAGAGCCGCTAGACGTCTCTAAATATACGACCTGGAACTAAAAATAACTTTTCGATTCTGCATCTAGTAAGTCCACATTTTAAAATGGATTATAACTGCCATCAAGTATACAGTATATCATTAAGAATTAACAATATATAATGATTTTTTAGAAACTCCAACATTTTTAGAAATGAATTAACTCACTCATTACTCTCAAACAATAAATTTTTAATCTCAAAAAGGGCAATATAGTTCAAATCACTCAGTACAGTGAAACACTTTTCTAAGTTCGAATATCTTTTCACTTTTACCTATAAGCGAAGCTTCAAGTAATGCGATATTTATCGTCAGCTAATCATGAGAGTAAAAAAATTGTTACTCTACAAATGGTTATTGAAACAAATAAAAAATCATTTTATAAGAATACGAATTTATATTAACATACAAATTATTAAAACACGTAATTTATCCAACTACTGCATTCTGTTTCAAAATCTTGTTAAATGCCGAAATTCGTCACGGCTTTTCGTATGAAACGGTATTTACTTTGCTCCTCCATAAATTATAGAATAAATATTGACAGTTAGTTTTATAACAACGTTGTGGCTTTCCATTTATAGAACGTTACATTAAGTTTAATTTTAAACTTACCTGATAAAATAAATGAAATTAAGCCTTTGGTAGGTGCGCAGAGAAATAATTTCCGAGTCAACTACGTCAAGACCATGCATATTGTACATAAACGAATACAATACGATCGACAATAAATATCTCGTCAAGGACGTTAAAATTCGAAAGTCATGCAATCACCAAAAATGATCGTACCGTTATATCCTGAGATCAAGCGCGGCGCAATATCCCGAACGAGAAATAAAACGAAACTCACTTAACATAAATTCCCACTGAAACCAAGCATTGTAGTAATGGCACGACACACCCCAATTCCATATTATCAGCTAAAACTATCGGAAAATCTGAAAAAGCATACATCACCCCTATAAAATGTAAAACGCATTCCTGATAAATAAAAAAATATCAGCATTGCACCCCTCCTTTCTCCCTCCCCTCTCTAGACACCCTTCCAACCTGCCATCCAATCTCAAGCGCATCACACACTTACGGATTACCAAACGCTTGAAATGAAAAACCAAAATAAACGAGCAACTCTCTCGAAGAAGGCGCCTGCGCACGCTCTACATATATTAGAAGGGCAACAGCAACAGCAGCAGCAGCAGCAGAAGGCAAAAGTGGGTCAACGGGTGACCCTGTCAGGGTTAAGCCCCCTGCGCGGCTTCGGCCCTCGCGCGTATTATATGCATCGCGAGCTTCCTCCGACGAGCGGTAATTTCTCTTCTACTCGACAAGTAAAAAGTCAAGCCCAATGTATGCGTATGTGCGAGGGCGTGATTGTCGCTAAACAATAGACGAGTTTTGCGAGCGAAGAGAAAACGAGCCACGAATGCGGGAGGGAGGTTTCTCGCTTTTTCACCGACCACCTGAAGCGTATTTAAAAACTTTTTTCGATTATATTGTTTCTGAACTTTTACCTAATGTATGGAGAATAGACTTTTTTACTCTTTTCAATTTTTTGTTGGCGCAAGCTTCTCTATACGGGACTCCAGTGGTAAATTTATGTTTAAGCCTAATTTGTTGACGTTTGAGTGATCTGGGATTTTTGTGAGGGACTTTTTTAGATGAAAAAAAATGAATGTGCTAATATTTTATAAGACTTCTAGTGTAACTGTGGATTGAATAGTGTAGTAGAATTAAATATATAAATATCATATTAACATATCTATGTCGTTTATTGTATTTATAGATGCTTTGATATTGTAAATCAGAATAATGTACATATTCAATAACGTATTAACAGAGTGATATGAACTTGCATTTCAATAATTTAATAATGAGTTTGAATAATAATTATTAATAATCAAATATTCCGTTATTTTATAATAATACAGAAATAATTTTAGTTGTATTTGTGTTGCGTAAAGAATTTCAACAAATGCCTTCGTGAAAAAAGAACAATTTTTATTTACCGAAGCTAATACTTTTTTATTTTATGACAGTTTTCTATATTTCACATCTGCTCGTAAGTAACTTTTCGAAGTTTAAAAAAGACTTTTAATATTTTATCATCGAAATATTTTTTATAAATAATTGATAAATATTTGTTTAAAAGACTAAATAAAAGATCATCGAATTTTTTTGTTTCACATTTTTGGCACATGAAATTTTTCATGTTCTTTCTGAAGCTTTAACTTTAATGAAATATTTAAATATTAGTATATATTACGGATAATTTCCGCTAGTTTTAAACTTTTTCCATACCATCAAAGTGACGAATAGTTAAACACGCTTTGGGTCTCGCAAAATGTTTTTGCCGCTTCTGGCTATATAGCTGTCATTAATAGCTTTTGTTCTATTCGGCCACTTCATCTTGTTTTTTCATGTTCTTCTTAGGCTCTCTGATAATGATTGTTGCATAACTGCTGACAACACACCATCCATTCTCTTACGTCAACGGAGCTATCTATTATCGACTCAAGAGCCATCCTAGTTTGGAGATAGTGCAAGAGAATTCTTGTTCCTCCTGTTGATATCCTAAGCTGTTACGCAAGATAATATCAATTACGAGAAACTACTCAATGTTTCATTTGGTTCCAAAACTTTATGATTCGTATACGACTCTCTGCGTATATGTGTCTATTGCTTCTTATTACTAGTATCTTTTTCATCATTTTTTTAATTTATCGCCTTACCAAACCTATTGTCATCACTCTTAGAGATCGATATTTCTTACGCATTACAATATAGTCAAAATCTATTTTAACCTTGATTTTTCAATCAACTTATAGTTCATATAATTATGTTGTATTTACACGGTAGTTCTTCTAACCTTTTTACTATGACCTGGTAACAACTAGTTACATAGTATTCATAGCTAAATTCATAGCTACCTGGTGTCTAAATCAATAAGAATACAACTCCTGTAAATAAAAACACTTACGCCTTATCCATAATAGATTTAACATCTAAAAATGTAGGTACAACCCAAAGTAACTAAATCGTTTACTTTCAAGTGTGACTCACCGGAGCCTTTGTAATTGCATCTTCAAATAATAAAAATTACGAAAGACTTTTACTATCTATTAGTAGCTTAGCTCCAATAGAACAATCTTCATTTTCTCTTTCTCTTCATTACTTTAAATAATGCTCAGTAGACTGGACATTTGTAGCTACCTGCTGCATGACTGTTTCCACAGTAGAGTAGTCAGTTTAAGTTTCTGCTACTACAGCTTGCAGTTGCACGTCCGTAGATTTCGCATTTACAGCAGTAATTTCTTAAGTCTTATATTATTTTAGTTCTTAACTAAATACCCAGAACAGGCATTTATTTCCAAATACATAAATAACTATATTTCGTCAAATTCAAATACATAAATAACTATATTTCGAAAGTCTTGATTGCGAACAATTTCCTTTATTATTTTTAACATATTTCTTTATTTTTTGTTTACCGTAATAGCTATAATTTCATAATAGATAAGCTTGAAGTAAAATTATGACTCATGCATTTTTAAAGAGTAAAATGATAAATTCATTTCGAGAAAGCTGATGTGTACCAATGAATTGGTAAAGGTCCATTATTTACTTAATTAAAGGCAAAACTCGCAATTGCTTTAGCGTTAGAAGAAAACTGCTAATCATTAAAACTTTAACATCTCTAATTGCGTCATCTTTGCGTTCTGTCGTTGAATTTTAACATCGTTGCAACTTTACGACATAATCTCTTTATTTCACATTTTCAACTACACACAGCTTCAATAAATACGCTTCAATTAGTATTGTGTAAATCCTCAAGACTTCGTCTTCAATATAGTTGCTTACACTTCATACTTCATGTTTCAAAGTAGCCCATACCACAAAACATATCAGAATGTTAAGATGGCTGTGTAATTATAAATTATACAAAATATAGCCTAAATCGCAAATTTTTATATTCTTATTTTTATATCAGCAAATATTCCAAGGGTTACTGAAAATATTATATTGTGACCGAAATGTCTTTATTTTGATAAATTATTAGTATTAAATATCTTTGATATACGTCTATAAGCTTTATTTGTTTATTGTAAATGTCTAGTATTAGGAACACTTAGTTCATATCTTACACCAGATAGTTACTAGTTAGGTCATGTCTTCATGTTTTTTAAATAACCACAAGCAGTTAATTTTTTCAGACTCTCATCTTGATTCGTTATTTCACATTGAAACTTACCAAGCTAATTGAAAATTCCCGTTGAACTAGAAAATGAAAAAATGCAGGAAATTTGTTTAACAATAATTGAGTCTACAGTTAGACGACTCACAATGACCAATTGTCTGTCATCGATATATTACAAAAAAGAAAATAAATGAAAAAAAAATGGCATTCGTAAAATCCTTCTATTGTTCATTTGTCAGGAAAAATAGCACTGTAGCAAGCGGCAAATCCTTCACTGCGAACTAATTCAAGGTTTCTTTGCTACTAGTAAAAATAGTTTGAGGGTTGACTGGCTCTTGGGCGAGGACTGTTAATCCCTTGCATAAATACCAGCGACCGACTGTCGCATACACCTACACGCTACGACCTCAAAAGTACCTCGTGAAACAATGCCAGCTAGTTATCGCATAGCAAAGAGGCGACCGGGATTAAGCTTCAATGAGTATACCACAGTGGATTGCTTCTCTCGCCGTCGAGAACAAAAGCTCATGTAGACTCGGCGTATAAGGTTAAGCGCCCCGAGGGAACATGTCTTGGTACTACTACTCGTGAGCAAGAGTCTGATGTTTTACTAAACACAAAGAGGTAGGGGTACGTGCGGTTCGATGAGAACGAATAAGTAATTTTTCCGTGGTTGTAAAGATGTTAGAATCGCGTCTCAGAGAGATTATAATTATATACACAAACCGAAGAAATTTTAGGTTCTGCGGTGAACCAGAGGCAATTTAGCAAATGAACATACGAATTTTTCTTTAGTTTTTTAATGTGAAAGAATGATTACTGTTTTTTATTCCATTTATTTAGAACCATAATTAACATTTATCATCTATTATAAACGAATTTTATGAAATATACCAATGTAAACTACGCGTTAGATTGGTTAAGTACTCGATTCCAAAATATAATACATTGGTTAAAAATGAAGGACAAGATATCTTTTTCGAAGTATCGTCAAAAACACGAAGCTTCATAAATCTCGTCAGCGAACTTCATAAATAAAGCTCCAAAGTATGTGCCATCGAGTAAAAATCCAACTACAGTCGAAAGCTCGACAGCGTGGGTGTGCACGTTAACACACGTGCGCTTACGAAAAAATATGTCGGAGAGAAAAAGAGACGAGTTACCTTGGGCTACTTTTCTTTCACGGACAAACTTCCTTTTGCGGTATTATTCGGTATTGTATAAGAAAACAACGCATCGAACTCATCGCCGAGGATACTTTCATCACGAAGAGACATCTTCTTTTGAAGATAAATTCAAAAAGGGTTTGCAAGTGGTCGTTAGCTGTCAGGTAGTTATACGAATTTAAATGAGTATTACTCTGTTAATTGGGCATGCTTTCGAAAGGCCGATATAGAGATGTCGAGATGATTCAAAGCTCTTTATATGTATTTTTGTACAGTAAACGACTGTCTGAAGCAGTGAAATTGGCACTTTATTATGGGTTTTGTTTGGCTTATAAAAGTACAAATGACCTGTAAGTGGAAAATAATGTAATGCAAAACGTACTAATGGAAATTTGATCGCATTCTACGTTATAAAATGAACTGGAAGAAAGATGTAGAATGAGACACTAAATGTATATTATACAGTCCTGAATCACACTCACGCGCATCATATTTTCTTTCTTCTGCTGTCATGAAATTTGGGAAATTGATAAATATTGTAATATGAAATTCAGCGATCGCATCATTTTTCCTTTTGTACTTTGGATGAATTAGCCGATACTAAATCAGTAATGATAATTTTTCTGTAGTATTGCAAAATATACTGTCCCAGTATTCCAGTCAATACTGCAGTGATAAGAAAGACATATTTTATGTTTTTAGGACATCTGTTCCATTGATATATAAACTGATTCTACAATACATGTAGAGTACATACGCATACGTGCATAATTTTCTGCCCATTTTCAAATATGACATACTAGCAGTATCGAAACCGGTGTTTACCAATACTGACAGGCGGTATAATATCAATTATTGGGCAGTTGTACCAGAATCTTCAAGAATCAATCAGTAAGAATTCTTCAACAACATAAGGTAACGTTACTAAATCGTGTACTCTCGTTTTCTCATCAACTTCATCCCTTCCATCATCCGAATTCTTTCATTTTCACACTCCTCGACTGTCGACGTTGTTGTTCTCGTCGTCGCCGTCAATCGTCGCAGTAGTCCTTTTCTTTACTCGCGCGCGAGCATAAATATTTGACGAGCGAACGTCGCGGACGGTCGGACTTCTAGGTCAAACAAATATTTGCACTGCGTAAGGGAAATCGCAATTTCTATACTGGCTTCTACCTCCGCCTCTTTTCACCACGGTAAGGCGTTCTTGTTACATTTATTTTTTTGACGCGCAGGTGATAGGGGATTATTCACTATTATTTGCGCTGTGGAAAATATAAAATTTCTTTTTGTATTTTTCGAATCGTAAATGCGAGACTTCTGGAATGTTTCTTGAGCTTTTGACTTTTCTGGTTGATGTACAGGATGGATGTGGAAATTTTAATAAATTCTTCAGCGAATAGATTTTTCGCAAGCCTCCGTGCGTAAATTGAATATAGTATTACGTGGTTTGTATATTTGTTAAAACGAAAAGAGACTAGAGAAACTCTATAGATGAAAACCAATAACTCGAATATACTTTTATTTCATTGATCAGGTTAAAATGAACTCAGACAAGGCAACCTCTCGACCTAGTCAGATCACACGAACTTCGTATGCGAGCAAATAAATATCTGACGATGTAAAATACAAAATCTAATGCAACTACATTAGTTTGAGTTATATTTTTTAATCACAAAGGACATGTACAAAGAAACATGTAGAAAAAATCCAAATTTTCAGCTCGAGAAATGACGAAAAGAACTCTGTGTACGAGCCTCCACTGAGTATAGCTCAGTTCGTGAATAATTAAAGCGTTCCAGAAAAGGGAAAATAGACTTTTAAAATAGCTATTTATTTTTCGCATTTGCTTGTACACCATAGTTTTTGCCGACTCTTTTCCTCGCGCGATATTCCAGTGACTCTGAATTTCTTTAATGTCTTAACAAATAAACTTTCCTTTGCGGCTATGTACATAATTTTAAACTTGTTTTTCAAGTACTTGAAGTTTTTCTCGCTGTAACAATATTGATCAATTAATTTTATTCTGCTGCATATTACACTCATTTTCGCAGAGTAAAGATTTGTTTTAGGAAAGAAGATAAAGGGTAAACAAAACTTTATATTCAACTTTTTAGATTTAGTACTTCAAACATTAAAATTTGGTAAAGCCAAAATTGTCGTAAAATATCTAAGTTCATGAGAATTATTGGATCGTGGAAGTACAGTTATCGAGTGACTGTACACGTTATATGGCGAAACTTGCTATCATGTTCTGGTAGTCACGTGAACTACTTTATGTTATTTACCTATGCGATATATGGTTAGGAAAGTTTTGCCAAGTTCATATTTCGAATATGACAATTTCTGCGAAGACAAAACGGAACCGGAACACACACAAAAATTGACGTATATTTCTAAATATTATGCTAGAATACGAAGTTTTAGCATTATAATACAATTTAATAGTGATGATTTGTTCAGTCTCAAATTTAGAGCATTCTTTTACGTTAGATATTAGAAGCGAATGACTTTAACGGTTGGTTCAAAGGTTCAAGTGAATAGTTGGCTATAAAGACAAAAATATCCATCACATTTTTTGGCAATGCCCACTTTTTGAATAGCGGCGCCTTTTTTTTATCCACCTTACAAAGACAACTGTGCCTTCCTCCATTTTCTGCAATATTATTGACGAACCCAATCAAATCTATTTTTAATGCAATTCATTCTTACGTGAAACATTGTCGTCTCGAGATAGAATAGTATTACATATTTTAGTACTGCAAAATAACTTTCTTTGGAAGTGCAAATGAAAAAATATAATAAATAATAATAAAGGATGTCAAGAAAAGTATTATTTGAATGTAATATAACAAAAAATAATTCTCGTTCTAAAGGGTATTAACTCAATATGATAAAGTTCAAGTGCTACCTTTTTTCGAGTAAAAATTTCGATTCCGCTAAAAAAGAGCTAGAAAATAATCTTGCAGGTGGAAATAGAAACGAAACAACTGCGAACTTAATTGTTCCCCTAATCGACTGACATGAAACCGCGGGCACAAAAAGTCCCGAGAAGATTTCCCACTGCTCCCATACGCGACATTAATAGTCATCCAATAAACGAGGATACCCGATGTGGTTAAATATGTATGTACATTATACATATATGCATATATCTCTCCTTTTCAGCAGCAGCAGCAGAAGCAGCAGCAGCCAACCCCTCATTCCACAGTCCTCGGTCAACTCGAGTAACGCGCGCGTGTGTTACGCCCATCGTCGATCGACAGCTGAGATAGACGTCGATGTAAAAGCCGCGCCCTAACAAGTCGTCCTACAAACCGCTATATACGCAACGCTTCGTGTATATGAATATACTCACGTTGCCCTCAAAAAAGGGTCCATACACGTCGTCTGAATCCATCATTACAGTTTGTTGGATATAGATGAGTCTTAAGAATTTCATTTCCCTTTCCCGAGAAACTTTCATATTTTGATGCGATCGGAACATGGACATGTTAATGTTTCACTCGACATCGGTTTTTATGCGCGTAAGCTATTTTTAGATTCCGGACGAAAATGAGGCTGTTTAATATTACAGGTTGTTCAATTTACGTATATAATACCTACATGTAGATAATAAATGTGGATGCGATGAACTGTATGAAACAGAAATAATAAAAAGAATCGTAGAAAAGATACACATCAGACTCAATACTCAAAAAAATTGCATAGGAAACCGAATGAGTCAGTTGTTTACTAAAGGCTTCGAAAAAATACATCATTATTCAGCGAAAAGCTAAAAATAAGAGTGTGGTATTTTAAGCATCTGGAAATCAATACCACATCATTTCCAGGTTAGTATTATATACTCTTTTGTTAGCTAATTCCTAAGTTTCCAGGTAAGGCCATCGGATGTTTTGTGCCGGCTACGCACATATGTCTTTCACATTATACGTATTTCCCCTTCTCGTGCTTTGATTCGAAAATTCAAGGAGAGTCATTGCCAGTAACGCTTGCGATCAATCATTATGTTGACGCGAGAGAGCTTGCGCGGCTCCTTTATTTGAATGTCGCGGTCAAATATTTTTCGATCGATATACACGCGCAAGACGTATTCGTTTTTTTTTTTTTTTTAGAGCACGAAAGAACTCTTCTTTCGGTATAAAATATCTCATGTTTTAGAATGTGAAAAGAAAATTGGGATAAAGGGGCTACTCTGTATTAATAGGGTAATGATTGCATTTCATTTGATTTATACATTTATCACAAGAGGTAGATTTGCCTTTGAGATAGAAGATATATTTTGCTTTCGATCGTATTTAATTTTTAAGAACATCGAGAATGTCTGAAATATTGTATACAGTACCTTTGGTTTATTTATTTAAATAATCTAAATAAGAATGGTTTATGTTTTATGTATTTTTCTGCTATCTCGAATTTAGCTTTTATTTGAATCACAATCAATAAAATAAGTCGACCTGCATCGCGAAACTGCGTTTGAATAATTATTCCAATAAGAAGCTAAAAAACAGTATTACGTACACTATAAGTTATCATGTATCATTAGTACTTCGATATGCCGTACGTTAACTCAGAACGTATATATACATACGCTAATGCATCTTAACCTGATTATTCTGCAATTTCGCAGCATAACACCTTCAAAGATGTTTTCAAAGATGTTACCTTATTAAACAAGACATCTTCTTTTCAGACTCATCTTGAGAAACTACTGTATGTTATGTATTTTGAATTTGCTCAACAAAAGTATATGTAGAATAAATGTTCTTCAATGAATTTGATCTGGAAAATACGGCATTCACACTGCTACCGTTTTACTGCCAGCAATTCAGTTTAATAAATTTTGAAACTGAGATTATTTAAGATATCAGTGCGCTATTTCTATCTCGCAATCGCTCTTTGCATAATCACATGCAAATGCAAACTATGAAACTGTATGATCGTTAAAGCGGAAACTTAATATTAATAGAACTGTTGGCAATTCCCTAATCGATTTCTACATTTAAACAAATGCTACTCTACAATGTCATACTGCATATGGTAATATCGATGGCTCAATGAATCAAGGACATACCCCAGAATTTCTTGGTGCAGGTCATATTTAAAAAATTGCCTGAAGAAGAGCGTAATTAAAAAATTTTAAAATAAATATATTGCAGAAATTATTTTAATATATAACTCTATCGATCAAATTTCAGAATGAAAATATTAAAATATAATGAACAAAGACGTGCCCAATGAGAATGTATAAAAAAAAAATGTATTTAAAATCTGTTTAAATTGGCATGTCTCCCAAAAAGAATTTAATACGGAATTTCGGTGCTCAAAGCACAGAATAAAACTGGTAAAAAAAAGAATCTACACAATGACAAATTCAAGAATATTCTAAACAAGTGCAGATAACACTTTGATGCTCGATGACACTTTTGTTCTTTACTATTACAACCTCCCTATGAGGATGAAACTAGCCTAGAAATAGATAATTAATTTACATTCCATTATCGTTTTCGTTAAGCTCGTAATTTCAACCGTAAACTTAAATTTTCATAATCTTGAGGTACGAATTCCTCATTCTGTTTTCTCTCGCGACTACCCGCTGCCTCAGCTCAGGCGAACACTTCAGCAAGTTGCTGATTCGCGCGCTGCAACGGGAGTGTCGGAGTGCATAACTTTAACCCGCGGAGAAAGCACCTGCGGCTAGGAATAGAGTCACACAAGCGAACATCAGCTCACCGAACCGAAGTGACCTAAAGCTTTGCGTTGCCATTGGGGACTTACCGCAGACGTTGAGAAGGTCTCCGTCGCATCGATGCACTTTGAATGGTGCACGCATATAAAGCACCCTCTTACATCTCCTATCTGACACTGCGATTGGAATTTCACTTTGTATTCAAATTTATATAATATATCTGCAATTTTACTATTTAACTCTCCGTCTTCTGTAGTGTTGAACTATTACTAGCATTTTTAATGATATTTAGCCTTGTATTAAAAAATATAATATCAAGGTACTAGTTAGTACGAAAAAATATAAAAAATGCCCAACCTAATATTGACGAAATATTTACTTACTAGCTAAAGATCCTTGCTCGAAAATGTGAGCAGTGCAAACAGAAAAATCACACGGAATGCATATGTAATAATCATTTCGTTTGATGAAAACGAACGGTACCAGTTCGAGACGCAGATGTACATTTATCATGTTTCTGGCCATACACTCGCAGACTCGTATATTTGTTTGACACTAAAAGAGAGACTCGCATTTTACGAAAAGCAGTGCAGGTGAATTTCGTTTAGTCCGTAAGTGCTGTAGCCGAGGCGATGCAATCCAAGTTTACGCGTCAGTGAGAAACGAGCGGAATTTGAAGAGCACAAGCGTGCCCTTATGCACGTACGTGAACACGAAAGCACAAGTGGAATCTTCGTCTCATTTGCAGGCAAGATGTCACTCCTGTAACTCTCTAGCCAAGAGGAAAATGCATCAAATAGTAGAAGAGAAGATATCGACAGAAAGAAAATAGACGAAGGTACCTTCACATCAAAGAATATAAATAGATATTGGATCATGTGATATGTAAACTATATGTGACCAATTTCACTATTTTTCTATCTATTCTACTAATTCCGTATACTTTTTATACTATTTTTACGAAACAATTAACTAATACAAATATTTTACATAACGATTATACGAGAAAAGCATTAGCATATAAATGCTCGACACGTGCACATTCAATATCGCTGGTTTTATTCACTAGAAGCATCGACTAATTTTACGATCGCGTTTAATTGGATACTTGTATTATTTAACAGATAAATTGCCAGATATAGTACATTTACAATTGCTTCTGTCTTCGTAAACACGCCAGATTATCTTAAAATTATAAGAGTTATGCAATGTAGTATCGAGTAATGTAAAAAAGAAAGAAAATAGTAACTAATTGAGATAATCTTTATATAAGTTGAACTTTGCTTAGTTTCTCAGAAGAGAAACAGAACAGCAAGCTATCGCTCAATTATATATATATATGCAAAGAAAAGAGAAAGAATAGTTATAAGATCAAAGATGAAAGATTTCAGGTAAGATACAACGCAACAAAACGTGCACCCCCTGATTTGCAAATTTAACATATTATATACATTTTTTTATAAATTTTTTTTTATAAAAATACAAATCAATGAGTTACAACTTGATTATACAAGAATTTAAAAATACGTGCATCCTTCGTAGTTTAATATCATTGCATGACCTACTTTTCATTTTTACCAGAACAATACATTTGTCTCCTGTAAACGAAGCATTTAAAAGATTCGAATAAAAAGAACCAATAAAATCCTGTTATTTACCAGGGAATTAATGCTTGCGAGGATAAGTTTGCGCGTAAGAATAATAAATATTCAGAATAATTACACAGTAGTGATTTTACTCACAAGATAGCATTTACAGATTATAATAAGATATTATTTACCGAAGTAATTATTGTAGAAACATTTATCGAGCAAAAATAATTTACGAACCCACGGAAAATCGTTGAAATTTTTTTACAGCTACAATAAAATATTATTACTTTCCTTTTTTATATAATCGCATACCATTTTTATTTAGTACTCTTTATTTACATTTGTCTCTTTTTTATATGGCAATACAGTTAAAAATCAATTTTACCATTCCCCCCTCTTGTTCATGCTATTTCTGTACTCAACGTTCTATTAAAAAGATAATGTCGATCTCAAAGAAAAACAAGTTGCCGAATTAATGGTCATCGAACTGAATTAGGAAAACAAACTCGCATTGCCGAAAAGACTTAAAACGTTCATTATCGTATGCAGCGTACAGCAGGAGGTGGCATATTTTACGCAATAACTGGTATGTAATATTTCCACACAAGTATTTTTGAATTTAATGTTTATGACAATATTTATAAAATAACTGTTATTTTAATTAATCATGACATTGTTTGCATCGTACCGTTAAAGATACATGAACCATCGTTACGTTCGTTTGATTAAGAAGTATTTTCATCTACTTCATTGGGGCATCTATTTGAATTATAAATAAGTGCGCACAACTTAAATCTTGTTAGGGCATTGGATTGGCAAAATCTATTATTGCCACGCGTATAAAATAGCAAATAAATTATACTTATATATACTAAGAATTTATTCGCTATATCTATAAACTGATAATTGAAAGTTAATTGAATCTCTCAAACCATTTTCGCTTCAATTCACTATTTCAATAATAAAAAAATATCATTACCAATCTAAAAAAGAATAAGGTTCATCATTGAAACATTCTGAAACATCATAAAATCTTCAAACCAAAGTAAAATATTCCACACTATATAAAGCTTGCGAACCTATACTCCAGTGCTCATCCACAGCGAAGCTACAGTGCATTTTAGCCCGCAGTCAATTCTTAATGTTTGCTGAAGTTTCATCGCGCCTCTAGTTGTTGAGACGAGCAGCTACCGGAGCATTACCCACTTTCCGAAAAAAGCGGGAAAAAAGGGACAAGCTTTTTCTAAAGCTCGCAAAAATGAGTGTTTTTGGAAAGTATATATCTACCCGCGTCTTTCTCTCGTTATTATTCGAAATGTAGAGCGCGGAAATGTCGCAATCTACTGTTTTCTTTCACGAGAAATTTTTTTTTTCAACAACCCGGATCTTTGCAAAATGCTACTGCGATAAGTGAGCACTCCTTGTATTTGTTACATCATACATTTAAAGTATTTAGTTGATCATGAAATATTATATGACTTTCTAAGCTCATATCAACGTACAATTGTTGAACTAAATAGATTAATAAATCAATATATAAAAGTTTGCACAATTTCTATATAATTATAGAAACAATATCCAAATAATATAATATAGTATAGTAATATATCCAAATAAATAGTTTGAAACAAGAAAACAGTCCAAATTTTACCAAGTTATTATTGCAATTCTTACTATTAATTGGATTGAGTACATTAATACTAATAATTAAAGCTTCTACTTCATTAACACTCTCACGATAATTTATTGTTAATATATACAATAGATACTACTAATTAATATGACAATGAAAATGGTGACCATATTCAATTGAATAAAGTAAATAGAACTTTATGAAAAGCATTAAGATAATAAAACAATTTAAGGTTTTTTAATTATTTCCTTAGCTTATTCTACTGTTAGTTCATGAAAACGATTAGAAAAATAATCAGGATAAAATAACAGAATAAATGCCCATTTAATAAATAAATCTATTTTATTAATCCACTCGTTTGGTCATCCTATAGTGAGCATTTAATTTCCATTTCAATATAATCGTACTTTCAAATCAGCTTAGCAAACAAATGAAATTATTCGAATCGTTGCATGTCTTCACCCTTAATCGTCCTAACGGTCTTGATTATATTCAATCGACTGTATAGCTTATAGCAACTCGAATGCTAATTTGAATTGGTCATTCGACCGTGACTATGTCCTATGCCAAAGTAACTCACAATCGCATAGCCGTTTCAAATATATGTAAATAGAATTTCGAAGTTATCGAAGCCGTCACGAGATTGCAGCTTCACAATAACAGACAAGAACCGACGTATGTGAACGTATTATATAAACACAACTAATTTGCTACATTTGCGAAAATACAAGTAGACTACTGTTTACAACAATGACTATATTAACAGAGCGATTCTAATTTAGTTAACTGATCATTGTAAGTATAAATGACCAATGACACTATTTAAAGCGTTTTTAAGGGAAAAACTGTATAGATCCTTTTTTGTATAAATATTGCAATAGAAAACTGTAAACGAATTCTTAAGAAATAAATACGAATGAATTGTAAATGAAGTATCAGCTGCTGCAGGCACAAAAAATACTGATAATATTTTAGTATATACACTAATTACCTTCCAGCGTAATTTTTCACAATATTTATCACACCAAAAGATCTACGTGCTATAATAAAAGAGTAGTTATGCGAACCACGTATTCACGTCAGACCCTTGAGATACTGACAAATTGTAAACATTAAAGAACATATTTTTTACACCAAGTTTCAGAGGATTCGCAACAGTGTAAGGGAGAAGGAAAGATAGAGGATAAAAAATTTCAACAGGTTTCTCCTCGAGCCCTAACCTTCTCTCTTACAAGCTGTTATATCTATACCAAACAAACTCGAGTTCATAAAAAAGCGATAAAAATGTTACTTAAAAAAATAGAGTATTACACAATCTCAACTGTTTTTATAGATATCAGAAATAGAAATTATCTACACTTCAAGATAAAGTGACTCTTTTAAAACCTCCTCAGTAAGTTTCTCCGAACAAGCGAAAAGTACAATCACACCCTAAAAATGAACAATCCAATCTTAATCTCGATCTCAACAACCCTATCTTAAAGATTAGCACTCATGCACACAGGAATTGGCAACAGGCTGAACTTTTCGCGTCATATAGCATACAACACCACTACCACCCAAATCACCAACCTGTTACTTTTCCAGGTTCCGTGTTATCTCGAGTCCCCCTCTCTCGAGTCAGATCATTTAAGCTCCCCGTGTCTTATTCTGTCCTATTTCCGGAAGCGACGAAAGAAAAGTGCACTGATTTTTTTTCAAATGTCACCGCACAGTGTGCGAAAAAGAAAATAGAAATTCTCACGCGAACGCGATACTACGCGCGCAAAGAGCGAGATAGAGAGCCGTGTGAACGGGTGTGTTGCCCGGCTTGCACTGCCCGGGTCTCTCCCTGTTCTCCCCCACCCAGCTGTATCCATCTCTCTTTCTCCGGAGCCACCTGACGCGCGCCTCGTTTTCTCTCCTCCGAGCTCAACCCCACTACCGTCGACTCCCACGGCTCTCCCTGCGCGCGCTTACTTGCTTTCGTCTTCTTCCCTGTTGCGTCGCCCGCTACCATCTATATCGCAAGATGGATAGGTGGCTGTCAATTCTTTTATTCTATACTCTCGGTGTACGAGGACTAATTAGAGAAAAAAATATGAATCGTTCAATAACAAACAAATGATTGCTGACGTGTAAGCTGCAGAAGATGTAGATTTTTTTCAATACCCAAGCAGAACAAAGGATTACTTCAGGATGGACTTTTGTTAGAGAAAGTTTGTCAGAAGTGAAATTTTCTGAGAGTAAAGTTGAGTTTCGAAAGTTGCACGCAAGCAGTAAGAAGCTCCTGCACTAATTTTTTTACAAGGATTCATGTCCGACCAAATATTGGTTTTACTACTGATTACTTTAACGTTCATTGAACAGTCAATTTCCAAATGTCGGTTAAATTAAGGCAGTGTTAATATTATTTTTTTATTTTAATAAGCTATTTAAATTAGTATTATCCGCAAATAATTAATTTAAATCCGATGTATTCATCTGGAAGTTTAGCAAACTTTTTACTCAAGTTCGCATGCATCTATGAATTGAAACAATTGTTTAATTGTCTTCTATAATATGTAAGCAGATCTATTATGAGATCTGTTTTAATTATTAGGTAACTATTAAAAAGGAAAAAAATCTTTGAACTTCAATTTACTCGTGCAATCAAAAAAGCTCTTTTTACAACATGATTTTCATGCTATGACTTTTCACTAGCACTCAAGTACATTAGAATCATATCTGTAACAAGTTAGGTATATATTTTTAAAAAATTCAGTATACTTCTCAATCATTTTCCTATCTCCCTTATACGACATGCATCTCTCCTCTTCATCTATACACGCAAGCTCACAGATGCTCAGGGCGCAAGCTCGAACCTGAAGAGACGAAACAGCTGCGCTGCGCACGATGCCAGTGTTTGGAAGAGGGGGAGCGACGAAACTTGCTCTAGGTAGGCAGATAGATAGAGAAAAGGGAGAGTGTTCCGATGGGACGCGCATTGGGGAAAGTGGGAAGGTCGTACACGAGGCGAAGGAGGAAAGAGAGGGAGAGAATGAGTTTACAGGTACGCGTACGCGAGGTGAAGGACTTTCCAATACTGCTCATGTTGGTCTGGACTTCAATTTTTAGTGGAAAAATTTCGTACTTTTGATTACCAAGTTGGAATCCTTGGTTGTTAAGGTATTAAATGGACAGAATACCACGTTTAAGAATTCGAAATTTCAGAGTAAAATAAATTGAAAAAACTAATCTATTTTTTATCAAACGTCTTTTCAACTCGAAAGTTCAAATGAAAAAAAAAAATTAATTGAATGAGTTCTCAAAGTCATTTTTTACTATATTGCTAGATAGCATACTATGAATAAATGAAAAATCCTTTCGAATAAAAAATATCTCCAGCCCATTATTATATAATAATAATGGGACTTTTTGCCCACCATGACATTTCATTTTTTATCTACCAATCAAACGATCATAAAAATTTCCAAAATATGAATGTTTACTTAATTCTCTTTCGTAAACATGCAAGTCATCACTTGCACTATCCATAAACAATTTTCTAGGTTATTTATTTACACTATTGTCTCATGCAGCTTACAATGATTACGACAGGATACTTTATACCGCGCATTCATGTTTGTTTTTTTGCCTCTCAGGCGATTTTACTCAATAAACGCCGTTAATACGTTTAACATGTTTAGCAGCATACTTTTCTCTCGTGCGTTCTATAAGGAACTAACACTTTGTTAAGCTTATTGTTTATCTCTTTTGAGATCGTATTAATTGATCTTCAACGTTACGGCGTATTTACTGTTTCTCATTTAATTTCGAGTATTATTATTTTATATTTATTTAATCAAATAAACAATTTTTATCAATTAATTTTTTTTATTTCTCATTATTTTAATATTTATTTATTTTACTCTATTGCTGTTAATCTAGATTAACTGTGTAATATGCATATTATGTAAATTGACATCAGTACATAAGTTTAATTACTAGTGTCGTATTGCGTATAAATATGTGTAAGCAACTTTTTATTTTGACCTCATAAATTTCCTCCGTTTATCGCTCAAAATCATACTTGAAAAATGAACTTTTAGAGCTCCTCTTACCTTTGCAAATATTTTACAACTATCTAAGTTCCATCTTATAAAATACCAATTAAAATTTTAATTTGTAAAATTCATCATGCAGGGAATGATAAACATAAAAATACTTTTATATTTCATTTTAATGTATTTTTTCTTAATATAAACAAATTATTTATCGATTCATTGTAAAAGAAACCCGTGACCGCAAAATTTAAACTAAAAGCTTTCTTTTCTTTAATGCTTATTTCGACTTAAATTTCAATGGAAGACGCGCTATTTTCAACGAGCTTTTAAGGACAGTTCCGTTATATTCAATATATACGATTTGTAGAGAGAAATCAATGAGCGTTTGACAGTGTTCTACTTTTTTACCAGTGCATTAAACATATATTAAATAAATTTTAAAGAGTCACGCGTTAAAGAAAGCTTTGAAATATTGTCAAAAGTATAAAAGGAATTGATGGATTAGATAACGGACAAATTGAATGAACTATTTTTCACAAAATCATAAATTTCCCAACGATTCTTTAAATATCCCAATATTCCAAGCATCAATTACGCATATTCCATTTCACAGATAACTTATCTTCATCGTCTTCAGCGATCCTCTTGAAAGCTCTCCTTCAAACTTTGTACAGACGAATCTTTCGATAGAAACTCATTCGTCTCTTCGCACTAATTTGCATGCGTGCTAATCTTCTCTGGCACCGTTTTCGCAGATGAGTTAGCACTACAAAATGTATTTTACGATCTTAAGCAACCCACCAACCGATTTATGTACTTTAGTAAAATGGCCAATAGAAAGCATCCAATCCCAGGAGATATATTCGTGGAAGAATAACTGATAAGCAACTTTCCAGTTTATAAATTATTTCGATTCTACAATCATTTTAGGGGTCTAACTTTGATTATTTTTCAACATCACTTGTGCAGCAATAATTTTTTTTCAAATTACACGTACACAATTTTAAAAAATAGGTTACAGAATAAATCGAATCAGGATGCAAAAATGTAGTTGTACACAGGGGTCGTAACTCTTGATCATAAAAATACTTAAAAAATAAAGTTAATAATAAGTCTTATACAATTTTTGTTTTTTGTTGACAGATAATGATTTGATACTAAGAGATATAGTATTGAAAATTCTGATCACAACTAGAATAATATTTGTGTTGCTAATTATCTTAGTTACTTCTGATAATTGTAAATTGTTATTTCTGATGATTGAATTAGACTGTATATTTGTTTATATTGTTATTACAATGGTAAGCAATATATAAATATTATACTAAATTTAGTGAATAATTTTGTCTATTAAGAATGAGTTTTTGTACGTTATCTTAATTAAACTATTTTGAAAGCTTTGAACGGTGTTAGGGTATTCGCATAAGCATTATTAAGAAAGGCAAAACCATTTTCTTCAACATTGCAGATTCAAAGGGAGTCTATTGTTACTATAAATAACTTCAAGAATAGTTCTAAAAAATATTATGGTAGAAGAACATCAACGTATAACCATTTATCGTACTGTATTTCATGTCAGCGGAACTTTCTCACTCCTTATATAACTTCTTTTTTAAGACTTTATCACACGTGACACACAATCTAAACGTAGTCGCATACACGCTCCTTTTTCTTTCAGCGGCTTGAGAAGTGAAGTATTACTGAAAATATTCACCAACATTTATTTTCATTATTTAGGTTGAAGTATTAGGGCATACGAATTCGGATTTCTATGCAAAATAACGAAAATATTCTTAGCAGTATTCATTTTAAGTATAAATCATAATTTTTAAATATAGTGAGATTGTAAATCATTTTCTTTCGTAATTTGATTGAATCAGAACTAAAAGGACAGGTATTCAAATAAAATGCCTAAAATATCAAGGTTGGAGAAGAAAATCGCGCCCAACACGCGCCTATAGTATTACCTTTGTTACAGTTGTAGACTCCGCCCCTAATGATAAGAAGCGATTCGTGCACACGCGGTAGCATCCTATTAATAAGAGTTGGAAACTTTGTTGATTTTAATAGCTATTAGGAATCAAAAGAGATGGTCAATAAAAACTCGGCAGATAATTCCGCAGAAGTGTCTAGCGTCCCCGTATTAAACGAAGATTAGTTATTCTCTATGTCAGCAGTGTCAATCAGTTTTTAATTTAAAATCTTACATCGAAAAGCGATGCAGGATATTTAGTTTCGTTATTCATTTATAAAAGATATATATTATACCTTCGAAATACAAATGTAAAATAATAAGTATAGTATAAAAAATATGTTTCGATAAAATGTGTGTGCAATTGCAATATCGAATGTTTGTCCACCATCATTATTCGATTGCCGTTACTGTAGGAGGCGCCGAGGGGACTTTTTCTTTGGATATTTCACAAAATGACCTTACTCTTCTAAACAGACCCCACACAGGAGAATACCCGCTTTCACTGCGTCACGGAAAATAAGCACTTGGCAGAATATATGATTGCAATCTACACCACAATACCCTGCACACCTACATCCACATACCAGTCCTCCAGCATCATTACCTCTTTTATTTCATCTCGCATTACAGTACATCATTTCCTTCCTATGGCGATATTACCTTAATGTGGAAATATTACCTTGCATATAAATGATATTAAACTTTAGATCAGTATTCTGTTAGATATAATTTAAATTAATATTCGCCAAATGTATGTGTAGGTATATTACATGCTATCTTATTGTATATATATCGTACCTCTATAGAAAATAAATTTATTTTAAAATATATAAATGTTTTAACGTAACCATGTGATATCTGTTTAATAAATAAATTTAAATAAATATAGCATATTTTGTTCTAACAACAAACGCAGAGTATGAGTATGACTTTTTTTATTTGACATAACTAAATACAAAGCTTTCACAACCTACTAACATGAAGGTTTGTATAATATGATTGAAGGAAAATAATTGGCTGTTGAATCGTCCGGAGGCTACCCCAGTTATTCTACTAGCGACTTTATTACTTTATTTTGCGGAAAGTCATTCATCGTTCAATTAAGGAAATTCTCTTCTTCAATGAGGTATCAAAAATTTGACTCATTAATTTCTATTTTCGTTCCGTTATTCAACGCAGCAAAATCGCTAAAGATCTTCATACTATTACTGAAAAAGTACACGCATCCTATTTATAGCCCACACCGCCCGCACGCAAACTAAGTGGGAGAACCGTTGTGTCGTAAAGCCAATCCGATTTGAGCACGAGGACTCGAGACTCTATTTGTTCTGGCTGACGGGACGCGCGGATCATCCTGTAATCTCCTAATTTGAAGGTTGAGCAGCCTTGCAAAGATTACACGAGAATGACGCCATTAATAATTGAGGTCGACGACGCGCAAGCTCGTCTATATCGCATCCGGTCTTTTGTCTTGCACCGTGTCCTATGACGTTAGTTTGAAAGACGGAAAGACAAGTTTTTACAATATATAATAAAAAGGCAAACTCTTATGAAGCAAAGTAGCTGAATCTATGAAAATCAAAGCCAAACTTACGTAGAATACGCGGACTGGAATAAATATATTATAACCACGAGAGTAGAGAAAATAGATGAGAAGTTGTCCATCTATATCAAGTCCTTTATTTATCTGACAATCTATCTAGCTCTTTGCCGAGTCTCCCTAATAGTTCGTATCGACTCTTTTCGTCTCTATTATTTTATCCCATCCTCGCCTACTCCTGATATGCATTAAATCTGTTGATCTTTTGAACAATCGATACAACGATCACTGTATTTACTTTTTCCCTGTAATAAAGTTTAATCGTGTTTTCAAATTTGAACATAAAAAAGTTGATCTTCCCACACACTGGTGTAAATCCCTATAACACGATTTCGAGACTGATGAGTAAATTTCATTACTGCCAACTACGTAATTTCGTTACAGCTTGAAAGGTTATTTTTAGTTAAATATCGAAGAGAAATATGGATAAATATAAAAATATGACTTTTGCAAAGAGAAAGCTTTCTATTCACAATAAAATTTCATTATACCTTTTTACATGATATCTACTCTCTTTGCAGTACACGTTGAATATCTTTTTAGCTATTACAAGTTCAAATTAGATGTTTGGACAAAAAATACCTACGTATATGTATTAAATGCAGTTTTATTAGTACCGTAAGTGCAGTCATAGCTAATGAGCATCAATTTTCGATATTTAGCACAAAATTGATGAAAAAAGTACAAAAGAAACCATTGGTTAGAGATACGCCGGTTGGATATCATTGGAGTGTAGAATGCTTTATTGGTTCGAGGTGCCATTAAGGCTAAACATTAAGTTAAAAGATCAATAAAGCAAATTCGAAACTATTGCCACATGCCACATATCAACGACAACCTATTTCCGAAGAAAAAAGATCAGAGAGTGAAAGCAGGCAGAATTAAACTGAAGACGCAGCGCTGGATTTTCCAGGGCCAATATTCTTTATTTATGAAGATCCTTAGCTCCGCCGGCATGTCAAGAGCTTTGGCCAATATCTATGATAATGCGTGGTAGAGAGATCGCGCGCACCCTTATGCGCATTTCATGGCCTGTGCAAACGAGGTCACACCCCCTCTCCCTCGATGCTATGAGTACTTCTTTGACTAAATGCCTTTGCAATGCTATCTAGACTTCTTTTCTGCGAAAGCGTACAAGAGTTTGAAATTTTTTTTCAATCTATAGGGTATAGACCCTGAATTCAATAGATTTTTCTCGTGAGTGCAATTAACGCACCATTTTTTTAGTTCTAGGAATTTAAAATTAAATTCATCAGAAAAATAATTTCCATTTCATCAGAAAATAATTTTCCAAAAGTAAATAATTTATATTCAATGGGACAAAATGGAGACAAAATAGAGACTTTCTAATTTTTACTTCTCGGAATACTTTATGGTCAATGAAATTTATAAACAAATTTACATCATTTTCTTAATCAACATTCACAACTTATTTAAAATATAACGCCCGATAATCTGATATATGGAGGATAAGTGTAGTTACGTGAAAAACTTGGCAAAAAGATAACACGAAATTGAGTCCGCCACTGTCAGTCACTGAAATAAATAAGTAAGCACTATCAGTAGTGTAACTCTGGCGTAACTCCTCGTATAAACGAATTCTTGAACCATCGAAAAATTCTGCAAAATTTTAGCATAATAAATTACCTACATCTCTGCGAATTTTTTAATATCATCATATTTCGCATGTGTATTTGGAAGTGAGATGGAATTTTTCAATGCGTGTATGAATTAAACCCTGTTTAATGCATCTTAAGCGAATGGTAAAATGGAATTTCCATTTAAAATTTAATATAGTGTGCGAAATGTATTCCTAAGCCATCATTCATACTTCTCCGAAAAATTGTTAAGTATCATTAAAATGAAACAAAAATCTATCTGATAATTGCATTAGATACGCGTTGAAAAACTAAACTATTTGTACATATTAACTTCATGACAATAATAAATAAGTCATAAAAAAGCTCTCCTTCCGACTCGAAATAATGTCTAACAATCTGTCTTTTTAAATCTCCCAACTCAATTATGACATAAAGAACAGAGATTTGAAGAGAAATTTTGGTAGCCTGGAAAATCACTATTGATATTTTGTTACCAATAAAATTGTAATTATTTATCAGAGAGATGCTGATGTACTATTAAAAATAATCTTTTGAAATTTAAAAAAAAGTATCGATCTAGGAAGCCTTGAATATAAAATTGAAAAATGCAACTGTTCGATCGTTCACTGAAAGTAAATATGCATAACTTTGTTCTGCTGTTTGAGAACGAAATGAGAACAAAAGGACGGGACGGACTTGCATCGTTCCATCTTCGATACTCTTCCATTGTAATCAAGCAGAAAATACTCCATAAAAGAAAAAAGAAAAATTGAAGCATCTTTAAGCAAACACTCGAAGTTGAGTATATCGATCTACTATTTGCATCAGAAAAAAACGTAAGCGAAAAACAGTAGTATACATTGATCCGTTGCTGACTCTGAGCACCAATAAAATTAAACAACAGTGCATCGAGGAAACTTTAGCAGGTCGTAATCAGCAATTCAAAGAAGTCGTAAACGAATAACATAGCCAGAAAAGTGGTTAATGGCACTGTCGCAATTCAACTTTTAAGATCATTTCTATTTCAGTAATTAAAGATACAGATTTTTACAAAAGATAATAGATTTTGTTAGTTCCTATTTTTTAATCCAAATTCAACAAACTATTATTGTAAATGAATAAACTTTTGGAAACTATAATTTAAAAAATTTGACTTTTATTCAATGAAATCACGTCTTCGATTATTAATAACTATGGTGTTTACAGAACCACAAAAATATGGTCGAGTGTTTACATTAACAACGTGAAAAAATCTTCGTATTCATTTAATGACTTTTTTCAAGCCGACCGTGGCTTTGCACAAACATAAAGCAGGTACGGTACAGCAAATTTTACAAAAGCTTTTCCACTTACGTATAAAAGATGAGTGCTCGCCAACAGGTCCTCGTGTGGGCATACATTAACTCTGGGAAGGAAAAAGATGCCAATGCGGAATAGAAGCACACGGTAGCAATCGGTGAAACGAGGCCACAGCACTCTGCTCCTTCATTCGAGCGCAACCCTACAGGTAAGATCGTAAAGAAGCCTTTAGTACTACCTTTTAGTACTACCTCTTTTTACAAGCTCATACGTACCTAAAGATTAGATGAAATAGAAATTCACTGAAACAGCTATCCTTACACAACCTTTGCTTATTTGATTAATAGAAATCTGATTAGAATATATCGACGCCTTAGATGAAAAACCAGCCAATTCAAAGGTAGATTTCAATGACCAGCCAACGCAAAACAAAAAATATATTTATACTTTATCCGTGAACAATAACAATATTTCGAATTTAATTTAATTTAATTATTTTTTTAATTTTTCAATCACTGCTTTAAAAATCTTCAAGAGCTTAATTTCAATTGTATTTATTATTTATTATTAATCAGTTAAATAACAAATGTACAATTACAGTAATTGAATACAAAATCAAATTACAAAAAAGTAACCCAGCGGCGGAAAGCATTCCTGTAAACTTACCTGGTTCGATATAAGACTACGATTATATTAAACCAAAATTTAAAATTAACACTTGTTTCTTAAACACTGAAAGATTGCAAAGTATGCAAGCGGCCCAATACCTTGTAACGAGGTTACTAGGTAAAGACAAAATTGCAAACTTTGCAAAAACCTAAAAAATGTTTAAATCTTCATTTCCAACATGTAATCAGCATTGAACTACTCCTCTAGTTTACTTCTCTCTCAAAATTATTTAGTCTTTTGGGGCATGTTAAACCAACTGCACACGTTCTTCGATAATGTGGGAAAATTTCTATACGTTGTACGGTAGAATCATATTTCAAATAAGATGTAAAGACTATGTCATCTAATACTATTATGTCATAGTTTTTCTGTTGCCTCGAAATTAGTTGTATTGAATTAGTAAATCTTTGAATTCCTCTAACTTCTATGTCGAAATATAATGCTTTGTTGTTACCTAGAAAATTCATGCCTCCATACGACATTCTATAATCATTTGAGGGATCAGGTTGTGAATTTCGTAATATTTTACTAGGGTTACATTTAGCTGTATCATATATTTTTAAGGAAATTTCCTTCAATTGGTTTGTAGTCTCTTTTAATCACTTTTTACATGTAAGTAGATAATTTTTTGCACTTTGTTCCTAAAATAATCTGATATTCATACATTGTTCTATACATCTGAATTTGTTGATAAAATATTAGTTGAGTATTGTAAATAATTTTCTATTAATAATTGCCATAAATTTCCATCTTCAAAGGTTGTGACGAAAATAATTACTTAATTCTTCGACAATTTATTTCTCTAGCCATGGTTTTATAATGAAAAATCACAATGGATTTCGTCGAGTGGACAAATGAGGAATTATCAAGCATAGTGATAGTAAAGTTATAAAAAACATTTTAAGAATCCTGAGCCTTCGGTTACGAAGACGCCGTCGCATTTATCCATGAAAAGAGCCAATTCCATAGCGAAGTAAGCAAGTCTCGCTCGCTATTGCATCGCCTCTCGCGACACCTTTTCGCTACGGTATCCCAGTCGGAGTAATTCTTATTTATCCGATAAAACGACGTTTTGATGAAGTATTGTATACTGTAATAGCGAATGATTTCCTAGATTATCACGTTTGGAATTGTACGGTTTTTTATCGTAATAAAGTATTATCTTGAATTTAAACACTCGAGAAAAAATGTTCTGGCGACATAAAATAAAATACTCTATTCTACTGTTCTCCTTTGTATCTACTCGTGCTGTATTAATTACATACTTTCATAGAAAATGTTGCATTCGATCATTTCGAGTCATATGAATGACAACGTTCATTCTGATACGAGTCCATGCGCTTTGTGGAGACTTAATACTAGTTACCTCTTCACGGCACGAATCTCCTCTAGACGATCAAACGCGTAGTGTTGTATATCATTGCAACTTGGAGTACAACATTAAGACCTGAAACTGGCTCTTCACTAAATAAAGAATAAATAGTTGGTTTCATTTGATTCATCAAATTGTGTAGAAAAATATGTAGCCCAGATGTAATAACCTAAACATTTCATTAAGCCTTTCCGCTTTAATCTAGCTGAAGAATCCTTGTAGATCTCGTATCGTGTTTTCTTTACAATTGTTTTGCTTATACATTTGAAAATGTGGAGTACAATGTGAATGCTAAATAAGACTAAGAGAATAGAATATTTTTGCGTTATTTACGGGTAATAACATTTTTTTTACGAACTCTATGTATATCGGAAGTAAGAATTACGTATTTATTCTTTTCGTCAATCAAAAAGTAGCCCTTATGATTGAATTTTTTTCAGATCTTCTTGATAAACCGATTTTTCTTGCCTTTCTCCCACACAACGAGCATCTGGAGAGCGTTTCTACAATTATAGCGTGAGCAAACAAAAGCTGACTGCGCAACGAGAATAATGGCGCTCATGTCATCAATTCACCTCGACTCCCTTCCTTAATGCAGTTCACTAGCTCCCTAGAGACTGTACCCCATAAAAAATTGTCGTAACGGGAAGCTTGAAAAAAATACAAGTCTAGATGAAGTAGAAACTTGTTTTTTTCAATGGGTTTTATAGCGAAATTATTGATTAGGTGGAGAAATGTTGGTTTTCTTAAATGTTTAACAACACTTGACGAAGCAACTTGACATTAGTGAAATGGCCAATGTTCACAGTATACAGCCAGGCTCTGGTGGTTTAAAAATACATGGACTAATGAGTGTAATAGGGAAATCTGGATGTATAATACTTTAGGGGAGTATGCGTCAGAATTGAGTTTTTAATTATTTAACAAGTATCATAGCGTTACTCGAAACAAATTGGTTGTATACGTATTATGAGAACAGGTGGCAAGTAACTAAAAAACGAAAATCAAATACTGACAAGCGTACAGAATATCAAAGCATTGAAAATAATTCAGTGTTCAATTTAATCATGTATTACACCTGTACTTTGAGTATAAATAATTTTAATTTCCTAAATTAAGCCTACCTTCAAAGTTTGTTGGATTCGAAAAATCGATTTTTTTTTTCCGTAGAATATGATAGCGATATTGATTGATAAGTATGTAGAATATTGTGTTAAAAGCGCAAAGTGAAATTCATAATGATTAAAACGTTATGAGCCTCTGGACCGGCCATGCTCAGGCATGTGGCAAACTCAACAATTAAAGCTTTAAACGTATTATCCCGAAACCTATATATATATATTTTTTTCGAGCAGATTCGGTCTTTTTGAACACACATAAAAATGTTTCATCTATGAAATAGATTATTATTATATCAAAATCAGTAATATTTTATTTTTTGCAATAAAAAGTATCGGAAATTTTAGAAAAAATTGTTTAGTCTATTCGAGAATTAATATTATGTTCTGATGTTTATGGTAATTAGCAAAAACTGCATTTGTATTGATCGATGTGAATGCATGATTCTCTGATTATTTTGAGAAAATATCATTGCCACGTAATTCAGTAAAAAATTTATAATGTGAAACATCTTTTTCGTATTAATACATCGACAGATTAGAATCAATCAGTACATATATTCTAGAAAGAATCTCAGATGAAACGTGCACTACAATGGGAAAAACGGTAAACAGAAAACGAGCATTAGACGTAAGGGGTAGTTATGCGCACTGGTCGAGTGTGGCCGTAGTCCGCCGCGGTTTACAAAATTTTAATACTCTGTAAAACTGACAGAGTATGTCGGACAACATTCAACAGACGTTACGGTACTATACTACTGTTTAAAAGCTGCTTTATTACGGTTGGAACTGAGTTAAGGAATATGGCAAATACACGGATATCTCTTGATTGCCAGTTAATTTGATGTGAAATTGACTTGAACGTAAAAGACGTTTTACGCGACTTTTTTACCACAGTAATTAATTTAATACATCAATTCGTAGAGAAAATATTATTTAGAACGTTGTCATGAAGAACGGTATCGCGTGTTTTTTGTGAATCTATACTTGTCAATGCAGCGTGTCGTTGTAAGCATTTGTTGGCTCATACAAAGCTCTCAGCAATCGAATGCTGTCGAGAATATAACACGAATAAATCTCGGAATTATAACGAAGAGATCAGACTGCCTTGCATACACGGCTAAAGCTTGCACAATCGCATCGACGAACTTTCGAGAGCACGTCGATCCAGTGATAGTAACAAATATCCAATTATGTCTTAGTTATAATGAGACTCCCATTTGTACGTACTCCTGTGCAAATTCTTTGAAGCGAATAGAGCAATGGTAATTCGTCTTAACTTTTACTTTTACGTATGTAAATGTTTACTAACTTTTATGCAGAAATTTCTAAAACAAGAAAAAACATATAAATACTTTAATGTGTTCTATTAATATTAAAGTATTTACATCTTATAGATATAGAAGATTTATTTCTATAAAGAATAAAGATATAAATACTTTAATATATATAGTACAGTATTTATATCTTTATAGATAGAAATAAATTTATATATCTATAAATACTTCAATGTTAATAGAACACATTAAAGTACTTATATGTCTTTGCTCGTTTAATACTATCAAATAGTAATAGTTCTTCTTAATTAAATTATAAATAACTATTACTATTTGAGTTGTTTAATACTTGGAGAATTTCTTCAATTTGACTCTCCTGTATCAACTATTAACAGTTGTAAGACACTAAACTTACATCATAATGTACATCTACTGGTGTTACTAGTTTGACATTGAATTTTGAATGTATTTTAAGAGCGGTTTGCCTTTCTACGAATAAAATTCTAAATTGATCTCGTACTCAAAACAAGTAATTCTTAATATACATATATATTTGTTAATAGATTTATGCGACTAATTTCTTTTCAAACAAGTCTTTGTAAATTACGGATCAATCAAAATAATGCGTGTACAGAAGACTGAACGAAAATTCTTGAAGCAAAAGTATAAAATATTATATTTATATCCATTTAAATTCATTACTAAACTTCGTTTGCGAATCTAGCGAAGGCTTTTAATATTTTGAAGGAGAACCGTAACCTTCTTCTCAAAAACGGAGACTTTAAAAATCCACTTATTAAATAATCGAGCGACGGCATCCAGAGGGATCAACTTCCGTTCTTTGCTTACATAAACTTTACATGGGTACGACAAAGAGACCAAAAATTTGGAAAAAGTCAAGGGTTCGTCATTGCACACACGTCATGTTTACTCCGAGAGGGTTATATTAACGAGGTTATATTAACAAGCTTTTCAAATTACGCGCCTCATTAAAAAAATAATATTATTTTCTTTGTACTTTATTCGTTGATGTTTGTTAAAATCGCATTCATATATTGAGATGACATGTTGTTTAACATATTTATAATATTTGACAATAGATTATAACTTCATAATATATTGCAAAGTTACATATTGTAATAATTTTGTTTAAAATATGAAATATACACATGATAAAATCAAATTGATTAAATTGTTATAGTACGCATTTAAATAATTTATCATATATTTTCCTTTTTTCGTAAAAGTAATAGTTGGTTTTATTCTAGTTTGTAATTACTTTTCTGATGATAAAAAAAAAACAACAAAAAACTCTCATAATTTGTTTCTCGTAACCTCGTTGCTTGCAGATAAATCATTTACGTTAATCACGCGATTAGTACAAGGATTAATAAAATAATTATTTTGCATGGAAAATCCTGCACAAACGGCTCTTCGTGTTTGTTTAATAAGAACAATAAATAAGAAGAAAACTTGATATTATACGTAGAAAAGAGGCATTATTTAGCAAACGAGTAAATAATCAATTTATACTATCAAATAGAATATTAGCTTTTGAAGAAAGGAAGAAGAAAAATATAGATGCTCTTTTGATTAGTGCGATGCAAGAGCAGTCGCCTGAGGTCGCTTATGCGTTTAATTAAGGTAAAACTTTGTGGGTTTCTGGTTAACCACTATAAGAGTGACGGTACTTCGACGAATACACGATACAGATGTAAGGATGTAATTAGTAACTGCTTCGCATAATTATTATTACTTAAAGTAACATATTAATACCTCATATTTAGGCAATTTTAACTACATAAAGCAAGATGTAAGATCAATTTATTTTACGATCCGCGAACAACAAAGTCACAAGCATAACAATCGAAGCTATTAGAAAGAATACAGAGTATACATCTTTGCTATGTCGAAAGAGAAAGAGAAAGAGAAGAAGGCAGTGATATTAAGTCGACCTCGACCTCCTTTGCGCCGGTCTTAGGGCACTTTATTTCTCTTTTCCACGCCCGCGGTTGAGCTTTCTCCTTTTTTCCAGTTCCTCCATACCTCAATAGAGTCCCTGCGGCCTTGCGATGTTAAATACTTACTGTTTTTCTCTTCTCCTCTCCGAGCTCGAGTGCGTCTAAGTAAACGAGCTTGTAATAACGTTGTTTTAAAGAGCTTGCTTTAAAGAGCCTCGAATTCTTGCCATCCATCTGTCTCTTTTTAATTGTTACAGTCGACTACTATATGGGAGCACTTTGAACACATTGCCTTTAATGTTATTTTCAACGATTTTTATTTCACTAAGTAATCATTTAAACAACATTTTTCCTCAACTTGTTTATAATTTGCCGGTACCTTCACGTTCAGGCTGAAACTCAGTAGTGATACGCGAAAAAGTTTGTGTTCGTTTATTATTAATTATGTCACTGGTGAAGTACAATATTAGGATGAAAACAAATGGTTAGAAATAACGTTAATATTTCCGAGGTAAAACTATATATAAAACACTGAAGAAAGTTAAAGTGTTTTGTCATTTACGGAAAAAAATATTACATAATTGTTACGTCGCAAGAGCATACATTAATTCACTGTATTGATACATCCCTGCATGAATCTAATACAAGCATATATATGTTGCGATCACTCGCGCAGATGCAGGTAGGAAGAGGCATTCAACAAGAACAAATAAGAAAAGACACTGAATTCTTATCGTTACTGATTATAAATATACAGGTACGCCTGGATTACAATTCAATGTCTAACGGACTCACCGGGAGAGAAACCATTTAATTACTAGCGCGGATTAACAGGCTTTCGGCTCTTAAATAGGGCCTTGCCCGCTTACTCACACCAATGCGCGAATACACATACAAAGCGCTGACTCCGTGGCCAACGCGCTAATGTGTTTACAAGAAGTCTTGTATACATATTACATAATATTCATAACAATATATATATATATATATATATTGTATACTCAAATTTCTTTGTTTCAATTATTATTCTAATATCGCCAAAATATGCACATTTATACATTTCCGTCGTCTTAAGAATCATCATACTAATCTTAGCTTAAGCTGCTCATCGAACCTATACTGTAAAGCAATAAAGAGCGTTTTTCTCCAAGATTTATTGTGCCGAATGTAATGTAATGTAAAGCATAGTCGTGTTGTAATTACAACTGTAATCAATCTCACAGACCTCACTCCCGAAATAGTAGCATTTTCCCCCAGTAGAATTTGATAGTTACGCGAAAATGATGTGAATCTCCTACATACCTTCCAGTTTTCCTCGGTTTCTTTATTTACTGAATTTTTTTTTTTTTTTTTTTTTTTTTTTTTACCAGAAACATTCTCGACACCCAACAGAACACACATCTCACTTTCGTTCGCTACATTTTAGCGTCTTCTATTTTTACTTCCATTAGAGCTGATTAGCTTGTATGATTATTAATAAATTTTATTAACTTAAAAATTTACAATTAACTTGACGTGTCATTAATTTGACAATACTCTAAAGCAGCTGTGTGAAAATACCCTTAGCACAGCAGAAGTCTTTTATGCATACGCTTATCTCGCATAAGCTTCAACGGTAAAATTTCGGATGGATCGATCGAAAATAATACGAGATATGGTATTTCACACTTTTTTACGATAAATTTACGTAGAACTACAATAAATTGATGTAGTTTTCTGCTAAAGACTGGTATTTTTTAAATAGTTCGAACGTTAATTTAAATTGCAAATTCATTATAAACCGAGCTTCACTTTACCTTAATTAATACGCTAAAAATAGGAATTAATTTTTCGATAAATACAAATGACAAATACAGCATAGAAAATTTGATGATACGATAATTTGAGGATTCGATATATACCATCCGCTGGAATACACCTAAAGACGTCTGGATCATGTGGTAAGATAGAGCTCGATCTTACCTCAAACAGCTTATACGAAAGAAGGATGAAACCTTATCAGGTGGCACCGAGCGGCATTGCTAAATATATCGCCTCAGTAAATTTACACTCATCCGAGAGCATATTTGTATTTATTAGAATATTGCATGAATCGGTTTAGTCATATTACACGCATCTATCTTCGTTGGTATGAGCCGCAGGCCGCAGCCGCAATGCGAAAATCCATGATGGCGTTCTCCGTTTGACGTTTCCGCGCGCGACGCGCATTTCTTCCACACGAAGGCTTTTATTTTGATTTACTCGGAAAAGAATAGTGACAATGTCGAAAGCCAAGATCAATGCGGAATGGCGAAAACGCGTGAAATCCGAGTACATGAGACTGAGACAAGTAAAAAGGTACAAAAGGGCCGACGAGGTAAAAATCGCTTGGAACCAAAACCGTAAGGTTATGACAGGTTAGTTGTGTTTACACTTTGTCCCTGCTTCTATGCACTTAATCGGGGTTCCCTCCAAAAAATTCTCATTACTCGTAGTCGACTATTTTTTAGTAATGTCGCTTTTAGTTATTATTTTTTGTTTCAACTTTGGAAGTAGAATTCTTCTTTTCTAATAAACAATGTCGTTCGCTTCATTTTACTGGAGTTATTATTGATAGTTATTATATACTTATAATAAAGACAGTCAGTTAATAGTAGAATTATCGTTGTTAACAGAACTTTTGGAAAGCGAGCACAAAAGATGGGCAGACTGCAAGGCAATGTGGTTGGCAATGCAGGATATTCCAGCACATGCCTCTTGTATGAAAAAGGCCGAAATATCGAGTTCTGACGGAGATGTTCAATCTTGCCCTGTTAAAATCATCAATGCTGTTTCGCCTATTCCAACAATGTACACGTGGGCTCCTATACAGCAAAACTTCATGGTAGAGGATGAGACTGTTCTTCACAATATTCCTTATATGGGTGACGAGATTCTTGATCAGGATGGTACATTCATAGAGGAATTGATCAAAAACTATGACGGCAAAGTACATGGAGATCGTGAGTCAGGATTCATGGATGATTCTATCTTTGTTGACCTGGTTCATGCTCTTATGATATACGACAAAGAGGACAAGGAGAAGGAAGCTCCAGCTAAAAAAGTCAAAATCGATCTAAAGGAAAAAGACAAAGAAAAGGAAAAAGAGAAGGAGAAGGATAAGGATAAGGATAAGGATAAAGACAAAGACAAAGACAAAGACAAAGACAAAGACAAAGAGAAAGAGAAGGAGAAAGAAAAAGAGAAAGAAAAGGAGAAAGAGAAAGAGAAAGATAAAGAGAAGGACAAGGAAAGGGATAAGGAAAAGGACAAGGAAAAGGACAAGGAAAAGGACAAAGACAAAGACAAGGATAAGGACAAGGAAAAGGACAAAGACAGAGATAAAGAGAAAGAGAAAGAGAAAGAGAAAGAGAAAGAAAATGAAAAAGACAGAGAGAAGGATAATGATCGAGAAGAAGAAAAAGATAAGAAAGATGAATTTTCAAAGACTGAAATAAAAGTGGAAGATAAAGAAGAAGCAGCACCATTCCCGTCAATGCAAATTTTTAATGTAAAGTATATTGAAATTATCAATAAATTCAATGAAACTTCTATGTATCGCTTATAAAATTAATTTTTAAACAGGCGATATCAAGTATGTTTCCTGACAAAGGTAGACCCGAAGAATTGAAAGAGAAATACATCGAACTCACAGAAAGATCAGATCCAAATGCACTACCACCTGAATGTACACCAAATATAGATGGTGTCAATGCGAAAAGTGTACCAAGGGAACAAACAATGCATTCGTTCCATACATTATTCTGCAGACGTTGTTTCAAATATGACTGTTTTCTTCATCGTAAGTATTAAAATGTATTTAGTTAGTAATATAAACTTAATATACACAGAAACAATTTTTTTAAACAATAAGTTCGTAAATTATGAAGCTGTTAAATACTCTTAGTAATGTATAGAATTCCAATTTTATACATGAAGTTATTATGCCTTGAAAAGTTGTATTAACATGCTACAATTTTTATTGCCTATCGTGTGTAGACACAAGGGGAACCTCACTACAAGGTAAAAAAATCGTCCAATCAAAGAGCTTATTTTTATATGTTCAGCACCAAGAAACATCAACAAGGATTTTCATTTTAGCAATCATTCATTCATTGAGCATCGCTATGTCTCTTTGTGACTCTGTCGTAAACCTTATATGGGAACAACAAATTTTATTTTTAAATATTAATTAATTCTGTCTTTATTAGGATTACAAGTTTGTCATCCTGGACCAAATCTTCAGAAGCGTAAAGGTCCAGATCTCAAACCATTCGCTGAACCTTGTGGTACAGAATGCTACATGCATCTAGAAGGTATGAAAGAAAAGCTTGCAGCACAGGCAGCAGACATTAAAGAGGAAGAAAATGATGAGAAACGTGGAGGACCCAGGAAGGTTCGCAAACAAGCAAGTGTTGATTCTGGTAATGAAGCCAGCAGCGAAGATAGCAATGATAGTAACAAATATAGTCAAGGAGGTAGTTGCCAAGGTAAAAACCACATACTTTTATTGAAATCTTTATGTTCAAATATTTTATGACAAATATACATTACCTTGCAGACTTTAAACAAAACGTAAACAAAGATTCTAAACCAGACGAAGATACACTACAAGACCAATTGCAACCTGACAATCAAAGGCCGTTCTCCTTACTCGGTGCACAGGAAAATCGAATCAAAACAGAAAGTGAACTCTCGTGGACTGGTTCTGAACAGAGCCTTTTCAGAGCATTACACAAAGCATTTCCTGGAAATCCTTGTGCTTTGGCGCAAATCATGCTTACGAAAACTTGCAAAGAAGTCTACGAGTTTGCACAAAAGGAAGCCAGCGATATTCCAGCAGTAGAAAGCCTTAAGGACTTTACACCACCAAGAAAGAAGAAGAAGAAACACAGGCTTTGGTCTATGCACTGTCGGAAAATTCAACTGAAAAAAGATTCGGGTATGTACGATATAAACCATATAAAAAGTTTTACGGATTTATTTACAAAGCAGAAATTCAATTTTTATTTTATCTTCTTTACAGGTGCGAATCACGTGCACAACTTTGCACCGTGCGATCATCCGAATCGTCCATGCGACAACTCCTGTCCCTGTATTCAGGCCCAGAATTTCTGCGAGAAATTCTGTCAATGTAGTAGCGAATGTCAGAACAGATTTCCGGGTTGTCGATGCAAAGCCCAATGTAATACCAAGCAATGTCCATGTTATCTGGCAGTACGTGAGTGCGACCCTGATCTTTGTCAGACTTGTGGTGCCGACCAGTTCCACATACAGAAAATTTCTTGCAAGAACGTCAGCGTTCAACGGGGATTACGTTAGTTTATCATCTTGTTATGAAACTAAAGCACTATTAACGAATTCGTAATTGTTAAATCTTAATTTCTTTCACAGATAAGCATTTACTTATGGCGCCGTCAGATGTAGCTGGTTGGGGTATATTCTTGAAGGAATCCGCTGCTAAGAATGAATTCATATCAGAGTACTGTGGAGAGATTATTAGCCAAGATGAAGCTGATAGGAGAGGCAAAGTTTACGATAAATATATGTGTAGTTTTCTTTTCAATCTTAACAATGGTATGTAATATTCAAATTGAATATAAATTACATTACGAAAAATTGTGCGAATACACATTGTACAAATACATTTTATTTCAGATTTTGTTGTTGATGCTACTAGAAAAGGAAATAAAATTAGGTTTGCTAATCATTCAATAAATCCAAATTGTTATGCCAAAGTTATGATGGTGAACGGTGACCACAGAATCGGAATATTCGCTAAGCGAGCGATACAGCCAGGAGAAGAACTATTTTTCGATTACCGGTACGTACTTGTAATTTTTAATTGATAATAATGTTTCGTCGATACTTAGAAGATTCTTAGACGAACTTTTCTGATTCTTTTAGATATGGACCAACCGAGCAACTGAAGTTTGTTGGTATTGAACGAGAAATGGAATTTTTGTGATAATGTTAAAGCAATGCAAATCACTCGTTTTTATTTAACTTATCTACTTGAAATGATATATCTTCATCTCAAATACTTCTTCGACTTTGATAGTAATATTGTCACCCGTTAAAAATAATTCATTTTATATACTTGTATAACGGAATAAAGTTCATTTCTAAAATTAATAAATAAAATATTATTCTTTAGTAATAAATGGAATATTTTATTCTAATATATTTTATTCTCGACTTTTACTGACATTCCAGTAAAGATAAAATATTTATTCTCCCTTTTACATTTTTTTTTACACTCAAAAATATCAGTGTTTTTAACTGTCGGAAATCTATTACTAATAAACCAAAAAATGAAAAGCAATAAATCTGTTGAATAGTATTTAATACAACGTCGAATTCCAGGTCGTAAAAAATATTAGATTTGAATATGTTATATCTAAAATGAGGATTTCGGATCCTATAAAACGTTCATGACTTAACATGAAATTTCTCTGCAAACTTTTAGCCAAATCGCTTTCCTGGAGTCCGTAATCATTCTCCTAGTAAATATTGATATAACATTGATGTATGCCAATATTTAGTAGATTAATGCAACTATGCGTTTATTAGGAAAGGCTTTGCACAACAGGAAAATTAATTAGTTGATTAACTCTAACACATCGAGGCGCAGTAATCTATTGAAAAAGGGCATCGAAATAGTAGCCGCTAAGTAGGGTTATTAGAGCTCATTACAATTACATCGAAGCTTGCATGCAGACAAAGAGCGATGATTATTAGTGTACAATCAGTCAGACTTCAGAGAAATTCTATATCTCGCAGTTATAACGATGTCACTCTTATTAAATATTATTTTCTACAAAAGTTTTCGCATGACATAATTTTACAAATTAATTTCATCTTACAATGTAATTTACGTACTTAATTATTTATATATATATATATATATATATATATATATATATTTACTCACCAAAATATATGTACCTCCTAACTGAGATACATACGATTCTGATTTCCATGATTTTTAAATCTTAATGTTATCTTAAAATATCTTAAAATTAATCAATGCTTATTTGGTAAACAATATCTATATTTTCTTTGCTATCCTTTTTTATATTAATTCAAGGTAAGATACATTTTAGTAAAAATATTTTTTAAATCTTTTATAATACACTCGTGATTTTGATGAAATTTTTGTAAGTCATTTCTGTTCGTTTACATTTATATTAATTCTTACTATTCGCAATACATTTTAAAAATTTTAATTTTCTATTACCCATAACATGGACTATGTGTATAATTTTGTATATAATACAAAAATTGTAATATTTTGTATATAATTCATTATAATGATATTTTGTTGATTCTATGTCGCATAATAATTCAATAATTAAAGGATTGCTTACTGTAAGAAGCTAATTTTTATTAGTGATTTCAATAATAAGTTGCGATAAAGATAAGCAATTGTTATATGATATTGTCCGCAATCAATGACGTTATAACCAATACTACAGAACATTGCGTAATACAAAATCTTAAATGTTTCAATTTGCATTTATAATATAAGACATACTTTTTTTGTTACGCTATATCACTCTACAACTAATCCTAATGCATATATTTTTATCAATTTCTTCTCTTATATATATAGCGTACAGTCAATAACAATAGAATGTTTAAAAATCAAGTATAATATAAAAATATTAGGTCTTGACAGAATTAAGATGTTCCATACATTATAAAGCTAACTGTAATTAATCAATGTCAATAGAATTATGTCAGAGATAACCCATAAAGTCGATATCAACCGAAACAACAATGCGCAGTGACAAAATCGTCGAAAAAATCCTAATCTACTCACGCGAGTCACACGCTCTTATACAACCTAGCGTGACAGTCTTCAGTTTCCCCGTAATTGGAGACCACTCCTTCGGAAGATTCGCAACTATATATATATATATTAGGGTGACAGCGCCTGCATCAACATTAAAAAATCCAAAACATATCCCCCGCAAAATGTAGCTAAGAAATCAAGGTATCCAACGCACTTTTCCTTTTTTTAAATAAACAATTTTTAATGCTGCCGCCGAGCGTTTAAAGTTTTCTTATAATATTAGTGACCTAGAGAAGGAGAATGCCTGAAAAACGCAATGAGCAATCCCACATGACAATGCGAACATTAGTATCGAAGGTACTGCTCATAAATATCCTTACCTATTTTTATGGTAGGGTCAACATGTGAAAGTTTACTGAGGGTTTAATGCGAATGAACCTTTTCGGGGCATGCGGTTATACAAAAAATTCTACTACCGATATTTAAAATTAAATATTATAAAATAAATTTGATTTCATAAATATATTCTACAATTTCATAATTTATAAAATATTGCTTCTAATAAAACTTGAATGAAAAAAATTGGATAAAATTATCTTAGACTGATAATATTACAGACGATTAACTTTTCCAGTAAATAAAAAATGCTTTGGTTTTCATCGTTCAAATTCAACAAAAAGATAATTTTATGAAAAATTCCATTGTATGTACTAATAAAAATTTACAAAATTTGAAAAATACAGAAACATTTGATAATACTAAAGATACACAAAATGTTTAAGAGAATAAGTAAATTAGATCTGATTTTTTCATTTAAGTGGTATTATATATGAATAATACATCAATAATAAATAACAGCGCTCGTTGCGTTTAAATAATTTTAGTTTCGACTGAAAAAATTTCTGCGCAAAATAAAAGATATACGAATACAAATTAGCTCGAAGCCCAAGTACCTAAACGAGCATTATATAGTACATTTCACTGTACAGGATTTTCAGAGATTTTCAAGGACTTTTCAATTTACTTCGCCTTCTAAATATCATAAATCGATCATTTTTGCCCCTAATCTTATTGGTTTTGAACATTCAGGTAGAAATATTTCGAATTTTCTCCACTTCGTGAAGCTGACACTGTAGTACATTTTCAAACTTTCTCTCAGTTACGAAGCAAACGTTTCAGCAGATACATCGTTCTTATTTTGTCTACACAAATATTTTAAATATTAAAAATGTCAAGTTTGCGGTCAAACACAGAAATCTATTTAGTCGGGCACGTGAAGAAAGAACTTCAAGGTACGAAACTTCCATCTAATCGTGAAGTGCTGCAGTGTTTATATTACCAGAAGAGGAATTTTCATCAATCTCACCGTTTATCTCAATCTATTACTATAAAAAAAGTAGCTCTGTTTTGGGAAAGTGCACGGATCCCCATGCGACATACGATTGCCTGTATTGGTCTGCTACAAAAATTATATCTTGAGCATCATACATTATTAAAAAATGTCAAGCGCACTAGTATAGCACACTCAGTAAAACTAAGCGATTTTATGTGTAAGTTAGATAAATTATTTGATATCGCTCATACCATAGAATCAAAAAATTTCCAAGACAAAGATGTTGCTACTTTCTTGAAGTCTCAACGAGAAAATCGATCGGGAAATCTGGCAGCTGTAGTGGACTCAGCAGTATTAAAAGAATTACCACAAGAAAACAAATGTAAGTACAATAATTAATTAAGCACAATTATTATTTTATTTTAAGTTCGATTACTGTATTGTTTAGTAGCTTTTTGCAACAAACTATTGTGAAAAGTACTGAATTACGATATTGATTTAAAAGAATAACTATTTATATACTATTTTATACAATAAATATTTTTATTGTAGCGACTTCAATTTCAACTCAACAGTCTGAAGATAGTTTTAATCTATTCGACTTCATGATCCCCGACGAAGATATAACCAGCATAAGCAGTGCATTTGACGATGATGCACGTATATATATATATAATATATATATATATATATATATATATATATATATTACAGTTATGTTATGCATTTGTACCAGACCAATACTGTACCAGATATTTACCGAGATATTTATCTGGTACACAGTAGCGATGCTTCCTCAGTGTCAGAATTTTTCATAATGGAATATTGGATAGGCGTTTATAAAAAAAAGAAAAAAATTCTCAAATTACCAAGTAGATACGGGATTGATAGCGGTTACCACGAGAGAATATGTGTCTAAAAAGAAAATTGTGATAGCTGTAAAGAATTGAAAAAATCGAATTTGTAAAAACTTTTTCAGTTAAAATAATGATATTATGTGTAATAAAAAAAACACGTAAAAAAGTATTTGATTATTAAATCAGTTTTCAATTAATAGAGTTGATACGATGAGTAAATCGAGTAAATAAATTGTCGCAAGTTTCTTTTGATTTGAACAATCGAGACAGAGTCTATTATTTCACTATACTATCTTTTTTATGCATCATTTTATTATTTATTTAGAAACACTAGCGTTTTTAATATTCAAACCCCGGTATTAATATATAATAGACCGAATTTAAAGTGAATTTAAATTTACATATTTTGGTATATTTGGAGATTTTTTTTTATAAAAGTTTCTTTTTTATATTCCTTTTTTATCTAAGCTTTAGGTCATTTAACGCCACTCTTGATTCCATCAAACATTTTCGTCTTTGGAACCGATTTTTTGTATTTTCAAAATCGATAAATGGAAAATTTTTAAAAGCTGGAATTTCGTTCTTTACTCCATAGACAATTTTTATTATTTGAGTAAAAGAATATATATGTATAAAAAGAAAAATATTTTTATATCCTTAATAAAAATTGTTTGGTCAAATAAATAAGGTAAGAAAATCAATATATTTCTCTTGTACAACATAGTAAAAAGAAAAAAACAGAACATTATGTACAACTTAAAACCTATTTTCTGAATTATTTCTATAATAATAAAGTTTCGATACTATAATAAATTACATTATTGAAACTTTATTAATCTAGATACTGTACTGTATAATGGAGTGAAGCTATCGCGTAAATAGATGTATTAAATTTTACGAGGGCTAAGAGAATTTTTCATCGACTTTAGCTTAAAATAATGAAATAAAGAATAGTTCGAAAAAAAATAAAAAACATATAGAATGTACCAAGTGAGAGATTTATCGAGAGATATTTATAAAATACTAAAAATGTCTAATGAACTCAGCATTGGTTCTTTTAAAAAGCACAAGGGAGAATATGCATATACGGCTTGTCTGTCTTTAAACAAGTTAGAGACCGGACATATTACCAATTTAAATTTACTCAGGAAGTTTAATTATTTTATTAAGGACTATTTTTGGACTAGAAACTGATGAAATAAGGATTCAGAATTTGAAGTGATTCGATGAAAAACAAAACAGCATTGTTACAGTTTAGTTACAGTTTAATGGTACCGACTTGCAAAGGTACCGAGTTGCAATAGATATGAAGAAAGAAAAATAATAACGAATGAGAAAAAAAGCCTCGCCGCGACTGCGCGCAGGAGCCACGCGGTGCGTGCCATTGAGAAGCTCCACTAGACTTGGTGGGGGAGAGAAGCTGTTAGCTCGTGTGTGCATCGAACGCCACAGCCACCAGTTGCAGCAGTCGCGAGCGACGACGAGGAAGTCGCAAGTGCGAATTCAAAGTGCTATAAGTGACGGGATATATTTTCTTTCTTAAGTGTTACGACGTTTTAACATTTCAGGTGATTAATCAAGGATATAGGACTTTCAAGTGATTAATTTGTATGTTGAATTTTAATTGGAAAGCAATGGAGCTTGCTTTTTCTAAAAAATTTTCTATCAATTTTTCTATGAAAAATCAAATACCGGCTTATTAAATCGTGGCTCATTTTTGTCGACTTCTATTGTATAATATACTGTGTAACATGTAGCTTATAGTATACATAAAACGCAGTGTATCATAAAGTATCACTTAAGATAATATCAAGAAAATGAATATCGATAAATGTTGGGATTCACAGAGATTTGCGCTAATTTTCAACTTTATTTGCATGAAAATTGAACTTTTACTCGGTTAAATATAAATTCACGATCACAAATAACGTTCAGTCATTGTCGCAGATTCAATGGAAAATCATTCGCGCCGAATAAAATCTGTGGAAAAAAACTAATTCGAATAAAGATCAGGACAAGAAAATGCATTATTTAGCAAGTTTCTTTTTCAATTAAAAATTACTCTCAGCTATGGAGTTGGAGTCAACGAAAAAGTTTAAGGTTCAGTGTCAACACGTGGAATGAGATCCCCAGATCTCTTTTTATACAGATATACGCATATTGGTACGAAATTTCTAAAAATATTTGCGGGATGCTTGCGCGTTAATATAGCGATAAAAAATGGCTCCACGGGGTTAATACAAAGAGGTTAATTAAATTCTTCTCGAATACAAAAAACACAATTCTATTTCAATGTAAGCAAAAGTAACATATTTGACGATTGGCCAAGTCTTGGACTTTTGGGCTTTGGGTTGCCGCGACAATTTTCGTACGTGAGGGACAACTGGTCGGCATCATAAATGGTCGGCATTTATGACGCACGATTTTCCGTATGAAACGTCTAGGAACATAATAGGCATAGAAGATGACGTTTTTACTATTTATACGAACTATAAACTGCATGCGCTTTTGCAAATCTCATTTATATAGCACATATCTTTATATTATATTATACAATACTGTGAACAGAGGAAATAACTGTTTTTATTAACTGTTAACCAGGGTTTTAATAATAAAAAAATCGATGTGTAAGAAGAATAGAATTTGTATTTCTCTATTTCGAGATCAAAGTACCTTAAATCTAAAATTCGCGAGCTAAACACCAGGATCTTTGATCTTGGTATCGATCAAATACTCCGATAATTACTTTTAATCTCCTTTGTCAAGTGCAACGTAAAATTTCATTTTAAGCTTGGCACTTTTTACGCGTTGAAAAGAACGTGAGTTATTGATTTTTATACTTGAATTTTCTTATCAATCGAAATTTTCCAGAAAAATATAGCAGCGACGCTTTGAAAGAAAATAATAGATATAAGGAAAATTTTCTTTTCCCAACTATTCTAACGAAAATAACCTACTTTAATCGTCGACGGCTCGTCTATTTTGAGTAACTGACACTTGTCAGAAAGAATTTCCATTCTTGATAGAGCAGATTTGAATTAAGTTAGCTGTAGACATTCATAGACGAAAGTGCATAGTCACTCGTTATAATTCCTCAAAAGCAGCTACGAACAATCGCGATAACTACTCATCGTCGACGAAAAAGCTCGCTTGTTTTCCTCTTAACTCACAAGCGACAACAAATCGATTTCTTAAGCAAGCTCTATAGACTTTCAACCTTTCTAAAACCACGACTCGACGAAAAATCCAAAGGTACACGAAGCTCGAATCTCATATACTCCGGATAAACAAAAAAGATAATGCAACAGCTGAGCAACGCCGGCAGCAGGACTATGTTGAGATTAATATTGACATGGTGAATTGATCGCCGAAGACAGAAACAGAAAAGAAGAAGAATTTCTACTGATTGAAAGTCGATTTTGGCGCAGTATTTGTTTTGACTAGAGGATACTACAAGATGGAGGAAGAAGGTAAGTCTATTAAGTCTATAAAGTTAGAAAGTGGATTAAGATTTTTTAAGGGACTTATTTACTTGTCCAATGACTTTCTAATAAATTAAAGCTCACTCTTCATTCAAACGTTGAAGTGAATTATTTAAAGCCGTGAATTTTCTAAATAAATATTTACTGCATATATATATAGATATATATTTAGTCATTGAGTATAATGATATTGGTAAATTAAAGATATGATTTGTATTGAAGCTTATTTGTTCGCGCTATTTCATTCACACACAACTACATTGATTACTTTAAGGATTTACGTTCTATTGTTCAACTGAGGCACCTGGGAACCGTTTGAAATATTGACGCCTCATATACAGCGACAAATGGCTATTATCTTAAAAAATAGTTTATCAGTCGAGTGTATAATCCCTTTTTCTGAATTAATATAACACTACAGATTGTAAAGAGAAGAATGAAACATATTTCGAAATAATATCACACAGTTCGGTGTTAAGTTCAAAAGCTACAAACTCTCCTGGATTAAACGTGAATTTTAAATCCGCCCTATACACAATGTAAATATATTCCGCTTAAACTTCAAATGAAACTAGCTTTGTTATTAATAAGACCGTAAAATATTGAGGGCGCAAACTTATCGAGTAATGGATTAGGTTCTGATATCGTCTATACCCGAATAGCTTGTATTATTGGCTGCGAATAAAAGTATAATTTTCCCAACTGAAGTGTATAGTACACACACGCACGCATATACATACATATAATATATAAAAGCAAAAATCTGATGCACAGAAACTTTCTTGATTTATATACGGATACAAAACGTGTATTTACATACAAGCGTCTCAATCTTGATTTCAAAATAGTGAGTACAAACCACTCTTGTTTTCGGAGATACACAAGTATGCACTTAAAGCTATCGTGACTGCTGTTTTATTCAATAAAACTGACAGTTTGAAACTAAACTGTCCCACAGAAAATGTGAACGCATCATTGTCTCCATACATTCCCAATAACTTTAGGCGTGAATTTTCACTTTCAAGAAGACACAACTTTGTTGTATTCCTTAGAGGATATAATTTTCAAATACAAATCAATTCCTCCGCACAACAAGAATTCGGTCTACTCTATTCGCAGTTCGTTGTGAAAAAAAAAATGTTATTTAAACTTCAATGATAAAACTGAAACTCGTATTCGACACCCTTGGAAGCAGACTCACCCTCGGCGTACTACGTATCTCAAGCTTTCGATTGGACTCGAATTTAAAAACCATCAGATAATGACCCAATTCCCCAAAATAAGATAGAATAAAAAAAAACATATGACAGAAAAGAGAATCCCTCTGCGGACCGTTTTCCCTCCGTATATCTCGCGAAAGAAAGTAGACAAGTTTCGATATGCTTTATGTATGCATATATATCTCGAGAAACTTTTTCCACACAACTTTTTTCACATATATTTTCTCTCCGAACGTAATCGGTAGAAACGGAAAGTCGCGAGTGTGATTTCCGCTTTGTTTGCACGAGGGGAAAGTCAAGAGGCAGAATTGATTAAGAGGTAAGACGATAAGCGTCCCAATTTTCATCTGTCGTGAAGTTTAATGTAACAGCTTAATATTCCGTTTGCTTTTGTTCATTATCCAAAATCAACTGATTTTTCTTCCAAATGTAATCTACAGTTGTGCGACACCATTTTATCGATTTAAGTGAAAAGGGTTGACATCGCGAACAGCGCTGAACGAAAACTTGAATTATACCACCGACCCGCATTCTCTTTACCGGCGATTAAAGAAGGACATTGATAAATTAATATATTTGATTTACCGAGCTTATGTAGGCCTATAGAAACGCGAGAAAAGCTTTTCTGAGTTTGACCGCAAAAGTTTTCGACAAGTCACGCGAGTCTGATTTGAATTTACCAAATGCACGCACAGCGAAGCATCATATTCCAATATGTTCACGGAGAAAAAAGTTTCGCTAGCTGTTGGGAATTGAATTCCCTTGTAAGCATATATTGTCAAGGCTGAATGTGTATATAAGCACAGATACTTGGCATTCTTCTATGAACTATTGTGCGCATGTAAATGGAAATCTTACGAGGTGACTTACAAAGTAAAGGCAACAGAGATATGACAATAGAAAATTCAATCCGGCCGACTCAATCACAAAGTTCAGTTACAATCTGATTTTCAAAATAAAGCACAGCTTTCGAACATTAAATATACGCACAAGAATCTTTACTCAAACAACTTCATTCATAATAGTACGTATTCAGTTTGAATTAATCAATGGCATCTGCTTAAAGTAGATATTACCATTTATCAATGAATCTGTTAGTCTGCAATATAAGAATTGACTGTATTAATAAAAACATGATAATAGCATAGCAGTTAGAATTTTATGCATACGTGTTAATGTCAATGATTAATTTTACTCGTTAACCGAATCAGATAATCTCCATGTGTTTGTCACGTACTTTATCAAAGTTAACAATGAAATTCATAAATTTATTAATTTATTTATCATTGAAGATAAATATTGAATTGGCAATTATTTGTAATTTAATAATCAATTTACGGAATCGTGGTTAAATAAATTGTCTCTTAATTATTATATTGTATTGTTATTGTTATGGTCAAAATTCAAATGACAAGCCTAGTTTAGGATCAAGTCATAAACCGTTACTTTACAGATTTTATCAATCGGTTTTTTGTTAACAGTTTTATACATTCTAGGTAGTTACGTGTATTGATTTATTTCCTGTTGTACAGTTTGAATTTCTATACTTGTTCTTCAATGCGTTATATTTAAATTTAACGCTTCCCAGAGCACATAATTTATCTAAAGTCATTGTGGCATGCTTTGGTAAAAGTATTTATATAGATAATCTTCAATAATCTATTTTGTAAGACGAGTGAGTAGTAGTTTTTATACGTACCTTCCATAAGCTATGATGCCATACTTATAACACTGTGGAGGGAGATATAATACATCATTTTTGAAGTATCTGTTCCTCGCGGATCTCTCATTATTATTGTATTAAAATCACGTTTATGTCCTCATAGCTTGACCGTTTACATTCTGTTACTGAGCTATTTCTTTCTAAAAATGTGTAAGTATTCTTATAACGGTTTTTGTATTATTTATTTATTGTATAATTACTTCTTTTTCTGAACCCAAATTGCTTAGCATTTAGTATGTTATTCTTACCAATAAAATCTGTGAATCTTTTGTGAATTATTATTTCCTCATTCCCATTATCCATTTTTCTAGGAAAATACTAAAATATTCTTTTTATATTGTTTTTATATTCTTTTTCAGGTTTATATATTCCATTACATTTTTTGTAAACTTTAAACAGTTAAAAGCTTGTAATCTGTATGTACATAGCAGACAGTAGCTTTATATTCGAATTTAATAGTGTTCATTTTCCTATTTCTATTAATTTTGCAAGTTGTTTACATTATTTTTCTCATCGGTCACTGCCCTCCAGCTTTATTTATCTGACTGTTATTACAGTATATTTATCCATTGGAATTAAAATATTTGTCCTGCTCAAGATACCATGTTAAACGCCCAACCTATTGTATACGTTTTGAAATTGAGCTTCTATATATATTATAGTAAATATTAGAACTAGTCGATGAATTGCGAATTTTTGAAAAAATTCTGTAACAATTAAAGTTTTATCCTGTTTATTAAAATGTTATTAAGATTTACGTACTTGAATAACGCGTTAACCAACTACGGAAGGATGAAATATTCAAGAAACTCGCTACTAGAGTGAAACAAAATTGAATTGCCCTGGTACGCTTTTGATGCACAAAATCGATATCACTCAGTCAATGATTTCTCTATTTATTGCTGATAATAATCACTTATTTCTTTGCATTAATGCCGCACTACAAATAAAAAATGTTATTTGTTCTTCTGGTAAAGTAATTTTGTTAGCCAATCACATATCGCAATCATTCGGAATAGATGCGAGTTAATCTAATTTTTTTGTACTTCATAGTAATTCATAGTCATAACGGCTTTTAAATAAAAATTTTTACAACGTCACGCTCGCAATTATATGTAAATAGACGAGGATTTTTTATTGAAAAAAGTGTGAAATTTAATTAGACGAGCTGTGAAGATATATTTATTAAATTTTCTTTTATATGAAAGCATGATATGAATAACTTGTATACGTATAAATAGAGGATTGTTCATGATTAATAATCGTATCGTTAAATTTCTATAAATTTAACACGATACAAATGGTTACGTATATGACTATTGTTTTAATCATTAAACACTTTTTAAAAGTATTAATATATCGATTAATCTCTTCGTCTTCGAATCCAATTTAAAACGTCGCAAAAATCACTCGTTTGTATAAGACTATATATCAATACGAATATACGGGAATATCAAGCACGAGGTCGAAAAATGAAAGTCCACGAGACGAATGAATTTGACAGCTTCTACACCCTTCGTTTTATTAAAGTCTCTTGTATAGAGAGGAGGAAAGCTATCTTTCTGCACACACACACACACACACACACACACACTCACATACAGTCGTACGAAATCGTTTGCAACCCGATTTTGCCTTCGAAAGTCAATATAGCATGGCCGCTTTGATGCCGCTCGAAGGTAGAAGTTTTTTTTTTGGTTCATAAGTGGAGGTATCTTTTCACTTTCTGAAACGACAATTTATGGGGAAATTTTTATTTCTGACGTACAAAATTTTGAATAGATGAGAGGAAAACACTTTACCGAGCCGCTACAGTTTTCATGTTGAAAACGCGATTAACTTGTGTTTTTACGATATTAAAAGAGCTCATTTAGTCAGCTAGGGAGATGCGTATTTTATGGAGTGTCGGTAAAAAAATGCAATGTCGTTAATCAAACTTTTATGTCTTACTATCTCTGATGCGAAAATTGAACTTGAGAATTTTAAAAAAATAATTGATAAACTTTCAGGAAAACGTATATGTGGATCATTCTCTGACGCATTGACCAGAGAAAAATTATTTTAGAAATTTTATTAGAAATTTGTCATCAAGGTTCTTTAAGTAATTTTACCGATTTTGGCATTTTAGGCCTTTTTTTAAAAAATTCCAACTTCTCGGGGAAGCTTCCTCGAACAATTCCTCACCAAAAACACAAAAAAAGATTTTTATTGTGTAAAAACAAAACTAAGAAGTGATCTCCTAAATCATCAAATTCACTATTGAGAAGGTTCGATCACGAGTCTCAACATAACAAAATTCATGAAGTTACTTTCGTTGAATGCAAAAGTTTCTCCGAAGGTTTAAAGTTGGCAATTATGTTATGTTTCTAAATGGAACTCTGGACCAATCTTGAGAACCTCATATTATACACGATAGCTTCAGTATAAGCACGATAACTTCATTTCTAACTAGAAATGCAAAACATCTTTTATTATATATATTGGGGAAATTGGCAGATAAATTTATTTCTTGCTAAAATAGAGCTTAATTCCGAACTTATAACCTTCATAGGCACTTTTGTATTGACACAAAGGCATCTTCATGAATTTTTTAATGTTGAGACTCATGATCGAACCTTCTAAAAACTGAACTTCAAGACTACGGTAACTTAGAAAATTGTTATGACCTATATCTAGAGATTCTAAAGTATTTTATTTGTAAAGTATAACTTATTTTATAATAAAAGTCTCTTTCTTGTTTTTAATGAAAAAAGCTCCCCTGAAAAGTTAGAATTTTTGTTAAATTGACATAAAGTACCAAAACTGGTAAAAATGTAGTCAATAAATTCAAGAAGGTAGATACAGTCCCAAGCTAAAGTTTAAAAATGTATAAAAAAACTTCATTGTTCGAACAATCAGTCAGAGATTGACCCGTATACACACATACAGATAATTTTTTGATCGATTGACCGATCATTATTTAAAAATTATTTAAATAAATGCATTGATCAGTCAATTTGTCTGAGAATAAACCATTTTTATATATAAATGGCTTTTCGAATACCGAGCTTTGATTGGCACTCTATTTTCAGATCGTAAAATGTAAACAACATAAAAAGATTACTCTTATCTCGAGGAGCAGATATTTACCTCGAACAAAGTTTATTTGATTCCTTGTATGATGGTCACTGTAGAAAACCCGATTTAGTAGCCATATTACTGGAATATCCAATTTAAAAAAATAAACGTCCATACCATAGCAAAAACATAAATGCGAAGATATCATAAATTTTAATGCTGTAGAAAGTTTATTATTAGCGTTGAAGTGCTTTAAGTTTTTATTTTTACCAATTGCAGAATTAATTTTGAATTAATGAATTATAACACTGATGGAATAAAGTAGGACGCATGAGATTTATTTACGTAATTAGGAAGTGCATGTGCCACTTTAAATAATCTAAATAAAAGAAAGTGCAATTTATTTAATATATAGAACGTTTTTATTTTTACCCTCAGCTTAAGTTACTTACGAAATTCCGCAGCCTCTGATATGAAACGAGGCCAATCACATGTATGTCGTCCTATTGATACAGGAGTATAGAACGTAGAAAGAATAAACATACTTAACTTACGTTAGCATATATAAAAAACGCCATTATTCGATGATTTGCACTCACCGTGGGATAAAGAACATCAACATCAAAGTATTATTAAAATGACTCCTTTGTAAATAAAAATCTACGTGTCTATTGTAAGTTTTTCAATTTATTCACAATTATTCTTTTATTGTATTCTATACTTTTACTTCTAGTCATATTGAAATTCCGTTGGATATGCGTATATTTTCTGAAATACACAACCATCAAATCACAAAGTCATATCGTGTTTTCCTCTATTGTTCCTGATTTTTTCACTGTCGCAAAAAAATGCGAATATAACGAAACAATCCTATTATGTTACGATACAAATACGCGAAGTCGCTCACACTTGCACGTATATCGTATATGCTATTGTTTGATCCGAAGGAGCGAGATCACCTACCTTCTGAAATGGAATTTCGGTGATTGAGTGTCATAATTAGATTAAAGATTTTTTTTACATTATAAAAACGATGTAACATAATACGTTTATAAATTATAATTAGTTTTTAAATTATATGTTTTTTTTTTTGTTAAAATGATTATATAAAAGATTGTGCAGATTTTATTTTAATTGAATAAAAAGAAAATAGATTAGAAGTAATGAGCTTTTCATTATTTGAAATTAGAAAACATGCCTGCATTGTCAGAAAGTCACGAATTTTCAAATTTTGCTTTGATATTTTATTCTGTAAATGCGTGATATTTTAATTTGAATCTTTGAACACAGCTCAGTATTATTTATTATTATACAGAAAAGTATGGTTGATTAGACATTATTAGTTTAATAATATTACACTGAATTACTTGAGGTTTTAACCAAGCAATTCATTCTTGTTGTTATACTTATTTGTTGTACAAATTATTATCTTATTATATAATCTTCCGATAGTTTTGTCGAACGGTACTGACGCAATATTACATGAAAAGAAGTCTAGTAAAATGCGCGTTTTTCCGCGATACAATATGCACTTGAAGCACATGTTCAAAGTGGTGTATATTGCCTTGTATGCGAATCGATCAAATTCTCACGACGGATCAATTGGATTGACACTGTGTACCCGACACTTCACATATAGTTGCTGTTAACCATTGCTTCCAAACAGAGCGTAGGTATACATGTTTCTATAATATAAAAAAGTAGTTAGTCAAATCTTCGCAGTTCATTATATTACAAAATTTTAAAGGGCCTTTAACTAAATAATAAGTAATAATGAAAAATGAACTCAGCCCAACGATCCAATCTAAAGAAGTATTTAAAGCATAGTCTAGTGAAAATTTACTGACTACATAGCATGAAAATACGTGACAATGAATTAAAAATTTTAAAATCGAATACTTACAAGAATGGACATTAAGAAAACTGAAACTCACTATATAAAGATTACTTTAAAATACAAAGATCATGTACTATATTACATGTGTACCTAAAGTATAAAAGTTTACAGTTACGCAGATTAAGTTGTCTTTTTTCTTTGGCCAATAAATCGTTTTTTACTATTCTCAGTATTTAACTGAGGCTTGGCCCCTGAATTACAACTTTAATTTATTATTACATTTACAGAAAATAAGTTGTACAAACTAATTGATTTTTTAAAATTGCTAACAATTTATCACGCCTCTCTCAAGTTAGTAGGAACAGGAAGAATGAAAACATAAGCGCATCGAATAATAATTTGTATCGATTTACAACGTTGAAAATTAATTACACGTCGTGTGAACTTTCTTATTTATGGATATCTGTATTTCTTCGAAATGCGCGTATAACTAATACGACGCTATGGGAGAGAAATAAATAGTAAAGCAATGTTTGATTGTACTATTTGTACGATTAAAAAAATGTCACTCTCGCTCAGCAAGAAATACATTTGCTTAAGTTCTGAATATGAATCTAATGAGAACATATGCGTAAAAGTGTATAAAGTGACACGCATCAGATGCAGATTAGAATAGCTGGTTCATCACCATTCAGTATAGCTAATCTTTACGAATTACCGCTAAAAATTCAAACTAATAGAGCTCGCTGCGGTTCATCGGCAACCGCCGCACAATTATCGCTGTGGAACGCGCTTCGCGTACACGAGTACCAATCAAGCTCTATAAACTCGTCCATTCACCGAATCAACTTCACGCTTGCACACATATCCCACGAGCCAATAATAAACAATTCTGTGTAGCATCGCCGAAAAAAAAACAAACGACAAATAAGTCTAGACGTTGTATATCGAAGAGGTGCAGAAAATATCCTCAGTGAATCACAATATATATTATAGTGTTCAGAAGAACGACAATAACGGGAAGTTACGAGCGCATTTAGGGCCAATTGAGGATGACCTCAGCTGGAGCGCTAGAAGCCAATTATATGCCTACGTGGTAATCGGTGACGAATTTTCGCTCTGCGTCGACCATGACCTTCGCTACGAGTCGATGAAATCAGTCCGTAATAGTGCAGTCATTTTTCAACCCATTGGTCGATACGTATACGTGTTTTCGCTCTTCTTTTTCACTCATGTTATATACATCATTGATTAAGAGCTTCAAACGATTAAATACGGATGTCAAATCTCTTTATCGCGTAATTGTGTGAATAAGGTCAAGTTCAATAAAATTTATCTGCAAGCATGATTTTTGGCAGAGGTGTAAGTGTGAAGTAGACTCAGAAAGCCGCAAGTTTCGATTTGCCGCCTATTTCTGTACGCGCAAAACACAAATATCCGGAAAATAAAATAAGATGAACAGGTCATAATCATTATATAAAATATTAGCAGGTGCAACAAACAATCTAAAAATAATATTCATTATATGCAGGTGCCAAAACGGTTAAACATTTGTATTAGTATCCGTAAATGTATAACTCATGGAATGTCAAGTAATATTACGTAACAATACGTACATACAACTCTCGGTGGCTGTATGTTTAAGAACATATTTTTTTCCTTAAGTAAACTAATGATGCTGGCGTTAGCGAAAAAAGCGATGAAAAGCTCGCTTCATTCTGCAAACAAGAGTAAATGTAGTAATATTCCTCGCAGCTGGAGGCGTGGAACTTTCTTGAAGCGAGGAACCTTTTACAATGGTCTCTCGTAGTTTTCATTACTGGAAGACCGAGAAAAAAATTAAATTCCCGCTCTATATAAGTGTAAATCGCTTATCTCTTTTCTTATTACCATTAGCTTAATCAATGTTTGCAGCCGTGTTACAATTTCAAAAAAGATCTTCGAAAATCCCCAAGGTTTATATTCAATTGTTCTTCGAGATATCCTTTCAGCGTATACGATCCATTGGGAAGGAAATTGAGAAAATTAAAAAAGAGATTTAACCATTGGTTCGTTCTTTCATAAAATAAGATCAAAATCGAACGTACATTCTTTGAATCGATTTTAATTCGACGAATGAATTGACTAAATAATAAAATCTTTTCTCGAATCTGAAATATGTATAATAATATCAAAGCAATACAAACAACGTAATCTAAAAATAAACTTGGTGTTGATAGCAGTGAATGAATTAAGTGTAAATGAAATTTATGACCGGAACAGTTTGAACGACTAAGTATCTTCGCCTTTGATCTTTCACTGCTAATTAAATCGCAATCTAAAGAGAGGCAAACGAGACTCGTCGCCATAGTTTTTTTCGTTTGCTCTGCATCTTTACTCACACTTTTAAAGCTATATAGCTGCACTAATTTGTTCCGGCATGCCAGCACGTGCGGTTCTCTCAAAATAATGGCCACCATCGCTTCATTGACGGTTAAAAGAGTTGGAGGTTGAAAGTGCAATTTATCCGAAGCGCGATATGTTGGACGAATGGCTTGTTGGATATACGCTTGCGTTATAGCCGATTGTTTTCGAGTGACTCTACAAAAATAAATGAATATTTCAAGTTCTCTGTTGTCGTTGAAATTCAAATAAAAAAAGACTCCTTTGATCTGTTTTAGACATTATTCAGTATTTTAGAATTTTTTAAATTAAATAATTGCTACGATCGCTAATTGTCACGCATACATGAAACTGTATTGTTTATTCAATTTTCTTATGTCACTTTGCTCATTTCAATCAATGTTGGTTCATCTTGTGGATTTAAAAAAATTAATAACTCATTATTCTTGAGAGTGAAATTATTTTTATTTCTGAAACAGTTAACTTAAGTAGAGTTTAAAAAATTATTTTTTTTTTTTTCAAATAATTTATTAAAGAGACAAAGCATTCATTTACACAGACTCGGATCATATGTATAACATATAATATCATTATTATAAAATAATCTTTCATAAGCAACAGCTCTAAATATTCAGATTATTTTTAATTCAATAAGCACACAACGATGTAGTGTACTAGCCTATAATGAATTTTCTGTATTTCAAACTGAGAAAACAGATTGATACGCGAGTCTTGTAATGTTTCAAGAATCTTTCCTAGCATTGTTGAGAATAAATGTAATTATTATTGTAACAATAAATTCAATAAACATATTTATTAAGACTTTAATATTTATTATTAAATCTGCAATGGCAAACAAATGCAAAATAACGTGATTATTCGAAGGTGCATTCCTAAACATAATCCAGTGTTCAGTGCCAATTCAAAAGAAATTCTCATATAATTAGTATTATTCGCGATGGCAATAAGAAACGAAAGAAGTAAAAAGATGTACACTCTCGGAAATCGCATTATTCTAATATTTCAACTCTCTCTTACAGTTGTGAATAACAATACACAAATACAGTTGTGAAGTCCTACCTTCCCCTCCCATTCTTCGCAATAAAATGAATGGCATCTTCCAATATATAGGTGTATAACATTGTGATAGTATACGAGTAGTGTCACAACCAAGGCAAGGTCCAGTCAAAATCCTCGACGCACGTCGATTTCCGGTGGAATGAAATGAAAATAGGTCTGCTCTGGCCTGAGGCCAACTGATGGCTGCAACTACTCGAGAAGAAAAGTTCTCGTGGTAAAAGCTCACATCGGGCGCCAAGTGCGTTGTCACACGTTTCCAAGAGAAATGTCGACTACGAAGAGCTGTGTTTATGGTCAAACAATTACCACGTGCACAAGGAACTGACAGTATTTCAGGATCTGTGCAGCATTGGAAAGTTCTTTTTTAAACATAACAATAATATAAATCAATAATCTACTAAATGGATATTCACTGCCAAGAATAGTTAAGTCAGTCTTTAACAAATTGTTGGGCTTTAAGCTAGTTGCGAAAGACGCGATCAGTTTACAATTGCTCTACTAATATTGAATTTACATAAATCGATGTATAAAATTTATCGATGTATAAAGTTTATCCACCAAAGGAAGTTCATAAAAAAGTATATCGCAATCTATTTTAGATAGAACATTATCTTTAGCGTTAATTTATTCTGAGTCTAAAAATTGCAGTGCCAACTTTCTTGGAAGAAGTATATAAGATAAAAGTGGCATTACATATATATACTTATAAATTAACGACCAACTGTATTTGTTTATTTATGGAGAGAAATAGAGTGAGGTCAGAACTAATTATTTCGAACTGGTAGAAGTAGAAATATTATTGCGTGATAATGGCTTATATACAAAGGAATATTACATTTCTCCAGTGAAATAATGAGTAACATAATCACACGAGGCATTCCGCGTTTAACGATTGTTCAAAAATAATTAGAGCTTCGGACCGTCCGATTGCATTAGCACAAATATTTCGGACATTTGAGTACTTAAGTCGCTTGCGAATTATTCGCAAAATAAACAGTTTCGAAAAAAGCCATCAATGCGATTCACGAGAAAAATACTTCCAAATATTTAGTCCTTTCTTTAAAACCCTTTAAAGGCCTATATAATACGACCTATATTAGAATTAGTATGCTCGCAATATTTCGCTATTCTCGCGATAAACATAGGATAACTTTTCAACGAACTATGAAATATCCACTATACGTGCAAACTTCCTATAACAAGTTTAAGTTCATCCAAGAATGTCACTTATACCTACAACACAGAAAGAAAAGTTAAAATTTGTTCGCGCTATATATCACATATTACTTTAGCATTTTATACGTTTTACATATTGCAAAATACAATCATGATAATTTAGATATGCCGAATATAATTGTTTAAAAATGACATTTATCACTTGTATCGAGCAATATTTTTCGTGACTTTGCGTATAATAAGTGTGTTTAAATAGCGCTTATCGCCTTGGTGTTTAAAAACAATCTTTTCCAATCCACACATAACAGACGATGTAGCCTTTGAAATCGATCCCAAACCTTCCACTGTCAAAGCGAACGCGCCCAGAAATTTCCCAAAAACTCTCTCTCACTCTCTCTCTCTCTCTCTCTCTCTCTCTCCCTCCCTCCAGAGCTTTTTATTAATAGCATAAGCGCACGAACAAATAAAGTCCACGCAACGTCGCGCATAAGTGTCCCACGTATTTCGAGAGTGGATAAGTGCGTGAGTGTCGCGTCAAACGAAAGGCGGTTGTTTCCCTAAAGGGAGTCTTAGATTAAAAGCATTTGTTCATTTTGAAAGCTTCCGCGTAATGTATCGCGCGTGTAAACGATGGGAATTTTGGTGAGGTGCGTTGAAGTCAAGACATTAGAAAACTAAAATACATATATAAACGGTGACAGTTTGTTTTACACTGATTATGAAAATGGTTCGCGATTAAACGATGACGTACATGTCGTACACCATTGGTGAGAAACAATTTTATTCGGTCATTATTGTTCGTAATTTAATCGAGTTCTAAGAAAAATGCTACTACTGCCATTCGTGAATACATAGACGTCGAAATTGGAAAGAAACGATTCTTAATTTTATTCAAGCTCTATAGAACGCGTAATACGTGTATTACGCGATGGCTTCTATTTGCAGCATCCACTTATTTTACTTATTTTCCTCTATTCAACGAAAATTCTCTTCTGCGAATAAACAAGTGAAAAGCTTCGTAATTCGTGCACCATCTAAATGGAAGTTCACTTTTGCGTCGACCACGCCTATATCTTCAGAAATATACACCGCAAATGAAATAGGTGCAGCAGTGATGGTATAGTCGGTTTACTCCTCTCGGGAATGTTAATGAACAGTGCGTAAGAGATTAATAAAATAATTTGCCATTTACACAACTGAGATCCGAAAAGTCTGGCATAATTTGTTAGATTATCAGGCATATCCGTGATAATCATAACTTTAAAATCCATCGGAATACAGCCGTAATTGGGCTGAGGACACGTATACACTTTGAGCGCAACAGCACTTTGTGTTTCATGCTCGCATCGCAAACTGCATTTGCATTCGAGCAATAGCTTTATCCAGATTAGCTTGTGCCTATATAGACTATAGTAGCTTTTCATTTGCAACCAATATAATGATGTTTTGTTTATAATCGAGTGAAAACACCGATTTGAGAAAGTTATGTTGGGTTTCAAATATAGCAAAGCGAATACGCTATAATAGCATTATCTCATTGTGCCATACTGCTAAATGGACAAATTGGCTGTCGTCCATGAATTGATTCTCTATTTTGGTGTAAACATCGGGAAATACCGATACGCTAATACGAATCCTTTACTTTGCTTTACTTTGCTCATTGTTAGGATATTGTTTAGAAATGAACGAAATAGATTGAATGGAAATAAGTATAGATTGCGATCGTTTTTGCCTTGAGTTTGTTGTGAAGTGAAGCTTAAACATTACGAATGAAGTACGTGCTTTTAGAAAATTTATTAATTTTTCTATACCTCCGTTATTCTAATCGAGTTAGTCAAATATTTATTCCGAAGTTTACATCACCAGGCTATTTTTTTCTAACTACGAAAATGCTAAAAACATGTAATTATCGCTAAATAGCTCTATGCATTTATGCATTTATGCATTTATGCAATGATTATTACACGTATTATTAAACGTATATTAGACAGTTTGTGAACCTGGAAATAGATACCATAATTTAGTTTCAAAAGCTATTCGCGATTGCGGTCAATTTATGTTCATACAAAAAATATCGTCAATTTCCAAATCCACAGGACCGAACTCGATAAAAATCGTCAGCGATTTAAAAAATTGAATTAAATCCAGATTGCGATGCTATAAAAAACGCGACTGTCTCAATCGCAGTCGTCTAATCACCGAATGACTTTGCAAAGCGGGACTCGTTAAAATTTTACGCCCTACGCTGAGAAGAGACACATTCCAATTCACCGTCTACGAGTGGAGTCGCTGTATTCTGTTTTTATTATTGCAATAGGGACTTTGTTCTATTCTGTTCAAAGAGGAAAACTGGGCTGTCCGAGACTACTTTTGTCATGCGAAATGGACGGAGAAACGTAGACGGACAATACGGGTAATTTACTGTCTACGATGAGATACGAGATTGAAATTCCAAAAGACTCGTGTACATGGCGGAAGATATATAGAATAAGACATAAATAGGTTTGAGCCAACGATAGGATATTGTGATTTTTTTCAATATCATTTCTATTTTTACTCCCTAAAATCAATAATATAGAACACTGTAGGATCTACGAGAGAAAGATCGATAATTTATAAGAACCAGAATAATTAATCAATGCCATTTATTACATTTTTTATCTGACGTTGCTGAAGCAAACAAATATGACGTCTCAATAATGAAGTTGCAAATATATCAGCTGTAGATAAAATTTAAGACTTCAAGTCTTCTATACGAAGAGGAGAATTATTAAATTACCGCACACATGTGATAATCGCTATAATTCCGTAAAGGCTATATTCGAAGCAGTGCTACCAAGCACGTTTTTTCTGCCCGCATCAGAAGTCGCTAAAAGATTTACGAGTATCAGCTGCTTGTTTGGGTCGTGGCCAAGTAACACACGAGGAGTTTCGCTCTTCTCCAAGATATACCTATACGTACGTACCTATATACGGCGAAAGAATATCGATTCTGTTTTCCTATACACTAGTATCCAAACAAACGAGGCCTCTTTGGTGTTTTTTCTGTAATCTCTTTAGTAAACAGACGTGATTATTATGTTGATACGTATCGCAGGAATAAACGAGACCACCAGTCGAGGATTAAGAGCTTATCATTCGAGCAGTGATTAGCAGATCAAATATATAATAGAACCAGATGAAAATGAAACTAATACAGGAAATGTATTGATTAATGGTTAGATAAGATAATAATTGATCGAAGATAGCCAAAAAGTGAATATTGTGAGAGTATAAAATGAAATTTGACCACGAAAATCAACAAATCGCTGATAATTCTGTTGATCAAGTTTGGAAGAAACTAGTTCGCTCTCTCACCCTCAGTCTCGAGTTGGAGGGCATGTCCGTCTTGCCTGCGCTGAGAATTCACTTCGAATAGCGTACAACTTCTCGCCGCTGGCTAACGAGTAGAGTGGCAAATTGGTGAAGGTGGGTCGATTTATTCAATTTGCTCACCGATAGACTGTATTTTGCAGTTCCCACCCTGTTATTGGCACAAGTTGTCGTCGATCTTTTTCAAGTATAGTTTAGCTTATGAATTTCATTCTATATATGCATATTAGTCAGATTTAGCATCGGTTAACGTATTTATTTGAAACAAATGTCTTAAATTAGTAAATTAGCTGTTCAATAGATACATACTTTGGAAAATAGTATTTTGATTTTGCTTAGTACGGACATTTTTAATAGACTGTGAAACTCGAGACTCTAAACTATATTAAGAGATTTTTCCGAGGATGATTATAAAAAATGTAAAGCTTTTATTGAGTCGAGGATCATATCGTAAAAGTCAGATAAAAACGCAGTTTCACAATTCAAATTTCCTCCAAATTAAAATATCCTAACTTTAGTGGTTATACATCAAGAATTTATTTGATAATTATATTTTAAGACACTTTTTCCGTTGAGTAGGATAATTCTGTAAATTTTATTTACGGATTTAACTTATCTCTTTACCAAATAAAAAAAAACAAATGCTTTTATATGGTGAAGAGTAGTTATTATTAGCAATAGCGAGGATTTTCCCATAAACGAAAAATAACTTTATTTAGAAAAAAACTGTGTCAACCAAGCGTAAAATTTTCCGCAAATTGCTGAACTTTTCATGAACAGGCGTGCATCCAGTAAGACAAACCGTGGCGCTTCGTGAAATTTCCGGACAATGTCCGTTTACGAACGAGATAAACCCCTAAACTCAACTTTTTTTAGCGAATGTTACTGGCTGGCATCAGCAGTATTCCCATACTTTTAATTAAAATTGTCATATCAAAATGCGTGCAAAATGTACAAACGAATTTCATTTGTTTATCAGTCCCCATGAAAAAAAAATTGCAGCGACAAATATTTTCACTCGAAAAACTTGAATTTTCAAATTGCAAATTAAGTTACCAATAAATTAGAGTAAACTTGTTCATGACTTCGATAAGCACGTTGTGTATGATTAGATCAAATGTAAATCCAGTTAAGCAGTATCAGTCGAATACACGAATCTACAAATACGAGTATCGAACGCACAGACCGTAAAACTTCACTGCTCAATCGATATCTATTCATTCGACACTTGACGATAAGTCACGAAAGTCGAAAACAATAAAGGTACGCGACGGCGAAGATAGACGTAGCCTATAACTATAGGAGTTTCGAGTCGTCTGGAACATCAGCTCGTCGTTGTCGTCGTTGCAGGTTCCAATTAACTGGGCGAACTGTCTCGAGCTAGCGCTAATCAAAAGTAACTATCTCGAGACTCTGATACGTCTATAAATGCAACGGTAGTCGGCATCAGTGGTTTGTAGATTTGAGATGCAGTTTCTACGTTTTATACAAGTGCACTGCTCTGCAACGATATCTTAGACGACGCGAGTAACTTGTAATTGGCACTTGAGACATATCGATGCTGTGTGAATTCATTCATTTAGAAGAAACAAAGTTTATTATGTGCCAATACATGTCTACTTTCATATATCCTACATAAATATGTATAATTACATGTGGGGGGACATCTAAAGAGAATACATATTTTTAATAACTTCGATATTTAATAATGACGTAGGTAATGGATAATGTATTTTCGTAATAGTTATATCGAATCTAGGAAAAGCGAATTCAAATTCATTAACCTTAATCGATAATTGTATTACAAATGATTAAATATGCATCCACCTATACACTAAAATTCCTATATGTATACTAAATTCTCAAAACTAATTTTCTTTCAAAATTATAATAATTATCCTCAAAAATGTATATTATGTGTGTACCGCCTCTATACTATTGAAATAAACGGGAAATTCATAATTTGATGTCGTGAAACCAATGTATTAAATACAATGCTGAAAAATAACATCGATTCCGTTAACTCGATAAAAAAAAATATTTTTTACTCCATTGTACACTAAGAATTAATAATCATAATGAAATAATTATTTTCGTGCTCAATAATAAAAGAACGATATATCAGACGATACAACCTATATATAATATCGTAATCAGCGCAAGTGCGTGCTGCAACAGATCAGCAGGAAAAGAATGTTAGATCTCTCGGCTCATCCTCCGTAAGCGTAACAAGCCAACGAGTGGATAAATGGTCGATCAGAAGCGATAAGCACAAGAAGCACGCGTCCCTTCGTTTATACTTTCAAGTTGATCGTGATAGCATCCGGACGGTTGGCGGCCCTTTCTTCCGGCATTGATATACATATATTTATCTTAACAATGATTTTCATTTTTCATTTTTCATTCATTTTCAAGAGTTGATCTCTTTCCGGTGCCTTTTCAGATGTTCTCTCAAAATATAAATAAACTCATTTGTCTAGACTATATACCTTTCATCCATATGTAGGGAATATAGAGACTAGAGTGAGAGATCATCTTGGAACGAAAAGTTGATGGATTAGTCGTTAGATCTTTTTTTATTTATTTAAAGACATTAGAGCTTGATTTCGGATTTAATACATGATCGTAAGAAAAAATTACCCAACTTACTTTAAATAGACTACGATATAGTCGGAAATAAAAGTAACTATCATACAACATCGAAATCGATGAATGGATGGAATAATTTGAAAAATTCTGTAATTCAAAAGTGTGCAGCGCGAGTTACGTGAAAAGCATTATTAGAGGAAACTTTCAAGCCCAACTAGAGTTGCCTTAAAAGCCAACGATTTGTAAAATGGTACGAGATTGACACTTAGCACGGCACTTTACGCTCCATTAAAATTCGATACTCATTAGATATCGGGTGACCTGGAAAGAAAGCAAGTTTACTTCAGTGACTTGAGAGAACGTCTTTTTAAGAAGAATCATATTCATATTCGATATCTTATTTAAAAAAACTGTGTTTCTCCATATTATGTAATTACACTTTTTTGACATTAATAGTCGAATGCAAAAGCGAACTCCACAGAAAGCGCGCGTTCAAACATTTTCGCGCATATACCGCTTGCCTTTGATGGCAAGAATAATATCTAGGTTGAGAATTCATTATTCAAATGCTTTCTCAAAGACCTCAAACAGGCAAATACGTTTAATCAATCAAAATACAATCCACGAAATACACGTTTCCTCCTGAAGTATAAAAATCCTTTACCAATCCTCTACATACGTAGATTTCCACTCGAGGATCCTTGACAAGTGTTGATCCCGTAGGTACAAATTCACGGGTATTCAATCTTTTAATACTACATTAATTTTATACATTATTCGAGAAAGATAAATACTATATCATTACATCTCCATTGTCTGTAAAACTGAAACTGTCAATTTTCCACTGGTATTCTTATAGTCACTATTTTTACTGTTTAAAAACAATGATTTTTCTATTTTCACTTTGAAGAGAAAGTTCTGCTAAAAAAGAAAAATCTTTAGACTTATAATATTTTTAATTGTTAGCGTAGCGTAAGTTCGCTTTTTCAATTGTCAGGTGAGAATAAAAAAATTGTAAAATTTATTTGTAAAATATTCCGCGCCCTCTATTCTACCTCTAATCAATAAACCCTTATTTAAATGCTCAATCACCTAAGCAATACTCTATATTGTTACTTATTTTGAAAAGAACATTTAGACATTTTCAAAATGTCAATTAATTTCACTTTACATGGAAAAGTTATTAGTTATTAGTTACTCTACTGTGGATGAATATGGATAACACTTTAAAATTAAAATTCGAATGCAACATAAAATTTGTTGTAGTTCTAAGAAACATGTAAATCTATATATAGTCTTCATTGAAAGAAACAATGATAAAGTCTATATTTGAAACAACATAATCATTTGATTTGCCGAATTCCAGAACGCGCCAACGATGACGCGCATGGGCCTGACGAAGGTAGCGGAAACAAGGAGTTGGAGGACCTTCGCGACAGATATGAGGGCAGGCTGACAGCCTCACTCTATACTGGCGTCCTCACGGTCACCGTCATCGCCACTCTGCCGGCTCTCATATGCCTCCTCTGCCTTTACGTGAGTCTATATGCCTCTTTTTCACTACGCCTCTCTCTAGCTCGCTTTATTGATTCTAACTTCACTTTCTCGAAGCTTTCTCAAATAGGATTGGACTGATGTCCAGATAAATTAAATACGAATAAATGACTAAAGATTCATTAAATAATGACGTATCACTATGTGAAAAATTCATCGGTGGTAGTTTACGTGTTATTATAATCAATTTTCTTTTAACTATATGAAGGAACGAATTAATGAGGCTGTTAATTACGGTGTTATGTGACCGCCCTAATTAGTTTCATGACTTATCATCGTAAATTTCGTTCGAGGGCGTCAAGTCAAGATAAGTTACACTGCGAAAATCATACGGTTACTATTATTTGAAACCAAGATATACGTATAGTTCTGGAGTTGCGATAATGATGATGCTTTATTAGTTTGCGATTTGCGTAAATTGGTGACCTGATTCTTGCTGGTACAAAAATACTTTATAAACTTACGAAATACCATTGAATTATGTCCTATTGTGAAAATATGTAAATATTATGATGTTGATAATAAAATTTCCTAACTTTTAAAGTAAAATTTATACCACGGAATAATTATGCATTCAGTTACATCAATATTCTACAATTTAAAAGCAATAAATTTAATTATAATGCTACGTATCAACATTTAACAAGTTTTTCTCCGCTTTCTCCTCAGCATACGGTACAACAGGTTTGTATTGAAACTGTAGTAAAATATGCTAACAAATTTCTCCATGCGTCGACACGACTTAAGCTCACAAACTTTCAATTATTTCGGTAAAATACTCGTACTCGCGTGAATATTCCTTCGTAATTAATTATATAATCCCAGCTCATGATCGAAATAAGTGAGCGATTGTTCGAAATGAATAAAAAAAATAACAATTTACATAATCCAATAATCGTCGAATTTTGTCGATAATCCGCTAAAAGCAAAGCTCTTTGTAGATAGGTACGCATTGGTGTTAGCTTCGTTAGCAGGAGCTCAGCTCTGCTCAATTCCAGTACAACGCCTTAACTTGGTCAAAATAGAAGCATCGGACATCTCGGGGGTTCTGACTCGCCCTCCGTATATATCTAGTCATACATTACCTACAAGCTGCAACGCTGCTGCGAACGTTAATATACAGGATAGGGGGAGGGCTTGGTTCCGTTGCAGTCAAGGCGGCGATCCGTTAGCGCGAAAATCGATTCGATTATGGCATGAAGCTTCGCCATCCTACACGTACCTTCCTATAGTTATGCATGCACACGAACCAACTTAACCGTATTCCAATTGTTGTTGCGAAGAAGAGAGAGCTATTTCCATGAACAGAAGCAGCCATCAATTGTCGTGCTTGAGAATCAGGATTTCGGCTGTCTAGTCAAGCTGAACGATTAGCAGAGATGAGAACGACATGGACAGACTATCTAAAACATGCTGTCTATTGAATTTTTCCATTATTTCTACAGATGTGATAATTATATAACTGCTGTACACTCAATCCCATCTATCCATTTGAAAGCAAAACCTCGGAGATTGACATTTTTAACGAGAGAGCATTACTACTCAATGATGTAAGTTCTGCTAAATATACTTATACACGAGTCAGATCTAATTATAGAGCTTAATCCAATTGTCACGTCGCGTACGTCAGCAATGCGATAAACTTCTAATCGGCTTCCGAGATTTCCAAATGAGGATGCACCAAGTAGTCTGTAATTAAATGCTTAGTGTAATTCCTCAAGTAAAAGCAATTGATTGGCTGGTAGGCAAAGGAACCCGACATAATTTGTTTGATAGTATAGCATTACAATTTGTGCGAGGAGGAAGAAACGGGATAAGACAACGTATTGAAAGTATATGAGTGAAGAATTGTTTTACTTCCAGTACTTATGGAAAATATAAGAGTCAGGGAACGCGCAATGTCTTTGCGCAATTGCCTGTCTTTGTTTTTAAGACATATTTTCAGAAACAGACGTCCATTAAATCTATCCGTAATCATTAATACGAATTCTGTGAGTAAAACTAATTGCTACATGCTTGGACTATTCGTACACCTTGAAACATCGAGAGAGTTTGAACTGCTCTTGCGAGTATCAGGACTACTGATCACGTTCAATGTTTGCGTAGAACTGAATGATCGAACATTCCCGTAAAAACCCACTGTGAGTGGTTCTTGTGATGAGAGTGATAAGAAGAAGACATTCACACACTGGTATAAGAATATAGGCAAAATGCTCTCTGAACTCTATTTTCTGGTATACAAATCGAAGCGCTCAGTTCAAAGTCTTACAGGCAAGTCAGCATTTTTCTTTCAAACGCAAATCTTCGAAATTCCACGCTCTCTATCTTTTATCTACGAGAGCGCATTGTCGCCTTCGTAGGGTACTCGAGCCCTTTCGCCGAGGTACATGGCTGTACAGTACAATCAACTATTCAGGTAGATAGAGAACCCGCATTCGTGCAGACCAGTGTCTGTGAAGCAGGAAAAATTCTGCACATTGCCTCGCGCTGAGAAAACCATGCGCCAGGACTACGGACAGGAGCAAGTACTATATATATAGTGCGGCTATTATTTAGGATTTTCACAAAGGTTTGAGATGCGCGGCGTTTATCGGTAATTACGAGGCTCACATTTTCGGTATTTTCATACACGATACGTACAATTGGCTTATTTTTTTTTTAATATTGTATTATACAGTCGCAAAATTACTTGAATGTTACTAGGTCACGTTCTGAAGGTGACCTAGTAACATTTCTTCCATAAGGCAACGTTAGAAAAAAAGAACGGTTTTCGGGGCGGGTAACAGTGAATGTGATACAAATGCTTCTTCTCTTTTCGTCTTCCACTCGCTAGCTTGTGCAGCGGCAATCGTCGCAGTCGTGTGCCTACCGGTCGATGTATAACGACTCTCGACGAAGAACACCGAATTTCATTATTCATCAAGACCTCTAATTTTATCCTAGTATAACTTCAATCATTATCTTTGGGGCTATTTAAAGTCAAAGATTTGTATTAACGAGCCAAGAATCTCGGACGAGTTGAAAGTATATCTTTATAATACTAGTCCTGAAATACTAGTCCTCCCAAAAAAATTTACAACAAGAGTCAACAAATGTTGAAAAAGACTCAAGGTTGCTTTGACAGTTACAGGCATAATTTATGAAATATTGTATTAAAAAATGGAATATTTGAATTATTAATTAATTTAGTCTTCGACTTTTTATTGGTATTTGTTGTCTTTTATATAAATTTTCAAAAAAAAGACAGAATTCGAACTTTTATATTTATATTTTCCAGTGTTCAACTCGGTATTTCGAAATTTAATATATAAAAAAGGATACGCAAGTATTCTCGGTATTTCTGTAATTTTATAAACAATGTAAATAATAATTATCATTAACCTCAATTCATCATGTTCTTCCTCTTTAGAAATATAATGGAACGCAGTGAAATTTCATTTTCCAACAGACATCCCATGCGCAAAAGTATCGAGTAACGAGATCAATTTTTTAATACTCAGCATTTAATTCAACGTTTACGAGTTCTTACACATTATAGCGATCGATATTCGCCTTTAGGGCGTGCATAAGAAGTCGATCAACCGCAGTCAAGCGAGGAATAATGGTCGTGGTTATTGCAAATGTGATTCTACATCAGCGTGATAAAAGATGCAGTCGATTTATATGATTATACCGAGGCGTTCCATTTCCAATACTACTTGGCATTTTGTCGTAAATCATTGAGCTTCATAAGTACAAATATTATGACGATTTGAATTCTGTCGAGGACTTATACTTACATTACGAATTTTTTACTGAAATTTCTTTCGCAAAATATACATATTGATATATTAATTTTAATATGTAAGAACAACATCGCACATGCACAATAGCACAAGCTTAGTAATCATATTGAAACAATTTAATCTCTCACTGCAATACATCAGGATAATTCAAGTGAAAAAGAAAATTTACGACTAGTAAAATTTTACACCAGTGTACAATCGCGAATTCAAAGCAAATAATTCTGGACTTTAATTATCGCGATGGTACATTGATTCGAAATTAAGAAATATCGCACAGAATATAAACATTATTGCAACGTATTTTATTTTCTTGCTTTTTATTGATAAAACTAGAACATATCTTTCATTTTAACATCTTATTACATCAAGCGATTCCCTGGTAAATAATACTCTATTTAATAATTGCTGAACTCATATCTACAGTTACAGACGATATTGATTGAATAATTGATTGGAGCATTACGAAAAAAACTTCTAAAATTGGAAACCTACTTATCGAAAAAGAGTTTTCTTATCCGCAAAAACAGTAGGATAGCAATTGTACCAGTACCATAAGTTCGAACGCTTTTATTATCCCGGGTTAGATGTTTATATCGCTGCTTAGCTTATCGTACAATTTATATTACATATCGCAAGATTAGGTTTTTTTATTTATTAATAAATGAATTTCGTAACCGAAATGTTTCATTTTGGTAAAGTCGTTCAATTTGCGTTTTGTTCATTATTCAGCTGTCCATGCGAAAGTCCTGTGGAATACGATGCATAATACTTTCTCGCCGTATATTGACGTCGGCGGCGCAACACATCCGACGTTTGTGACGTCCTGATGTAGCGCTTTCATTTAATAATATACCTTTCCATTCATAAATCCGTGTTTTCTCGTACGTTGCTCTCGTTTTGTCTCTTCAATACCTTTTTCACGAGGATGAAAAAAAAATTAAAATAGATTCTCAGACATATTTACGTGAGTATACCCGACAGGCGTGAAAATCAAAATGGAACTTCATACATTTGAGGTAGGAAGAGTATTGAAGTATGAAATAACGGTGTTGTTTCACGATACATTTCTATTTCTACGTTTTTAATACAGTTTATTACCATTTCTTAATTTGAAGAGCGATCATTCATATTATTATACGTGTACATTGTACATTCAATATTTTTAAATAATATAATAGAATTATTCATTTGAAAATTATTATGTATCTAAGAATCTAAGTGTATACGCAATATAATCCGCGAAATTTAATGCTTGCATTGATTATCAAACCGCTGCTGAATTTCCAGTAATTTATTTACTAATTGGTCAGCTACGGATGTACTGTTATCGAATAGCTGTTTCATGATAGCTACTGTAATATGTGAAACCGAACACTCTAATTATAATTTTGAGAATATCACAATTGCTATCAATAAACCAAATGTTCCGTGAAATGTATTGAAATTTCATTGTAATTGGTAATAATAGAAAAAAATCATGATAACTGATTCGTTACACTAAGTTTTCCCAATAAATCACAAGAGACAATAATGACAATAAAGAGATGACAGCACGATCATTTCTCGATTAAGTGTAAAATATGACCTTTCCGAGAGCGTAGGTTATAAGACGATTTAAAAAATGTATATTATTGATAAATAAATTCGTGAAACCTTTGAATACGCTACTTTTGATATATTATTAAAGAAGTTTGACAACACTTTATACCAAGAATTTCAAAACAACCACAACGCAACTTTATCTCAAAATTTGTTCATCTTGTACACTCTGTATAACTTAAAATAAAAGGTAAAACAATTAATCAAACACCGGTATCTCAAGCTTCCCCGGAGTTGATTTAAGACTCCATAACGGACTCCATAAGACTTCGACATTTCGCCTATACTATAGTAATAGTATAGGTGAAATGCCGAAGTCAAGCAAGTCCACAGGTGAGATCGGACATCTCTTATTTTGGTAATATTATGTACGTGAGACTTACATGTGATATTGTTGTAAGATGTGGAGATGCTGTACTATAGCTGGAAATCCTAACTTTCTTTTTACATATTTTATTAACTTGAAATTCTCTCCGAATCCACTCTTTCGAGCGAATTGTAATCGAAAACCGAGTACATTGAGATCATCTTCTTTCTCTTTCTCATTTTAGATTATTTCCCTTTACAGTCAGTTTGGATTGCTCTGAAATAATAAGGAATTCACTATCTTACCAACAATTTTCATATCAAAAAATACCCGTGGTTTACGAAAGAAATACCAATTAAAGTAAATCTAACTACATCCAATCACAACACATTGAAAAATCGCTTGCACGAATGAATAATTAACTATCAATCAAATATGCAAATAAGACTTGTACTAAAAATGTATCAACTACATATACTGTGACAATGAAAGGACTCGTGCATAGTATAATAATCCAAGAAAGAGATTACGTTAATAAAATAATTTAAGATAATGTATGAACATTTAGGCTAGAAATATAAAGTTCGTATTGTAAAATTAAAGCCCAATGCATCATAATTATCCTTTCCAGGATGCCGAGAGCTTAAAAACATTGATAATCCCTGTGGGGACCCTTGCGACGATGTTAGTTTGCGCTGGCTCTCTACTCATCATTGCTCAGTTCCCGGCAAGTCTAAACTTGCGCCGAACCCGAGTTCTATTAGGCCTACTTGCGAGCTGTTTATTAGGATTAGGAAGTTTGGTTCTTGGAGCACCAGTCCCCGCATTCGTCGCTGTGCTTGCGATTGTGGCCACACTGCCAAGGGTCAGGAAACACAGGCCTTCGCTAGTTGGCTTCTGCCTAGCAGCGTTGTATCTCATCAAGAGGATTGTTTTTTTCAACATGCTTTACGATACAGAGTTAAAAGTATACGAGGTAAGTTACACTCATAAAGATATACTAGAAAAACTACTTTTAAACTTACAATCAAAATTTATGTTGAATGGTAAAGGACGAAATTACAATTCAGATTCAACACCTCTGAACTATTACAGTCGTAGTTTGAGTAAAAATTATCATTGAAATGCATTCTAAGCTACTAAACATTAATGCAAGCTAAATTAAATATCAATTTGTTCGATAACAGATCGTATACGAGAAAAGTGAACTGTGGATTGAAATAGGTGGAAAAAATTTGTTTCAGGTGGAAAGTGACGTATTCTTTGTTCTGGCTGCTTTGATAGCGGGCCTTTACTATCGGATACTAACTTCCCGTGCTCACCGGCAAACTTTTGCAAGTACGAAAACGATAATCGAGTCCCGAATCAAGCTCGAGTGCGAGCGCGAACAACAGGAGCAGCTGTTGCTCAGTGTCATTCCTGCCTACATCGCTGCCGAGGTGAGCTATAAATACTGTAATAGAATAATTATAGTAAATAAGATCTATTTTCTTAATACTCTTATAGTGACTTGAACATTTCATGTTTTAACAAATCATACGCGCCATAATTTTATAAAACTAATATTAATGTATATATTAATGTATATCCTATATATGCTTATTCCGTTAAGGTCAAACGCAGTATTATGTTAAAAATGGCTGATGCATGCCAGGAGGTCAGTAAACACAAACAAACAAGATTTCACGAGATGTACGTGCAACGTCACAACAACGTGAGGTAAACTATATAAGCAGCATCTCTTAAGCGATTTTCGATGGTGCTTTCGCCGAATATCGTAAAACTGCGTGGTAAAACTGCGTGGTAAAACTGCGTGGTAAAACTATCGCACAACTGCAACGCGTACACCCTCAAAGTTTCCCCTTCCAAAAGAAAATTGTCTACTCTTCAAACTGTTTCTGATGGTGCTTGTATGATTTAGCGTATACGTTTACGTACGTATAACGGTCCGCTTTCAATAGAAATATCGTGCAGAAACACAAACCGCACGCACGGTGAATCAAATGCACCCACGTCTGTCCGTCCACCTGTCCGTCTCTCTTTCGATCTCTGTATGTATATGTGCATGTCTATGTATACATCCTATATATATATATCTTTAATTTCGTGCTCACGTGTTTTCCGCGCTACCTAACTCGTAAACAAAGCTGAGCATGACTGGTACAGACTACGGATAATCTATGAGCTACAGAGTAAAGAGACTACGACCGAGCTACTGCGAACAAGCTACTGCGAACCTGCATGAATAAACACGAAAATTCAACGACGATTATACTCCCAATTTTTCATGCTCTTCTCTCTGCTCATCGTAGCATCCTCTACGCGGATATAGTCAACTTCACGCCATTGTCGGAACAGCTGTCAGCTTCGGATCTGGTAAAGACGCTGAACGAACTCTTTGGACGTTTCGACCAGATAGCACAGGTGAGTTTCTTATTTTTCCTCTCCGACATACGAAGCATATACGGATAGGACTGACGAATTTTGGTCAGCTTGCGTTTATTCGTTTTTCAATTTATATCATTGGCTTATGCGTTTATAAACAGTGCTTTATATAACATTGAAATTTACTCGAATGTAAAACACAGGCTTAACTCTTTCAGAACGTCATTTCTGCACGAACGTATTTTCAGGCTTCGTAATGATAAATTACATAAATCTTGGAGGGTAATTCTCAATTATCCCTTTGCTGGCTAATAATATGCACAATCGTTATTAATATTGCGAATCCCCATTTTTTTATAAACTTACGACGTCCAGTAAATCTTTCTTTAAAACTCAGGATAATGCTCGAATATTTACAAAGATTAAGTATAACCGCTAAGTATAACCACTCCGTTTCACGATTACATTTTATTCACTTACGGTCAAATTAACGTATGCAACGCACTAGACTAATGTAAGCAACAAGTGCAAGCACAGACTCAAAGTTAGACAGACAGTTAAAATCGATGAAATTGTATATTATCGCTAGAAATTCCGACTCATGCGCTCAAAAGCCGGCTTAACTTTTTACGGACATGAGAAAATCATTACAGTATAGAAAAGAAATATCTTCGGTTGAAAAGCATAAGACTTTTTGATTAAATATTAAAGTATGCCATTGAAAAGTATATCGTTTACGACAATTATCATAAAGAAAATAATTCTATAATTCAATTATTTATTAAAAATGGTATACGCTACAAATTTAAAATAGTGGAAATTCACTATATCAATACATAATATTCATTGACGAAATTACAAAGTGTATATTCACTGCTTACAGTAGTTATAGCTTACTCTATGCGAATATGAGTTTTTTAATTAAAAATAATATAAACAACTTACAACTTCTGTGCATTTGAAAACTGATTATTCAAATTTTCATTTATTTCCCTGCAATACGTTGTTCTGTTTCGTAAGTTCAGTACAAGCATACTAATGCATTTCGTATTATTTTATCATTAAGACTACTCTTTCTTATATAGAGACTTACTATCACTTAAAATAACAACCGATTTCGGTGTCTATAAACTACACTGTATTAAACATCTAATATTCACTACATGATATATTTTATGGATACTTCTATTCACTATATTAAAAAAATCACTATTTTAAATATAGTCGTGATATATTAAAATACACTAAACTTTCAAGTAAAATAAATAATTCCAAATTTTTCTTGCATTTTTCAGTACAGTAACATCATTATATTCTCTTTCTATTCGCCTTTGTACGATAATATTGTGCAGTGCCATCCAGGCTACAGCGAAATTTTCAAATACTTATCAAGTGCGATTTAAATTCTAGAATATTTGTCTATCCTGTGTTTAAAGCATTTTTTCAAAATTTGTTGCAACACATATATATCATACATATATATATATATATATATATATATATATATGTATGATACATATGTAAAACCAATTCAAACTCTAAAAATGAATTTCTAATTTTTCGGAATACTAAATCTTTCAAAAAGTTATAGTGCAGCAATAACGACATTTAACTTTTCAATATGGCCTAGTATTTTGCTGTAATATCAATAATAATATATCAATTTTGGCTATTATACTTTATCAGCTATGTCAAGGAAAAATTGCACTTATCGATTGATAATTTATCGAAAACGCAAAGAGTTGTAATTAAAAAAAGCGATTTTCTAAGTTTGAAAAATTCAATAAAAAAATACATAAGCTTTTCGTAATGGCTTTTCACGTGTATAATCTCTTGTAAATTATAAGAGCTCTTAATTTCAAAGGAATTGTAGAATAAAATTGAATATAATTTTTTTATTTTCATTACATGTCATTAATGAATTTATACTTATCATTATTTGTCACGAAATGAGACTCGAATATGAGAACAGTTCGAAATTATGTCATGTCTTTTCTTTGTCTAATCAAACTGCAACTGAATTTTATTGTGCCGCAAGCGCTGACTTGACGATAATGAAATCCGGATTTTGTTCTATTTACTATTTCGAAAGAAAATGAAAAAAATAATGTATTGCAATTGTTCAATTTTTCGTTTTAAATAGCACACTCGTATTTTATATATCTTAGCAAAAAATGTGCAAATTTATTAATGTATATATTCAGTTTACAACTGAAAATTATTTTCTACACTGGAATTTGTATAGTAAAAAGTCCTCTAAAAAAACTTGTTTGATATAAAAAAACCACATCATATTCACACTCTTATAGAAATTGTGTTAGTGTTATAAAAAGTTGTAATTGTAACTGTTCGTGCTAGTGATATTTTCTTAACGGAAAATCAAAAAAAGTTTCATTAAATAAATGTTACTTAAACTTACTTTAGCAAAATATTTTATATTATATAGGCTAATCTTGATAATTTTTAATAATCGTATTATTTTTGATTTTACATTAACTTAACGTTTACAAATTTTGAAAAAATATGACGAAGATTCGATTTAAAATGCATATCATTTATTTCAAATTAATAATAAATCAAAGACTCGTATTGAATACAAATAAAAAATGTGCGCGTCTGACTGTATCGTTAGCGTTACTACTTCGGATGTTACTTGTAGAGCAAGGATTACAAAAGTTTACCAAATTCATTATAATCGCATAGCAAAACTTTTCAAAGAAAGTGTATAATTTTCCATCAATGATTCCACGCTAACTTGTCAAATCAGCCACCTCACTGAACTAAAGTCATCAAAACCCGAAACTTTAAACTGCATTGAGTATGTCAAAGAAAAAAGGAATAAAAAATATTCTCGACGCATAAGAATCCAAGCATAGAAAATATATGCATACAACGACGGTCACAGAGCCATAAAAGAACGATGCGTTTCGTTCGATAGAATGATATGTGTGTGTGTGTGTGTTTGTGTGTGTCGTCCTCACCAATGGGTTTTACAACAGCTCGCATAGATTGGAATTTATGGTGCACTGGGAATAATGCAAGCACCGGTTACCCGGACACGCATGGCATCCATAGGGGTCGAAGAGGGGGGAAAGGGACGCGAGAAATGCTCTAACTGGAGCACAAGGCAAAGAGAGGACAAATAGGAATATACAAAATGGAATAGTCAGACTTTTTTATACGATTAAATAGCTAGGCATTTGTTACTTCATGTCAGAAATCCGTTTTCATTTGTTTTCCTTTAGAAAATAGAATTTTATATACGAAACTTTTTGACCGATGCACGTATAGTTATAATTTACGTAAGAAATATCGATTTAATCGCGATCGTAGATATTTGTCTGAATATTATTATACGTTCTATGATAAATGTGATAAGGGCATTTGCATATCATAAGAGATAAGAGATAAGGCAATGGATATAGAAAATTTTTCTCACGTATTTGATTAGGTCAGGTACTACTAAATATTCAATGTTTCAAATGAGTTTAAACTGACTTTTCGTATTAAAGGATCAAATGGCTTACCTTAATATCACGGTAATAACTTTAAAGTTATTTAATTCGAAAATAATTTTTATAGTTTAACAATCCTTTGACTTATCGTATATTTCTAATTCAAACACTAAGATGCCTTCTATTTATTATGCCCTTTTCCGATACTCGTTATAATAATAGCAGCAAAGAAATACACAGAAGCAGTTCTTGCTGACGATCATTTCGATCGACAGCAACTTGGGAATATCCAAACACAAAACGTAAAAGGAGAAGTGGATCACGTCGATCCAATTCATGATATATCCACTTGATTTCTAAATAGAGAGATGAAATCGTCTGAATGCAGACCCTATAGGTATATTATATGGCAGAAACACCCCAATAAGTGATCACGTTGCGATACACATAAATATAAATATGAATATCTGTATAGCAACCGCCTTATCATTCGTTGAAGGCATCGATCAAACAATCAAATACTTCATCTATTTTATTATTGCTTTTTAACAATTAATTATCATATGTAATAAAATACTGGTTCTTTAATGATTTCGTATCTCGAATATCAGATATATCATTTTCGGCAAAAAAAAATGTTATTGAAGTTAAAAGACACAGAGTAGTGGCGTAAGATACTGTAGACGTGTAGACTTCGCCAAGAACGCGCGACAATGCCGCGGACTGCCGCATTCTATTCGTAACCGAGAGAGCGTGCATCAGACGAGGAACGACAGGCTTTAGCCGACTGGCAATCGATGATGCAGCTGATGCAGCTAATGCAGCTGCCTATATAGGGGCACACGTCGCTCACCTGCGTCTCGTCGCATTACATAACTTGCGTGCAAAATATACATGTAATATAAACAGATAGGCGGCGAGAGACAAGATCTCGCTTACACGTATTTATAATACCAACACGCTTTACTGTTTCAATGGTATAACTACACGAAGATGTTGCAATTTTTATTATTAAGGGATTACGCTTGGATTGAAGACTGAAAATAATACTTATGACCTTTTTACTAATGCCCCAAGTGTTCTATATCGTGTTTTTGTGCTTCGCCATTGCCCACCCTTGCAAGTGATTTATTTGATTTTCGAATTTACGATCGCTTGCTATGCGTTTTTGAGTCATATAAATATACTAAATAAAATGCCCCTTTCGAATCGTGATTAACATTTTCATCGTATTTATCAATTGTCATAATCAAGATAATCAATCTCTATGTCAAGAGTCATTCATTATTAATTTACCCCACAAAAATGTTAGTTCGACTGATTACAGATTTTTAAAATTACATTAAATGAAAATATCTGATTCAAACTAATGGATTCTATTCGAAAGGCATCTCCCTCCATTTGATATGTATTTTTGCTTCAATAGGATCAGTACTTTTACTATTCTTCTTTTACTCATTAGCTGTACTTATTATAACACATAATGTACAGATATAAAAGCCAAAAAGCAATAAATGTATTACTTAAATTCCGAACATTATGTATTACGCGTGTACATGAAGTATAAGAAGGTATAGTTATACAGTGTATAACCATAAGTTGTCGGTTTCTATGACCCATAAATCGTTTTGTATTATTTTCAGGATTTAACTCAGACTTGACTCTAGACTTGACTCTTTTATTACACGCCATCGCAAAAATCATATATAACTTTAATTCATAAAATAAAGCCATTTTCGTATTATAGTACGTCTCAAATCGAATCCTACAGCTTGATATTTTAAGTAAAAGAATAATAGAAAAGCTGTTTAAAACGAGGTCGAAACTATATAATCTTGAAGAATGACCGAAAGTGAAAAGTAAAATGTAAGAGAAACTTTTCTTGTCGAGTTATTCGCAAGAGATAATATTACGTTTGAGAGCTTCTCCCTCGCAGAGCGTCATTGTTTGAAGATGATATCGTGAGCTCGAAGAGGTGCAATATTCTGAACTCCTGCAGCTTTGGAACAATACAGTTGCAAGACTTCCGATTGAAAAGTTTCGAATAAAATGTATAGATCATATGTGCTTTACATGTCAATGGATTATCTTATCTCGTACACGTATACGCAGAACAATTCATATGGGAAATCTTCATTACGCACTAACAATTCAGTTAATCGATATAATGCATAATGATTTTCAATAAACATATTTCATTTACATAGTTATCAGGCTTTCATTTTATCTCAAAAACGAAATAACAAAATTAAAGAGCTATTCTTCACGGCAGTAAGAAATATCACAGACGAGTGAGTACAAGTTTAAATTACGTAATAACTGGATGAACAAAGCTTCGGATCGTAAAATCACCTTGCAAGTGGCTATGAGTTTTTCATACGAATTTTCTCGTTGTACTCTCAAGGGAAAAGTAGATAATCAAGCAGGATAAAAAGACTGAGTAGAATGACTTCACTGCTTTGCTAAAGATGTAATCCAATTTATATAGCGAAAGTTTAACTTTTGAAAATGTTGTTAGCAGGATTTTTTCGAATCTGATTATTACTTCTATCACGTGATATACAATCATATTTTTCCATCATATCATTTCGAATTTTTATTGCAGGATAATCAATGCATGAGAATAAAGATTCTCGGAGATTGTTATTACTGTGTATCAGGACTTCCTGTGTCACGCCCAAATCATGCCTACAATTGTGTGAATATGGGGTTACAGATGATAGAAGCTATTCGGTAATTCAAATAAATTATTATAAATTTGTATTCTTCTTCTTATTATTATTATTATTATTATTGTTATTATTATTATTATGATTATTTAAAAATGTTTTTTATATTCTTTTTAAATTGTTAACTTTGTTCTCTAGCAATAAAAACATGTAACTTTGAAAATTAAATAAGTAACGGTTACTGCAAATACTCTTGAGATAACAAAGCTAATTATTTAGTGGAAAATAATAACCTCTAATTAATTTATATTTAATGACTAGAATATATATAATAATTTAATGCGTATTAAAGTAACATATATATTTGAAATATGATTTATCTTTAATTAGGTCTAAGATATTATTTTCAAATATAATTTTATACCAATGCCTTGATGAAAAGCCCTGATTAAAAAAATAAAAGATGTATAAATTTATATTTAAATAATCATAAATCTAATGTAAATGAATAGATATATTTGTATCATCAAAATTCATCATTTCTATTATTTTTGTTAAGCTCATAATTTAACGTTTAATAATTGCTTAAGTGAACCCGAACAAGTCCTATATTAAGAACACTTGAAATGTACTCAACATCTAAAGGTTTCTTATCTTTTATCCCACAAACGCTGTCTCAAACGAATTGATAATTTTTTTCATCGCTCTTTTGGTATACTATATAAGGAAATATTCTTCATAAAATACTTGCATGAAAGTAGAAATCTCTATGAAGTTAAATAAAACATCGTAAGCAATAGATGAAATATTCCGCAAACCATACATACAAAAATCAATGAACCGAAGTAACTAATTTAAATGAACCTCGCTAAATAGAATATGGAGGTTGATTTTCAATTAAATCGTGTAATGTACTAATATATTTTAATAATAAATTTACAGATTCGTGAGGGAGGCGACAGGCTTCAACGTAGACATGAGAATCGGCATTCATACCGGAAACGTCTTGTGTGGAGTGCTCGGCCTACGGAAATGGCAATTCGACGTCTGGAGCGACGATGTCACTTTAGCCAATCACATGGAGAGCGGCGGTCTACCAGGGTTAGTACCTATGTACATACATCGTCTCGTTTAATTTGGCCTCGATGCATGCTTATATGCATGAAAGCTCCACGTCAAGCACAAATACGAGGTATAGCGCATGACAACATGTGCAAAGTATAGTTATAACTTACGTATACCGATATGCACTTCAATTTACGAAATTGCCGTGAAGTTAGCTGATTTCTAAAGGAATAAATGGTCGAACCTGAAAAAAGCTCCACAATAAATTGTCATGCTCGCTATGAAAGGGATTCGTCAACTGTTACCGCGCCTCGCTATTTGACCTGATTATTGAATAAAATCGTTCCTTTCTTTCGTGATGCATTCGAGACCCATTATGCATCTGTCACAACATATCCAATTTTTCGTGGAAAATTATTTTCACAAAAATTAATAACGACTAGAGTTAATACATAAATACGTTGATTAATTATCATTATAGTAATTATTTGTGGACGGTGATAGTATTTTTTCTAATGAAGATTAATAATCCAACAATTACTTTAAAATTATAATCAAATTCTACCTTTTGCTAATTCCTTCAGTGTTTTTTATTTTATAATTCATATACTGAAAATTGTATACCTTAATTAAATTACGAATAAATAATACGAAAACAATATTTACTATTATAAGTTACTATCATTTAAAACAATAACTAAGAATATTCAGACAGAAATAAAATAATAAATATCGAATAAATACCATTTCAATAATATTTATAGAAGAGTACACGTGACAAAAGCGACCATGTTACAACTTGGTGATCGTTTTGAGGTGGAGCCCGGAAATGGAGGTTCGCGTGAAGCCTACTTGGCTGAACACAAAGTCGAAACTTTCCTCATCATTCCTCCGAAGGTATATTATAACTATAGTCTACGCATTAGCACATACTTCATCGAATATAATGAATAAAAGCTATAAGATAGATATACTAGATATTTCTAAAGAAATTCGATATATTTATACCATTAGCTCTCAAGTAGAAGCGAAATCAACTGTCAATACTAATAAACCATACAAACAACATAAATTCATGAATTATAGAAAAGAGTAAGAAATAAAAAAAAACTGTATACAGCTCAACACTTCTATCAAATATAAAAACAATTTTAAAAAATATATACTTTATTTAAAATATTGCTCACTTTTCTATTAGCGGTTTACCTCTATTGATTCTATCCTATTCTGGCCACAGAAAAACAACGACACCGGACTAGAAAACAGCAAGCTAAACCGAGGTCCCGGCCCCATACCCTCCAGGTAATACAAACTTTTTATGTTGTGTCTGAACTCTTGTTCGTGTCTCGAACATTTAGATTATCGTATTTTAAAACTGTTTTTTACAAGGTAATATTTGTCTGCTTTAACAAATCGTTGTTTATTTAATTACTTTTTTAATACAAATAACAAATTACAAACATGTTTGAAGATAGAAACAAATTAAGGTTTAGTATACAAACCATAAAATATTATTGTATATGATACTAATAATAATAATAGTAAATCTAACAATAATAAAAGAAGAATATTTTCTTCTTGTTTTTTTATGTATAAACAGTATCAATAAGTACTTTTTATTCAAATAACAAAATATATTTTTGTAATAGTAAAATGTAATTAGTACAGTTAACGCTTTCAAACAGAACCCATTTTCATACTTATTTTCAATCTATTTTAGCCCAATAAACCATTTTCGGTATATAATCAAAATCGCGACGAAAAAATTCGAGCCAGACCTTTTTTGTAAGATTAACTTAAGCTCATTCCGATGACATGCACTAATTTTTCGAAAAAAGTTATTAATTATGTTAAAAAATGTTTAAACTTATAAGAGACTTACTTGCCGAATTGATTTCGGTCATAATTAGTTAAAAATAGTGTCTTTGTTGCACCTTTTGCATTGAAAAAATTATCCACTTTTTCGACCATTACCCCTGATGCCCTGACCCTGTTATTAGAGGCCAGTTCGTTTAATACCCCTTTGCATTTAAAGACAAGAGAACCATTCGAGGTCTAAGCCCCCAGGTGTGATGAAGTCCATATACACGTCCAAAAGGCCGTTATGACCTTGTTACATTGGGTTGCACGGTGTTCCTTCCAGTGGAGATTCTTATCTAGGGTCATTATTAAATATTTGGCCGAGTCCTTCACCTCCAGCATCTTGCCCTGGAGTTTAGAAGCTCTCTAGTGGTGTGTTTTGTACTTACGTGTAAAGATGACCAACTCAATCGTGTTCGGATTAACTGAAAGGCCCGCCGAGCCCCACCATCTCTCCACTTGCCTAAGGGCTTGATCCATCGTGTTCGTTGCCATGTCGTTACAACTTTATTAGGATCAGAAAGTCATTCGCGTATGCTTGGGCAGCATATCCATCACCATTCAAGATCGATAGCAATCCATTTCCCACAAGACACCAAATGATAAGGACAGAATCCCCCTCCCCTGTGCATAGTCCCTACTAACCCTTCCTGTTATTGTCTTCTACTCCAGAATAGAGACGACTTTTCTACAACTTAGCATGTTGCCCAGCTATTTAACAAGTGTGGCTGGTACCCCTTGCCTTGCTGCTTCCTTTTGGATCACTCTTAAGTAGATGCGCATAAAAACTCCCTCTATGTTCAGAAAAGCTCCCACCATGTACTCTTTCCTATCTAGTTGCTCCTCGATCGCTGGCATAGTACTGTCGACTGTAGAGTCGTTTCTGCAGAGTGTTCTGCTCTATAAGTATACGCTGATTAATGTGTAGCGGTTATTTGATAAGACCTCGTCTAGTTTGCGCTAGATTTCCTAGCCTTGTGTATAAAGACTACCTTTTCGATCTTCCATAGTTCAGGTATAATATATGCCACGGCGACCCTTGATCTGAATATCATAGTTAATGAACCTATGAGCTCCTCCATTCTTTCACGTAGCCTCATCGGGTATACTCCATCCTATAACTAAAAGCGCAAGCGCTCATAGGGCTACTTCAATGCTTGTCTCGGATTGCAAGAAGATACTTAATCAGATTCATATGGGTGCCGAGTCACACTGGAATTAAAGGTAACGAGGTTACTGATCGACTAGCCGCCTTGAGAGCAGGAACCTCCCTTCCGGAACCAGGACCCGCGATCGGGGCACCAAAGTGCCAGGCTCGACGGACAGATGCTTTCTCTTTCGCGCGTGCTACTGCCTAATAGATAAAACGCGACGAAGATCGCGTTGGAGACGTTAAATACGTGCGTGTGTTTCGAAAAGGGAGAGAGAAAGAGAAAAGTCGATTCCGACCTGCCGTGAAAAATAATATCTACGTTTTTCTTATAGCCTCTCTGAACTTCTTTATGTCTAATCTAATCCTTGGTGATCCGGGTTTCCTTGCCTTGTTGAAGGTTTTTCTGACCTCCCTTCGTGACTGTTCTAGATCCGAATTCCACCATGGTCTTTCTAGAATATTATGTGTTCCCTTGGTAGTTCTTATGAAAGAAACTGACCATTGATACTAATCAATGGTCAGTTTCTTTCATAAGAAATTTGTATTAACTATCCCAGGCTGTTCGCCCAGAAGTCGAGTCCATTTCGTGTACTGAGGTCGAGTCTGAAGCATATGAATTCGTTTTTGAGATGGTTTCTATATAGCTCTCTGTCGATCTTCTTGGGGTTCCTACATATTCTCTTTTCCGACCCCTTCATCCTCCAGTTAGAAAACATTTGCCTGTGGTCCGAGAGTGAAGGTTCCGGCGAGATCCTCCATCCCTCTACACAGTTAACTGTAGACTCTGAACAAAGTATCATGTCTATAACTTCCCTCCTGAGAGAGTTGAATAAATGGAAAGAATGTCAGTGCTAGTTTTGCGGGGTTAGTATTCCTTCACCAGGTCAGAGTTAGTGTTCCTTTTACCATTTATTGGAATTTTATTTAAAGTAATAATTTAAATATAAAACTTTTTAATGAATTAAAATATGAACGTATGAATTATAAAACTGATTTGAAAAGATTTTATAATGAATTTATATTCGGTATTCATGTTCTTCAACTTAAGCACTCGTTAAGAATAAAAATATTTATTTATAGTTTTCAAATTAATTAATTTGATTTTATGACACTTTTCATACTATTAAATATTCCTATAATAGTGCAGCGAGTCATCACAGCACATTTAAAAGGCTTTTCTATATTTTACCCTGAAATGAAAATAAACCCGTAAGTAATTTTAATTAAAAGAGCATCAACCATTTAAAATGTAATGTCTCAGAGACGTCGCAAACAAAACTTTCTCTTAACGCTAAAATGACACTTCTTTCACAGTTAATCTTTTAAAAATAATTTGCTCTTACCCTTTTAATCGAACCTTCCAGATTTTTTCAGTTTTCGTAGTTTCAATCTAAAATGTCTTTCCTACATTCGCTTGATAAAGTGACTCTAATCGCATATACTAATATACGCACGGCATCCACTGTTTTTTTCTTCCTGGCATTTAAAGGTCCGCTGCTTTTATAAGCAGGTAATTATTTCACAAATAAGAACATTCACGTATTTTTTAGGATAATAAATCATTTATGAAATGCAGGCAATCAATATTTACAGAATAAATGAATTTACTTGTGAACTAAATTTAAGAATATCAATACTCGTTAGTGATAATTAAATAATTTCATATTTATTACAATCAAGTTGACGACTTGACCAAATAAATGATACAGCAATGTTTTCTGCGACATAAATTTTAATTTATTTTTCCATTATAGTTTAGAAAAACAATTTTTTCAGATCAAGACCTAGCAGCAAAATGACAAAATATGTGGAATGCTGGGGCGCTGACAAACCCTTCGCTAATATCGCCGAAGCCACTCTTGCAAAAAACATTGGACTAACTGTAAGTATACTATTATGTTTACTGTTGTTTCTACTTCTTTATCGATATATCCATAAATACTCTAAGCACGGCAATAACATTTTTGTATAGAGCATAGCAATGATCGAATCGAACCTGCTATCGAACAACTCAACGTGCTTCGACGTCAAGTGAGTATTAAATTTATTAATGCATATATAGCGACTGTAAATGTGCATATGTATGTGTAGAACAGATTCAGATACATTTTTTAAGATGTCTGAGAAAACTATATTTTTGCGCGCTATCTTATGCATTTTCCTCACGTGCGGTCGGCTTTGAAGCTTTACTCTATATGGGAAGAATTTCTCCCAACGTTCAGGGATAAATTTGAAGAATCGTAGTGTTAAAGTTTTTTTATTTTACGATGCGCATAAACTGAAAGATGTTATGATAACGATACGTAGGTAAAATTTGAACTAGTCCAACAAGTCTGATGCTCTATTTCTATGTCCCATATTTTTCTACTTGAAAACTTAGCATAGCGAAATCAAAAAATAATATATATGAGTTATTGGATAATTTATTTTATTTTGTTTCGGGAAAGCAGGCTTTACTGATACAGCAAAAATAATTGTTTATTCAATAATAAAAATATGTCGATACTCAACCACTTTGTAGCCGATTTTATATTATATTTTAACGAATAAATATACTCGAGACGACTTGGTCGTTCAACGAGGCATTGACTATACTGATTCGAGATAGAATGCTCTAGTCTTGATCTAGTCAAATTTGAGTTCACATGGATGGACATCTTACATACACGCCTTACGTTGTAATAAACAGGAGTGGGTACACGTCTCAAACTAAACATACATTTTATATATATTTATATGGATAAAATATGAAAAATCTACACACTAATATTAGGAAATCCACAAAATACGGGAAATAATTCAGTACCTAGAAATTGTAAAATTATTTGCAAAGCCACCTTTTCAACTGAAACCTTTTTTCCTGGCTTTTGGAATCAAAACAAGTCATTTATACATTTATTTAATTCAGCTTGCCAGTCGATGTTTGTGGTCAAAAAACTCAAAAAAAAAGAAATATTCTAATAACCAAAACTATATATGTATAGGATAGTATATTAAAAAAACTTCAAAATTAAAGAAAAAATGCCAAGATCAAACAAGTAGAAAAAGTTATCGTTTAAAGCAGTTTTACTATTTTAATTAAAAAATTCATAACTAGAAGAGTTAGTCAATAATCGTAATATTCAAACGAGGAGACATTTTGTTTCGTAAATAATTATCGTTGTTGAGTTTCTATATTCTATTTATAAGTCAAAGTCGATAGTATTTTTTGAATAAAGATTAATAATCTCCTTTTTTCTCTTTCGAAGTAGCAAAGAGGTAGTATAGTATAATCGACAATATTTTTATTATCGGTGTTTCCATTAATATATTAGTATAATATAATAGATAATATATAACATTACTATGAGCTTTGACAATTTGCACAGACAATGGTGTGGACGACGCGATGGTATGTCGAGTTTAACTTACTGGTTCAAGGACACAGGGCAGGAACATCAGTATCGTGAGCAAAGGGATGAGCAATACCCTTGGTATGTCCTTATCTCTACTCTCCTCTACCTAATCATGTTCTTCGTCCAGACTCTCTATATACCCGGGTAAGTACACGCACATTATAAACTTTCTAAAGTAGAAACAGGCCAAACTGTAATTCTATGAAAATGAATTATTTTTCTCGCTTATATTTATAACGATATAGAATATATAATTTTTTCTGCAAGTAGCTCCAGGATTTAAGAAGTAGTAAGACACTCAAGTCACGTTTAAAGTATTTTTTTCGAATCACATTGTATACAAATGAAATATTAACTCAGAGTATTTTCAAAGCATAAGATTTGATTGCAAGAATATATTTTGAAGTTATAGCGCGGCACGATTCGCTCATATACTGTAGGGATCAAGCATGAATTGAGGGTAAAAAAGCAAACTATAAATATAAAAAATTCATGCGCATATGAATGTGTTTTCTTAAATATAGACAACAATGATCCGTTCCTTGCTCGACTCAAATCACACGTCGCAATGCAATAACTTTTCTACATTCGTTTAAATTTATTTTCGAAATAATAAAACTAGCAGTCCAATAGTTTCTGAATATTTTACAAAGATTTATAAATACCTTTTATATTCGATGTAAATATTTTTTACTCCCATCATGCGTGGAAGGTTGGATAACGATCAGTAATAAATGTTTTAGAATCGATAAATCTAACGATGCAACAAATATTTATAGGAACATGTACGATACGAATTACATTAAGGATTGCAAAATGAAAAAGGATTCCATTATACAAGTTTATAAAAACTATTGTAAAATAATTTGTAAAGTTATTATAAAAGACGTTACTTGAAATAAAAATGATTTCTCGTATTTGAAGTATCATCCTAAAATTTGCTTGTAGATCGTAAAACAACCTCGTATTCATCAGAATTTATTCACGCGATTCTTATTTATCTTGTAGTAATTTGCAACAAACTCATATACTAGTAAAATGGTCATTAGTGGAACACTAAATTCAATAGATTAGATAGATATAAGTTTAAAAAAAAAACGGAAATTTATAATGACAAATTATTGTTAATCGTCGTACAATCTATTGACGTACAATAATTCTGATGTAAAACTATTAAATATTAAATTTTAATATTAAATTTTAGTTTCGAATTGATTCGAAACTAATCCAATGTGCATTTTCATAGCTTTCTATCAGATATCAAATATATAAAGTGTATTTGAAAATACATTATTTTTTAATGCAATTATTGAGAATAAACTATTAATTGCTAAATTGTCTAATAATATTGTTATAAATTGGATATTTCTACTGTTAACAGAAATATTACAATCTACGGCTGCTTCGCTGCAGGTCTACTATGCTTATCGATGTTGTCTGCGATCTCGTGGTTAGCGAGTCGTAGCCGCAAAGGCCACTCCTCGAACGATGGAGCTCATATTGTTAGTAGTAGCAGTATCGGAGAAGAACGGGTTCTGCTTAGTCGCGGTATCCGGATATCGGTGTATCTGATCACGGCTGTGCTTGCGGTCGCCTCGTCGGTTGTCAGTCTCATCGACGTCAACCCTAATTGGGAAAAAAGTATCGCTTCGGTAAGATTTTCTTTCCTTTAAATTAATTAGTTGCAATGTCTGTTGTGATTGCGCGCGTAAATGCAGGCAGAAACAGCCAATCAATAAGAACAAAGACAACAGACAGACTGGATTCTGTATATTATTTATCACATATATATGTGTACACCTGAATTATAATAGATGAAGGACTCGTCGACCTTGCCCACTCACTAATACTGATTCACGAATACGCATGTATTAAGCGCTGACTGTGGCCAACGTACTAAAGTTTCAACGAGCAATCTTGTAAACATATAATGTCTATAAAAATGTCAAACAGGCATTTATAATTATATATATATACATATATTGTTTTGTTATGTTATCACATTTATAGTCTGACCGAAGAGATCTGTGAAAATTAGTAACTGAATTTTGTTTTATAAAGAATGAAAAAGAAGTTAAGCTGTAGTTGCTATGGGTACAAAATCTTAAAAATCTTAAAATATATTAATGTAACAATAACTACATGCTTACAACTATGATGTGAATGCACTTATTCTATAATTAAAAGCCTAGAGTTGTTTACAGGTCGTAAAATAAAGATATATCAAAATTAAACATTTTTTACAATTTATTTACATAATGTAAAAGAATTTTAGTTAGGTCTCTCATCTTAATCTACAAATGCTCCCCTAATGTAATAAGAACAAATATATTTTTTATTTATTATTCTAATATTTAGATCTTATTGCTCTTTTGTTTACAGTTAACCCCTAAAGTCAGGCATTATTTTTAGACAAACTCTTATGACGTATTTTAAAAGATCATATACATACAATTTTTCAGCAGGTATAATATAATGGTTTTTTTTAATAAAATGAAAAAGGACCGACATCCGTGATATAATGAGGTCTAAATTAAGGTTAAGGGGAATTTTCACCATTCCCTTCTTAAACTTCAAATATCTGTAACAAAAATTTTATTAATACGAGACTAAACTACGCCGTTTAGGGCTTTCGATTTATATATATGCATACAGTAATAATATATTTTAATACATTATTACTATTTATTTTCTTAATGAGACTTAGAATGAACAAAAAAAACAGCATAGCCCCAAACGACATTAATATAAATAATTTAGTTTTTAATCATAGAAATCCGTCTAATCGGTCAAACTGTAGTCAAATGTGTATACCAAAGCCAAAATTTGAAATAAATTATATCTAATAATAATTTTTAATAAGCTTTTAAGTGGAAGTTTGTATAGCTTTCTAATAATATTAAAATTTGTTGACAGATATTCAAAGTTCAGAAAGAGAATAATAAGTGTAAACCCTCGTTTAGCAAACTTAAATGTCACGCAACTAAAGAACAATATTGTATTCTGATTTTTTATTATAGATGTACGTAGAATGTGCGGCAATCGCGCTGATTGTCGGTTGGACACATTTGAGGGTAGGATCATTACTAAAGCTCTCCGTAATGATTATTTCGATTCTCGCACTCCTTGGCATATTTTCACAATGTCAGATCATTGAGGATTATTATGTCGATCCCAGAAATGAGTACTAATCTATTCAAATTTACCTGTTTTTTCTTAAAAATATACTACACCGAAGTAAAGAACTTACGGAATAAAATTTATTTTTTAGATTTTTTAAAATCCACTACTTAGTCCAAATTGGTTTTTTGCTAACTTTGGTTGGTTTAATTCTACACGTACTTGATCGCCGAATCGAATACACATCGCGCACTGATTTTCTATGGAAAAACAAACTGAAGGTTGAACAAGATGAAGTTGAAACAATGAGAGGCATAAATAAGATTCTTCTGGAAAATATTTTACCAGCTCACGTAGCTGGGCATTTTCTAGCTACGAGAGAAAACCAGGTAACTGAAATTTAATTTACACATACCAACTCAATTTCAATGTTGTCAATTTGTTCTGAGCAATAATTCATTTGCCATAGAGATATCTGATTTAAGAAACTTTTCAGTCGCAACGCAAAATTCTGTTGAATTTTCAAGCATTCGAGTTATGCTACATCAGAACATGGTTGAAACTGTAAATATTATTTATTCCTCTTTTGAGAACAAAACCTACGCTGATTGAATCAGTTAGTTGCACACTAATGTCGAGTTTTTCAAAAATATAAAAAAATTACGTAACATTATATTATAAAATTATATAAATTAATGAAAAATATTTGCAAACATTACGTCGATTGAGAATAAATAAAAGCGTGTTTGAAATTGTCTTGCCTAAAATTATGAAAAATCGATAAATTTCTTCCGAAGTTCTACTTATCGTACACATCTAAATTTACACTCTCGATCCTTGTCGCCGAGAAAGGATTCGTTCGCTTTCCTCACCCCGTCAAGCAATAATGAAGATCCTCCCTTCTGTCACTCTATTGCATGGATAATTTTTGTTCACTAATCAACAATGAAATACGAAAAATCAATAATGGTGAGTGCTTTGTTGCAGAATCTTCCTACTACCAGAGTTGCTGGAAATTTCATTCGATTTATTATCTAAATATCTTGTTTTTATTGTTATTGTTTTATTACAAATTGTAAAGTGTACAAAACATGCAATGTATGTACACATATACATACTAGCAGAAGTGCCTGTTTGCATAAGTAGAGTATATTTAGTTAAAATATATGATGATTTCAGATCAAATTTTTTATAACACATTTAAAAACAATGTATGATAAATATAGTATGATAAATATACCAAATACAGTTCTCATTTGAATTTACTTATCTTATTAATTAAAAGAAATTTTTGTTTAATAAATTCTTTCGCTAAAGAAGGCTCATCATGGCTATTATTTGAAAGATGAAGTCAAACGCTTTGTTGTTATCCCACTCTTTCTTATCGGATAGACGTTATCTGTATTTCAATAGAACAATCGTTGTTGAAAGCTCAAAGAACTTATAAATGAAATCAATAGCCCATTTTTATATAGAATCCCATACGTATAATAATAAGTTTCGATGCCGTAATGACTGTATAGTGAAAAAGTGATTATTCAAAACTGAACGTGCAACTATTAATAATAATGAACTTTGAGTAGATATAATCAGGGGAGTAGGAAAATGTTAGTCTCCAAATTGACACAAAGAAATATATCAACAAATTTTAGTCTTAATGATAAAGATATTTTCATAAATTATTTATAATGAAATTAATAGATTATTGATAAGGAATTTTCTAAAAAAAAATAGGACTTATATCACGAAAGCTACAGCAGTATCGCCGTAATGTTTGCCTCAATCCCAAATTATAAGGAATTTTATGACGAAACCGACATTAACAAACAGGGTCTCGAATGTCTAAGGCTACTCAATGAGATAATCTGCGATTTTGATAAATTACTGTTGAAACCTAAATACTCCAGTATAGAGAAGATTAAAACGATCGGCAGCACTTATATGCTAGCTTGCGGATTAAGCCCAGGAAAAGAAGATGTCGACGGACTGGTAATTAATTTGTTTTCATCCCCATATATTATCATATATGTACTATAATCTTGAAATGATACTTTGAATACTTTTTTCAGATCGATCTTACAAAACAACGAGAACACAATGTTATAGTACTGGTCGAATTTGCCATTTCTTTGATGACACTTCTAGATCAAATCAACCGAGAATCTTTTCAGCGTTTCAAATTAAGGATAGGTTAGTAATTAGCGATTACAAAATAGAATTTTTCAATTACTAAATTATTGCATTTATTTATGGATACTGGCAGTGCTGAGTTAAATACATTTCTATTTATTAGCATTGTATAACAAATATTGCAAACATAAGTAGAAGTGTACATATGCGTCCATTCGAGAGACGCAGTCTTATCATTGCTATTTCAAACAAAAATTAAAACACGCTCTATCTGGAGCCCTTCTAGGAGGGCAGCTATTACCTGGTTGCTACTCGTCGTCGCCGGACTATATATGTATCAAAATGTTTATTATCGGCGACCAACTTTCCGGTCCGAGAATATACAAGATACAATCATTAAGAAATATAATTCTAAAATTGTAGAACTGCATCATTTGACTCGAAGAGAAGTGAAAAATATTAATACTATAAATACACCAACACAGAGTGTACGATTCATGAGATCTGATGATAATGAACATACTGGCTCGTTTAATTCAAATTACTGTTTTTTTTTTATTTTATTACATTTCGCTAAATGAAAGAACAGTTCAAGTAAATTATGCATTGTGGGAATAAGCAAATATTTCCAGTTCTATTAGAATGCAAACTATTATAAAATCGGATGAATATTTCTATTGAGAAATACACACCATATCGGTACAACGGTACATTAAAATTAGACAGATAACGATCTGTTGGTGTCAGAGACTATCGCGAAACAATAAAAAACAATAAAAAATAATACATTTTGTAAACTAAAATATTGATTTTTATGCGAAGGTCTAAATCACGGACCCGTGATCGCTGGCGTAGTGGGCGCACAAAAACCTCAGTACGACATCTGGGGCAACACGGTAAACGTAGCCTCGCGAATGGATAGTTGCGGTGAAATGGGCAAGATCCAAGTAACTGAAGACACAGCTAAAATACTTCGAAATGTTGGTTATGAGCTGACCTGTCGAGGACCCACATACGTCAAGGGCAAGGGTACTCTCACTACCTATTTCGTCAAGACTCCCTTCGATAACAAGGAAGACAATTACTAGGCCGTATTCGTTTTGACCAGAAACTTTCCTCAATTGATACAGGATTTATCTTAAGATTAATATTGGAATGTATTTTGACAGATTTCAAAGAAATAAATATAAAGTATTGTAGATTCATTTTAGAGGTAGTTTCTGGTTTCTTCGTGCATTTAAACATAGGGACAGATTTTGTCAACTTAATCACTGCTTTCATTAATACCTTTTGGTATACGTCAAGTTGTTTAGTGATTTTATTAAAAAAAAAACAACTTTTTTTACTAATAAAACTCATAAAAATTTCTTATGTACAAGGCAACGAACCAAAAAATATTATCAATGGCCTAATCTGTAAATTTTCAAATAAGTCGCGCAGGTCGTGTCAGCATAATCAATATGTCTAAAAGATAAACGTTGTAAATTAAAGATTATAAGCCACATGAGAATCGTAAAATTAATTTGATGTATAGATATTATATGTAAAATATCAAATTCATGTCTCATGAGAGTTTAGCATGCTAAATCGTGAAATGGATAGCTCAGTATTGTGGAATCCCGAAAAAATGTCTTTGTTTGAATTAAAATATTATAACTCATTCACATTTAGATAATAATCGTAAAATAGATTGTAAAACATAATACTTACTTTATGAATAGTAAATTCGTTGAGAAATATCCTCAAATGCTGAAAGTATAAAGTGGACTGAAAGATTCCCGTAAGTTGTGGCTAAAGCGCATTCGCAGGATTTCTTTAATGTTCCAGTGTCGTGTATATAGAATAATTGGAGAAATCTACAGGACTCGTTATGAATGTGTAGTTTTTATTGCAAAAAACAAAGTTGATTGACCACTAAAAATAAAAAAACCGACACAATAAGTACATATACACTTTGTATGCATCTGAAAAGTGAGCTCGATATCTAAACTCAATATATAATGCACAATAACTACGTCATACCTACGAAATGACCAATCAACGAGTCTTCTACATTGCTCGAATTTTTCGACGCGTGGGGTGGCTTTTTCACAAAGAATGCCCCATACATAAACATATATATATATATATATATAAATTATTTAATATACTCACCGTACTGTTTGTACTTTATCGTCATCATAAAGAGCACTGCGATACTACATATTTTCTATCTAACTTCACTCTGGTTTCGCTTGTCACCTGTTATTCTTTGTACTCGAGTTGAAGGTACAGCCACGCGTACCTGATTCTGGGACAAGAAGATTTCTTCCAGAATAATATATGTACTGTAAATTCCAGAAAAAGATATGAATTTTTGTGTAACACTTTCTTGTCTCATCGATGGGTGAAAAATGTAAACTTTTTGCCGGATTGCGATATAAATAATTGAAAGGGTCTATTTGGATTAATTTCTGAAAATAATATACCACGATTTATCGATCACAGCCGATGGACAACTGAAATCAACTAACTAAAATAAGCATCGTTTTTCTTTTTAATGTAATCTACTCTTATAAGTAGTTGATTTTAGTCAGATGCCACTTTTTTATTATTAGATATATTTTTAAAATATAATGTTTCCCAAATATAGTTATATTTTGCTGTGTAGTATCTTTAGAGTGTAATCCGGACTGGAGCCTCTGTAATCCGATATATGTAATTTAAATTAATTCTTTTGTCCAAATACTAGATCTTTCAACTCAATTCAATTTTTTTCTAATAACGCGAGGTACAACCTAAATTCTAGAGAAATTGATTATCGAACTATATAGACAGGATATAGATTGCTTGAAAATGAATATTTGTAATTGTCTATTGTGCACGAATAACCATAGTGCACGAAACGTCTTTCCAATGTCCCTAACCCTGGGGCTCACTTGTAAGTATTTTTCAAATAAGGATTACAAAATGAATAGTGTGTATGTTTATTATAATTTAAAAAATTTGTTGTTTTCTTTCAAGATTCATATTGGGAAATAAGAAATTGCGTGTATGTCATGTTATCAAGTATTACGAAAGATAGTAAAATCATATACGATTTCGCCTAATGTATGCTGCGTAATTATAATAATAACAACTTTATTATTTGTTGTATTGAACTATATTTTTGTAAACATTTTACAATTATTATTATATTCAGATTTTTTTTAAATTATAATTTTACTGAAGGCGATAAAAACAGGATACTACATTTTTTCATGTCATTATCAATACATTCATGTCCAAGTATTATATGAATATATTTAAAAAACTAGCCAATAAATTGCACAATTCCGTTACCATGACTTTTAGATTATTATTATTATACACAACTAAATATTATGCACGAATCAAATTATTAATTTTCCATGTGCATATGAAAAATTATTATTATTAATTAGTATATTATTAATTCAACGATAATACTGAAATTTAAAATATTTCAGAAAAACATTACAAATCTAGTGTAAACTGTAAAATCTGTGTCAAATAATTGTATTTAATGAGAAATGAACTGGGGAAATGTGAAAACGCGAATCTTGTATGTGGTTGTAAATTAAAAATCAGGTAATTTAATTTTGTCAAAATTTTGGGACATAAATACATAAAAGTACAAAAAACTTTACTTTTAAAAAATGAAGTTTTTTCTATTCACATCTAGTTCCTCGTCATTTCTTTCCTGCATCAAAATATATCTTCCTCGTTCATATTCAATCCTAGCATCTCGGTAATCAATGCGATTTTACAAAAGTCAATTCAAAACTTTCGGATGTAAATTAGAATTTTATGATCAGTATATATACACATCAATATAAGTTTAAAGCATTTTTTCATAAAAACAGACGTCAATGTGTACGACTCTTTTACTTTTATTAATGATTTGAAAATTGTTCATTTTCAAATCATAGCGATAAGCAATTGTCCCGTATACCAAATTGCTAATATGCATCAAAAATTCAAAAATCAAAATTAATATACCATATACCATATACCATATACCATAAAGAGTGGCGCTAGCGTCGTTTGGAAAATTCAGTTAGCTGCGGGCGCGAAGAGTGTACAGACTGTACACAGCAGAATAGAGTATAGAGTCTATGTGATATAGTATATAGTATCTAGAGAGAGTATATTGATAGTATATAAAATACAGACACCGCGTGTGATGTATGTATATATATAAGTATACATTACATGCGCAAAAGCAAGAAAGCGCGAACTGCGCGAACTGCTCGAAGAGGCGAGATTGCGAGAATATCATCAGACGGCGCTGTTCGTGACGTGAGTGTGTTGGTGTGTGTGCCTCCCTTCGAGAATCGAGGAGCGCTTTCGGCGGCGGCGGCGGCAGTAGCGATTGCGCCGATCGCGGTGTCTGCCGTGTGAGTTATAAACGACTGTCTGGACTGCGAATAACGTCGGTCAACAATCCAAGATGTCGTCTCTGAGCGGTGACGAGAGCACCGAAGTCGTCGAAAACGAGCCAGGTAATGATTCATTTATTACAGATTTACGTGCTATAACCTTAAAGAAAAAGATTTCGCCGGCAACACGAGGAATCGCGGCCGGAACGCCCGCGACACGCCGACCGCCATTAAACAAATGGCGTCTCGCGCACGCATACATACACAACGGAATCTCGTATGTATCTGTAGTCACGAAAGAGTTGCTTATCGCGTGGAATCAAATCCGGACTATCCAGAACCGAAGGGATAGATTATTTTTTTTATGCTTACGGATCGAGTCATTTAAAGGTTTATCAATTTCTAAGCTACTATGACTTCCAGTGAGGCGAACAAGATCCGGACGCGCTGTTAAATCTGTAAACGTTGCGTCGCCCGCTGTGGGCATGAAGAAAACGCCGGCGAAAAAACCCACGACTAGAGCCACACGGAATACCAAGAATATTCAGGACATAGAGGAGGTATGATTTATCAAGTGTGGAGAATTTTAAAATCCAGCTTAACAGTTGGGACTTGGAACGATCAAAGTTTTACTCTACATTTCACATGTTTTTCTATAGGAAAACAATATACCTTTGGATGAGGAGATTGGAGTGCTTGAAAACGGAGTATTTTTACAGCATCAGGAATTAAGCAATGAAGAGATAGACACTTCTGCTGTTCATTTACACTTGGATGAGACACAGGAAGAACCTATGGAGGAAGATGGAAATGACAATATAGAAGATCGAATCGACGATAATCAAGATGATCAGATTGTTGACAATCAAGACGAGCAGATGAAAGCATTACAAGAGGAAATGGCTGAGGAGGAAGGTATGCCTGCTCCCGGAACTGTTTTGGAGACTGAAAATCTACCTGAATTTGATCCAGAAGAGATGAGTCAAGGAGATGAAAATGTGGTTGACGATAATGTTCAAATTGACACAAACAACACAGAAGTACAAAATAATGATTCTAACCTATTAAAAGTTAGGAATTCGTCGGAGATGATGGTATGTGATTTTTTGCTGTTATTCATTCTATTGGTTAATGATTTACAATGAAATGAAATTCGTTAGCAGCAAGTTCATGCCGAGGATCATTGCATATTGATAGAAGATGATACAGATCAACACTTTGTAATGGAGGATGAACAACAAAATATAGACGGTAGATATATTTTACAATTCATTGGTTTCGTGCAAGATAGTGATAAAATAATAAATAATGAGTTTTTAAATGAAAATATGGGATATATTTCAGAGGGTCAGGATAATACTGATGAAAATTATACAACTCAGGATAATATTGATGGCCAAGAAGTAATAGAAATAAGCGACCACGAAGGTGAATCTGCTATCAAAAAAATTGAACCAGACACGGAAGCAGTATCTGAGGATGAACTTCCTACTGACTCTACCAAGGTATACTTTTCAGCTTAAACTTTGTTGCTTACTTATTTCATAATTTTTTTTTAATTTCCTTCCTTTGAATCAAATCCTAATCCAGCGCCGTTCATTCCCTAACCATTATTTAGCTTTATAAATACGAGTGTGAAGACGTAGAGGAAGTGTCAGAGGACGAATTATTTTCCAATGAGACTCTGCTTCAGGTACAACATTCCATTCTTCCTATCCAATTATTTTCTTTGAATTTTACAATTTGCAACTCGTATTTACATTACTACAAATCTGTTCATTGTGTTATTTATCATTATCATATATTTAAATATTACTATTTCTGTGTATATATAGGAACCTGAAACTGAAGCTGTATCAGACGAAGAGTTACCTGCAGCTCAGCCAGCCGATCTGGGTGAAACCGAATCTGTTTCAGAAGATGAATTACCATTGGAAAGTGAAAGAAAAAGAAAAGGTAGCAAAAGTTCACATAAAACTCCTGAAAAGAAAACCAAATCAGATGTACCAAGTAAGTCGAATACATTATTTAGAATTTTCATAATCTTCTATACTGAAAATTTATTTCCAACTATTTCTGATTTTCTCCAGGTAAACGCAAAAGAACCGTTGAAGGTGAATATGATCCTAGTTCACCAACATCTGAAAATAATGACGAAACTCCTGCTAAAAAAGCAGCTATTTCAGCCGATGTCGATGCCAGTGACAAATCTGATGCTAAACAACCTGCTTCTCCAAAAAAGAAATCACTTCCTGAACTGGAAAAGTATTGGAAGGCCGTTAATGACGATCCTTCTGATTTTACGGGCTGGACCTATCTCTTACAATATGTAGATCAAGAGGTATGCATTGATATAATAACAGTATTTACAATCTAGTTAACACAAATTTGTTATATTAATTCTTACACTTCCTGTGTATGTGATGTAACATACTTAATGCTAAAGATGAAAAACTCTTATCTTCTAGTAAGTAGATAATTGTTGTAAGTCAATCTTTAAAAACAAATAAGTCTTCTATTATTATAATTCTTGATATAGTTTAGGTAGTTTTTAACGGGAAATAAAAAATTATTGCAGAATGATGCTGAAGCTGCTCGTGAAGCTTATAACAAATTTCTGGAGCGCTATCCGTATTGTTACGGCTACTGGCGCAAGTACGCCGATTATGAGAAGAAAAAAGGCGACCCTGATCGTGTGCAAACGGTGAGTCTTTTAGTGTTCGTACTCCGTTGAGGAAATTTATTAAGTGAGAGAATTAAGTATACATTACATTTTTATTTATCGTTTACATTAAGAATGATATTACATTAAGGCATATTTAATATCTAATATATAAACTAGTTCGAGTTAGGAAGGCGCGTGGACTATGTTGTGCACGCACGTAAATTATGATTTTCCCTTCCAACAGCCTAGCACGTCTTGCGGCACCTATGCGACTCTCCTCGTATACCGATTAGCCACACGTACAACTTATCAACTAAAGAGCTCGTTACGTTATTATAATTTATTAGTTGTATCAGAATGCAATTATTACTTACTATTATTACTACTACTATTACTTAATCGTTACTATTATTATTTATACAATGCTATATTACACGTTGTACGTAAGCCGGTCTCAAGCTTGTTGTTTCCTTATATAATGCTATTGTCGCTGACCATCGGCGTGAATATTATTATTATTACTATATGTGTGTTGTTGTTATACATTATGTATAAGCGTTTGTATATACTTACTATCCATTATATGAGAGATATGAGTATTGTAAACATTTTTATAAGTAATCAAAACAAATTATGGCTATAACGTTAAGACCCACATAAATGTAATTACGGGAGGGCTCGATAAATATAATGCGCTATAATACATACGTTATAAAGACGGGCCCTTGTCACGAGAAAAAGACTTGGGACAGGCACATGTGCGGGCCACAGAGACAAACAGAGAGGGAAACAAGAGCTAGAATCAGAGAGAAAGTGGCAATTGAAGAGAACACGCGGAGGCACTTCGATCGCGGAACTCTTCCCCGACTCTAAAGGTGAATGCACAATGCTCTGCAATCTCTCTGTGTTAATTACGACTATTTATTTACAGTACGCGATCTTGATTACGTGAGTATAATGAAATAACGTTATGATGAACAAATTAGAAAATAAGACACACAATCCGTTATGTTTAAGAAGTGCTGTGATATATATATATATATATATATTCTATATTATAATTAGGATTTTAATAAGATACTCATGACATTTATATAAGTCATACCGATCCACCTGTTGCTGATCCGAACAGAGATCGGTTTACATGTAACGTTCCCGCGTGCTAATTCTTTTTTTACTATTTTCGCACAGGTTTTCGACCAAGGTTTGAAATCCATTTCCCTCAGTGTTGATTTGTGGTTACACTACATCAATCATTGCAAAGTCGTCCACGAAAAAGACGAGGAAAAAATGAGAGAACAGTATGAACGAGCAATTAACTCTTGTGGACTTGAATTCAGGTAAATATTATTCTTCCACTACTTTAAAAAACTAATAAACATCTATCCCTACTCACATTCGAAATATATTAATGCAGGTCAGACCGACTTTGGGAGAGTTATCTGAAATGGGAAACGGAGAACAAACGTTACAGCAAGGTGATGGGTATCTACGACAGACTTCTGACAACGCCGACACTCGGATACATGTCGCATTTTGAATCCTTCCAAGAGTTTGTCACAACTAATAGCCCCAATCGCATTCTTAGCGTGGATGATTTCTTAGAGTTACGCTCCGAGGTCAAAGCTATTCTCAAACCAGATGATTCGGCAGCCGACGATGCACCTCCAGGTGAAGATCTACCAACCAACGATACTTCACCTACCGATGAAGAAACGCGCGCGATTCGAGAAAAAATTATCAGCAGTAGAAGAAAGATGCACAAGAGTAACGTCAACGCCGTAGCCGCGAGATGGACTTTTGAGGAGGGAGTGAGTTTTTAAATTTATTAAGCTTTGAAAAGCATTGATCGAATTTTCGTTTGTAAAAATGATACATTCTTTTAATAGATTAAAAGGCCTTATTTCCACGTGAAACCGTTGGAAAGGTGTCAACTGAAAAATTGGAAGGAATATTTAGACTACGAAATCGAGCAAAAAGATTCGCAACGAATTGTTATTTTGTTCGAAAGGTGTCTTATTGCCTGTGCTTTATACGATGAATTTTGGATGAGGGTAAGTTTAAAGTATTTCATTTTTTGGAAAAATATTTTTCAACATTATCTTTAATACTAGATATATCTTATGTGTTTAGTTTGTGCGTTACCTGGAAACATTAAAAGGAGACAATATCGAAAAAATTCGCGATGTATATACTAGAGCGTGTACGGTTCATCATCCTAAAAAGCCTAATTTACATTTGCAATGGGCTACTTTTGAAGAGAGTCAGGGTGTCTTTGATAAAGCAGCCAGTATTTTGGAAAACATTGATAATGTCATTCCTAATATGCTACAAATTGCGTATCGTAGAATTAACCTTGAACGCAGACGAGGAGAATTGGAGAAAGCTTGTACTTTGTATGAATCATACATTAATAGTAGTAAAAACAGAACTATTGCAAATAATATTGTAGTAAAGTACGCTAGATTTTTATGTAAAGTTAAGAGCGACACAGACAAGGCCATCAAAGTTTTAGTTAAGGTATGTGATCTTTAATGAATTTATTCAACTATACAAATATCAACAACTGATTGTTTCGCCGCATAATTCTAATAATGCTATATTTATTATTTTTTAGGCAACAGAAAAAGATAAAGACAATCCTAGATTGTATTTACAGTTAATAGATCTTGGCCTTCAAAGAAATCCTATCGATACTCAAGAAGTAATTAGTTACATGGACTTATTTATAGATCGTGAGCAAGCTGATGCAGAACAACGAGTTTTATTTGCACAACGTAAAGTTGAATTTTTGGAAGACTTTAGTACTGACATTCGGCAAGTTTTAAAAGCACACGAACAATTCCAAAAATGCATCAAGCAAGCCAAGGAAAGAAAGAAGACGAAAGGCGATGACGTCAAAGCGTAAGTTATTTACAATTTGAACTACAGAAATTTGTGGATTCGAATGTATACTGTTATTTTGTTTATTCTTCAGTGATGCAACGCCTCCAAAGAAAACCAAAGCAGACACATCGAGCGTACCTGCGGCTCAAACGCAGTCCTATCAGTACGGTACTGCTGCACCGTACCAGTCACAGCAGCAATTCCAAAGTGGTCAGTATGGCAGCCAGAGTGGTTACCAGCAAGGCTACCAGCAATATCCTCCACCCTCGGATCCCAATTATGCCAATTATCAGAATTGGCAGTATGGTCAAAGTGGGCCGCAGGCTTATGCACCGTACAATCAATGGGGTTCTTACAACTATTACTAGGGATTCTCTATTACAACAAGTTTACTGTACAGTCTCGCCGTACATAAAACGGCGTATGACTTTTTCACAAATGGGGAATTGGAATTGGATGCGAAACAGTTGTATACATGTGTGTGTACAGGAACAAAGGTCATGAAAGCACGGTTGATTAATTTTCTCGGTTTAGATACCGATGCCATATTTCTGTGTATAGCGCTATCTCTATATGGTATTTAATATATATTAATTGTGTAAAGGTTTTCTTTCGAAAACTCGACATTCGCAACATCAATATTTTATTACCTGCTTTTTAGATGACGAATGTCACCTTGTTAATTGTTTGAGTTTCGCTTTCTATTTTTTTATTGAAAGACCGGGATATCAAAATGCGCGATACGCGAACTCAAAAATCTTATGATCCCTGAAGAGAGATATTTAAGAATATAAATGTCTTCGCATAGACGAAGCTGACTTTATTACGTATGTGACACAGCGCGCGATACGTAGCTACACTTGAACGACCTTGGAAAAGTGTATCGCACCGCATTGTTTTTTTGTCCATTTGTCATTACACATTTCTTTTGTAAAGACACGTTTGATGCAAGAAATAAACCAATTTGAATAATTGAAAAGTATTTAGGAAAAAGTTTTAATTCAACGTATGATCTTCTTTTAAAAATGAATTCAATGAAGGATTAGCTCAAGATTAATTTCCGTTCGTATAAAATTCATGTATAGTCTTTGTGTAGCTGTATCATGAAGTATATGCTTAAATAAACTTTTTTATCAGAACGTTCCAAATTCATTTGCAATAGCGTTTATTTTATGTTCATTCAAAAATATCACAACTTAGTATTAGTAATTACAAAATTTGTCATTAGACATTGTCGAAGATAGTTTACCTGAAAGGTGAATGAGAAAACTTTGGACAGTAATAAATTAGAGAGTTTCTGAATAGTTAGTTTGGCACATATCTATTTTATCTGTATAAAAAAGTATGATTATAATTTGCAGAGTAACAATAATAAACATATACAGTTTTATAAAAATAATAAAACATTTATAATTATTCATTTAATTCTTAATATACAATTGAAATGCTTAACAAATAGGGTGAGCAAACATCGTACTTATTCCGTTGATGTTATTTAACAAATTGTATTTTTGGCTTGACTTTTGGAGTACTTACATACTCTATCCTAATCACTTGATGAGAACATACGCATAGCCCAAGTGATTATGAATCAGTCAATATACGAGACGAGATAGGGACTTGAATGTTGCTAAACAGTACTCTCAGCAATCACTTTCTTTTTACTATATACTATTTCGAGATTAAAAACTATTTTTTAGAGGTTTCGTAAACCGCCCACTTTATAAATATTAACCGTCTTATATTTGAATTGATTTAGCAATGCATCGAATTAAATTCATGTACTCGTGATAAATTTAATTATCGCATTAAGCAACGACTGCACTTGTGACCATTTTATTGACTCCGCAACTGCCGTCTCCTCTGTAGATTCTGTAGTAGCCTTGTTCACCCCATCTTGGGCCCCAACTGTTTTTGACCAACCAGTATGGCAAAGTCTTCTTGAAAATTGGGTAAGCTGAAATATCCAATTATAAATTAATCAAATGATATTGAAGAAAGATTTTTTTTATAATACTAAAATAATTCCATACTTTTTACACCATAGCCCACGATAAGGACACCGTGATCAAGACTGTCAGGACTGCAGAGGAAATGGAACGGATGTGAAATTCCTCCAACGTAGAACTGCATTGCATTCGCGTTGATTCCGATGGACATTGGGCCATTTTTAACAAGCCACTGAGCCATTTGCGTCTCGTTACTGGTAATGTTCAATCCAGAAACAATGTTGACTTTGATTTTGTTCTTGTTGAAGTGACATTTCTCGTTTCTAGCATCATAGGGATAATCGGATTCCAATTCCAAGCCTCCCAACTCTTCGATAGCTCTGTAAGCGGTATCGGGTAGTCCACCGTTACAGCCACTGTCCAGCTTGTCACAATCAACTAATTCCTGCTCTGAAAGAGACAACAGCTCTCCGTGTTTTATAGCATATTGGCCTTCGACATTGCCAGTTACTGAGAATGCCCAGCACGATCCACAAGCACCTTGATCCTTCACCGGAGTCACTACGTTGTGATGCCTCCAGTCAAATTCAGGAGGTAATTCTATATCCGGAATTGTAGCCATTGGCATAGGTATATCATTTTCTGACTTCAACGACGGCTTCAGACCTAAATATCTAGCTTTGAATTCAGCTTTTGTGAGGTCAGCAAATTGTGTGACACCATAACGACCAGTACCTTGTTCGTTTCTTTGCAATTCTTCGATGAGATTTAAGTTGTCTTTGAAAATTTGGAAACGAGTTTCCTTCTCTTGCTGGGAATGATACTTTTTCTTGTATTTCCCAATGAATTCGTGAAACAATTTCTCTTCTTTCAATTGTCTAGACTGTTGCAACATTTTCTGACTGTAGTTCTGCCCTCGGAGTGAACGCTTACTTCTGCTGTTGCCGCATTTAACAGTGATTTTCGGATTTCCGTTATCTATCCACGGTTGAGACCAAGCCTCGATGACACACTGCTCTACTCCTTCGTCCGCTTTCAATTGACAATTTCCAGCAACTGTGCCCTTCGCGCAGGTGCTTACACCGATATCTGTTTGAATTTTGTACAAAAGACCGGACACTACTTGAACGGATACGTCCTTAATATTGCTAATCATGGGTTGATTAGTACCTCTGTAATTTTCAGAGTACTTTTTTAATCCTAGTTGTACGTATTTTTGGACCTCAGGATCGTCTTTACTATGACTAGTTGGAGCACCAACCAACTGTCTCTTGTATCTCATCTCCGACTTTTGTTTATTTCTACAAGACCAGTGCAAGAGCTTTGGCGATTGCAAAGGTTTCTTTTCAACGGTAGAAATGTCAAGTTTGCAAATTTGGGTAGGACCTGGGAGTACCTCGTCGAGGCATTCAGTTCCTTGATCTTTTTCCCCGCAATCGGTAGCAGCGACTTCTACTGTCATGTAAACGATGACGTTGTTATTATCCTTCTCCTGCCTTTCTCTTTTGAAGTCGATTACGTCAATGACGTGTTTCCTTTTATCATCCTCGTCAAGGTCATCCAGCAGTTCGACAGCTTTTACCGCCAGTCTTCTCATCGTCATCTTGCTATCTAAAGCTTTTCCAGTCGATCTTTTTGATCTAACAGATTCAACGGTGGGGTTTTGAACCAAACTTTCCGTTTGTTCACCGTCTACTGCACCATCATAATTTGCTTGACTTAAAGGTTTATTGTCGATGGTTTGCTCACCAGTATTTTTATCCTGAACACGTTCGGCTTTGATCAATTCTTCTGTTACGGGGACCCCCTGGTATTTAGGGCTAGTAGTTTCAAGCCTGATGGGAAGATTGAAATCTTCTAAAAATTCATCGAACTCCTTCATTTTATCGGTAAATCTCGAAGTAGTTTCTTTCTCAGCTACTCTGTCCAAAACAATCTTGGTGTGGGGCAATTCCTTAGCAGAATCTGAGTTCTCTGCGACAATAACAGAATCCTTGGTAGAGACGTCTATATAGGGAATGCGAAAAACTTCTTGCGCTTCTTGAGCTATCTGATCGTAGAATTCAGTTTTGGTCGATACGTCATCTTCTCTATAAGAAGCTGCTGACTCAAATAGCAGCGATTTTGGATTGACGCTCGCACTTACTTCGTTGTCGGTGTTGAGTAACTCGGTGCAATTATTCCTTGTTATTTTGCGACTACCTGTCTGCCATGGGCGCTCTTCGAAGGTCACGAGACATAATTTAATCGGTAAATTAGATTGGAGAGGACACTCGGCTATCTCAATCAGTGAAGTTCTCAAGCAGTTAGACTCGCCGATTTCCATTAAAAGTTGGTATTGCACAACATTAGCGCCTGGAGGTACTGCTCGAGTAACTCTGACGATGCTGATGAGTTTATGTTTGAAATCGCTTATTCCAGCCTCGTCCATCGACTGCATAACTTGGTTACCAAAAGCAGAGAGACCAGGTAGAGACGGATTTAATTCGTAGGGGCATCCTGGACAATATTCGGATTGATTTGCTCTTACAGCGATAAATGGTCGATCGTTGTGATCGGCGGACGTTTGTACTTCGTGATCCAGACTGATGCTCTGATTTATTATTTGCTTCTCTATGTTTTCTATCACCTCTTGTTCCTGAGTATTTATCTGCTTGGCTTGTGGGTACAAGTCCATGCACTGAATTGAGTCATGGAGTACATCGATGACACCTTGCTCATGTTGTCGGACTACTAATGTGCAAGCCTGGCGAAAACAGTTTTCTTCTGTGCTTTTGCACCCTGGCTCCAAATTTAGCGTCAGTCTGTAGATGATGTATGGATGTTTTGTCTAAACAATAAGAAACAATAAACAGAATTACAATGTATACATTTATAAGATATAGATCATGATAACGGATAACTCTTGTTATCAGTAGAATAATTCAAAATTTATCTATTGGAAATATTATTATAATAGAACAATTATTTAATGATACATCGATTTATTATCTTTAGAAGCAAAAGTTTCAGTATTTAAGAAACAATCCATTCTAAAATACAGGGGTTTCTCAAAATTTTAACAATTCTCAACTTCCGATACTGTCAATGACATACTTAGCTAAAAGCTCTGATTCAACCGATATAATCATAACCGTTTATTAAACAAAATCAGGTCTCATTAAATGACGAAAAAGAAAGACTAATAATAAACATTCTCGACAAAAAGCATTCAAAGCGTCATCTAAGAATAAAAATGAATGTAACGGCAACCGAGCTTATCGACACGCGAATATACGCGCAAAAATAACGTAAACAAATCGAGCATTTGCGCATCAATTTTCCACTGCACACGACAACTATCTTTTCCGGAAAAAGAAAATATACTCGCTATAAAGAGTAGTAGTGACCCTTACATAAAATCAAATGATACGTTCAGTTCAAAGCATGCGTAAACGCAGAAATATTTACATAATCGTGATGAGGTGAACTTATGGGAAAGCGAACGTCGATAAGTGACTTGAGTGTAATCGCTTATATGTATAGTACATATATATACATCGCGTTCTCCGCGCTGAAAGCCCGGGACTCTTACTTCATCGACAAATCCAGTAGTTCTGCGTAATTCTCTCCATCTCTATTTCTCCGCGCGATATATACACACCAATAACGCTATTGCTGAACGTATACCCGACAACTATCGAGCTGTAAAATCCGGTGGTTTGCAAAATAATAGAGAGAGAGAGAGAGAGAGAGAGAGAGAAAGGAAAACAAGCGTGTATCCCGGAGATTCGCGCTATAGAGTATATCCTGTGTATATGTCTACTTACGTATACAGTGTATACATACCAGTTTCTGGGCGCTGATGAGCTCGCCGTTCCTGTATCTGGGCGAGTTCTCGTTAAGGGAGTTTAGGGCACTTTGGACAAGGAGATTAGAGATGCTGTTTAAAGGAACGTTGACAGATACTTCTTCGACGCGTAACTGAGCAACAGCACAGCCTATTATCAACAGACACAACGCAAGACCTGTTTTTCCGACTCGCGAAGCTGCCATTTTTTTTAAATCCTCTTACACTCTATATATCAACAGACACTGTGTCGTCTTCTCTGTTTTTTTTTCACGCCTATTTATAAACTCTACGTACTAACGTCAACGATGCGAAATATAAAGAGTATATTAGCTCTCTCTTCGCGCGCGTCGTCTATCTTCGTGTGCGTATGTAAGTGTGTGTATATAGATAAATACGCGTATACCACCTACCACCTCTCACTTAGTCGAGCTACCGAGAGGGACTAACTGGAATCCGAGTAGCGAACCAAGACCTACTGCGCGCTGTCTTTTATTTCTTTGTGTGTGCTGTGCAGGCGCGTTGCACGTTCCCCTCCTCCCTCCTTCTCCTGTTTTACTCCACCACCCGGCAGCTGCGCACATATGATGCTTTAACTCGCGATATATGCACACAAGTGTATACCTAGATATGCATATATACATGAACAAGAATGTTTACATATACGTTTTACGTGGAAACGTCGATTGATGTGTAATAGTTGTACATGTTTTATATTTATATACCGTGTGTGTGTGTGTGTGTGTGTGTGTGTAATATGTACGTATCAGCGAAAAATCGCAATTCGCAAGGGAACTAGGGAAGAGGGAAGAGGTTGCCGATAAACGTGTGTTTTATATTGTGTGCGATGATAATTTCCAGGCTTTGGAATTGTTCAAATGGCATGCATAATACGAGAAAGAGATGGGGTTAATAGCCGAATTGCGGTGTCTACGTTTTATTGAGTTCGATGAATATTGTTTCGGAGAAATGAGAAGAACTATTGAATCTGTCCAAATTTGAGGAAAATCATTAATCAATAACTGTCATGCCCATAGTTATAGTTTCTGTTTGTACGATCATTGATGTGTAATTTTACTGAGTTTGCAGATGAATTATATTTGAAAAACTGCGTGTCACTGAGCTAACATGCAACGTAAACAAAAGTATATCATGCAAATATTGCCAGATTATGATAAATAAGCAGTTGTGCAAATTCTCTGTTTTCGGAGATTCAAGAAAACTTGACTAGTTAAAAAAATAATTAAACTCTAATTTGATTGCTCAATAAATATACTGAATTGTTCTTGAAATTAGTTTCGAATGATTTATCTCGAAAATGTTACTATTTTTTCTAAACTGCAGTTATAACATTTTCATTCATTTGTTTAATAATCTTTTTTAATGCCCTGAAAATTAAGGGGTCGTCGTTTCTTGCTTACTACGCTGAGTTTCGTGTGCATTTTCAAGCAATTTCATGCATCGGATTCCTATATAAAATTTACAGTGATAATTTACTAGTAAGAAAATTAAAGCAACTTTCAGCAATTAGTAAAATTACTAAAATCAATGTAAATTGACACAGAAATGAGAAAGAGAAAAATGTTCAACTTATCGAAATATGTAATGCACATATACCCAATTTCAAAAAGTCTTATTCGCATATACGTACTGATTTACATAAATATCTATAAATTTACATTCAAGGTGAAAATATTTTATTTCGAAACTTTATTTTTGAACACGTTTTATCTATCAGACCCTCTTTTTGATAAACCATAAATAATGAACGTTAAATATGTTTGAGCGTACCAATACTCGATTACTTAGCTAAAGAAAGTTACGAAAACTTCAAATATTACGCGAACAGTATTTATTCATGAAGAATAATGCGTTACAACACGAAATATCACGAATTTTTTAATAAGTAATTATCTCACCGAGTATGTTATTCAATTCAATTTCAACAATCGAAGGCAATTTAGCATCATATTCGTGCGTGTAATTAGTGTTATTAATTATTCGTTCAAATGAAGTTTAGCTTTAATGACTTATGAGCAATTCTAAGCTGTAATGAAATTCCCGCTTAATTATTTTGAAAATCTGACGGAAACTATTGACAAGAGATTTTATTTATAAAACTAGGTTTAATTGTAATTTGCCGTTTGAACAATAATTGAAGTTATAAATTTTTTATGTTATGGCAATATCAATTACGGGTTTTTATTAGGATTTTAAGTTCCGAATCGCCGAACATCAAAGTTTTAATTTATCTCATTCAAATATAGCGTATACGAATTGAAAGCAATTTACGTATTATATTTCGTTGGGTATATAATAAGTGTTATTAATACACCGCCCAATTACAAATTTGCGGAAAATGACTTATGAGTAATTATATAAGAATATATTATGATGAAATATTCATCAAAAGTGGTTGTTTAACATTTATTTTTATGATTAAAACTAATGGAAAATAAAGCTCTTTTTGTAAAGATCACATTAGATATATAGTTATATTGTTAAATATAATTTGAAGAGAATAGAGATAAGGATTCTATCTAAAAAATTGTCATGTTTCAGGATACCGGCTCCCGATAACCTCAAACCCCCGCTCTCTGATAAGGACATCGGCACAAATTTGCAGATTCGACTCGCAACTCGCATAATTTCCGCAACTCGATCCTTTAAAAGCCTCGTGCAGCGTGCTGCTTCCGCGATCCGCGACCCGCAGACACGCAGGTATACGCATTGGGCACTACGCATACACGTGCTCAACGCTTGCGCACTCTGCATTCCACATACGATATGTGACAATATCAGAACATGAGAAATCAGAACTCAGAAGCCGCTTATTCTGGCCAAAGGCCAAGTGGCTCCGCAAAGAAGGGTAACAGAAGTATAGGTATACGATGACGTATATACCTCACGAGCCCATCTCTCTCAACCGGTATTACCGGTAACCATCTCTCTATAGATAATAGTCTTGTATGTATATATGGTATACAACAGTAGGCAACGCCGCCGACGAGAGAAGAAGAGCGGCAGCGCATCATCGCTACATCGCGAATACGACTACAGATATCGTTCTTGAAACGAAGTAGCCCGCGACTGAGAGAGGGGGGGGGGAGAGGGAGAGATTGCTCTCGGTCGTCGTTGTCGTTGTCGTTATCGTCGACCACCGTCGTCCGGAGTCCGGAGTATAAGCCTCTCTATAGCACCGTTGCATACGTGGCAAGGCGTTCGTCCAATCAAAATCCGCGTGACTCGAATATAGGCGTGGCTTGGATACTCAACTCTCTCGCGCGGCTAACACTACACTCTTCCTCGGTACGTCTCTCGCGCGCACACATTTGTGCTCGTGTTCTCTCGCACTCTTTGGGCTCTCCGCCGCGCGAGCCGCCGCCGCTGCCGCCGCCGCCGCCGCCGCCGCCGCCATAATTTTCTCTCGCGCTCGAAAAGAGAGACACACACCAGACATACATCGGAGAATTTACTACAGAGAGAAGTTTCTCTCTCTTTCTCTCTCTTTTCTCTCTTTCTTTCTGTAACTTTCGCGCGGCTACTACACGACGTGAGTTCTTACTTTTATTGCCGCAAATACACACATACCACAAGACAGAATATAATATAATATCAAGTACGTAATTCGCCGAGTGTGCAACCGGGCCAAGTGGCCTGGCCTCTACCAACCTCTACACTCTATCTGTGTGACACCTTCTTTTCTCCCTTCTTCTTCTTCATCTTCTTCTTCATCTTCTTCTTCGTCTTCTTCTTCTTCTTCTTATTCTTTTTATTATTATTATCATTATTATTATTACTATTACTATTCTTTTTCTCCTTACGCTTACAATTTCTCTTCTACTCATAATACATGTCTACGTGTAGCGTGTACTTTGCTATACACCTTCCTGATTCTTTCGGTTTTTCACCGCAACTACTGTGTGCCGTTCTCTCCTTATTACTCTCTCTCTCTCTCTCTCTCTCTCTCTCTCTCTCTCTCTCTCTCTCTTTCTCTTTCTTTCTCTCTGCGCAGCAATTCCTTACGTTCTTTGAGCTCACCGGTGTCAATCTCGGCGCTAAACCGGATTTCGGAGTTTCAGCGTGATTCAACGTGTCATCGGTGCCGGTATATTCCAGGCCTCGCGTAACTCGCCCGAGGGATTCCCATGACACGAGCGCTCTCCCTCTCCTGATTCTTTCGCGATCCTTCACCTCTGTCTGTGCTCTCCTCTCTCTCTCTCGCTCGCTCGCTCGCTCGCTCATCATCTCTCGCTATACAAGCCGCCTGGCTCATTTCCCAGCTTTCACCTGCAACCTGTACAAGTGTGAATCCGTATGTTCTTTCAGTCCTATCTATTGGTTCCTTTTTGCCTGCAATCTGGTGTATCGATACTCAAGATTCTTCTTGCATTTTCTACAATTTCTGTGAACCATAATGAACTACTTATGCTGCTTAATTGCTTGATGTATAAACGTTAATTGACTTTAGCGGTTGATACAACAAACTAAACTGTCTCCTGATATTGTTGTAAAACTGTGAATGTGTTTGACTTGTGCAGAAGAACAGCGAAAATGGATGTCCAAACTGGATTGGTATATGTGGCAGTAGTTCTCATCTCTGTCTTTGTCATTGGATGTGTATCCGTATTTGCCATGAAAGAGAAATCTTACGAGGAGGCTATTGCAGAACAGCGAAAACTACCGGACGATCTCCTACTGGGTAATATATAATATACTTTTATTATTTGAATAACATGTATCATTTGTTTTGGAGCGATCCTTTAAACTATCAAGAATACTTTGATTAATTGAAACAGGGAAGAAAGAAAAAACTAAAGAGAAAAAGCATAAGAATAAAACTGGTAAAAAGGTGAAGGAAAAGAAAGAGGAGAAAGAAGACAAGGAAGAAAAGCCCGACCATGTGCAGTTTGAGGAAACTCCTCAAATTTTACTACCTGAACCACCCATACAAGTACGTTAACAAAATTATTATTATATGCCTTTTAAGAAAAGCACACTCAAACTATCTTTGCTTTGCCAATATATTATCTATAGTTGTTCCCAATTTAAGTCTATAGAAATAATTAATTATAAATAATGCATGCGCAGAAACTACTACTAACTAACTACGGATTAAATTTCCAACATGTAAAGAGTTGTAGATGACAAATTCAACTACATCTGTTAGTACGCAGTCAACAGTAATTTTTAATATGTATAACTATATATATGCTACTCGTAGATAATGTTTCTCTAACCTTCCTTAACCTTAACACATAAGTTAGGCAGATTATTGTTCTGAAACTTGATTTTTTATTTGTTTCATGCATGAAACATAGTATGTCAGTTCACATATCAGTTGTCGCTGCACATGTAGGTCATTCAGAAGGACTTGAATACAATGTGTTAAGTTCCAGTCAACGCTCTCATGCTTAACTTATCATTTTTAATATGTAGTATAGTACTTGCAAGAATACTGTTACAAAAGAATATCAGAACATTAGTAGCTACTTTATTGTGCATAAGCATATGTATATGTATTTACACACTCACACACACACATATATATATAGACATTAATAACTTGTCTACTTCTATAACCATGGCAACTGAAATTATCATCACGTCTTTTTGACAACTACAATCAGTACTACCATTGTAATAAATTTGTTGTAAAGATTTTTTTGTAGTTTAAAAAAACTCATGTATCTAAAGTTTTCGTGATTTTTTAATTTATTACTATGCCTTGGTAAGTTATTTTACAAGATACTTGTCCAGGTCAACTATTTATAGAGTAAACACAATCGAGGCATATATGAAGTTCAAGAGAATAAATGAGACTGATTATAGAACCTTGGCTCTGATAGTAGTATACTTTTACTTGAAATAACGATTCACAAAAAACATATATATATAATATGTTACAAAATTGGAGATTATATTTATCAGTGAACAAGCATGCATTTGGATAATAACTTTAACTTTTTTATGTTAAAATTTTATCAACACAATTAGCATAAAATGGTTATTTACATAAGAACAAATATAGGATTTCTTAAGAGCTTGACAATCTGGATTTATTAATTTCAGGTATTTTTGCTTGGCAAGAAGTCATAAAAAAACACTCTATAAGGTGAAAAAAAGTAAATTATACAACTTGTGATCGAACAACTCATGTTGCTAAAATAATTTTAAAAGAAGGGTCACTTTCATGCTGACATTTTATTTTCCATTGCTTATTACTCATGATTTTAAAAAAATTCTAAAAATAATGTATTCAAAATGAATATAAATAGTCAATTGAATGTTTAAAAAAAAAGTATTATAAAAAAGATCATCATTTTGAATACTTGTTGGAGTGAAAAAAACAAGAATGTTTTCTATTACATTATTTGACAAAGTGTGCATGAATTCTCTACTACCTATCTGTCTCTATGTAAAGCAAAAAAAACAGTATTTAAATTTAGTGCTTATATCACGCTTTGCTTTTGATTGCTTTGGGTTTATAACACCTAAATACAACTAAATAATTGTGGAAGATATTGACATTTGGGATATAATTGCACATTATGCTTAACTCTTGGGATGTTATTTGTTTGTTTGCATTGACATGCACTAGGAGAGTGGCAAGGGCAGTAAGAAGAAGGGAAAGGTTGAAAAGGTAAAGCCAATCCTTGTTAATAAGGATGAACCAGTGGTTGTTGTAACTGAGCCAAGTACTTCGCTACCTGTTTCCACACAGGAAGGCAATCACTTTGAACTCACACACCCCAAGGATGATCTCGAGCTTATCAGAAGTCACAGTGTGAGTGGTTTGGTAGTTTTCCATGCATCAATAAATTAACCAATAACCAATCCATTTGCATGCAACCTTTAGACATGTTTTAGACTACTGATTAATCAATTAATGAACTAACAAAAAGCAAAAAACAAACTTAGAAGGCTGAACGCTTTTACAAAAATCTTGCTTTCTTGCTAAGTATTGATGTATTGAACAGAACCCTTCAATGAAATTTTACTAATGAACAATGCTTTCTTTTACAGCGTGAGAATTTGAGTCAAATTGTGCAGTCAGAACCAACTGTTGTGGTCAATAAATCGCCTAAGGAAACTCCAACCAGAAGCAAGAAAAATGCCAAGGAGAAAGATTCAAAAAAGAAGGACGAGCATAAGGAAGAGAAGAAGGAAACTTCAACTGTAGGTACTCAACCATCTGCCAATATGAAGGAAGTAAAGGATAAGCCAAAAGAGGCAATGAAAGAAGTAAAGGAACCCAAGGAACCTGTCAAAGAAAGTCTAACACCTCTTCAGACCTCCAACAAGGAATCGAAGAAGCTCAAAAAGAAGAACGACATCCTTGCGCAGATCGGTGAGTCAAAATTTTCAAGATCCACCGCGTCATCTTCGTTTTATCGACAGAGAAGATAGAAAAAAATACTCGTAATCGACGAGCTGTTTTTTTCAAACATCTATATCGAGGAAACCAATAGCGTGCAGCATCGGGAGGGAGCCGATCTCACTTAAAAATAGGTCCGGATGCTTGTTATCAAAAAATTTATCGTTCTTCGCGAGATATCTGCGCATATCTCGAGACTCGTTGCGATTACGGTCAGGCCCTGGACACGTGGAATTTGGTGAAATCATGTCGCAAATGCCACGTGTCTATGTACGTATGCACGTATTTATATATAGTTATACATCCACATGTTTAACAGGGCTTTTAAATTTCACTCTCCGCCGACTCAACTATTCGACACACGCATGTATAGATAAACGCGGAAATGTGCTATCCGTTATCATAGTTAAAAAGCGTTGCGCTTTTGTGTCAATTTCCCTCCTTCTATTCTAGAATAGATATCTGATCTCGAAATAAGAATGAAAGAAACGTCGACGAAAGCATCGATCGACGCGCATGTCCTTTACGTAACCGCTGCGGAAGATCCTTAACTCTCTCTTTCTGCGCGCCCCTAGAGCCGCGCATTCCATACAGCTGGTAAAACGTCTGCTCCGTTAAATCGTTTTAACATATTCATCGGACGAAGAAGATAGAGGCACACTACTGTGTAGTACACAGCATAAGCGCGGCAAGTATATGAGAATAAGATCAATAATCTTCTTTATTATTTAAAGCTAAAGAATCGATCCAACCGGCGACCTTAAATAAGCCGACGTTGTAAATCTAGATTTCATTATATCGCGATACCTAAGGCAGTATAAACTGGCGCAGATTCCGCATGACTTTCGAGAGTCGTATCCGTTTTTCCCACTCCGTTGCATATAGATATAGTTATGCGTACTATATGTTGTATACATATATGTGTTTCGATGCCACGGACTTTAAACTCGTTTCCTCTCTTTTTTTTCTATCGTTGTTTATCACTTGTCCATTTAACCAGGGGGTAAACAAACGGTGGGAGGCAATTGTTTCTGTTTCTGTAGACGTGCGTGGGACGCGAGTATATAGTTGCGCGCGTTTACAGCGAGGAATTTGCCCAGGTCAAAATCATATACCTGTGAGAGCGCTGGAATGCGGCTGAGGTAGAGAATCAGTCCCGTTCCCCTTCCCCATCCCCTTCCCCTTCCCCTACCCCTTCCTCAAACACTTGGGTCATTGTACCGAACAGTATTACCGTCAAGGCTGCTTCTATATATTAGGAACAACTTTTTATTCACGATTTCGGTTTACCGAATTGGTTTTTTTAATTTTATAAACGATCTACATAATGTCGATAATAATAATAATAATAAGGACGATAATAATGATAATAACGATAATAATGATAATAATGATAATAATGATAATAATGATAATAATAATAAGAATAATAAGAATAATAAGAATAATAAGAATAATAAGAATAATAACATTTTGGGCGGGGTGCAATTGAAAAAGATTATTCTTCATTACACATTTAATGACGTTTATTTTCGTTGAGAGATCTATTATTTGAGAGGATTTTTTTTAACAATTCGAATAGGACACTCGGAATCGATCGATGAAGTATTGATAAAGCAAAACCTTGGCTGCTACGTGGCACACGGCTGGTGCCATAGATATATAATATACAGCGCTCGAGAGATCGAAAAAATGAAAAATGAATGCTTGATTATTACAGGTGGTGACAAGGACGGGGTGAACTTTTCCCTGCTTAAGCCTCTCGTACAGAAGGCCGAATTAAGTCGCAGCGAGATCCAGATCTTAATCGACCAGCTGTTGAATAAACAACAGGACAATCCATTGGAGCACGCCGAATGGACGGAAAGTCGAGCTGACCCAATAATCAAGCTTAAAAAACAGCTAGCCGATAAGGAGAAAGCTCTGAAAGATGAACAGGAAGCCAGTGTTTCGGTACAAAACAAGCTTTTGGAATTGCGTACCGAGCTCAATGGAGAACGCTCTAGACTTACCGCTAGCATTCGCCAACTCGAGGATGCACTTAACGCCAAGGTCAGCGAAGCTCAGACTCTTCACACGCGAATGCAACACATTTTGGAGAGCCATGCAGCTGAAAAACAAGGTTTCTCTCGGCAAATTGAGCAATTACAAGCTAAAGTCAACGAGGATGCAACGATTATTCTCAAATTGCAAGAAGACCAGGGTAATTCCCAGGGACACCTGCAACAGGAATTACACAATCAGCGAAAACAAATGGATATACAGTTCGCTCAAATGCGCGATAGCGAAATCGCTCTCAAAGCCCAGCTTGCTCAGAAACACGTGGAATTGCAGGAACTGCAGGGCGTTAATATGACTATATCGCAAGAATTGCAGGCCACCTGCGATAGTAGCTCTCAAGAGATCGAGATGCTTAGGCAGGAGATTACAATTATGCAAGAACAAATCATGCACTCCGAGGGGCAACTGCAATTGTACAAAGAAACTAGTGACAGGCTCCAAGAGGCACATCGACAACTAGAGGTATGCTTTGTCTAAACTATAAGAATCTCAAGATAAGAATCTCAAGGAATTCTCTGATTTATAAATATTTATTTATCTATTTTAGGAATCTCGACGAACCCAGGGTGAAATGGATCATAGAATTAAGAATATGCACCGCCACGAGCAGGACCTACAGAAGCAAATGAGTTGGTTCCAAACTGAACTGGACTCTGCAAAGGCTCAAAGTATCGAGACAAATGCCGCACTAGAGAAAGCGCGCGCCGATTTAGCTAAGATGAACTCTGACGGCACTGCTACTGTTACCGACAGTAGTAGCACTATCGAATCTCCTGAACTTGCGGCTCAACTTAAAACTAAAGAAAGGGAATTGGAAAAAGCTCTGTCCGAAGCTAGCAAAGCTCAAGCGGAATTGAAAAAAACTCAAGCGGATATTAAGAAATTGGAAATCGAATTGACAGAAGCCAAAAATGAATTAAAATCAACCAAGTCTGAACTCTGCAGAGCACAGGATAATTACAAATTGGCACAAAGTGACTTGATCAAGTGCCAGGAAGAATTACGAGAAATTCAGCACGTGCTAGCGCAAACTCGAGCTGAATTTTCGAAAATTAATAGCTTCACGAGCTCGGCTAAAGACAATAAACATGGCGAGGCAGAGCTGAAAATTTTAAGACTACAAGAAGAAAATGATAGGCTTTCTACACAAGTAAATACATATTTTTCAAGTGAAGCTATTTCATACATCATAGTCCTACAATATGTTTTCTTGTAATTTTAGTTAGGAGGAATTGGAGACTTGCAGAAGGAAATCAATCAACTACGCGAAAAAAACGAATCTTTATCAACCCAATTGGCAACATCTACCGAGCGTCCTGCTGTTGAAGGCCGAGAAAACGGAATTGAAGAGAAAGCCCAAAAGAACAGCATTCAAGCAGTTGAAAACTTCAATTTGTACGTTTATTTTATTTTATGGCATTTCTACGTGCTTTAGTTCAATTTATTAAAATCGATTTTTTAAATTATTTTATCAGACTGGCACAGAAAGAAGATCAACTCGTTGCATTGAAAACAGCTCTCTCGCAGAAAGAGAAGGAACTTAATCAATTGGGAACTCAAGTCGAGTCTTTGAGGAGTGAAGTCAACAACCAACGCAGTGTTTCTTCCAGACTGCAAGATGATTTGAACTCTGTCGGAGCTCTCCTGGAAAACGAAAGATCAAAAAATAATGTATGTTTAATTTGTAAACTAACGTTTTTATAATCTTTCAGAATGCTTCCATCACTTTACTTCATTTCTTCATCTAAATAACAATACGTTTTCCGTTACTGTGCAGCTTCATGCTAATAAAATCATTAGTCCTCTAACTTAATAAACATCAAATTCTCAGATCATTATATGATCTTTTTTTTTCTTAACTGTAGGATTTGCGAAGAAAAAATTGGAAAGTGATGGAAGCTCTTAATTCAGCAGAGAGTCGTATTAAAAAAAATACAGAACCAGTCGTAAGTTAATTTTCACACCTTCAAAATTTTCATTTACTAATTTAATTGTATTTTAAGACTCTACTTTAGTACATAATAACAATAATAATTTTGATTTAAATTAACAGAGCGATGTACAGAAACTTAAAGAATTTAAGATTGAAGAGCAAGAAGCTACCAAAGCTCTTCTACAAAGGATATTCCCCGAAATCAAGGTATCTGAGAAGTCCCATGATCTATGGATGAAAGCCTTTGAAGAGCAAGTTTACACAGCCCTTGACAAATTGAAATTCGACACTAATTCAGAAATAAACAGCTCAGAACTCGAAAAAACTAACAAAAACCTGCAGGCTATGGTGAATCATTACAAGCAAATTATAGATGACACGGTAAGGATAAAATAAATATAATATATTACATTAAAAATAGATTTGTGATTGATAATTTATTTTCACTTTAGGAGGGAATGTTGAACAAACTGCAGAGTCACATAGAATCCGAAGAAAAACGGTGGCAGGCACAACTTCGACAAAAAGAGACTGAAGTTTCTAATCTTAGGGTAGAAATTCACGATCTCCAGGATAAAACGTCAGATAACAACGAGGTAATTTTTTATATTTACTAGAAAACCTTGATTTCTTTTAAATTTACTGCAGTTTAATCCTAAAATATATTCGATTGTATAAATATTTAGTCTACTTCTTTATTTGTATTTTAAATGTAAAATTGATTTTTGGTTTGATAATCGTGTACGTTAGATTTACAAAATGATACATATTAAACAATCAAAGGGTTTGCTATTCAAAGAAAGTAAGAGAATTAAATGTACTTTTAGCTGTGTAGAAAAGTCACTTTCTACTATCACATATGAGGTATGAAAATCTTGAAAATAATGAAAAATAATTCAGTAAATTGTATTAATTGTGTTAACTATTTAATAAGTAAAATTCATCAGTATATTATAAAAAAGTTTTTTACTAATTAGAATATTATTATGACTATTTATTCAAACTTATCGATTCCGAAATTGCTTGAAAATTTATATGAATCGATAAACAACTACGAACTTATATTTGATAATTCTGATTTTATAGTTGCAACAGAAGATAGCAGATTTGGAATCAAGGTTATCAGAAACAAAGTCTTTGAATACTAAAGCTGAACCGGCACATACACCAAATCGAGTGCAAGATCTCGCGATTTTGGAACAACTTCAGGAGGTTTATATCTTGGTTAATCGCATAAGAAATAAAAAACAAAAAAAAACTGTATTTATTATTTTAGGAGAAGGCACGATTAACGCAGCAGTTGCAAACTGAAAGTAGCAAACGAGCCACGTTGGATGCAGAAGTAGCAAAATTGCTTTTGCTTGTAGAAACAACTGAATCTAACTTATCACAGGAAAAGAAACTCGTTTCTGAGTTACAACAGGAAGTGTCTCATCTTAAGGTAAATAAAATTTGTTGTTATGTGAATTTATTTAGTATAGAAGTTAAATGTATTGTATTTATTATAGAATGAAACTTGTGGTGGCAGTAGTAGTTCTGATCAAATGACATTAAACGGTCCTCCTGTGACTGATTCCCCACAATCCGAGGTCAGTATACAAAATAATAACTAATCAATTTAAATATTATCATGCGATAAACTGCTTTACCAAACAAACGTTTCGAATTTAATAGCATGGAAATTAAAACAAACATAGCAATTTTATAAATAAATTTGCTGATGTTTAAAATGAACTTCGATTCTGTTTAACATTTAACAAACGAACGGCACTGCTATTTTATAAGGATATCGAATGCATTATCCTTATATAATGTTGATTAATATATCCGTAATTCAAATACTGTAATGCGCTTCTTAACCGAGTCGCTTAATAAATAACCCGCAGAGTATGATAAATTATTTATATATCGAGCGTGAATAATGCTTAGCTAATTGCAATTATAACTCTATGTGTTAATATTTACAATAATTTGATAATCTCATTTATTACTCTAAATCAGAAAAACCTCCGAAATATTTTACCATAATCTGCGAAACTTCATGTTCATACATTATGTTTGAACATCAATTAATATAAACGTCAATAATATACAGCCAATGGTAGGAGCGCAATGTCTGATAGCTGCCTTAGAAAATACCCTCCTCAAGAACACTGAACTTGAAAACAGTTCTTTAACTGAACCCGAAAATTCGGCCAAATCGCAACAAGACATCGACGACAGCTCCCTTACCTCAAAATTTGCTTCCAATATCTGTCAAACGACAGACAATGTTATACAAAATAACTGCAATCCTTTGAATGGCCCGCAGCATAAAAAGCACAAGAAAAAACGGAAGGTAAATTCAGAAAAAAAATCGAAAAAAAACTCGAAATTCTTTTGAATAACTAGTCAAATTGTTTTTTGCACTTTAATTGTAATACAACAATATGAACTTGTATAATGTTTTATTTCTGTGTATTTCGTGAAAGTATCAATCCAATATGTGACAGAATTGCTTTGTTAAAAACAATATTTACGTCTTTCTAGTGCTTAAAGTATTATTGGATAGCAAAATATAATGCATTTGTAGTAATTTTGTTATTGTTGGGAGTCAACATGGTTTTAAAATGACATGGTAATCCTTTAAAGATTAGATAAAAATTATGTTTCTATCTATAATTGCTATTTAACTCGTTTCATTTTTCTCTATTTTTAAACATCTCTCTAATTTAAAAAATAGGCCACCAATGCATGAATAAAGTTTCACTCTAAGATTTTACATGCAAACTTATTCCCAGTGTTTGTCCTTGTGTATGAAAATTACGCGAAGAAACTGCGGTGTAATGGTACAATAAAAGAAAACTTGATCCTTTTGTGCAATACGTTGCCGAAACGACATTTCGAATTTTGGTGGTGGGTTTTATAAGCTGTCTGACCAATATACATATTTTAATAGAATAGACAACTTGAAAGAACAATGTTGATTGCATACTACATGTATAAATTTTCAAGTTAAAATGAATGTAATAAGGACGATATCAAACTTTTGTTTGAGAACTAAATAAAAATTACTTAAGAGTAGGAATAAAGCGCACAGCAAAAAATACTCTTTACAGCAGTGCTATCGTTAAAAACATAGAACCATTGTGTTTAGTCTAACATTAATAGCAATAATGTGTCTATTGTGTTTTGGTTGTTCTGACAGTCCACTAAGAAACCCATGGCAAAGAGGCGCAGACTCGCAGGTATGCAAACAAAAAATGTGATTCCATCAAAATGTTAGCTCTTGCCTTTATACTGAAAGGGTCAATGCTAGTCAGCTAGCTATCTTTTTTTTAATTTTTTACATTTTGTCACCTTTGGAATTGCATTTCGTTTTAATTCAATGTTCATTAATGATCAATCATTGAAAATTCATTCACTTGTAATATTCGTCATCGTAGTCTTCCACAAATAGCCATTTTGCCAATTCATGCCTCATCAAAGTGATTATTTAAGGTATTTTTTGGGTTTATTTGAGGTAATCAAGCCACTCTTTTAATTCAATGAACCTATATATATTTTTTTTTTTTTTCATTTTTTTAAATTCATTGCCATTTGTGGATTAGCTAAAATATAAAACGAATTTCATATATTTAAAAAACCCCTATTGTGACTATTTCAAATTTTTATTAAGTTTCCTTTAATTTCTTTTTGAAATGATGTTTCTTGATTAATTTAATAATCATGTGTGAATGTGAATATTACACTAACAGTTTGTTTTTTATTCCCTTATTGTTAATATGTATCAACACACAGCTATTAATTTTAATATCAATTCGTTCAATTTAATTTTATATTTCATTAACAATTTATTTATGTCAATTGCAAAATCATTAAATATACAGTCATAGACATTTGCTAGTTATGAAATAGGTTCTTGTTAAAGAAAAATAAGAGTGGCTTTTGAAATTCTTTTGCTTTATTGTACAAAGATTTGCGTTATATAACTGTGATGGTTAGATCTATTAAAATGTAAAATAATGATTATACAGTATTGACTTTAATGTTCTTTCGAGTGGAAAAATATTGTCAATTCTTAAAAATCAAACTAATGTAGGGCAGCCAAAGCAAATAACACTAAAAATGGTTCAAGTGTAAATAAAATGTGACGTAAAAGATAGATAACTTTGCAGAAAAATAACCAATATACAATTATAAAAATAAAAGCACTGTTACAATTGTAATTTTTAACGGCACAAACACTGGGGTAAAGGGTCCATGCACTTCTTCTAATATTTTTTTATAAATATAGCAAGTTAATAATATAAAAAAATAATAATGTTAAAATATTCATTGGCTATATATATAAAATGCACAATTCAAACAAACGCAGCATAATAAGCATAATTCTTATCTAAAATTATTATCACAAAACCTCTAAGTTTTTATAGCAAATCAATAGTTTTTGAAAGCTGTTGCATACATGCTTTTCATCCATTTGTCATTTGCATTTTATATTGACGAATTCTACATGTCTTATTTATGATAATATGGAATAATAGACAGGTCCATAGCCTTCGGTCATCCAAAGTTTATTAATGTATAAAGAAGATAAAAATAATTAAGCAATTATAAAATGCAACTAACTGTCTGTTGGCTTGGTAGTTTTTAAGCGAAGCATTTGTGTTTATGTTTAAATGTTTTTAGTTTAATGTTACTATGCTAAGTCCAATTATATGTATATTGTTTATGTTATACATGGTTATGCCATACTACAAAAAAAAGTTAAATATGGTTAACTGTATTTTATTAGCTAAATAAGGAAGTTTTATTTTTCAAAGTATATAACGAATTAAACCTAATTTGAGTTTGTATAATATGCTAAATGGTAATTATGCATATTCTAAATGGTTCATCATATTATAATAAATACATTTAACTTTTTTTTCTTATATGTATATGTTTATTTATATGTTTATGTTAGCATGAGCAATTGGTAAAGGTATGAATATATTTTGATTAAGCATATTGAAAAGGTTAATATGCTTATTTTAATATAAAAATTTAATCAAGGGAAAGCACAATTCACCTGCATAATATGGAGACATGTGTATGATTTATTAATTTATAAATATTATACTTTCAATGATATATATATCATTAAATTGAAACTTGAAAAGAATTTATATACTAAGTATTTGTTAAGAATTTTGTTTTTAATTTAATCAGATAATTAAACCATAAAAATTTGTAAAAAGCTTTTAAAAAAATTGTACAAGTTAAAAAAATATACCTGTACAATTATATAGTTTTGCAATTATATTGAAAACCTATGTGTTTACATCAACATTAGATAATTTTTTAATTTGAATGTTTAACTGAATTACAGGGTGGTTCCGGAAAAAAGTAACTTCAAGGAATAAACTCCGTTAATCAAGTCCGAAGAAAAATGCTTTATAAAGGAGAGACGAAGATAAATGTGTCAAATGCATGCGTGGTCATGCTGGGATAACACAAACAGCAGAGACTTTGCTATCGAGAAGACTAATGTAATTGAAACACTACGGATAATGTTTATTATACAAATATCATATTTTATTATGTGGATGAAATATAAACAATTAAACACGTAGTTAGTAAAAATGATTGGAGGAATATTGAAAATGGTGTGTGTAATGGTTACATTAATAGATGTAAATGACGACTCATACAAGATGTAAACCGAATATGTTGTGTCAAAGAGCAGTATGCATTTTTCGAGAAGAGATTATTTTTTTGTTATATAGAAATCAAACGGTCTAAAAAATATAGCTTACACATACAAGCTATATAAATATATTATATATATCTGATAATTCGCAATCAATTTCAACGAAATGCACCTTGATTAAATAAATGTCCTTTTTATGAAGGACACGATACGAAGTAAGTGAGCGAACGGTGATTTTTTTAACGAGCAACCGATTGTTCGTAATAGGCGATTTTCATTAAATTGAATTACGAAAATATTACAAATTGTATCATACATTAATCCGCAACTGAGATTTGTCTCGGACAGTAAAATCAATTTGTTTGCGTCAAGAGAAAAAAAATTAAATAAAGCATGTGCAATAATAAATGAAAAGAAGATTATCGTTATCTTCTTCAAATATACGACAAATTTTAGTAGACTTTTTAGCAAAATAAAATTCATTATTGATTACTTGCTTGCGCTTGTGTAAGTTTCCAAAAGAGCCTTCAAATAATAATAGATCCATTCAAAGAGTTTTTCAAATTATCAGAATCGCTGCTTTCTTAATTTATTAATAAATATATAAAAAGTTATTTAAAAATTATAAGCATACTGGTAAACAATAAGTCTATTAAAAAGAAGGAAAATCTTTGTTATTTTTTCAAAAATTGAATTTATGGTTAATGGTTTTATGGATACATTTTAGTGGAAATTAATTTAGTTGTAAGCCGACATTTAATTACTAGAAAGTTGATTTAATAATTACGCGTCTAAAAAGATTTTCTTGCTTTTTAATCGGCTTTCTTATTTCTGTTTTATATCATACCTCATGTTCAAAGAAATTCTCTGATCTATGAAATCATTATAAGATTAAAAATAATAAAGGGGTAATTTATATAACAAAAGTGATTAACCACTTGAGTTACAAAATAAACGATTTATTACTTAAAGGACTTACAGTTGCTTTTTCGTACACCTTATATTTACATAATAAAAGTATTTTATTGAAAAAACAAATTATCTTAATAATCTACACAATACATACAGATGTTTATAATAGTATCTAATTAGCTTTATCAGAAATATTCTTATTCTTATCATTATTATTTACATCACGATAACATAAAGGTAAAAAAAGAATTTACTAATGAATTTTTAGCTAAGAAGGGTTTGCAAAAATCCAAGAATGTAACTTCCTAAATCTTCATCTTGATTAGTCCAAGAAACATAAACAGTTTTTTGGTCATCTTCATCTCCTTCAACTTTAACTACAACAGATTCAACTGATATTGAACCTTCGGTCATTTGAACGGTCCAGCCGGTTAATCTTTCTTGAAGAGGATGTAATAGTTTCTTAGTAGTAACTACTGCCGGTCCCGAATCTCTTACTTCAATAGCAGATGTGAATCTCACTACATGTTTCGTTATTCCTGCGGCTTTGGAAAGCTAAAGCATAATTAATATTATTAACAATTACATAACTGTAGTTTAAATATTTATTAGAATTTAAATTGCCTCGAGAAAAGTTAATGATTAATATTAATTACCTCATCTGTATCAACAAGACATATGCCATCGTCACGGCACATTAATATACTGTGCAATAACCGTCGTCGTTTAGGATCAGGTGGCAACGCAGAATACCTTTTGGCTTCAGATTTGAGAAGTGCTAGTGATGCATCAACTGGAACTTTCGTAGTTGTACTAATAGTGCTTGTTTCACCATTTGCTGGGTTATAGCAATTTATTCCAAATTCTTGTTTAATTTTATCTTTTAAGTACTCCATTTTTGCAAACTCCCCATGAACCAGCATGACATTTTTAGGCTCGCAGTACTGTATCAATTGCATTATACCTTTTGCATCGGCATGTGCAGAAAAAGACATATATTCAACTGCCATTTTAACTTCAACGATTTGGCGATTTTCAAATTCGATTCTTTTAGCGCCATTTAAAACCTTATGGCCGACAGTACCTTGAACACAAAAACCAGGCATGATTACCATGTTTGCTTCGTTAGGTGCCCATTTTTTGAAAATTTGTAATGATAAACCAGCGTGTAACATTCCAGGAGTAGCAAATACTACCATTGCCCCAGGATTATCAATATATGATTTATCAAATGGTTTGATATGTTTGAAATCAAACATATTTCTTTGAACAAAAGTTTTCTTGATTTTTTGATTCGTCCAAGTGATAAACATTTTGTAATAATTATTGGCCTTTTCTGTTAAACCAAGAGCGAAATAAACTGGAGCTTTCAAATTCATACGCTCCCAATATGTTTCTAACAAAATACATAACTCTTGTGCTCTGCCTAAAGCAAATACTGGAATTAGTACTTTTCCACCTTTGTCAATACACTCATGAACCTTTTTTAAAAAATCTCTCTCTCGACATCTTTTGGAATCTCTAATTGTAGTAGCATATGTTGATTCTGAAATGAGTAGATCTGGTCTACACTTATCTATCCAAGCAGCTCCTAAATGTCGATCTGGAGTCATATTATAGTCACCAGTGTATACTATCGATTGTGAACCAACCCGTACCCAAAACATTGAAGCACCAAGTACATGCCCTGCATAATATGCTTTGATTTCAAGTTCTGGATCAACCATTACTGATTGATGTAATGTTACAGCAATTACTTTCTTCATACAATCTTTTATCATTTGTGAAGTAAAAAAGTTACTTTCTCCTTTACGTTCCACTGCAACTTTTCTCATGTCCTCTAACAAAATTGGAGCAATAGCTTTTGTTGGATGAGTCATGTAAATTGGGCCAGTATAGCCTACCTGAAATTAAAATAACAGATGATCATATTTTACAAAATAATCTTTTAAAATCAATTTAAGCACATATTCATACCATTTCTGTAAAATAAGGCAGTGCTCCACAATGGTCAAGATGAAAGTGAGAAATAATAACACAGTCGATGTAATTTGTAGCTGGGCCTTCGGGAACAATGTAGGAAAAATCTGGAAATCTTCTTTCATCGTTAAATCCCATGTGCATTCCACAGTCTAACATGATATTTTTTCCACCCATCGATACAAGTATACAACTGCGGCCAACATCTTGTCCAGCACCTAATGGTGTAACTTTAATATCTGGCATGTTTGTAATTGTTAATGATATTGTTAATAATAATTATCACAGTGTCTTCTCCTGGAACCAAAAACATAGATAAATCATCATTCAGATAATAAAATCAAAACTTTGCTCCGATTGTTTATACAAATTACCATTGAAATGCGTTGAACGTAACCTTAAAATTCTCTCATTTTCCGGAATTCTTAAACATGTTAAAAAATAAGTAAGCTTTCATTTCAATTTAGTATCATTCTATGTAAGTTTCGTAAAACTAACTAAATACACTATTTCTATTTAAAAACTATAGACTTTATTTATTCAAGGTCACAAATATCGTTTACCACTTCAACTGAAATTTATGCATAAATGCCGGACCGCGCACGCGTAGACATATATTGTATATTAGGTTTAGGTATATATATATATATATATGCAACTGTATGATGTCATGAATGACATCTACTATTCACGCGCTTCGAAAGCAGAAAATTCATAGATTTTAATTCATTTATTTAACCAATTAGTTATTAAACTTCATTGTGCAAATGAAATTTGTTCTATGAATTCTTCAATGCATACTTCAGTTTTTTGTGTGCATTTGCATTTATGTACACATTAATGCAGTATTTAACTATTAAACGAAATATTCATAGTTGAAAATAATGAGTATTTTGTCTTAACTCACTTGTTACCATCAGTCATAAAATAAGAGCATTGTCTATTTTCTGCAGAACTTCACTTGCTGTCATTCTGGGATAATGTATACATTTTTCATCGTTAAGGATTCTTGACAAGCTGAAAAAAACATAATAAATGAGTATAACATATCCAAAAAGTTTAAAGATACTTGGTATAGAATTCAAGCTTACCTAATACAAGATTTTGTTTCGTCATGATTTTTATCAACGGGTTTATTTATTCTTTGAATTGAATTTAACATAAAAATGTTTGAAATATAATTGATTTATTTATTTGTTTATCTATTTAAATAATGTTTAGAAAATCAAATGAATATTTTATTGTATATTACCTATACTGATGCAAATTCAACGTTTCATTTTGAGAAATGCAGTGTCTCACATATTTTATGTTAAATACATCCTCATCCTTTGGTATAGAAGATTTATGAGATAAAATAATGCATTCAGAATCTTTATTCTCATAATCAATTACTATTCCACCATGTTTCTGTAAGTATTGTTATAAATCACATTTTTAATTTTATTAATAATCATTAACATGAAAGGATTATTAAATTTACCGTTATATTTTTAGAAACTTCATTATATTTGATTGTCAACATCTGACCCTTATAAATGCAAAATTTCATTTTTTTATTCGGATTTATACAGAATAATTGTCGTGCTTCCATTGTAATTTAGGATAAATTTGAGAAAAATACTATTTTCCAACGTGCTTCACAAAAATGTAGCTGTCAAAATTTGTTGTTCTATCGTTTAAATATTGAAATGTCAGTAATACCGCTGATGCTGAAATGTACATGCGACATGTTTGCGCGCATGGTATGTAATGCCTCATGCTACCATCTGGGTCTAGCATCCCACCCTTTACAATCTCATCGCCATCTATCGGCATAAACCCTAATAACTTTTTTCATTCCCGCGTAAGATAAAAAGTATTATGTAGATTTGAAATACAATCTATTTATCTATTAAATTTAAACAAGAATAGAGTTTGGGATAAAAATGATGAATGTAACGGTAAAGAATAAGGTATATTTATCGTGTGCATTATCTCTATCAATAAAATTACAACTTGATTACGAAAAATATATAATTAACTAATTAACGTTTGGTTATTGAAGCTTTTTCTGTACAAGTTGTTGACTAATCATTATGGTAAAGTTTTGGACTATACTGGGATGTATAAGCAGGAAGTCTGCGTTGTTCAGTATTCATCCCTTCCCTAGATGCATAATATCTTCTCTCTATTACTTTGTCGAAAAATCTACTCAATTTGACGGAAGAACTCGTACCAGCTGCTAGTGACCTTGTTTGTCGACAGTCCTACAGTAGTAAGATACATTAATTAAAGGGGAAATTAAAAATAATTTTAAATACGAATGAAATTTAATAGTTACTAAAAATATTTCATCAGCACCACATTCTTCAGCAATGGTAGAAGAACGTCGATGCATACTTGATCTTACTTCTGCTACTAAATCTGATTTTGTACCAACTACTAATATCGGAATCTAAAATAAATTCACATGAAATGTAATTTTGATTTCTCATTGTTTAAATATGTAAGGAAAATGCAGCAAACCTGCGTTGAGCCTACAAATTTTTCTGGATCAAAATCATCAAAATGTTTTGATTTGAAATTACTATTGTCCTTACTCAAAACTTCTTCCAGCCATTTTTGTAAATTTTGCTGTGATTTTCTGTTTGTTAAGTCATGTACAAGTATAATGCCTTAAAAAAATCAACATACACAGTAAATATTAATAATTAATAATTGTCTTTCTGTATATCCTGAACTTTAATTTTACTTTACCATTTGTTGGACTATAAAAAACATGTCGTGTATTTTTGTGACTTTGACTGCCACCAACATCCCATAATTCTATAAAATATCTCCTTTGATTAGGTGTACCTTCCTTGTATTCGTGTAATTTAACTTCTACGGAACATCCAATAGTCCAAGATGGATTATTAATAGGCTGTTGTTGACATATTAAATGTGTCAAGGAGGACTTTCCCACACCTGCACAGACAAAGAAATGAGTTAAAAGTTAAATAAACCAGTACTAATAAATTTAACCTAAAATTCAGGGAAACTTTTCAATTTTATAAAAATTCATATCAATCCTTTCATTATATAGTTCATCCATGAAAGTAAAAATGTCCTAATTCAATTACAACAGCTGGAATGATAATTAGTAAACAAATATATGTCTTTCACATGACACATCGACGTCCGAAATCAATAAAATATTGCATTTTGTTAATTAATTCTATTTAATTATTCAAATGTTTACCGGAATCTCCGACAACAATGATTTTTACTTTATCAATGGCTGCCATTGATAATCTATATTTAATGCAGAAAATTTATCATTTGCGGTCTCGTTCTGGGCAAATATTCAACTCTTTAGTCTCATCTGATGTATATAATAACTCAAATCTTCATTTATGACACTCTGCGACCGTCTGAGTCTGACAGGTGCACCGCCGTCCGTCGTGTTTTATGACTATAGCCGAAGTCATAACCTCGAATTTCAGTGTAAACGAAATGCGTTTTAGATATGTACGTTAAAAAAGAAGAAAAGAAGAATTTTTAATAAACAATATTAATTATAGATGTAAGCTTACATTATATTATAGGTTTTTTCAATTATTTTGTAAAACGATTTTCTTTAGATTCATAAATATTGAATATTCAATTTGCGAATTTTGTCCTGAGTGTACTTAATGGATTTTTAATCTAATTTGTCAATTAAAAATTGAATTTTAAATTTAACAAAATTTTACAATTGAGCAAGAACTGCAGAAAATCAATGAATTGAGTAATTAAAATACTGATTCATTTTCTATTTTTTAGTTATTTTCCAATTTAGTTATACGTATATTTTGCTATTTACACAAGTATCATGTGTTTCATTGATATTGTTACAGTTTCACAATGAGTTCCGAAGAAAGATTAATAACAGAAGTTCCTAGTAGTTTAAAACAATTAGCTCGACTTGTCGTAAGGGGATTTTATACTATTGAAGATGCACTGATTGTTGATATGCTGGTTCGAAACCCATGTAAGTTCAAAGGTAATTAATGTTCTGAAGCTATTATTAATTGTCTTTTAATATTTTAGGCATGAAAGAAGATGATATCTGTGATCTACTTAAATTTGATAAGAAGATGTTAAGGGCACGCATAACAACACTTCGAAACGATAAATTCATTCAAGTAAGATTAAAAATGGAAACTGGTTCAGATGGCAAAGCACAAAAAGTCAATTATTATTTTATAAATTATAAGGTAATTTATTTTTTTGACAAAATGTTTTTTGGAAATAACAATAAATTTCTGTAAGTGTTTAAAAACATTGAATCAATTTCAGACATTTGTAAATGTAGTCAAATACAAACTAGATTTGATGAGAAAAAGGATGGAAACGGAAGAAAGAGATGCAACCAGCAGAGCCAGTTTTAAATGTACAAGTTGTTTAAAAACATTCACAGATTTAGAGGTTGGCTCATTATTTCAAAATGGGTTATATATAAAGTAATATTCGTTTAAGATTTTTTAACTAATTTTTTTTACTACTACAGGCAGATCAATTGTTTGACATGAATACTGGAGAATTCAGATGTACATATTGTCGTGAAATGGTTGAAGAAGATCAGTCTGCTCTTCCCAAAAAAGACTCCAGATTGTTGTTAGCGAAATTTAATGAACAATTAGAACCACTTTACATTCTTTTACGAGAGGTTGAAGGAATTAAGTTAGCTCCAGAAATTTTGGAGCCAGAACCTGTAGATATTAACACAATCAGAGGGTATGTTGATTATTTAATTATGATTATATTCAGTATTTATTTTAATAAATATTTTTTGCAGTATTATTGACTCAAGGAAGACAAACAGCTTGCGTGGACTCAACGAACAATGGTCTGGAGAAGCAACTAGATCATCTGGATTTATGGTTGAAGACACAAGAGTAGATGTATTAATAGGAGATGAAGTACAAGAAGATAATACTAATAACAAGCGAAAGGAGAGACCGATTTGGTTGATGGAGAGCACAGTGATAACTTCGGATACTTCTCAGGTAATTTTTTTGCTTATTTTAAGTGAAAAATTGCTTTATGCAGGAAACTAATTAAGTTAATTTTACACACAGAATGATATAGGAAATAATCAAGACAGTATCTTGGAAAAAGCAGCTGCAACTGCTACAAATACGAACGCAACAAATAAACAAGGTGAAGACATTATGTCTGTTCTATTGGCTCACGAAAAGAAAGGCGGTGTGAACGCAACTGCTGTCAAAGCTGTACTACCTCATGAATCGAGTGATAGCAGTGACAACGAAGATGTAGGAGAGATGCAAACAGTCGACACAGGTTGGTGAAATAACAATCGAATAAAGCTTATTATTTAGTAAAGCTTTGGTCTACGCGACAAAACGGTAGAATTATAAGATTTGTTTGTTGTAGGGGAGGTAGAAATAATGGAATCAGATGATGATGATCAAGTTCCAACTGTTAACGTAAACGGCAAAAGTGTGGCAATAACCGATGTAAACGATGCACTTATAGCAGAGATGACAGCTGCAGAAAAGGAAACATATATACAAATCTATCAAGACTATTATTCGTCAATGTACGATTGAATAAATCACAACGACGACAATATTTTCATTGTAACAATCGAGCAAATTTATCGTAATGAACGTAACAAGAGATGTATAATATTTTGTATAAATAAAAAAATGACGTGTTTTTCATAAATGACTTTGTTAGTGGTGTATTTTTATTGTAACGTTGTTTATTTTTCAAATTATTATCAAGTTACAACAATCATAACAATAGAATATCGATTGAATATTATTGAAATTCTTTCAATTGTCATTTAACAAAAGAAGAACTGGACGTCGTTGGTTAATAGCTTTATTTCCTTTTTATTTTCTAATGTACAGCAAAAACATAACAATACCAGGAATCAATAACGTTGAATAGTAATAAATGTCCATTATACTTCACGATTAAATAAGAAATATATGATAAATAATTATCAAGATTATGTCACTTCTGGTAAGTCGGGAAATGTGTTATTTTATAAAGTTAAAAGTTATTAAAGATAAAAGCTTACTTGAAATCAACGTTTTTTTGTTCGCCTTCCAACGGATTTCCCTTCGACCACCACAATCGAAAAGAAATCCCCAAGACGATGTTAACAAAGTTTTCAAAAATTTTTTTCTCTTTTTTTTATTCTTTTTCTCGTATAATGTTTTGCATGCATCAGCGCGAGGACAAACGCGACGTTCTTAAATAATTTTGTTTATGTCTTATTGATTTTTTAGTTTGAAAGACGGAATTTTGAACGGAATATTAAAAGAAAAGAAGTTTTTCTTCGCGTCATTGGGAAGCGCGCTCCAAGGTTTTTCAATTAGTAAATCATTTGGTAAATCGTCGATCGGTAAAAGCAATCGCGCTGCACTGTCTCATAATGTCTCATTGACTTATTCGGGTTCGTTAAGACGCAGGCGCGCAAAATCTTCGAATACGATATTGTCGTCGTCGTCGTTTGCGTAGTTATTGTCGTATCGGTTTCTATCGATGCTTTTGGACTTCTTCATTCTGTCAGTTTTTGACGACTCCTTTCCGTCGCCTCCGGTTATAGCACCTGCGCGCAGCGTAAAATCCATTTTATAATATATTTGACATTTCAATGTGTATTACGATAATAATTATATTAAATAATTACCAGATATGAGTGTTCGAAGTTTGAAAAAATAAAATTACCTTGAGCTGGATGCATGAGTTTGAAGGGTACGTCGGTGATGAGCTCGCCACCGAGGGTACCGCAGTTAAGTTTCACACGGACGGAATACGAGATTACAATACCCATGTTATCGTTGGGGGCCTTGCCTTCGGCGACCAATGTCGAAGATGCCAAATTCACGTCGTCGTCCTAAAAATTTTCGATTTTTAATATTAGATCTCCTATTAGGTAATTTTGAATTTCCCGCCGAATAATATCATTATAATTATTAATATATTTTCAGCATTCTTGTCTTTTTTACCTTTTTTTTTTAATAAAGCATACTTACAATGCCTCAACTTGGCATTAAACTACAATGACTCGACTTTCATTATTTAAACACATATCGTGCAATATTATATTGTGGCGGAAAATTGGGCTCTCTTCGAAATCGAAAAAATTGTATTCGGACCTTAAGATGTCCATCGAGAGCTATTCCTCGGCGATCTTTATTGCTGCTGGCCAAAGGCACGAGATAAAATTGTTTCGTGAAAGAAGCACCTGGTGTAATGGGACATCCTTCTCGAGTTTCTAAGCTGGCGACATGGCGAGAGAATTGAGCGTTAACCATGGTCACTTCGCAATGTTGGACAACAAATAACTGCAACAATATACATCATTGTCTGTTTATGTAGAATTTAACAAGTAACAATCCGAGCTTTTTTAAATGTCCTATTAGATCATTGAAAACGTTAATCCAATTTGTTTGTTTGCCTAAAGCTCTAAGCCAATTATTGGACTGGAATTATGAAATTTCCTTCGACAGGCTTTTCACAGTGAAAATTTCACTGCACATTAATCTACACATACACGCTCACACACATGCACACATTTATACAAATAATCATATAATCACCTTGATGTTCTTCACAGCTTTGCGGGAATTGTTGGTAACGATAACATTAGCCGAAACTTTCTCGCCATGATAGTAGATTTCCTTGTCGAGTGTCACCTCCAAATTAAGTTTCCCCTGTGAGAATGTAAATCCCTTCGATACCAATGAGCTCGGAAGTCTTCGTCCGCGAGTAGGTGGCGCGAATTGCAATTTTTTAATCGCTAACGCAACCGACGACCGTTTGTGGCCCTGAAAGTAAAAAATCATAAAAATATATGTGCATTTGCGAATATCATCTATGCCTGGCTTATGCACCCTTGTACATGCATTACGTAATCTACTCGAGCATTGAAAATTGAGTTATGCTCTTACACGCTGCACCGCTCGCGCTAATCTTTATTGAGTTATTCCGTTAAGGCATCGTTCACGGACACGTGATAATACAATAACGACTCATATACGACTATATATTTTAATGCAGATATTTTAATGCAGATATTTTAATGCAGATATTTTAATGCAGTACGTTTTCCATGCAATGTAATGTCTTTCAATATTTGTGCGCTTTTACCTTGTCGTCCTCACCCTCGGCAACGTAGATGCGGACGGTGTAATCAACTCCGAGAGGTTTGCCTTGGTCATCGTCTCCGGGTTGAAGTGTGACGGAGCTTGGTGAATTGGTGGGAAAATTGAAAATGAATGGGTAAGCGTTGGAACCCAGCTTACGGAGCAGACGGTCTTGGATCGGAGTGTGTTCTTGTTTTTCCTTCTTTTGAGGTATAATCTGCTCCTTACAGAGGACAAGTTCCTTGCTGAACTTGACACCCATGACCTCATCCTCTTCTCGACCATATCGGTAGGTGGTCGTCACCTGTGTGCGTATTTTATGTCTTTTTATTCAACGTATCTTTAACTTTTTAACTTTACGCTTTATTAAATTTGAAGTTCGCTCGACTCACCGATCCATAAACCTTTCTGCCCTGGAGGTAGTCGTTTTCAATGACAACGATGCCATCGATGGGATCAACATAATCTAGATGATCGATAAAGTCACGTTTGCCCAGGTAAACCGTGACCTTTCCTATATATTCCCGAGAAATTAGATCATTGAGGAATTAATAAGAGTGAATTTGACGAGTTTGAAATATTATTCTCGGTTATTATTCGACTATTTCGCTTTAAATTGATTAATATTTTGTATAAGTGTTATTAGTGACAAATGTTGTATCATAAGAATAATAATTTTAAATTTAATTTAATTCAGTCGGGTCTGAACAAATAATAATGATTAACATACAATAGTTCATTTTAACTATGTTGAAAAAAATTACTCTCAATTGTTTGCTTATATAATAACTATAACTATAACTATTTGAAAGATTTAAATGATAATACAACGAAGTAATAATACTGGTATAGAAATAATTTAGTTTACCATCAATTAGCCAAATGCAAGTGTGCTTTTCTGAATATACATTTTATTTCTTTGAATGATTGATTATCAAGAATTTTGAAATAGTTTAACCAGCAACTAAATCTAATATCAGAGATAATAATTATAAGTTTAAGTTGTCTAGATACAGAAGAATTTCCATGCATCGTGAAAGACTTACCATTAGGCGTGGTCTTCTTAAAAACTTTAACGGCCACGACATAGGCCAAGAACAGAAAGGGAATCATTTGCGCCGGTTTTCAGCTCCTCTCGCGACAATAATATTCGCAATGCACACCGGATGGACGAGAAACAATTTTGAATTTAAAATTAATCCCGACGCCTCCTGCACCGGGAGTTTGTTTTTCCCGCCCAGAAGTGACGGGAGCTTGCAGTTAGTGTCATCCTCATATAGACTTACTGGGGCTTCATTGCGCTACCCCCGAAGCCAGCCTCATACACTCGACTAACTGGATCATTCAATTATAGGCTGTTTCAGCCGAATCCGATTAAAAATGCATATGCGCCACGTATCCTTTGATGGATATATATATATATATATATATATATATGCAAAACGTAAGGAAAACGTCAGAGTAAATCAGTTGGGATAGCTCCGTGTTTTCGTGACGTCGATGTTCGATGTATATCTATTACTTGGTTTCTTTTACATTTAAGATGGTCGGTTACGCGTATTCCAATACAATATTTCTTGGTATCATCAGACGAATTGATATGGGATGGAAATCAAAAAGATTTTTTAAGACTACTCATTAGCATTGTCACTGTTCTGCTGTTACGGATAAGAATTCAGTATTGTCGGTGTTGTTTGAAACGATCCTTTTATTTAATCATTTTTCCACTCTAAGTAATCGATAAATTTTATTTTCCAGTTTGAAATGACATCAGATGTAAAACACGTCAACATATAGAATAATATTAAAAAATTTTCAGTCTTAAGATTTATTTTTATTTCAATAATAATTATATGCTTACAGAGTATGGAGGTATATTCAAGTCGATGAGCTTCGAATCCACTCGAAGTCGTGTAGCGCAAAGTCGCCACTGCAACTTCACAATTCCTCGGTCCACACGTGTCCACATCGACCTTTATATCATTCTTCTTATAAAGCGCGTGTTTTTTTCCTTTTCGTGTAATTTACATAAAACTTAAGTCTACATTGTTGTTATTGTTTCCATAACTTATAAATATTTATACGGCTCGTCGCTATTCCCTCTCGACGTCTTGTGTTACTTATTATGATATATTATTTTTTACAGTCTCCGATTTATATCAGCAATCGGACAAAATAGCAGATGTGTATGTATGTATGTATGTGTGTGTATGTGTGTGTGTGAGTGAGTATATGAGTTCTATACATTTGGACTATTATTATTCTTGGTTTCGCTTTCACGCTTACATTGTGGGTGTGTATGAGCGTGTATGTTATGTATAAAAAACACGTTCACAGTTGGTCATCTACAGCTTGTTTTCACTTTGATATCTTTCGTTCTAATTCCCGTTGTAGTTGTCGTCATCATCGTCATTTTACAAAAGTTGAAACAAAATTGCAAACGGACACAAGTTGCCAAAAATTTACAAGCTTGAAAATAAGCATAAAATGGAAAAGCAATAAATAAGGCGTATCATATATGTATACAAAAACATTAAGACCGGCGATGCAAAAGATTCCATATTGATGACGCTGTATTATGAGCAATTTTATTCGGTAACTTTTAACAGAGTCGCGATGCACATCTGCAAATAATTTCGATTTTTTAACTCTTGTACGTAATGGACTAATAAAATTACATTTATACCTCGCGAAGATCAATAGTTTTTGTTATGCTAATACATGTGAGAGCATTAAATTGTTTACCAAAATTATAAATTAAATAAATACATTTATAATGGATATCCGAATTCGTCTATAAAAATAATGGCTAACTTTTCCAATTCGATAAAAAAAGTAAACCAAACAAACTTATTGTTATACAGATATACAATATTATGTATAGTAAAGTAAAGTAAAATAAGACCTCCGTCTGTCGAGTCCATACTGCTCGTTTTTTCACGTTTGTAACTTTCAAAGTATGCACGCACGACGTGTACAAGTCTATGCCAAAAAAAAATAAAAATTCTATGTGCAAAAAATAATATTAATGAAAATATCGAAACGTTACAAACTTGAAAAACCAAACTAAACGAGCTATATAACAATATCAATAGTAAATGGTAGTTTATAACAACTAAACGCAGTAAATATTGCTAATATTTAGGCACATTAAACGTATAGATTACTAAGGCAAGCCGTTGCTACCAGGGAACAAAGAAGAAATTCATCAAAAAAAGGAGAGCTGTTAAAACTTCTTTCCAAAAGTTTATTACTTACAATGCGTCCGTACAATTCCAAGTTTCAAGCTAATTTGATTCTTATTTTACAAATCAACAAGATTACATTATCATAATAGGTTAGGAGTTGAAATGAATAATGATAACTTAAGAATGAAAAATATATTGATCGAGGCAAGTGTATGTAGTAATTACCACTTGTTTTTTCCTTTTTTTTCTCAGATTCAACGTTCTTACACTTAGATTGAAGATTAGCCAAAACACAATAGTATGAGAAGTTAGTTTTTGAGCCAGAGACTATTTGAATTTTTAAGAATCTCCACAAAACTAAAGCTCAAGCTATAACTGTAATTTTTTTGTTTGAGTTCCCCGATAATAGTGCCGTTATTTAAGTAGATATTACAGAAATTAACTATACAGAGTTGAGAGCATTAAAATTGTGTGATTATTAAGAATCAATTGTACGGTATTATGATCGTATATTCGAGCCTGAATAATTATTTATCAGACAGGCAGTGAATTTTGACTTTTTTAATGGCACGTTGATTATAACGAGGAGCTAAAGATTTATTACTTCTTTTTTTTTCTTTCAAAAATATATCACGTGTTATTACAGAAAAGTATAATTTTATACAAACCTTCGTCTACGTTCTCAATATGAGCTTACGAATTTTCAATTTTAATGATAACTGTAAAAGTTATACAAAATTAAAAAGTCTTAATTCTCAATAATGCACCTAATTTACAAATATAGTTAATTAATGTTTAGGCGTCGACTTCTGATATTCCAGCATAGAATTTAACATTATCAATCTATCCACCTACAATGCCTGTGTATGCACATCTTTATATACTTAGTAATTATGTTAATTTTTGCATAAATCTTGTATGCATGAGAATAAATGTAACTTCTATTTTGAAAAGTGTAATTTAAATTTAGTTCATATTTCGAATAGCATCGTTCTGTCTACAAAGTGAAAATAGTTTAGCGCATATATACAATATTATTTAATATTAATATCAATGCAAAATGTAGAAATGTTTCTTGTCTAGGAAATTTTGTAATTTACAGTAGTATACAATTTACATTTTTTCAGGACAATTGCTATTTTCTCTATTTTAATGTAAAAAAGTCACTTAAAAATACTTAATTTGATTTATTAGTACTTAAGTAATTAGTTTCATAAAAAATTAATTGTATATATATATATAAGTATCGTTTATGAAAAAGTGACCATTTCTGTCATAAGCACATACAAAAACATTGTAGGTATATAAACTATACAGCTCTTTAAAGCACTTGACGTCGTAAGCAGCTTTAAATTAAAGTACCTAGCTAGTATAATTCACAAAAGTATTTGGTGCTCGAAAATATATAAAGAAAATTAGTTCAATGTAAGCGATCCTTCCTCTCATAATGACAGGCAGGTACCATGAACTAGTAATGCTCGACGTGTCAAGATCATAAAGGATGCAAATCGTAGCAAATTCCTTTCGATTCGACTTCAGCAAGATACTAGTTTCTTCTTATATAATACGAGTTCACGATGTCGACTTTAGACTCTGACAAGAAATTACCAAATGTCAGTTTGTACTATACCCTGGTAATTTCGATAAGGCAAAGTCACAATTGCATTGCTATATGCTATAAAAAGAATGCAGTGTTTCAATCATAGAAAAATTGACCTAATTTTTTACAAGCATCACAAGAGATATTAAAATTTCATAAGAATTTGAATTTTCACAATCTCTCGGATACTTTTGGTACTTTTTTCATCGCGACATATAAACCAGTATCTACAAGTGATTTTGCATTGACAATGGACTCTAGACGTAGTTCCCTGATACCAGCGCGCTTCTAATACTAAACAGTACAAACATTGTTAGTTTAACTAGCAAACATTGTGGATTTTTTTATTCGTAATGTGATCGCGTTTCATTGCAAACTTACTAAACTTACATCACTAAATCTTTTCTCGTCAACTTTACTGTCGAACCGTGTTTCTGGTTTTGATGTGTATGACATTGCTTCAAATCTTCCCTTTTTACTTGTCACGAGGTGGCGCTGCTTACCTCTGCTCAAAAATTTAAGCAAATTTAACCCACTTACTGTAGAAATCTGTAATTAAATAGACATCTATAAATATATTTTTTTTATTTATAAATTTCTTTATTGTCAAGACCATATTTTACTAACCTAACGTTCTTTACAGAAACTTCCTCTTATAGTTATCTACCATCTTTAGGACAAGTCTGTAACAAAAAAGTTAAATCAATATTGAGTATTGACTACAACTAAAGAAAGATAATATTTAAGAAAATAATAATATTCTTACAGCTTGGTGCAGCTGCTGATTCAAATCGTTTCTGAATCTGGTCATATGTAAATTTGACAAAAGCATCGTATTGTTCTGAAAGTTTCATGTTCAAAATCTGATCATATTCTTCTCGAATTTGTGTTTCTTGTTCTTTGAGCATTCTTTCGCAGATCAAGCCAACCTGCAAAATTAAAGAATTTGAGTTAATCACTAAAGCGATATTAATGTTATCTTGAGATAAGTATGAAAAGTCAATGTACCTGTCTAAATGTGAAAAGAGGTTTTTCTTTGTTGCTGGGACTGGAATTGTAACTAGTTGAACAAGATGGAGTAGGTTGTGGAGGACTTGCTGGACCTTCCATATCAGACGAATCACTTTGTGGATTGAAGTGTAATTGTTTACGTTTGTGTAATCTACGAATTTCTTCTCGGATATTAGCTGCCATTTTCTCTGTAAAGTCATGAAACAAAAAGAAGAAATGAAATAGTAAATGTCATCTTACATAATTGACATCACAGTAAATTACATAAACATCAAGCAAACAAAGGATGATAACAGCATTGTTTATCATAGATTGAAAGAGCTATTGTGTGCCTATAAATGGTGATAATCCTAAGCTGAACATTCATTCAATATTATCCTGTGCATTACAGACATAGGGAAAGCATAAGTTTGTATACAGAAATGAAATTCCGTTACTGCACCCAACAGAACTGCGAGAAATAATAACAACAAAGGCAGTCGGCTGTTTCTTCAGCCAATAATGAAAAGCGCCATGTAATAATTGGAAAATGGAAGGCAAACCTTCGAATAAAATGTTAAAGCAATATAGTTTCACATAGTGCGCACGACGGCACGACGCAAAATTTCTTCAAGTATTGCGTATACGTATACAAACACATACATAGTCAGACAAGGCAACGGAAACGGAAAGTCGCCACAACCATGCCTGCGCATAACCTGCATTATACATCATCCCGATATGTATATATGACTAAAGATCATTTCGTCATGTTTATTTCCTTCCCGTGCGTCTATATAATAAACTAGTTCTGAGCATACAACTCTATTCTACATACGCATAATGAGTATTCGATTAGCATTGTGCACAATATAGTGTGATCGCACGCGCGGGCGCGCGCGCGCATAGGAATGTCCGTTACGGTATTACCATATGATTTAGTGAGCGTCAGCGTAGAGCCCTCCCCCATATAGGAGTGAAATCCCCTCGTGTCCCCTGCGGTACAGTACTACGTATTGCCCTTCTCTCTCAGTTTTTTTCGCTCCTTCTCTCGCCATTCTATGCCCCTCTTTCTCTCTCCATGTCGTTATATAGGTAGCCTCTGCGGTGGCGGCGGCCGCGGCCGTCCTAAATACGGGTTTTAAATCGCTCTCGGCTGAGGCTCTCTTCGCCGCCCCTACGAACTACGAATCAGTACACACACACACACACACACACACACACACACATATATGCACACAGCAAACGGAAGTGTATACGAGCGTGCGAGAGCTCGACGGGGCGCGCCTGCCTCGTTTCTTTTTTTTTTTCTTAAATCTCTCTCTCTCTCTCTCTCTCTCTCTCTCTCTCTCTCTTTCGCTCTCCCAAAGGAAATGCACGCCGAGAGAGTAGGCAAACGAGGTGGGGAGGAGAGAGAATTAGTGGAAAAAACGCGTGCAAAAGATGGCCGAGAGAGAGAAACCGGACGGAAGGAAGAAAGCGTGGTAGTTGTAAAGAACTTACCAGGCGTTAGCTTGGCTGCGACTTCGCCAAAGGGCGAGGCATTTTGAGCTTTCGGTGTACCCGCTGGTGTAGTCGTTGCCGGAGGCGAGACGCACATAGGCACGCATCGCCGTCTCTTGTTTGGTCGTCCATGACTGTGCACCGGGTCGAACTCCAGGGACCTCTTGAGGGTGGCGCAGGCCATCTTTTCTACAGAATTATTCTATACTCTCCTGAGTGAAGCACACAGCCAATGAAGCTATTATTAGTCTTTTCTTCTTGTCCTTTCTCCACCGATGACGACAACGATACTCTTTCTCTCTCGAACTCGCGGAGATCTACACTCCGGAAGATGTTATACTATATACTCTAATACCACCAAAACAAACACACACAATCGGCCTTTGATGTATATATGTATATATATTCCTTTCTCGCTCGCACTCTTGCAAACAATATGGCCGCCACGCACTGCTCTCGAGGAAGCTACGAACTCCTGATGTTATTTCACGCACTCGTCGTGTATACGTATATCCTAGTGCGATGTCGAAACTCAAAAGGGAGTTTCGGTCCCTCAGAGCCGACGAGCTAAGCCGTCTTTTTCTTCTCCCGACGAGGCTAGAAAAATACGTCTATATATACATGTATATATGTGTGTGTATGTGTGTAATATAGCGTGAGAAGACAAGCGCACGCGACGACCGTTGCTGGTGCTGCCTAGTGCACGAAGCGACTCCTACTGCCTTCTCTGCTCGGCAAACGCAATGTAGAGTGTACTGAAGGCAGCTGATGGCCGACTATCTTTGTCTCGCTTACGCTTATGGGATTCTATACATATATATACATACATGTATTTGTGTGCGCAAGTGTGAGTCGCTCACTCTTCGCTCTTCGTTGAATCGCTATTCGCTGTTCTCTAGTTCGCTGTCTCTCTTTCATTCTTTCGTATGTGTGCTGTATGCTGTATGCTGTGCAGGTATATATATAATATGTCGTATAGTCCTACCACTACAGCAGTAGGCTAGCGCCTTTTTGCTATATACATTCGCGACGTGCAAAAAAGAACGTGTGGAGGGGTTATATTATGTATACTTATGTCTATATGTACTTTCGGGTTAGGCTCAGGGAGCATAAATCAACACCAAGAAAGCTGATCACTAACGACGACGATGGCATTTGTTCTCAACTTCCGTCACCTTTTTTTCTAGAATTATAATATGCTTTTCTATTTTTCGAGATGACCGCCCCCCTCTCCTATTTCTATTCCTTTTTCATAGGATTGTCGCTACTCACGTATACCTAAGAGAAAGACGGATCTTTTCTTCCTTTGAATGTTGAACTAATGCGACTATGCTAGTTCCGACGAATTCCTCTCGTCAGATACGAAATAATGCTGTGATGTGGTGTTTGAGAATGAATCCGTAGAGATTTCGTTCTTTACATTTTTTTTTATTCAAAACGGTCATATATTATTTTATTGCGTTTTTCTTTCTTTCATCGTTCGTATATAATACAGTACACTATACTAGACATACGCTAAGATACAATGATAGTGTTTGCGTAATTATGTAAAATAATTGTATTTCTTTTGTTTCGTACAAATACTGCTTCTATTGGCAGGCTTATGATTTTACTCTCTTATCACATTCATTACTTATTCTTTTTTTCTTTCATTGAAAAAATTACTTAGAAGAACGGTGATATGAATCCCATTTTTTTTTTACAATAAAAATCGTTAGGAAGATATATAATATATATACTCAAGATGCAGTTGAGCAGATTACATACAATATGGGAAGAAGTAGTATTTAAAGTAAAAAAAACATGATCTTTTTAAAAACGTGCATTTGAAAATCAAAATTTGATTATCTTTGCTACTTTGGGATTACTAGTAGATAAGCTTTGTGTAATATAAGGAATGTCAATTGATTTTTGGAAAATTGTTATGTCGTTGTTTCTTATAGATGCAATGAGCACTTGACTATAACTGAATAAAAACACTTTATGCTCATATGGATGCTTATAGATTAAAATAACTTAATGTAGAAACAAATAAGTGCTCAGACATATTTTCCTAATTGTTAAGGACTATTTTGGGGAGTAGGAAATTATAGTGTGTCATAACACAACAATACTACTATTATTTCTACATTTGTGGTAATTGATCAATAGGAGTAGCGAATTTGAAGTCTTCAGGGAACAGACGAACTGCATGTGGAAACATTAATTTATATGATTGCCTAATTGTAACATCTGCAACACCAGCAATATCTCCAATTTCTTTTTGTGATTTTTTATCTTCTGAAGCCTGAATCAAATTTAATTATTAAAATAAATAAGTTGGAATATAGTGTTGAAATTGAGTAAAAAATTTACATTCTAGCAAAATTTATCTCACCTGTGAAGCCATGTAAATAGCAGCAGCGGTAACTGAAATTGGTGATCTACCAGGAACTACATCTAGCTCAACAGCTTTTCTTGCGATATGCGTAGCTGCTCTTTGAACCATATTTGGCAAACCCAAGTTTGAACAGAATCTGGACATAAAGTCTCCTGTTGTAATAAGATCCACACTAGTTTCAAGTGCTTTAAGAATAAGTTTGAAACATCGTCCTATTTCTTTTTTGCTTATTTTACTGACTGCACAGATTTCCTTAAATGTACGAGGCACTCCTTCCTGGCGACAAGCAATGTATAAACATGCTGAAGCTATAGCATCATTTGCACGACCTTTAAGATTTTTACCATCGTGCACTTGCTTAAAGAGATTATTTGCTCTATCAACAATAGTTCTTGGAAGATTGATACGATCTGCCATTGCATTGATTTCACGAAATGCATTAATGAGTGTTCTGTCTGAACTACTCATCTGAAATAAACAGACTTTGTGAAAATTTCCTGAATACATATTATTGATCATAAATATTTAACTTACAGTTCGTCTATTCTGATATTTTGATACACCAAATGCATCAAATGATGCAGCCCCTGTACCAGGTCCAATGATTGTGGACAAATCTGATCCATTGAGAAGAGGATTTTCTGGACCACCAACACGAGATGGATCGGTACCAGCCTTGTCATTACTAAATGTTCGCCATTCCGAACCTACATCTATCACTCTAAAATGAACATAACATATTTACCTAATAATTCATTGTTATATTATTAATATTACAGTTATGAATGATTCCAATATGTTTACCGGTCTCCTACTACTAATCCACATTCTGAACAAATTTGGTCACCAGCTCTATAGTCTTCTATCAGTGGAGCTTCAGGATGAGCATAACAACAAACTTTATTCGTGTCTGACCTATATTAATTAAAGCAAAAAATTATTTGCTTGAGTTAATCAAATTACAATTATGAAGTATAAATTTAATATTTTTATAAAAAAGAACATAACATTTTCATAAAAATATTTTTAAAAACAGTTTTGAAGTTTTGGAATTCTCTAAATGTTGAGACAAGCTGATGTTAAACCACGTATAGAATTGCTAAAACTTATGAATAGCCAGTAATGATAAAATTGACCAAACTACTAAAATAATAATGATGTAGTAAGCCATACAACATAACTGATAGTTTATCAGTACACAAGGAAAAGCATGAAAAAGTAATAAAATGTCAATAAAAAAGTAAAAACAGCCATTAACGTGTACACACGGCTCTCAATATTATTCATTTTCAATTCGCAGTACCTAAAATTAACCTAAAAACTATTGCAAAAAATATCCAATAGATTAAAATTTTATTTATTAATTTTTGTAAAAAAGATTTTTCTAAATTTTATGACACTTATTAACGAATATATTATACCGGAGACGCTAGAAAAACTCGATACTTATTTTGTGAAAAAAAATGCACATCCCGCGTAAAATATCAATGACATTGTTGACACTGTCGCGACGCTTTTCCATAAACACTCGCTATTATTCACTATTTTTTTCTACTAATAATGAATTTTGGTTAAACTTTTTCAAATAAAAACTAATGAAAACCGTCACCTTGAGTGAGTAGCCATATTTATTTCATCTATATTGTCAATCTGTGACCTGTGAGCTACTACTACACTCTGTTCTTTTTTGTTGTGTATAAATATAACCTGTAGCCTGTAGAGCGTTGTAGGCTACAACTTGTACCCCCCCCCCCCGTTGCAGCCTGCAAGTATAAAAATTTAAAAGAAGTAAATATATCGGGTTATAGATATTAAATTGCCCTTTCAAACTATGTAAAAATTTTAATTTGCCCATTTTTAGTTTTTTTAGGAAAAATAAATTAGTAGTTAAGACTTAGCTCAAACATCAATTAGCTGTATTTTTTTTTAATTAAACCTATTTGGAATATCCAATTAACGCGAAAAAATTGCCCTTAGGTCGATTTAATTTGCCCGCTATGAAAACACAACAAAAACTAATTAATTATTCTTTAAATTAATAATTTTATTGGTACGAAAAATTAACCCGCAATTTGAATGATTCGTGTGCATGTGCGGTGTTGCCAGTTCTCGAGTCTGCGCAGTTTCGCATTAGATTGTAGTGCACTCATTGACTGACTCTGTATAATCGCGCGCTATTTGAACAGTAGAGAAAAAAAACATTGCATACCGTTTGTTATTTGCAGTTTTCACATTTCAAATAAATTATTATTTTATGTTACCAAAGCATTATTAACGTGTAATACTAACATTTTATATCTAAAAAGCGTGAAAGACTCGTAATAACAAACACTATAGCATCTACCGTTCGTGATGCTATTGAAAGGGCGCGCGGTAGGGAGAGCAAATGAGCGCTCGATTATCGACCGATAATCGCTCATTGGTTAATAATGCTTTGACAACCTTGCTCCTCAGTTATACTCCTAATAAAATAAAATAATTAGATTAATTAATAATATCTATAAAGAGGATATTAGATCAATTCATTAAATTGAGATGCTTTTCAGAATACAATAGAATAAGACTATAAACAGTTGTAAAAACATGAAACTAAATTATATTATTTAACATAAAAATACCGTTTCAACAATAAAAATTTAATAATGATGAAAAATTACGTTATATTCGAGTAAATGACGATTCTAAATTCATTAGAGGCAAATTTTTCGAAGTAAAGATTGTGAAGACTTGCATACTGTTGTAACATGTTGCTTCGAATGTTAACATTAGAAGCAACATGTTACACAGACTTTTTAAATCATTGACTTTTTAAGTCATACACTTTATGTATTCCGTGAAATGTAATACATTAATTTAAAATTCATACTAATCTAGATTAAATTAGAAACACATTTGAGACTATTTGCGAGTTATTTTATTTCTAAGAATGTCGCATATTGCTGAAATCAAGTTTAATTGTTTATATAAAAAAAAGAATTCCTGACAAATTCATTCAATAACAAACAATATGCAATATTGTTTGTCTCTACTGTTCAAATAGCGCGCGATTATACAGAGTCAATGAGTGCACCACAATCTAATGCGATACTGCGCAGACTCGAGAACTGGCAACACCGCACATGCGCACGAATCATTCAAATTGCAGGTTAATTTTTCGTACCAATAAAATTATTAATTTAAAGAATAATTAATTAGTTTTTGCTATGTTTTCATAGCGGTCAAATTAAATCGACCGAAGGGAAATTTTTTCGCGTTAATTGGATATTCCAATTTGCCAATAGGGTTAATTAAAAAAAATACAGCTAATTGATGTTTGAGCTAAGTCTTAACTACTAATTTATTTTTCCTAAAAAAACTAAAAACGGGCAAATTAAAATTTTTACATAGTTTGAAAGGGCAATTTAATATCTATAACCCGATATATTTATTTCTTTTAAATTTTTATACTTGCAGGTTGGAACGGGGGAGGCCAACTTGTAGCTATTTTAGAATTCTAGTGGTGCGCGTAGAATCCTTCGATTTGATCATATCTTCCTATCGATTGATTCGATACAATAATTTTTCTGTATCGATTACTAAATCGAATATTCTATTTTAATTAAAAACTCAGTTCAAGTCTTCAACTTCAAGGTAAAGAAACGCGGGAAATTCAAATTTTAAATAGTCTAGATAATTTATACTTTCAAATACCGCCTTGTATCAGTCAAGTAATTTTCAGAACTTTGAAGTTTAATTTCTTGTGCTTTGTTTTTACAAGTGTTCATTTGAGTTTTAGTACTTTTAAAATTTATTCCGATCGTTCACTAATCTAAAAGTTCCCTCAAGTTATTATTTTGCGTTGAAGATAACTTTAAAATTTAGTATACCAAGTAACATCTACAGTCTTACTTACGCAATAATTATATAAAAATTAAATATAAATACCATAAATGTTTCATTTATAATATTTTTAAAAATAATTAATATAAATGCAGTAAAAAACAATAAATGAAATTTATATTAAACAGATAAGCAAGACTATTTCATAGGTGTAATCAATGATTGAGTTAATAATTTTGTATAAATTTTGTAATAATTTACACTATCCAATGAACAAGTACATATACATTCATATTCTGAAAAACTTATTAATACACTGCATATCAAGAAAAGCACATCATCGAGTGTCATATTTCAATTGAAAAGCTAAACACTATTATAGAAGTGCTAGAATCGCTTGTTAAAAGAATTACCAATATGTTTGTAGTAAGTAATACATGATCTGTACCAGCGGTTGATTTGGATTCAATTTTATTTTCTGGCCGTTTAAAATATTCACCGGTACCATCCTCGAAACGACGGTTATACGGAGACGAAAACATCTGCATTTTTTAATATAATTTTTCGTTACAATTTTTTAAAATGAAATATAGCAGTAGTATATGAGCTACACACTATATCTGATCAATCGAGTAAAATGCCATTATAAACTCAATGACAAATATTAATGTAGAAATACTACAACCACTTGCCAATACAATGACGAAAATTTTTGTAGTTATATTTTCATCCTTACCAGTCGTCAAATCATTTTTAGTATAATTTTTAGATCGTTTGAAATATTCACCGATCCCAGCTTGAAATAAACGATTAATTTTTTTCTGTAATATAATATGAAACGGAGATGACCTAAATACGTTGTAATAATACTGTTGGCAATAAAAATAAGGTTTTCCAATCTGCATTCCTACATCCAGCTTATCATCGAAATCATTTTCTATAGAAATACACATAACCCGATGTTTTTTACGTATTTTATTTAAACACGTGTATACGTTTTTCATTTCGGTAGAGTCTGCCAGTAGCTTATGCGCGTAAATGTCATCGTGATATATATATGCATCTCTCCAATAGGTTTCATTGCCAAACCGAGGCGTGTACTCGTGATTCACGTAAACGTCGAAATTGTAATCGTACATTTCTTTGAAATCATTGAAATTTTCATGTTTATTTACAAACGTAATCGAAATAATGTCCGAATAAAAATCCACGACGTAAAGCATCGATAAGATAGAAGCGCAGATGAAAAAAGTTTTTTGAAATCGAAATTGAGGTTGAATTTCGACCGAAGCGCCTACAAATATCTCAAAAATATTGAAGGGATTCCAGAACTGGTGGTTCACCGAGAATAACTTTCTGATACAAGCGACGATAAATAGCATTACGGAAACGAAACCCGCTTGAATGAAAATCGCTTCGGTATAATGTAAATTCGATTGATTTCGAACTGGAAATACCCCTATAACTTTTTCACACCCATATAGACAATGCAGTCTCTTATATTCAGAGGATGTTCGGTCCGCTAATAGGCGCGGATTTAAACGCAATTGTGCATAATCGTTACACGCAGGTTTACTATTCATATAGTACGTTGACAACCAATCCAGAATCTTCTCTGTCGCATCGGCCGAACCTTCAATTTTTACCTTGAAATTCATTTTTTTCAATACTATGGATATTAATGCTAAAGCTACTTTTTCGTTTCTGCTAGCGCCATGACGTATGATCGTGCCATCTTCGGTTACTTTTGAATTCACCGCTGCTACACAAAATTCGTATTTGTTGGCATCGATCAGTTTATTCGGAAATAAATTTGTATTCTTGCGGATGGTTTTTTTCACGTGAGCACTATTGAATGGCAAGTAATAACGTAAAATTAAATTGGAGGAGCTATCGTTCAAGTCAATGGCGATAATGGACAGATCGAGAATATGATAACTCCAAGCGTAGATGGCGAATTCTCTGATGAGTCGACTTTCACGATCATCGATTTTCTTACAAAACACAACGTATAAACAATTGTGATTAAAATCTCTCGCATAAGTGTCGACAACATTGTGGAAAATGCTTATTGCGGGTGGATTAGTTTTAAACAATTCATCCGTTGAGTTTTCAATATGCCAGAGGACAATGTACGTTCTTTCGCTTTCTTTTTTGTACAATTGTTTTATTTCCTTTTCATTGCGAATATACGAATATTGAATTAACGTAGTTGGATTGTTTTCCATAATGCATTCGAAAAAAATACTGTATATAGGTAAAGTTTTCGAATAGTCAGGAACAAATACGTAAGTCTCGCGTGTATACTGAGTAATTTTATGCGCTAAAAAATGTAACTTGTGCTGATCCTGTTTTAACGATAATTTCTTTGATACTGACTCTTGAGTAACAACAAATATTAGTATTATGTACTGAATTATCATGGTTTGTCAAAAATTTGTCTCCGTTATGTGTTTTTTAGTTCACGATTTTCCGACAACTAATAATATGTACTCTGACTTGTCTGTAAGTATTGTTTTTTTCGTGCAATATTTATTGTTTTTTAAAAATGTATTTTCTAATATCTTTGTAGACACGCACCAATGGGACGCCTTACATTTACGCATTACAAATTATTCAAGCCTGAATAAATGCACTTTCCATTGACATCTCATTCATTTTATTATACACAATGTTGGTGCTATCTTATAGTAATTGCATGTTACATAATACTTTTAAAACGTCAACATGCTGTAAAACAATAAGACGTTATATGATAATTTAACATATTAATGGTAAGTCATTATTTTAAAATACTAAATAATCAATAAATGTATGTTGAAATAAAATGAAATAAATATTTCTAATATAAAAGAGAATATTAAATAATAATACTCACATTAGTCAATTAAATTAGTTTACACGAACGACTTAGATAAAAGTACATTGAAATTCTGTCAAATACGAAATTTTATTTGATATACAGATCAACTAGTGGAAATAGATAATATTTATCCAGTACATGATTATGATTCACAATCTTGAATGGTATCTGAAACGATCGTATTTGGCAAATATTATTTAATCATTTTATACGAAAGAATCAAATATCGTACTGAAAAAACGTTTTTCCTGAAACATTTATCTGCGCATTGTTCCTTGAAAACGTAAACTTCATCGCTAGTAAAAAACTTAAAAACAAAAACAATATTTTCTAGGCTTTTCCGTTGTAAACAATGAATAATTTCGTTATTTTTATCAGTCATTTCCTGCGATGTAATGAATTATATCTGCCGTGATTAAGATCTAATTTTCCATTCAGAACAATTCAAGGCGTATAATATACATTAGTAGTAAACAGAAAAATCTAGCGTGAATTCGCATACTGCTTCTTAAAACTTTTTATCTCGTTTAGAATACGCAGGAGGTAAGACTAAATGAAGTAAACATTTAGCTGAGGTTAGAGGTCATAAATTCTGCTTAAATGTCAATAATTGATAATAATTTTATCGAGATTGCAACAAATAAATTGTACATTCATATTGTATATTCGTGCACTTAATATATATAGTACTAGATGTACATCGGTTTAATTGTCTTTGTATCTTATAATTGTTAGGTTATTTGCATTTTTTTTTAAAAGCGAATCGTATGCAATTGCGTGAAAAATAGTTTTTCGTAAGTAATCTCGTACAGCGTAGCTGATATATGATAAAGTTTATTTAGACTTACAATGTTTCATAAACTCGATTTATTATTAGCTGCCATTAAAAATCATATTTTTATTTTCTAGTTTACGTTGATGATGTTTCAAAATATCACATACATAACTTATTCCAAATATTTTATACATCATTTATTACTCATGTAATAATGTTATCATTGTATAGAAATAATTTTATTTGTACTAGTTTTTTAGTTGCGCTATTCGTTGATAATCTAGAAAATAAATTTCCTTTGATTTAGTCTTTCACCAGTTTAATTTATGTTTGTATAAAAAAGTTTCGTGTAAGTTCATTATGCGAAATGATATTTATCTTAGCTCCGATTGTCTTCAACGTTCGATTACATCGAACTAGTTATGTATTAGTGCGTTTGCGAATTGGGGAAATCTATTCATCACTTAATATCGTATATAATACAAAATAATTGTCTGTGTTAAATCGATAACATGCATTATAATACAAATGTATTAAGTATAGCAGATGCTTTCCAGCGATGCGTGTTGTTCCTTATCGCTTTCTCATTAAGGACAACGTCAATTCGATCGTAAACATAATAACTTCTTACGAACGAAAAAAAAATAACACTCGTAAATATTGAAGAATTTTATTTGTCCTCATTTTAAATCTTGCAATGTATTACGTGGCAACTTACGCCGAAATTCGCTGTATACGTAAAACAGTATCATTTAACTATCAGTAATTAAAATAATTATTCTTATTAACACTAATAACTATTACCAATAACTACTACCAGAAACGACAATAATTATTATGAAACATTATTACCAGTAACTGTAGTAATTGAAAGTATAGACATTATTTATGTATATACATATGCTGAAAAATTGCAATTTAAACGTCCCGTTGATATTTAATTTTGAAATTTAGCGCGTGATTCTACACAATATGTGATCATTTGCCCGCTGTGAGGCCCCTTAATAGGTTTAACAGCTCTTCATTATTTTAATACAAATAGAAAAACTGTAAAGTAAAGACAAATATGTCTTAATAACACTTTATGATCAAAACTTGAAAACAACTTAACAGCCACGCGTTAGACGTCAGACATTTCACATATCTTGAATGAATAGAACGAGAGAGAGAGAGAGAGAGAGAGAGAGAGACAGACAGAGAAATGGTACTCATATCTTACGCCGAATGTGTCGTCTTATCACTTCGTGTCTTATACCAATCGTACGTACATCACGTGGCTTTGAGTCGAGCTTTGTCTATTCATATAAAAGCACGAGCCCTCAAAAAGTCACAGTTATTTGATTGTACGCTTTAATTCGCAGTTTGAACGTTTCGGTAAGTATTTATTTTTTCGATTCTTATATAATTATGTATATAAATATATTATCAGTAGCAGATCTATTTATGCTTCAATAAATTATAAGCGATATTACATGCAAATTGTAATTTTTCATCGTACTGTATATTTCTATTTCCATATAACTGTTAATCAGCAGCATTTGTTTTCAAACCTTAACGCATAGACCTACCCTGTACTTAAGTTTTACTGACCCATAATTAAAATATACATATTTTTCCACAGAACATGAGTGGTAAATTTGGATCATTAGCCAATGGCTCTCTATCGATTATGAGCAATAGAGACAGCGGAACTTCGTCTCTTGGAAAATCGAAGCTCGCTCTGATGAATAAGGATGCTGTATTACGCCCAATAGGCGGAAGCAAAGGAACTTTCTCTGTGGATCAAAACAAATTTTACGCACAAAGCGCTGTGAGACCTAATCTTATCGCTGCTCGAGAGTCTGGAAGGTAAATGTTATTTTTTCTTACTCTCTTTTCAAAAACGTCTTGTAATTCATGTACGCGCACAAGAGATATGAGTGTTAAATGTTATCAAAATATTGTTTATATACTTGTATATCAGGGAACAAACTAATTATAAAACGAATATCGTATTCCGAATAGGGAGTGAGATGTTTTTTGTTTCGAGAATACATGCATAATTGTTCAAATATTTTTCGGTTACCTTGATGTGCAAAAAGCATTAGATTAAAAAAAAATATTCTTTAAATTATTTATTTTTATTTTCACTGATAGCTGTAAAAAATAGCGAATAAATGATTGGTAGAAAATAGAGGGAATGCATGTGTAAGAATCGCAATTTTTCAGAGTATCGAATTGTCGTTTTTGAAAAACAATGTTCAAGACTTCTATTCTCGCGAGAGAAATTAAAAAAAGTATTAATATGCATTTTTATTCATGTACACTTTCGTATCGATAATGTAACTTAAAAAAGTTTGTGTACAATGAAAAAAGTAATCTGCTAATAGCAATACATATGAAATCGTGTATTAATTAAATTCGAACGATGAGTCGTGAGATCCTCCCACTTCTCAACCCCACCCCCATTCAATAAATATTGCACCTTATCGTTTGCGTCAAGGTACTAAGCAAAATGATGGTATTATTTTTTTATGCTGATTAATTTATAGAATTTAATCTTGTAAATAAAATCACTGTGAACTGCAATTGAAGAAAGCACAAAATAACTCTGCATTTCTACGAAAACAGTGACGAATTCGAAATTGGCGCCCATGGCTACGGTAAAAACAATGTGAAACTCCTGTACGTCCATCGAGAAAACGAGCTTCAACACGAAATTCGCGAGTATGAGATCGACGTGCACCTTCGTCTTCGTACCCAAAAGGACTATCTCGTCGGTGACAACCGAGACATTATAGCTACGGATAGTCAAAAAAATACGGTCTATCTCATGGCTAAAAAACATGGGGTTAATTCACCCGAAGAATTCGCTATACTTTTGTGTTCGCACTTCCTGTATCAGTATAAACACGTCGAGGAAGTGAATGTCAAAGTGGAAGAGTATCCTTGGAATAGGCACGAAGTCAATGGTGTTCCGCATAATCATGCGTTTATTTTCTCACCGGTCGCGACGAGGTACTGCCAAGTAACACAGCTTAGGAATGGTAAGATTATTTTCTTTTATTAACTCTCAAATAGTGTCAATTTTAGATTAGAATTTCAGATCCACTTTTTCTATTATTTTTATAATGAAGCTTAAGCGCAGATTTTGGAATATTATGATACTTGAAAATGTTGTTATGTATAAATCTTGTAGCTTTAAATCAATTATTGAAACGCAAGCGCACCTGGTTTTACTATTAAAGTATCTACGAAGGTCGTCATTTTTTTTAATTCAGACTTTTTTTATATTTCTTAATAATGTTTGGGATGTCGTCCTTGTATGATCCACAGAATCTCCGAGAATACGCGGTGGTTTGAAAAACTTTCGAGTTCTAAAAACTACTCAAAGCTCGTTCACAGACTTTATTCAGGACGATTATCGTACATTACCGGATGTAAATGACCGAATTTTCAGTACCGTTGTCATGGCTTCTTGGGACTTCTCTACAGCTTCAGGAGTTGATTTCGACAGAGTTTGGAAAACAGTGAAGAATTGCATTCTTGAGAATTTTGCGGGTCCACCGGATACAGGCATTTACTCACCGAGTGTCCAAAACACACTTTATTTGGCTGAGCGAGATGTTTTAAAAAAAGTTGATCAGGTATTTCAATTCTTCATGTATCAATGTCGTTTTTTATATTTAGATGCGAAATTAACTGAGTTACTATTTAATTTGCTCAATAAAACTTGTCTTCTTCTCTTTTATTTACAATGGCAAAACATAAAAATCGCTGTATGTTAAATTACTTAATTTGTTTCAGAATAACTTTTTGTAATAATTTAGTATATTTGTCACATTTACAAAACTTTTTCACCTTGGTATTTCTTTTTAATTACGTACTATTGTATGATTTCGCATTCGAAGATGAAATTTTTTGAAATTCAGAAGAAACGGAAAGATTCATTTAGTGTTTTGTAATTTGATAAAATACGAAGAAAATATTTTACGCTAATAAATAATAAATTTAACTAATTCTCTTTTCTTTTGATTTTCTAGATTTACAGTATTGAAATGCAAATGCCAAATAAGCACTACTTCGATATCGATTTCAGCAAATTCGCCAAACTTGTCCCCGGGGAGAATAAGGAAGTTTACCTGCCAATGGACAAACCATCAGGAATCATCTACGCACAGCTTAATAGAAACAATTTTAGTACAACTTCTAAGCTTTGAATGTATTTAAGTTTGCGATCTATTAATAATCTGCAGTATTCGTTAAGATTCTTTTCGAAGTTATGTATAGGTATATATTCCAGTGAGATATTAATATTTTATAAATATATTGTACATAATCTATTTGTCCGTTGTAAAAATAAAATGATATTACATATATGCAATATATGCTCATAAAATGGGATTTGTCATACAATTTTCTTGTGAACCAGAAAGTTTCAATAGTGTAAATAAAAAGTGAAAGTTCAAGATAAGTAGTTTCCAATCACTTTTATCGTACAAAAATACGCAGGCACCTGATTCAAAAGATGAACGACAGACAGATTTCTTTAACGATCGATTTCTAGATACACATACCGCTCCCCATTTCCTCGACTAGTCGCATACACGCTGTCTTTTTGTCACTCGTCAAACAAATCCCACCATTGAGCGAGAGAGAGAGAGAGAAGGCGAACACTCGAAATATATTTGACCTCACCAAACACCGTCAAAAGTCATAAGAGTTTATGCCAGGTGCAAAACTCTTAGTTCTCTTGGAGACGTTCGATCGCTAAGATGTGGATTTCCATTGCACTAGTCGCGTGTCTAGCACCGATAACCATCGCTTTAAGCAACTGCGGAGGGACTTATCGAGGATTTCAATATACCATTACCAGTCCTAACTATCCAAAAGAGTATACCCACGGAGTGGACTGTGTTTATAGATTGGAAGGAGATGAATCCGTTGAATGCGAACAGGTCTTTCATCTGCAGTTCTTGGATTTTGAGGTCAAAGCCTTGGAGAATTGTAAAGGAGATTATTTATTAGTCGGAGAAAGGAATGTTTTTTGTGGAAATACGGTCGGTCTCAGGAGATTCACTGGGAGAAATAACAGTTTGACTCTTCATTTTCATTCGGATGACAAAGATGCGGCCAAGGGATTTAAAATTCTCGTTAGTGCCATGCCTTGTAGTCTGAAGCTAGATCCCCTCAAAATTCGGTAAGTGCATGAATTCATTTGGTATTTTTCAATATTAATACGAGTAAATTTATCGGTCGAAGTTCTTTAATAACTAAATTAATGTCGTGGATGAACATGCAAACATCGACAAATTTTTGTTAAAATGTTTCTATTCGAAAAAATTTGTTTTATATAACTATAAGTGAAGAGTAGCTCAAATCTACTATATTCGCTATTCGCTATTCGATATTCATTGTTGAAATGCAACAGTGAATTATTTAATTTTCACAGTTCCGATAAGGGAAAAGCTGATATTCGACTGAACGGCTATAAACGTGGAATTCGAGTCGGAGAAGATAACAACAATTTGACTACTGCAATTCCTCCTCGAATTACGTCTTACCTCTTCCTACCGCCTGGCGAAAATTTGACGAAATCGGCAATTACGCTAGCCGAAAATTTACTTCCACCAACTTCGAACTCTCAGATTCTATTCTCAAAGTTGAAAGACTCATCAGCTAAGGATAAAAGTTCTTCGTTGGGATTGCCAGCAAGAAATTACGGAGAGCCTGGGGTTGGCGTTGTCGATTACGACCTACCGGTGGTTGGTAACGATTGCGACAAAGGATCACCAGCCGAAAGGATTAATTATGATTCGAGAGGACAAAGCGCGAATGGTATTGTTTATGATCCGAGATACGGAATAATCGGCAGCAATGGATACAATTCTGGTTCTGGCTTAAATCCAAACTATCCGATAACTGGTTATAATCCTGGTTATAATACTGCGTATAACCCCAGCAACAATCCCAGTTATAACCTTGATTACGGCACAGGTTACAATCCCAGTTACAACCCTGAATACAATCCGAGTTACAATCCTGGATATAATCCTAGTTACAACTCAGGATATAATCCTAATTACTATCCTGGATATAATTCTTATTACAATTCAGGATATAATCCTACTAATTATCCTAGTTCCTATACTAATTACAATCCTGGATACGATCCAGGCTACAATCCAATCAGCGGCAATAATTGGAACCCTGTTTGGACTATCGGTCAAAGGAATCAATGCTGTCAAATTCAATCGTCTAGAAGATTCGCTATTGTCAGTCCCGGATTTCCGAGCAGTCAATCATCTTCTTACAGCTGCCGCTACACTATCACCAAATCATCGCCAGATGTTTGTCGATTACGCTTAAACTTCCGTTACTTCAACTTCGGCTCAGATGATCCTTACTGCAGCGCAGGTTACGTCGAAATCGATGGTCGTCGTTATTGCGGCTGTAAAACCGGTCAAAGTTCCCAAGTTCTGTACTCTGACTACATCGCTAAGACAATCAACGTTGTTCAATCCAACTATCCTAGGGGCAAATTTAATGGTTTTCTCATCGATATTATCCAGGAGCCTTGCGGAACTGGTCCTTATTCTTATGACGTTAATAATCAACTCTACTCTGGTTATGGCTACAGCCGTAGACGATTTCAACGCAATACCAACGAAACTATCAGGGAAAAAAGGAGCTTACTTGGCTACTCTTATCCTAAACCAGGTTTTTCCTTCCATCACGATCGCACATTTGCTGGGAACAGCTGCCAGAGTCGCACATTTTTCGACTGGGCCATTGCTTCAAAAGAAGCTCTTCTCAGAAATCTTAGATGCGGTGGTATTGGCATTCCAGGTCTAACCACTCGCGTAAGTCGATCAGACGTTAACGGAGAAGCTATTACCGAGATTAACTGTGAGGACATCAACGTCAACAATGGCATTGTTCAATCACCGCTCTATCCAAAAAATTATCCGGATAACGCCAAGATGTGCTATAGGTAAGTGTCTTCTGCAAAGCCCGTTTTTAATTTGTGTGAAAGAATATAAAAATTCTATACAACTCCTACGTATAATTATAGAGAATTTAAGGCATATTTTTTTTTATCAGGATATATGCATTTCCCAAAATATCACTATTCATGGTTACTTAAATGTAATGCTCAAGTATTGCTATTAAGTATTATTATGATTACAATATATTATTTGAATGAATAATTCTCTGTACATCTTATGATATAGAAATACATAATAATAATATGTATATGTATTTAAATGTTAAAAGATTACCAAATATTTACCAGATTCAATAAAACTCCAAAAACCTGCAAGCTCGAGCTTCACCTAGAAGATTTCGATGTGGAGGAAAGTCAAGGATGCGAAAAAGATTATCTCTCCTTCAGTGGTAGCAGTCAAAAATTCTGCGGACGTTCGTTGAACGATCAGAAAAGTACGTATACAAATATATATGTAAATACGTATATAAATATGTATATAAATATGTATATAAATACATAATGTCGAAACTCAAATTCCTCTTGCTTTTCTACGAATGCGCATGTATTCTATAATATATGTACAATATTATTGAAGTTTCTCGTAATGTTTGCAGCGTTGTTTGACTTGCGACGAACGAATTTCGTGGATGTTTACTTTGACGCAGACTCTCATGGGACAGGAAGAGGTTTCAACATCCGCTTCTCGCAATTGCCATGCGATATGTCGTCGAATTTTTAAACTTGTCGTGTGACTTTTCTGTACGTGTGCATAAATATAAGTACATATATATGTTATTCGTAGATGCGAGATGAAATTTTATCTTTTTCAGTGCTAAATTTATGTCTGTGTATGTTTGTGTATGGGGAATTTCATTTGACACACCGACGTACATTAATAATCATGGAAGGCTTAATTTATTTTTTGTTTATTGACGTCAAATTCAGGACTTATCGATTCTTGAGTAAATGTACGGATCACGTTCGTTTATCTTTATTTTTTTACATCATAAGTCTATACAGAAACAGAACTTAATATTTATACGTTTTTATATGTTCTTGACAGAATTGTTGAAGATATTACTTTCTTGTCTGTATTTGTTATTTGAATTTAGGATAAAAGAGCATTCGCGGCGTAATAGATTGTCCAAAGATTTAAATTCTTTTTTACGATAATCATTTATATATATGTAGCATGCAAACTGAAAATTGAATACACCAAGCAAATGAAATCGTCGATTGTTTTTAAAAACATATTTCCGTCATTAAATGATATTGAGAGATTATCCTTTTTTCAAATAAACAAAATGTGCATCAAATTGATTTCATCAACATAAATTGCGGTCAAAGCCACGATTACCTATTTTGAATTGTCTACATGATGTTAATGTCTTTTTGAAAAAATCGATAGGCGATCGACGATGTATATTTATTTGAGAATTCGTGATCTCGAGGGTAAATGGAGTTTCCTGCCAGTAATTCATTTTTTACTTTCTTCTACGGCCAAGGAAACGGATATTCGTGTAAACAGCGCTGGCTGGTCTCTTCCTATTGCAGAAATTCACGTATCGTGATTTGTTACCTTGTCGGGCATCGTGAAGCGCTTCCAACAATCGAAATAGTTCAGTTTTTGTCGGGTTACAAGGGTTGTAAGGGTCGTAGTCCATGTTACTGTATGATCTGGAAAAAAATTAATATTTTATATTCATTTGAGGCGACTTTCGATACGATATCTAAATTTTTTAATTTTTGGAGAAAAACTGAGTAATGAAATGGTTGGTTGGACATGTTTGCTATTGCATAATTGAACGTATTGATTAATTAAATGTGAACGCGTTAGCATCGGCTAAGGTTGAAGATATACACGTCGGGAATGGTGAAACGTCTGTTAAAGTTATATAATTTGTATTCGAGTAAAATACACCAGCTTTTTATAATTTAATATTTAATAAAGTACACCCATTTTTATGTACAGAAATTCTCGAATATACAGTAATTATTCATAATATATATGTACACTTCTCACATATGTTTATGATATTTATTCGGCTAAATATAAATACCGTAAAAGGCTTAAAAAACATTTCCATTTCGTATCTACAATAATGATAATATCCGTGAAAGATAATATTCGTCTTTTTTTTCCTTTCTACAAAAGGAAAAAAAGTAAGTTTATAAACGAATTTAAAAACCTGCTTTAATTACGGATGAGTGCAAGTATAGTTTCGTCAAGTAGAAAAAAATGTAGCCTCGCACAATAGTTTTATAATTCATTAAAAAAGTTTAGTCTGCAAATGCATTACCTGGAGTTCTCACGTTTCCAAGGATATCGCCTATAATAACGAGACCTTTTAGAAATTCCCTGAAGACCATCTAGTTCTGTTGAAAAAGGTCGGAGTTCCAAATCTTCTGGATTATCTTTTACCAGAATAAGCGGTACTTCCCACACACTTGGTCGCTGCAGAAATTTGATCAAATAGTTCGACAAACGGGCCGACTGCACATCATCCAATTGTTCGATCGATTTGAATTGATCGTCCAGGAGTTCTGTGAATGTTTTACCGAACATTGTGTAGGACATATTTTTTAATGCTACAATTCGCGTGGCTTAATTTGGGTAAATAGGTGCGTTCAAATTTCATTGAATACAGAATTTCTGGCATAATATTTCTTTAATATAACTTTAATATACTCTTAATATGCCTTACTTTAGTTTAATATTCCTATATTCTATCCCTTAATGAATTTTTTTATAATTATCATGTATGCATTTAATTTTCTTTTTGGGCATGTGAATGTAACATACAGACATAAATAGCGAGTTTTCATAAATTGGAGTAAAATAGAGGCTTCGTAGATGGACTGAAAATATATACTCTGGATAATAGTTTCTGGGAGTAATTAGAGGAAGGCTAAAATTATATAAAATCTCAGTATAAAATTATTAATTTTTTTCTTATTTATAGTTCAATTTCAATAAGTATATTTTAAAAAGCCCCATATTAATAATAATAATAATAATAATAATAATATCATTACATTAATATATTCTAAAGTAAGTTAAAAAAATGATAAACCGTCTTTCCATTAGAATTGTATGTGACTATTGGAATAATATTAAAATTCTCTGAACATACATATAGAGATCAAGAGGATTCTCAAACTGAAATAGTCAGTATTATACTTTCTTGCTTATACTTTATTCCGCCAGGTTTTGATGTTATTTGATACATAGAAACTTACCGACGTCATCGCCATCGTATTCGTCAGATGGTTCGTCAATGTTGACGATTTTTCGAAGCGTAGTAGGATCTCCGCTCGAAGAAAATTTCAAATCGTTGTTTAACCAATCGCGCTGAGGATCAGCGTCCTGTACGTGTTGGTTCGACGGATTCAAAGTTATTTCCTTGCTCTGCTTTTGTCCCAATGGAAATAATACATCCGTTTGAGCATTCTTGTGGGTAAAATCGATTGTCTCGGTTTTTAACATCCCGACTTTCAAGAACGTCACGAGAAATAAGAAGAGACAGCGCATCTGCAATAATTACATTGAATTTTATGACAATTGAGAAAAGAATCATTCATACTACTTTTAGCCTCATAAAAGGTAAATTTTAATGTAACCTTTGTCCAAATCGCTATTAATTCGTGAAATTTATTTATCAACTAGTTTTTGTAACTATAGAGAGTATTCATTAATAATAATATGTAACACGTGTTTGGGAGAATAGTACTTGATAGTATGAACTCATTGAAGATACACTACTAAAAAGCAATAATTTTATTATATTGAGATTACGCAAGAACTGTTTATACAGTGAAATTTCTCTTTTCCAAACCATGAGTTTTATAATTATTATTTTACCAGAACGAATCACTATTTATATTCATCTGTACGAACTGTAACTGGTTATTAATGATGTTTTTATATTTGTAATTGTATAGCTTCCTTCTGCCACATGCTGCTCATGTTCAGATTTTTCATACAAAAATTAAACTCCCTTTTTTACTTCGTTTGTAGTGTGTTTTCAAATAGAGCTTTTACATATACTTAAAAAATGCAATTTATTTTAATTTTAATAAAGAAGTAAAATTAAAGAAGTATAATTACTTAAAGTTACTTACTAGTGACAATACACTAGAGAAATCACATTGAGAGGTTATTTTTATAAATTTAATGTTGGAGAGAAAAGCGATAAGTTTATCCCAAAAGTTTATTATATGTCATCGTTGGTTGCGAAATTACTTTATCGAAAAGAAATGATAGTAATCTCATTGAATGATTAGCATAATAGAAGTGCAAGTTTATACGATTAAAACAAAGAGTATTGAATGCTTTTTAGACATAGTTCTGATCAATTGAACAATCACACAATCTACGATCAAAAATATTTTTTAAATTTAATTATTTCTACAAAAACCTTTATCTCTAGAACGTAATAAAAATAAATATTTTACAGCAGTAGGATCATGACCATCTTTTTCGCGGAACCTTTACAAGTGCCATTTTGAAAGTCCAATACTTCAAGCACTTCAAACGTAGGCAAACAACGGCGATAAATATTCAAACGCTTTAAAAGCCACTATTTTCACAAATGACATTAGACGACAAATCCTGTAAACTTTTTTTCAATTTAAGCATTACAATTCTTTTACGATTCTTCTGCTTCAAATTGTAAATCATCGTATCTCATTTATCCCCATTGCTTGTAATCTTCGCAGCCACAGATTATTAAGAAACGTCTATCGCGTATTCCCTCAACGCCATCGCATTCGAAAGTTTACGCGTTATCTACCTATCGGCTAATTAAATATATCTCAGTATAGAGATATATAGTGAAAGCTCCACTGGACTCATGCGTATATCCTTGGAATAGTCGACGGGCACTTTGGGGACGCGTGTGCGAGAGATAAGTGAATTTTACAAGCGTTCAAATACATTGACGATCGATTATGTATATATGCGCGAACTACTAGATTTTATACGAGAAATACACGCTTGTGTGTTTACCGTAAAGCTTTTCCAGGTATATATAAGTGCGAAAAGTGCTTAAATTTAAATTTAAATGTGATCTGGCAAGTGTATGCATTTTTATTTTTAAATTTCGCGCCATTTCGAAAGTTTAAATGCAAGAATAGATCGATAAACAATCGAGTTGAGCCGATTGGAAAAATTAATTCAATTATCAAGTCAAAGTCTCGGTTCGAATCGTCGAAAGTAGTCGAACATGCGCGAACGTGAGGGATTTCGTATTTGATGCTACGAGAGATAGTACTTCATATATAGATATCCTGGCTCTAAAATGGAAACTTGTTGCTTCATCCTGTTGCTTTCGTATCTCGATATATAACACACGTTTGTTCTATAATTTACCTAAACTACTGCGATAAAAAATTCTTTCGTATAAAAAATGCCAAATTCAACTTACCTCTGAGGAAGTTGCCGATGAACAGCTAAAACGTGGAGAGTTTGACAATTTGATCACCGATCGATGTACACGATTATGCACTTATCACACTTCTTCTTCACCCTCAACGCTATCGATGATCGTCTATCCCATACACAATCTAAAAACTCACCTGTATATCTATTTATTACATATATAGACCTACGAAAAAGATGCAGAGAAGCTCAGCGCAGAGAAGTCACTCCTGTTGGAAGCTTGTGCTACGAAGCTTTATATAGGCTAGAGCTTGATACCAAGGGTGGGATAACGTGCGCGCGCGCGCGCGCGTACGAGAGACAGACATGGAGAGAAATAGCAAAAGAGAGAGAATAACAAATGCGAATGTGTAAATGTGGGGAGAGATGTAAAGATACTTGAACGAATTAATTTCCACTGCAAGAACTTTATGCCTGCACTATATTGTACTTGACAACTCAAGACGAGGAAGGCGTATATATAAGGTGTCGACGATATCAAAAAGGTAGTCGTGATGAAACTTCGGTTGTACATGTACAATATGTACACGTCTGTTGTACTATAAAATTTCCTCTTAAATTTACGCAAAGTTAAACAAATGTTGTTGTGTCGTACAAAACTTCTTATAAAGCTCCAGCTATTTGTTCATTTAATTCAAAGTACCTAAGTTTTCTTAACGAGTAGTCGTTTACAGCTAAATTATAATTGTATATATTTATAAAAATTGCATAAAACTTTACATAAATGTAGGTTATTATCTAACTTCAAATATACGTTCATTTAGTTTCAAGTATCTTTACATTATTTTATAGTTTTTTGTTTAAAAAAATTGTAAAATTAGATCTTCTTTAGAATTCTTTGTCATTTAATTACATTTAAATATTAAAGTTAAAACATTGATTTTTTATTTATTTACGTAAATACAAGCTTCCAAATATAGTCACTTTATAGTATTGCGAAAGTGTACTACTAAAAAAAGAATAATAATTATAGCATTTCCAAATGAATTTCCATTTACGGAAATCCCACGCGAAATGCAAAACATTACCACGCTCATACTTTCAACGCTAATTTTCCCTAATTGATTTTGCATTAGCTTCATTGCTAAAAAAATATAAAGAAACGATCTCACACGCAATGAAATACTTCCTCTTCCACGAATATACACAAGTAAACAGCACCATGAGTATACAGAAAAGCGACGATTTTTTTTTCAAATAAAACGTATATATTTACATATTACAGATAATTTACAGCCTATACACAAGTCTGAGACGCCGAGATCAATAAGTTAATTATATATATATATATATATATCTGTAGTAGAAGACAGTAGTAAAGAAATATGCGAAGTAAATTTCAGAGCTTAGTGAGCGACTGTTGATGTATGGATTTAATAATAATGCAACGGCTGGCGAAATTTGCTTTTACTATATACAATTTATTAGCTTGCACGAGTAGGTGTATAGACATAAACACTTGTCGTGCCGTTGTATTTTTGGTAAATCCGACTATGGCTTTGAATTTGTCTACGATCGAGGAAAACAAGCGTTAAATAAAGAAATAGATATATAAGATAATTTTTTTTTAATTACGAATATAATGAGAAAATTCAGGTAAATCTATATATATAGATAGCGCAAATATATTGTATATAAAAGATTTGACACGTTACAATATATCCGTATTATAAGCGTGTGCAAATATATAATAAGCATTGGATAGTATGAAGACTATCGTCACCTACAATTATGATATGATTTGGACGTTGACGACTAATATAGACTGATTTTTATTCAGTTTAAAGTAGTTAATCAGAAGCAGAATGCACATCCATGAATTGAAATGAAAAATGAATTTTCTAAGAAACGCAGATTTTTAAGGGTGGATTAATTAAAAGGACGTGACATGTTGAAAAAGGATATTATATTTTAAATTAAATTTTTTATGTCGATAGCTTTTATTGTAATATTTCGTCATGAAACTAGGAAAATATTGTACTAAACAATAAAAATATTAAATCAAACAATATTTTGTAATTGTTTTCCTAATTCGAATTTCTTATGATATAATATTTTTAATTATTACAATTACATTTTATGACTTACACCGTCGGGATTCCAAGTTCTTTTACCATTATGTACAAAAAAAAATTTTAATTTTGAAATGTCACTCTAATAGGTCACATTTAGGCGACACTCCGGAGTATTGCTATTTTTTACGTCATCAATTTCTGCAGTTTTGAAAAAAAGAACGTAGAACTGAACTTTTGTGTTTTGTGTACATATGTATGTATAATAGTATGTATTGTATATATAGACGTCGTATAAGACGATTGGGAAGAAAATGAAGAGGGTGACGCGCGAGGATTGGCAAAAGAAAGAGTGTTTCTTAATCCTCGTGAGTAAAGGGGAAGTCACGCGATGGGAGTATAATAATGCCTAACGCATTGAGCTATGTATGTAGTCGAGATTGGAATACTGTTGGAAGCGCATTGTTTAACACGTTGTCCTTCGTTCATTTTTTTTGTTCATGTGAAATTCGAGCGCATATTTTTCCGGCGTTATCTATGAAAATATTGATTTCGTCGTTTTTTTTTCAATTTCATTTATTCACATTTGCTTTTATGTAATTGTGTAATAATTATAAAAAAAGCATGATAATAAAAGCATAAGAATTCTGGAATACCGATAACTTATTACTAATTAAAAGTAAAGCTCGGTTGTACAGAAGCAAGGTACTTTCGAATATTTTTATGATGATAAAAGGTCATCTTCCGAAAATCTGCAAAGTATGTGCGAATTTACACAAATTACAGAACCATTAGTTAATGAAAGCTACAGTTGATTAGTTTTATTTATTCATATTCCTGGTATATTTTAAAGAGTTAAAAAAATATAAAATCCATAAGAATATATATTTTTATATGCATTACTCCAATCTAAAAAAATCATACAGTAAGGCTATAACACTTATACTATAAAGGTATTCGACGATATATATATATATATATATATATATATATAAGAATACAAATTCCTATCGTAACACAATCAAATGAAATAGCTGTAAGATTAGAATAGTATCTTGTTTTCGTATTGACCTAATGACAAGTAATAATGCAAAATCCTCATCTGAAAATCTCTGTATTCAGGCTATTCGGGTACTTCTTCGGCGGTTTCCTCCTGCCAGGTGGTACATCTTTTACGCTTATCATTGCCGGTTAACGTGTACAGAAGACCTACGATATCGTGTGCCTTTGTGTACATCTCGTTGATCGTCTGGAAAAATAAAAGAAAATTATTCTAGTGATAACAGAGGGAAATTTGTATAAATTTTATTATATTATAAATGTTAACAATTCGATAGTCAATATTAACTAGTCACCAAAACTATAATAATTCAAATTGACCGTTTTTAAAGATTTCTCTGTGTCTGCAATACGAAGAAGGATCCCTGTGAAAACCAGATGAATAATCAGTTTCAACTATACGCTAGTATACTAAGAATAAACTGTACAGCCTCTGATTTCCGTCGATTAGCACAAAGAAGTAAAAAGAATGTAAATAATTCACAACGATGAGATAATACCTCGTTGACTCACTTAACACATTCGGGCAATATAAGTTACCCGTTGGACTCGATTTTTCTTTTTCGACATCTAAAACCAATCGCGTGGCTAAATATAATCAACTTCAATCAAAGTCGCGCTGATTGCAATGGCGGATCTGCTCGCGTGTATACATAGCTACTTATACTCTTTGTAAGCGTCATGAATGCGATGTTCGACGCCAAGCGAGCTTACTCTATCGGTATATATATATATATATACTCCTACCGATATCCATATTACATTATCTTACATAATCTAATTCAAATAACGATTACATAACGCGTTTTTGGAATTCAACAATTATAACAGAGTAATTGGAATTACTGCGTAATGTACGGTAATATATATATACAGGTGTTATGACAATTATCGTTAAATTAATTACTCGAGATTCCTTGAGCCTTTTGATAGAATCGGCTTCATAATGCAAATTATCATACTCTTCCTTCGTGAACATGTAACCGCCGTTCATTTCTTGGGATATTTCCTTTTCTTTCGATACTGCCTCTAGCTCCGCGGGCGACAGTGGAACCTGTAGGACGATGCGTTGCTTTTTATTTTACATTTTATATTTCGAATGAAAAGATGAAGGTGTACATTCAGCAAAAATGTTGAATAAATATGATCTTGTGTAATGTTTGTAAAAATTCACTCATTGCGTGACATAGAATTATAACGTTTGACGGTCTCAATTTAAGGAGACAAGAAACATTTATGCGAGGATAGCCTCGTTTGAAGGTATATTAAGGGGATTGTGATGATAAAATAATAGTTGAGCGTTTCTTCTCAAAGTTTAATGTCAAAGAATTGGAAGCAATTTCTTAATGCATTAAATAATTATAGCGCAAATAAATTATGAACTACCCTAAATTCGAGACAGGTCAAGCCTACATATGTAAGTACAAATTGAATTTACTTTGAGATTTAAATTTAAATTAATTATGAATGATATTTTATTTACAAGGACCAAACTATTCGATTATTCATATATAATCAGGAAAATTTTATTTACGTGAAAATTTAATACAAAGTGTAACTGAATTTCGTGTACTGTCATTGCATTTATACATTTTCAATTGAGTGATAAATATTGAACGTTCGCAAATTTAATGAGAATATATTGAATAGAATTATATTGAATTTTACGTACATTATAATGATATTACGAGTTAACTTCAAAATTAGGCGATTATTAATCGAGTTATCTGATCAAGCTTTCTTTATGAAGGTAATAAGTTATAGTTTCTCATAGAAAAATGCAACGTTTATTAATAAATTTAAATAATCTGTATAATAAACTAAAGCTACCGTGCATTCAATGAAAACTACTTAAGCTTATGTTTAATATACCGTAGGATTCAATTACACGCGTGAATAAGTATGCAATTTGCATACAGTGCTTTGGCGTTGAATCTAACGAAGAAAATGTTAACAGTATACGAATATATTCAGAGCCATAAATAATTTTTTATATTTCGAATTATTAAAAAAGCACAACATCCTTACAATTTGCAATACGCCATCGATAACAACTTCTTTCATTGGCACCTCCTCACGATTATCCTCTTCAAAATCCTCCCCCGAGACCATATCATCGTTAGTATCCACCGATTCCTCTCCCGGATAAAGAAGTCGATACAGTGACTTTGACATTTTTACTTTTTTCGCCACTCGCTGCAACAGAAATCATAATTCGCGTCGTACACATATATATATATATACATATATATGTATATAAACCAACTCAATGGTCAATGTCGAGAAGCTTTTCTATTCATTGTGTATATGCATATATATACATATAAATAAGGATTTTACCTTTTTATGGCGTTTCTCAGCTATGGAATCGCAATAGAGGTATAACTGGAATAGGGGATACTGCCGGATTTCAGGTGGAGCTTCTTGTACCGTAATGAATCGATTTAGTATCATCTTCTTCGTTCGCATTAATTCGTGCGTCTGCAAAAGCATTCGTATATACAATATAAGCAGGGTTTGACGGTAGAAGTACTCAGAGGATTTGGGATTTAAATAATAAAAACAAGTCCGTCGGTCGAGAGCTGTTTATCAAATGGTGTCTGGACATTTACTGAAGTGGAAGAAGGGATCGGTCCTTTTTTATGTAATTTGAATATATGATGCCTGACGCGACTTTATTTACAGTTAATTTTCCTAAATTTTTTTTTCATAGAACTTGCCCAAAGGTATTTCTCGAATGTTTACACTGTATATATATTATACGGATTTTTCTATGTTTGAATGTAGTTCATAGTTTTGTATACATTCAAATATACAAAAGCGTAAGTTTATAATCTATAGTTTATTTATTTTTTCAGTGCAGTAATTTTAATAAGCAATGAAAGATTAATTCGTACAATGAAATTAACCCTCGTTCATCTTGATGATTCATCCCTCGTTAACCACGTGATAGATGCACTGTCGGACTGATCGTCACGCCAACCATAAATTGATTAAAGTGTAATGAAATATTGGATTTAAGTCAATTAAGTAAATCGAGTGAAGAGTCATTATTACCTGTGTATTTTTAATTTTCTGCTCTTGTAAATAATATATAAGATACTACCAATACTTTTTACTTTGTTATATTAAAATAAAGACTTAATAACGGGAACTATGAACGATCGGTTTTAAATGAAGAAAAGTAACTTAAGAAGATCGAGCATTTTCAGTAAAGCATAGGGTTTGTCCCAGCAATCACTATACGAGAGAGAGAAAACTCGCAACGAACGAGCGAGGCGCACGCAAACTTTCGCTCAAAACTTGTCGTCTCTAGTTCTAATACTGTTTTGAACCGGTGCACAACATTGGAAATTTTGAGAAACGATCGTACATTAGTTACTTTACTCGAATAGCCGCTGTTGCATGTTGCATCTGTTCCGTGATGTTTTCATGCAACATTTAATACCACCCTCATAGGTAGTTGTTTACTCGTATTAGTCTCGCAAGTTCGAGAAACTTTGGAATATTGTGAATAAGTTCGTCTCATTCTTAGAAATGTATATACATTTTCCGCCAGGATGCAAGAGAGTTAGGTTTGCGAAAAAACTTATAAGATAAATTCTTCCTACTTATTCGAGAACAAAATATTCACAGTATTATTGAAACATTTCTATTACACCCCAAACGTTGCAATTAATCCCAAATGTAGAAAAGTTTCCAAATTCAATTCCAGAATCAATGCCCTGTTTCAGAAAATGTAATACGGAACTAAAGCATATCGACTGCCGCTCGTCCGACCATTGCCCGACTCGTTCTACTTTTCATCTGTCCAAGTGCGTCTACTCCTGAAAGATTGCATTTTTTAATACTCCCTTTTCGAGGATCATTTTTTCCGTCTCTAATGTTTACGCATAGAGACGAGGCAAGCTCATTGCGTAAAGGGAATGATAGCGTAATGTACGTCACATGAAGAGAGAGAGAGAGAGAGAGAGAGAGTACTCGACCTACTTGTCGGCACACGTGGTTCATGTGTCTATACTATGTATATAACTATATATATAACTATGTATATAAGAATAACCCCTGATGCTCTATCGGAGACGGATTTTCCCCAATAACGACAGTTTTCTAAGTTTGCGTGTAGGTGATGAGGATTTTTCCCGGAGAGATTAGCAAGATAATTGATTTCTATTTTCGGATGCGACGGGAAAGTTTTTGAGAGAGGTAAAGGATGGTTGATTGGTCGAGAGGTTGACAATTATCCTTGATGGTTATTGGTTGCTTTCTTTCTTTTCTTAATTAAAGTTGGAAATAAAGTTTATTGTTATTGGTATGGAGTGAGAATCTATTTAATTGTCTACTACGATGGATTTGCATTTTAACTCCTACTTACACTTCACATTATCAGTGTAAAGAATCTTCATTATAATTTTCATGTCTTAATTTAAAACACAATGTACATTTTCTTTTGCTTTTCTGTTAATACTGATCTACTAAATATATTTAGGAACAATTGGTTCACTAATCGATTTCAAGTCAAACTTATGCAGAACTTATTTATTTTAATGCGCAACATTGTTTCGTAATCGTAGTACACAAATAGAAGTTAAATGAAAATAATTAATTTTTCAGCGTTGATATTTATACTGTAGAATTTTCAGACCAATTATATACTTTTTGATAAACATGTTTGTTGACGCATATATTAGTCATTTTGTTCACGAATAAAGTGAGTAAGGTTATTAGAAATCAAAACTAAATAAAACGATTACACAAATTAAATGTCTTTGAATATAAATATACATTAAACAAAGCAAAATAACAAACAAATTAAAAACGCTAATAAATATAAATTAAATCAAACGCGAAATATATTAACCTCGTAAAATATACGAGTTAATTGCCACGATATTTTCCGATCTTCACTGAACGGAGAGCGAGTGAAGAGTGTGTCTCTCGCACAAGCTCGCACATGCCTAATCGCCTACAAGAAAAACCAGAACAATGCACCCCTTATTTCCAAAAGCCAGAAACGGTTCGAGCGCGCTTTCCAATATACTCAAAAAATGTGTCTGTGGACAGTCAAGAACGCCTCCCACCATCGACTCTCTAGCCTGGCTGTCACAGATCAGCCCGTCGGCCTCTCAGGCACTGTAAGTTGACCTACACGTACCATGGAGCGAACTCCCAATTGAGGTCTAAATAGTCTCAGAGTAATCATAAATTACTCCTAACTAGGGTGGCTTGACGCCACGAATCGCAATGCCGATTCGCGCAATGAGAGTCGAATAGCGGAGGAACGCTCGCTACTCAAAAATATACATACATTTGTACAAACGCGCTTCGTATCGTTTCAACCTTCGGAAATACTAATTCTATCCGTAAGACATTTATTTCTCGATAGTCTTTTTAGCGCATTCGATAAAAATTGATTTATGTATGAAACTTATGTGTTAAATAACCAGTTTAAATTTTTTTCTATTTCCATGCTTAAGTCCATTATTAAGTAAATGATTAAACAGTATTTTCTCGAAAAATAGTCATTTTTGAAGATCAGTTACAGAGATTCTAACGAACGTACAAACTTGTTATTTTGACATGAAATACTTTTATAAATATAAAATAAATTATTAACGTGGCTATAATTTAACTTAAAAATTAATCTGTCGTGACTGTAGTAGCGATCAAGACCGCACAATCTGTTGATGTTCAATTTAGGCCAAACATTCTCGTTAAACTCTTTCTTCTCTTCGTAGGGCCTTCAATTGTTTACAAAAAACTATTTATCAAATCTTATGATATTTCTTATAGCAAAAGGTAGAATTTAAGCCATGGTGTTGTAACATGGTGTGAGCTTAGTGCCTATATTCCTTATACTGCAATATGTACCTTTCTTTCTTGTATACGAGCTTTCTGCTGGTTCTCGTGTTCCTCTCGTATTCTCGACATGAGCTTTAGCATATATTTTCTGTCGGTCAATCTAACGACATTGCTTCCCATAAGCAACTCAAGTCTCGAGCGCACCGCAGGAAAGGAAAAGCTGTAAAATCACAAACGACACATTTCACATCTATATATACATGCGTATATATATATATATATATACACATATTTATATATATATATATACTAACACGCTACGTTTCACGGGAGTTTTTTATGCTCTTAGATATACGAGTCTAGAAAATCTCCACTTGGATACATAACCAAAGAAATCACTTTTTATAGAGAAAATTGTATTAATGTAACTTTGAAAAAAGTCTAGGACTATTTTTTCCTTACATGTATACGAAGGTATCAGAATATCGAAATAAATATGTCACCCTGAAATTTGTTGGCGAATTAATTTCAGTAAGCGAAAAATAACCCTATATTTGAATCCTGTATATTCTGTATCTTCCTATCTGAATTGTTAAAAATTTGTTTCACCAAAGTCACACTTCCCATTATACATTTCTCAAGCAAAGCTTTAGCTTCGAGTTGAAATATATAGGTTTTATTCGTAATTCCAAATAAGTAATTACGCACTTACGCACTTACGCACTTAAATCTTGAAACTTGTATCAAGTCAGATACGGGTAACTACACTTCCACAATATAATATAGTTTAAACAAAAGACCTTTTCTCGATGCCATATTGTTATGTTACTTTCTCACGTTTGTGATCGTAAAAATATATACTCAAGAGCATACGTGTGTAAACGGAAATAAAAGCAATATTCTGCAGGTGGTTCGATCAATTGGCCAAGCATAATGCACGTCGCGGGCGGCGCGCATCGCAAAGCTCTCTTGATACACCTGCGCCCGAGGTCGAACTGCGCGAAGACGTTCGTGACTGGTGCAAGAGGCCACGACGTTTGTATATACTTACACCGATGTATATACAGTTTCTAGTCAAATAGTGAGTACATATATATTATATATGTTAGTAGTTCCGTTAAACAATATCACCAGATAGAGAGATGAAAGGGAAACGATACGAATGCAATTTTTCGATATGAATATCGTTTGACAAAGAAATCGATTTTCCAATGGGAATTCAGTCGTAAATAACATATTTTTAAATTTAGGTTGCCGAGCATCTTTATGGAAAAAGTTATATTTTATGAGAATATACTCTTGTAAAAAGTCTTCTAGGAGTTTACGATAAACTAAAAATGTTTTACAAGAAAAGCTCAGAGTAAAAGGTTAGCATACATCTTTTTGGAAAGAAATAAACTCTCCTTGTAGGTGTAAATAATATACGTTTACCCAATTTTCTAAGAAATATTTCAGTTAAATAGTACTGGCTTTTCGTACTGTATAATATAAAATAATCGAACGGAGTATTATTATTGAAATTTAAATAGAATTAGCCAAAGCTCGAGAATTGGAGCAATCTCACCTTGTGGATAAACATTAAATATAATTTACACACTATTGTAAAAACAAATTTTTTTTTACTACGATTTTGTGAAATATGAAAAATATTTAAAAAAATAGAGTGCAGTGAAAGGTTTGAATGCCATTTTTTCTAAGAGAATGTATTAAGCTCTCCTAAAAATGGAAAGCGTTACCAGTTTTTACAAAATAATAATTTACTTACAATAATTACGTTTTAACGAGAATCTACTAATATTTAACACGCCAAGGAAGAATATTTTTCTCGCTCAAAGTTAAATAAATTGCTTATGAGAAAATAGAAATCTGGAGCTATCAGTATAGCTCGCAATGTAATACAGTACAATAGCAACGATTTTTGCTTTTGTTGTATTGCTTTGACTTGTCTAGAATAAACAATTGTTTCTCATAGCGACAAAGTAGAACTTATGCGTAAATCTCTTTTTCCACCTTAAATCCAGTGAATCTTCGGTAATAGAAATAATTGAAAAAATAAAAAAAAAACTCAAAGCACGTCGAATTCATGCACATGCTTGTTTTACTCGTATATACAGTTTGGCCCTATTTTCGAGTATGACTATTCTTTGGAAATATTGATTTCGAAGTCGATTATATTTTTTTTAGCCTCATTGATCGAACACCTTTGATTAATTAATCGCTGAAGAGTTTGAGCATTGCCAAAGCTTTTGTGTGCATAGGACTGGATCAGCTTAGGCAAAAACTAGTTTCGGATTATCGACGGATACTTTAACGGGAGGTTCGAATAAGTCGATATTCGATTTTATATAAAAACAGCGGTAGTGTATACATTCTTAGGTGTCGAGTGAACCGTTATGAATGATATTTTCTCAGATTAAAACCTCGTTGATTGCAGTTGTTTAAAACATTGCATTTGTTTATTTTTGTATTTATCGGATTTTTATTAATTCAATGTTATTTAGCGAAAGCTCATACTTCACGATCGAGTCACGCAATCAACTGTTCACAAGCATCGAATTTAAATTTTTCTTTATGCACGACAACTTTCATGGAATCGACTATTTAGAATTCAGTTTGATCAGCAAAGTCATAGGGCGCAATTTACCATTCATCAACCATGTATATTCGCTCTTTAGACTTTTATACCGACGATACTAGGCAATGCATTGTAGAGCAATAAGGGGGTGGCCCGTGTTTGACGAGAGGATTCACGAAGCGTGATCACATCGCCGTTGGTTCTTCGAGCAATGTTTCATTATAATTACGCTGTTCCTCTCGTTGTCCTTGATGTTCGTTTATCCAGCTATTCCCTTTTGAGTTATGTTCGGTCGAGCGAACGATGACAGGAGATGATGAAAAAAACATTTTTTTAGTTTCAGCTAATGTATATCTGTGAAATTTGATTGAAGGTGGATTGGAATGAAAATGAAATATGTAAATTTTTAATTGGATTTGTCGTGCTGTACGAAGTTTTGTGAAACTTTTTTTTTAAATTGTTTGTATTCAGTGAAACTTGATTCAATATCATATAAGCATTTTTGCTATGATCTAAATACTATATTTACAAAATTGACGTAACCAAACACTTTACTGTCTCATTTATACGAGACTTTCTACACAACATTTCTAATAAACCATTCAATAATATTTGAAATTATACCTTTATTTTTCGAATTAAACCCCAGTAAAAATAACTATTTTTCACATATTTTCATTGGCAGTAGCATATAATTCTCACAATATTTTCAACTAATAAATTGCATTCTTGAACACGAATGGTGCCATAAATTTGAAAAATTTATTTACAAACGTTCCGAAAATCGTACAACTCTTAATGAAGAGAATTTCATACAATGCATGATTCGAACTCACCAAAATGTCAAGACGAGAAATTCATGCAGTTCTACCATGATGTTGCTGTTGCGTTAAAAGCCTGTCGACTGAAGATTTTTTTCGGTGGCCTCCGATGTCGTGATTTAAGACGCTATACTATGTATAGAGAAAGCATTTTTCGGTATTATTTCGGTGTTTCTCGTTGCTGCGCTCCAAATATCCATGTATACAGATATACACATGAACAAACAATGCATACCGCGAGTTAAGTCGTACATCAATGTATAGCTATTTGAAGCAAGAAAAACGTCGTCACTTTCGTGTGCACTAAGAGCAGAACGAAAGTCAATAATCGACAATCGATTTGAATATTTTAGAGGAAAGTTAGAGATATATTTTTTCACTATAGTCGTTAAGATTCGAGGGAATTTATTTTAAAGAAATCACAATAACACTTTGCGAACATCACAATGCGAAAGTTACTCTCGGAATTTTTTAGCTTTTCGTCTTTTTCACTCGAATATTCAGCGTATGTCGCAAGGCTATATTATAAGTTATAAAATCAGTACATCATATGTACATATGATGATTATGATAAATATATACATAATTATTAATGAATAAAGATATGCATTAAAATTAATATTATTTTTAACGCACTCATTTCCTAACGAATTAGGAGCTATAGAAAAATTTTTAATATCCTTTCTTTGAAAAAAAAAACAACTAATAATGTAAATTTTTCCCCGTTAAACGTAAACAATACTAAAATAAATGAATCTACATCAATTCATGTCACACTCTATTGCTCGACCCACAAGTACTTGCCCACTAAAGTATTTTCGAACGCCAATCCACTGTACGTCAATTCGAAACGCGTCAAGATTTCATGCACATTCTCTAGCGTATACATAAACATATACACACTGTATAAACCAAATCCTGTATTATTCTAAGCCCGAGAAGAATTTGTGATTATCTCCGCATATTATACGCGAATGAATTTTCGCCGTGTGTATAATTCGATATCTCATCGTTTGGTCTGACCTTACCGTATTTATACATATATGTGTATTGGTCAACATTGTTTGTCTTTCGTTATTTATGAATACTTTAAAATCTCTCGCGAATGTCTGTAAATTCTTTTCAATGTTAAATAATCCTTTTTTATAAATTACAGAGTGCTGATTCAACGTTTTAGTGCTGTTAATATAAATATTTTTGACTCCTTAGACGAACGTTTGTCACTATAGATATTTAATAGAGAGAGAGAGAGAGAGAGATCTAAAATACATATCTAAAATATTTATCCATTGACCTGTATCCAATATTCTAGAATATCTTATTCTAGAATAACTTATATACGTTCAAAATAGTTCTGTATATAGCCAAACAATTCAATAAATATTTTATTTGTAAAAAATAATAAATCAATTCCTTTGAGGTTTGAAGTAATTATTAATTGACGAAAAAATGAAAATCAACTGTTTATTATTTATTTTTTTATCAACATCCTCGAATGCATAAAAGCTGCTCGTTTTATAAATTATCCAATAATAATAGATCAACTAAACCAAATATTTTATCGTTGTACGATTATATGTATATGTATAATATAGAAGCGTATGGTTAGAAAATTTCACGGAGAGACGGAGTCTAACAAAATGTACTGTACTTGCCAGTAAAGGAGGGACAGCCTTGGTTTTTTGAGTCTTTTTCATCCTATATGAAATTATAATTTTTGAACCGAGGAAATTACAACAAAAGCAGTTGGTAAGATGATTTTACAAACCATAGGACTTGTAGACGATGTTCTTACAATTTTTCACTCACAAATATTGATAGATTAAGAAATATCAAACCATGAAAAATCAGATGCAACCTCAGAATTTTTTGATACATTTTCTGAACGTCTAGCAGATGTGAGTACCGAACAAAAACGATTTTCAAAATTGAAGAAGTGTAATGCATATGTAACTATCGGCACAGTTATATTATAGGAGAAGGATTAGAATATCGCAGAAAAGAAGATAAACTCTGTATTGTACACATTCCAGTCAATGCACAAGTTATACCTATACATAAAGTCCTAAAGTTATTTATAGAATTACCAGGAGTCTATACAGAAATGACTGAATATCTAGAACGTTTAGATTCACTTAAAAGTGGAATTATAACTAATGTTGTACAAGGTACCTTTTAGACAAACAAACATAAAAGTTTTGATCATCATTTTGCACTTAAACTTTATTCTGATGATCTTGAAAATAACAATCCTACATTGTACATAAATTTACCAGGATTACCGCCGAAACATTAATCTGAAATTGAAAATATATTGTTATACGTACTATTTAATTTGTTAATCAGAAAATGTTTAAAAATAAAATGATTTTAAATGATCTCCGGCTTTAGAACAATCAATCCTTCTAACACAAAATGGAATAGAAATCACAGTATCTGCTAAAAAATAAAATTTATTTTAATTTCTCATTGATTGTAGCTGATTATCTTGGATTGCACACGATGCTAGGTTTTACTGAAAGTTTTCGAGCAAATTTATTCTGCCATCATTGCATTATTTCGAGAACAGATTAATTTTTTACTTTGAAGGAATTGAATGATAGTTTACAAGGTGATATAAATAAACCACAAGAGAGAACAACAACACAAATAAACAGTGAATGCATAATTATTACTACATCAGAAATTACCTGACTTGTGGATTATTTGAATTTAATTATCGTGTACTTAATACCAGAAAGAAACATTCATTCGGAGTTGTTTCTACTTCACATGAATTTTTGGAAGTTACAATTTCTGAGTATCACAGTTAACTAAAAGAATTTTTTCCAGGGTCTATGAAACCAAAACACCATTTTTTAGTTAATCTTCCCAGAGCTATGAAAAAGTTTAGTCCACTGTGCAAAATTAGTTGTCTAAGATTTGAGTAAAAAAATTAAGAAGAAGAAAGTCAACGACAAGTCGTCTAAACATTAACAAGACTATCGCGACAAGACATCAGTTGATTTTGAATCACAGATTTTTATCAAGTTAACACCATAAACAAAATTTACCAACTGGAAAAGTTAAACGAATTATATCTACACAAATGTTCCAATAAAATAATTAATAATTTATTTAAAAATTGTAAATATCGATTATCCCCGACTTGGATAGGTTGTCATGGAAAAAGTATTTGTAAAAACATAGTAATTATAATTTTTAACGAAAAGTGCGAATTGCATGTAGTTGACAAAATTATCTTGTATTCAGACAATATATTTTAGTTTTAAAGACAAATTTTGTCTTTTATCGTTGATAAAGGTCAATTGTTATGTTTTTTTAAAAATTCCGACACTGACTGTCTTCTCGAAATAAAATCGTGGTGCCACTGAGCTACGTTAGTGGTTGTGTTATTATTTATTGTAGAATTACAGAGCATGCAGAAGGAAAATGTAAATATTGTGATCAGTTTGATCATTCGACTTTGTCAACCAAAGGTTGGACATAAACCAAACTCGTCGTCTCTAGCGAAGAAAGCGGGCTATCGAACTGCTCAGTTTAATACACACATTACATATACACAACAAGCATAGTATAAATACATCAATATACATACTAATAGGACAATAGTCGAGAACTTATTTCAACAGATTGTTCTTATTTGAGAAACTCTATTTGCAACAAGCGTTTTTAATATGCGTGGCCGCGCGTTAATCGAGTTAAGCGCGATAGTGGAATCGGACCATAAAAAAATATGTCGTTGAACTTAATTAGCAAGATATTCAGAATAATTTTATATAATTTTGCTAATAACAAATCGGCACATAATTCAAGTTTGGGAACTGTGATTTTTTCAATTTAATGGAGCTACTTCTGTTTTAGCGCAAATTAATCTAGTGAGGCACTTATCTTGAATGCCTTCGTCTATACATACATGCTTCCTATGCGATTTTACTGACATCGCAAAAGCCATGTATAATTAAATGTTTACTGGATTTTTTAAAGTATGTGTCTATCTATTGTAAATTTTGCTAAAGGGGGTAATTGCTGTTTGAGTTCTAGCCATACAGTGTGAACCTTATCATTCCACAATTTTTGCACGATTAGTTTCACTCTGACCATTACAGATCCTATTGATAGTCCTATTGGATCAAATAATTGTGCAATCTTTGATCAAATTGTTCGTTTCGTTATTTTTTCGTTTGCGTGGATTTCAAAATTTACGGAGGTAGACAGATGTCCATGAGTTCCATTCGAATTTCGAGTGTTGTTACAGCTTTAGATGGATCATCAAATAATTTAACATTGGTTAAAATGCTTGGTAAAAATTCAATTAATTTTATCATTTGACGCCTATTTTCGTAAATTAAAACCATTCAGATGCAAGAGGATATTTTTGCTTTTCATTGTCGGCAAATTTCTGAATCGTTCGAATAGCTAAGAATGGGACGCACACGATGCCGAAAGTAAGTGTGTTTAATTGATAGACTTTCAAAGGTTCATTTTTATCTTCTCGCCAGAAGATTCGTTGATATTTTGGATGCTCCAGGCGAATTAGCACTTGTTTGTACAGGATTTTTTACTTCAATCGCATATGCCCTAGATTAAAATATGCTCTCATGGAATCGACGTATGCTGCTTTTTACTTCTGGTTGCCTTGCAAATTTTTTATAAATCTGGTTGTCTCCTTTGAGAGACGAATTGCCGAAGGGAAACGTTGTACGTTCGACAGAGTTTAGATATTTTGTCGTTAAAAGGTAATTTCACCACGTATTTACCTGTTTCATCGCGATAAACGTTGTCTCAACAAGAATTAGGACTTCTGGAAGTTCTTCCATTTCCCAGAATCTAGATATATCTAGATATAATAATTGTTTAGTCAGATAAATTGCAAATAATGGTTTGCATCTTTGGTTTATCGTATGTAAACCATCTGAATTTAGTTTTCTGTAATATTGTGCCGTTGTTTTGGATAGCTATTTGTTTTGCGGAGATAATTTGAAGAAAAAATTTCGCACCGATAAGAGCGTCGATCTCAGATGATTTGTAGAAGGTAAACTTTCGTATTTATTTGTTGCGCGAGCAAAGGTGCTGAAACTTTAGGTACGATCAAACAACAAAGATTCGAATTGTATCTTACATCCGTGGATGTAATTTAGGCATCAAGCTTGTATTGGATTGTAGTTTCTAATTGATTAATCGCGACAACTGGAATATTTGTCTTTACCCGTTTTAATCTAAACAGCTTCGCGAGTCGCTCAGACATAAAATGTGCTTGCGTGCCTCTGTCGAGAACTACGCGAGCGATATGTTTTTGATTTTGCGGGCCAATAAAAACTATTTTTACTGTAGCAAGCACTATTTGGGATGTCAGACTATGAATTTCCATCATATACGAGCTTATTGGTTTTTAATTCTGAATTCGGCAATTCAGGCTCATGGATGGTCTGTTATTTTCGACGGAACGATTTGTTTGCGCGTTACTCGAGTTTTGTCGTAAGAGTCGCTTTGCCGACGAAGCAAGTATAACCGCACAATACGATTCATCGCACATATATTCGCCAACGTAGGTATATCTATAGGTATAGGTATACATTGTGTATATATACACAGAATAGGGAAAGCTTGATAACGACGAGGTTTCAAGTTGCGTGATATATGTGGCAAAAGAACGTGTGTATGCGAGGCGGCAAAAGTAATTATACGCTACACGAGGCGTGTAATAAAAGCATCATCGCTGCCCACGGTGCGGCTAACTTCCCTGATAATGGAATTTATATAAGGCTGTTCGATCAGCCGACACTTTACTCTCCACATATATCAGTAAATATGGTCAAAAAGATTGATGTCAAATCAAAACCATATAAATAAATAGAATATCATTCCATTTCTCTCTAACCCGTTTTGGTCAAAAACTCTATTGGGGGTATATCATCCTTGGGTCCTCATATCTTCGTACCAGTCATATTTTTAAAGCTTGACTTATTTTTCCAAAAATCAAACTTGTTAAATATAAAAGTAAATTTTGTCGTACGGTTGGCATTCTGACGAATTAAAAACATTGCTTGGGTCCAAAAATAAAATAGCCTTTTCTTGTGTTTATATTTATTTATTCGACGGTAAATGTTGATTTGATAAACTGTTATTAGTCACTGCTCAAAAAAGTGACGTACAAAGAAGGACTTTTAAAACAAGAAAAATAATTCAAACTGCGATTGAGTCGAATATCAATTGAACTCGAGCTTTGTAAATATTCGATTATACCGTACAATGTGTTTTAGAACATTGTGTATTTAGTTAATAATTATTTTAGAAATAATAAATAATACATAGAACATTAGAATGCGTATTATATAGAACAAAATCTAATTCCGATCCGAGAGAAAGTAATTCCTTTTTTCCCCGTGCTTATGTCTACATACACAGATAGAGGAAAAGATACGCGGTAACGGTGAAAGGAAAAAGGACGGAATATGTATGACTAATGAAAGAAAAATTGATCGAGAAAAAGGTTGAGAGTGTGCTTTTTGTCATCAAACTATAGGAGGCAGAAAAGAGAAAGATAAAAGTGTTTGCAGAGTGTAGCCTAATCGTCTCTCGTGAATAAGAAGACACTATATATACACAAGATACCGATAACTTCTCGTGAGACTCTTTATAAAAATGTATCCAAGTCGCATCGTCCCTAGGTGTACATTTTGAACGAAGCTTGCAAGAGAGCTTTTTTCCGTATTTTCTCAAATTATCACAATCATTTTTCTCCTACACTCTCTATACCTGCAATCAACGAGATTTCCGTAGTCCACGGCATCGTCCCCAATACTTGCATTTTTTCCCATCAACTCCTCCTCGCCCTTTAACAGTTGAACTTTGCTCGAGACGTTTTCTAACCAGTCCTCAACTTCGTCGTCAAATAGCGAGTGCGTAGTCGCTTCCAATGCGACCAACAACTCCACCGTTGCCCAAAAACCACCAGTGAAACCCATGTTAATCGCACACACATACACACTTTTTCGAAACGAGTTTTATAAGCCGAGGCGTCAGCTTGTAACATCGAGCGCGAAGTAACTCGATCGGGGTTCTCGCGCGATCTATACATGTATATAGAACGACGCTGTCGAAAACGCGTGGCGCCGTTAAAACTTCAGCTAGACTGACACATGACAGATTATACATTACCTTCTCGACCGACACTAGCACGCGATCATTCCAATACACGCGTCCGATGCTATTCACTAATCATTGTCACGAATGTTCCTGATTTTCACTTGATTTACATAAAATGTGTACATTATGTGTTTGTAAGTATACATGTAACATTTTTATATATATATATATATAAATTCACTTACGCATATTTGACGGGAGGCGGTTCCCACCAATGAAGAGGTTTTTCGTAAGGATCGATCGAGGATACAAACATTTTTTCGAGAGTTCGGTTTTTCGGTTTCAATATCGGTGGATTTATCACGACAGTTTCGTTAGAATCCTCGTATTCGTCCTCATATGAGTTGGTCTCGATTGGGGTTACCTTCTTTTTTCGAGACGTTTTTTTCGTTAATTTTCGAAGATTGCAATGGTATGCTTTTTTCGGTTCTGTCATTGTATACGATTATTGCTTAATTAACGGAAAATTTCTTTTGCATTAGATGAGTAACTTTGAATTTAGAGAGGATTGAATTTTTTTTAATCGATATTTTTGTACAAAAAGGTGAAACAAGCGAAGGCTGCTTTATTTACAAAAATTCATGTGTATTTCATCCACGTTGACATCGGTACAATTGACGATGTAATAACGAAAATTGATGGAAATTATTCGATCAATAAACACCGAGATACGGGATGTTCCCTAGTGCTTTTTCAACCGTTGAGCTTAAAGATAACCTTATTATTACGTTCTAGTGGAAATTGTTACAATGTACTAACACTTCGTCACTTTGACATCGTTGATAAGTGAATGGTTGGAAGATCTTCGGTTTTTAACGTATCTCTCCCAGGCGTTACGGTCTTCGGATTTTTGAGGTCCCCATTTGTATGTTGGATTCGTGCCGTACTCGATTTTTTCTTTTAATGTTCCCTAAAAAAATTGGAACTTTTGTTAAAAAAAAATGTTTTATGTAAATCGATAAGAATTTAATCGAGCTGAAACCAACCTTGGCAAAAATTAGGTAGCCTAAAGCGTAACCAGGAATACATAGCATACTGACGAGACAAGAGCACCAGCCGACTGCCACGGCCCACTCGGGATAAGCTATTCCATTGTAAGTTAAACGTGTGTTGAAGATTATTGTCGTTACGAAAATAAACTGAAAAAAAAAAACATTTTTTGTTGATGGAAGTCTTGAAATTAGGGGGTTACCGAGTACTTTTGTTATTGCCGAAACTGGTTTACCCATCAAAAATTAGATAAAAAAATGTTATTATTACCATTAATGAGATTTCGAGGTAAGTTGATCGAAGAAAAAAATTACTTTACCGAGTTAAAGCTTTAAGTCGAGTAGCACCGAAACTATTTTACCAATCTTACGCCGATGTCTAGCAACGTTTATCATTAAAACATAACAGTCGTCGAAAATTATGTAATCGTTTGCTTTCTCCAAAGCTTCAATTTGGACATTATATAAGTATACTTATATCCGTGCTATAGGCGGGAAATTGAAATTTCTTACTGACAAGATGATGGGCGTGATGTATTTCCAACATAGAGGCCACCACCAGTGTAACTTTTCGCCGATCATAAACTCAACGTCACGAACGAAATTCTCGCAGCCATACGTCCATCCAACAACAATCGCTTCCACGAGACAGATGGAAATAACAGAGATCGATGCCGCGTACCAGTCAAACATTTGAAGAATATACATTCCACCCTGAACAAAATCATGTTAAAGTCATATCAGTTAAATTCAGATTAATTTTGTTATTCGGGCAAAAATCTATTAACCGACATTTGTAACAAAAATAAGTGATCCTAAAAATAGAAGAATCAATGACACAAAAGTAACTAAGCTCTTCCTTCTCCTCAAATGCGGATATGCATCCGTCACACTCGAGATGATAGCTTCGATCTGTACAAACTGTAAACAGTAAAATCGTATTAATAATCATAAACTTGTCATCGTAAATAACGAGTCTATCGCAAGATACTTACACAGCTATCCATTCCTAATAGATACAACATAAAGAAGAATAGAACAGCCCAAACTTGAGGGAAGGGGAGCATCGTTATGGCTTCCGGATACGTCACGAATGCCAAACCGGGTCCTGAGAAAAAAATAAAAATTTAACCAGGAATTATAGATACCAAGTATATTTCCGTGCGATTACAAATCGATATTTTCTACCTCCAGTGGCGACCGTGGAAACGGGAAGTCCAGTTTTATAGGCCATAAAGCCGAGCACCGAGAAAACGACGAATCCGGCGAAGATACTTGTCCCGCAGTTGAGTATTGGCACTAGTATAGAATCTCTGCAACAGCGATGTAACTGTATATTGTATTATACGAATAAAAATGATCTCGATGAAAAATAAATAAATACAACGCGTTAACTTCGAGTACTTACAGTCGATTATTATTGCGAAAAGGATTGTAACTGGCCATATTTACAATACCACCCCAACCAGGACCAAGAGAGAAGAAGATCTGAATGGCAGCATCCGCCCAAACCTGGCAATATCAAATTTGTTTTTCTTTATCACGCATCTTTTTAAATTCATTAACATTTAGAAAACAACTATTGCTTTACATGAATTCGTTAAAAACACACGAATTTTAAAACAAAAGTACTCGCCAGTTCTGACTTATAAAATAATTAAAATACATCGCTTTGTGTTTGTTTGTTTTGTGTTTGTTTTAATTACAAGCGATGTTATTGATACGCGTGTGTTTCTAAAGTTCAGCAAGCCTGTATACATAGCGTTTGCAGTTTCACAAAAGATGTTTCGATGTCACTGCGATGCATAAAGCTCGATTAATCGATGAAAAACTCGTGCACCTTCAAATTGAGTAGCTCGTCCCACTTAGGCATGATGTAGAATAGAATACCATCCATGGCACCGGGAAGCGTTACGCCCCTCACGAACAACACGAAAAGAATGATGAATGGAAACGTCGCAGTGAAGTAAACAACCTGTACGTTATTTATGAAGTATTCTATAGATTGTAAATTATTTTTCACTTCCTCCGATTTGTTATAATTGCAGTTTTGCTATTTACCTTTCCTACGGTCTTAACGCCGTTGCATATGCAAAGAAAAACTATCATCCAGGATATTAAATTGCAAATGAATAGAGGCCACACTATACCTCCGATATCGTCTATACTGTCGGATATCTTGAGGATATGATTGCTGGAAGCGAATTACAAGATATTCGTATACCAATTTTAATTCGTTGCATTAGTTTGTTGCTTACTATATTGAAGATGACGTAAATTCGTTTAGTTAGAAAAATACAAACTTGTTGCTATTTATTTGAAAAATATATTTCGTTTATAAACTATAATCGATACACTTCGATACACTCCGAAAGCACGCTCGATATTCACTCAATATTATCCATCGATAAATTATATTTTGTAAATGATTGTATATATATATATTAATTATATTAATAATAAATGGTAATCCTTACTGAAAAAATTCATCAGCCGGAGTTTTCGTCTTAGCTATCAACTGTATCTGATCAGAGACATTCTTCTCCGCAAAAACTTCACCACCTAACTATAAAAATACATTAAGAAAAGAAATGCACGTTTATATTATTCCAATGACATCTCATACGCTTATTTATATCAGTCATGAAGAAAATTGAAATTTCATCAGACAATAGACTTGAATGACAGCCAATCGTCTATTGATAAAGAACAGTACAGCGGTTTGTATGTGTACGCGTAACGCATACCTTCAAACAGCCGTAGGTATTCCAAGGATTGTCACAATCCTCCCAAGGCAAAGTACTCCTTATCGACATAACCAGGAACATGAGTGGATAGGATATTATGACGTTGTAGTACATCGTGCAGATAACGTTCACTATAACGATTGCAAAACCCGCACCTACGTAATATACATATGCAGTATGCAGTGAAAGCAAAAATGAAATTATCGATCGGCATGATTTGTATATATATATGTTACCTTTGAATAAAGGGCTCATCCGAAACATCGTTATGCAGCCTGTACTGCCAAATTGACCCATGGAAGATTCCATAAAGAAGAGGGGTATACCGCACAGGAAGAGCATCAGTAGGTACGGGACTAGAAAGGCCCCTGCAGATATCGAAACGATTTCTTTTTCAATAAATGCTATATAGTATTTATAGGTAGATTCTTCTTAAACGCGCATCACGTTCACCTGTTATCATTTATAATAAAATCTAATCGCTATATCTTCCACAATATCGTTCATCTATTTATCGTTTAAAGCGCCACTATAATGTAACTAAGGAGTTTTCTAATAACTAATAATTAATAATCTTATTGTCTATTGTGGTTGAAAAAATAACGAAACAACAATTGTGAAGTAACAAATCAATAATGATAGTAGATTTTGACGTGAAATTTAGACTGATACATTTTGTAGAGATACATGAAAAAACTTGAATAACTTCAAATTTATCATACTAATATGTTGTTGAAATACTTATAGACCGACGCGTACTATAAAGTGAAACGTTGTACCTATACGTTCCATCATACAATTACAGCAGCGAATCTAATAATAGACCAAGTTACCTACGTACACCTCATGGTATAGACAAGGGACGTATTGTCCCGCGTATAGTGTATTATAGATAATATAGGGACAGACACTAGCTGAGTGCCATTAGATATATAAGTCCACTGCAAGTCGGTGGAAGAGATTTCCAAGGGCAGAAAGCAATTTGCGCGAGAATGCTGTGTATAGAGAATCTCTCGCGTACACACACTACCGAGCGCATCTGTGTATATAGCTGAAATCATCCAATCAAAGGGAGCCTCAGCCAATTGTCGCGCGCGAGTACGTATGCTAGCGCAAGCTTCCACAGGAAGTGTTATTATAAATGTGCGATTTATAGAAAAATACACATTATAAACCGCAATGACGCGTATTCATTGCGGGCCATTGGTCCTGTCGCGCTGCCAATAAACAACTCTAATAGACTTTTTTCCATTGTCAAATAGAAATGAACACTCACCTCCGCCGTTTCTGTAACACAGATAGGGAAATCTCCAAACGTTACCGATACCGATCGCATAACCGGCACAGGATAGAAGAAATTCGGTCTTGCTAGCCCAAGAGCCACGATCGGGTTCCTTCGGTTTGTCATCGTCGTCGTGAGACGTAGCGAGTTCTTCGTCCCTTCCGCACGCCTTTACGCTGATACCGTCCTTGAATACGTACTCGACTGCGGCTATCCTTGCGGGATGAGCGTCCTTTGGCATTTTTTATCTCTGCTGATCGTCTTCACTGCGAACATGTAATATGGAAATTTCAAATTTCTTCGTAATTTAGATAGGTTGTGAAATTTGAATTTCGCCGATGAATGGCCGTTTCGTGGTGTATTTCCTTTTCTTTTTCTTTTTTTTTTTTGAAAATTCAGGATAATTCAAGCTAATTGAATCATAACCTTAAGAAAATAACTTACACGGGTGCGTGCGCGTATTGCGTCGTCTAACATATACATATTATATAGTCTTTATAAAAAATAGGCCAGTTCTGAATGAAAGCTCAAGTGACCGTGATAGATCGGAATGATGCTATTTAAATATCAGCTATAGCGCCATTAAGCACAAGTTGTGCTGTTAATTGAATAATATTGTAACTATTTGCTCGACGGAAAGTACGGAAAAGCAGATTAACTGCTGCAATCTCGTAATTCCAATTAATATTATCTTCGATCTAAAAGGTTGACCTCTATAGTTATTTAGAGCGATATAGAAACTACAACAATTTCCTCATTAGTTTCAGTTGTACGAATGTAATCAAGTGGCGTTAGAATATTCACGCCCCATATTTGTACATATACTGCACATTTCTATGTTTGGATATTGGATGGTCCAAAGTAGGTTATATAGCGAGAGCGCGGATATCTCGCGTAGCTTTAACTCGACGTAAGTGATCCTGATGTCGTATCATGTCCCAAATTTACGGGGTGCCATTTAACGTCATCGCAAATGACGTCAGTCTATACATGAATACCGACGAGACAGAGTTACGTCTGTTGTCAAATTCGAAGGTTTTAAAAAGTAGCGGTCCTTATATATATAGGCTTATAATAATTAGGCCCTATGTTTAAAGTAGTCTAATTAAAGCGAAGTATAAGATTTTTAAAAATTACGCTTATCTATTGCCATTTTAAATATGGTCCCCGGTATATAAATGTTCATTCGAAGATTTTAAATGAATTTCACTATACAATTGACATTTTACATAAATAAGCTTCTACTACTGAAAAATCAAGTGCAGAGATTAATCTAACACATCTTTGCTGATAAATTGAATGGTAATACAGTAGGCGTACATTAAAATAATTCACGTTGTGCGAATTGTATTAAATTTCCATACCTATACAAGAGTTTCCATTCGAATTCCAAAATCCATTAATCCCTTTACCATAATCAAGCTTCGTCGACGAAATAGACGTGCAAATGAAATACGGAACATTCAAACGGCCATAAGTTAATTGAAAAAATTTACATAAAATAAAAATGACAATCGGAGATCTCCCCGCAGTGGAAAACATAATTTTATGAATGCATTTATCACGTGTCGAGATCGCCATGTGTCTCTCTCCCATCTTCGCTAATAATAGTGAATGGCACCGCGCAGGGCTCGCTCAGCAATTTATTGACCTTGCACCACATTTTAATTTACGCTCGCACGTGTGTATGTACGTATGTATATGTATATATACAGACACGTAGTGCATAAAAAAAAGCCTTTTGTCATAGCTATGTGAAGGTTCACGCATACAAGAATCTTCGAAATTATTCGAAATTAGCAGCACGTGCGCGGGAGCGCGTAAAACTACAAAAACGGAAATCACAGTGGTCTATCGGTCTTTTTGCCATTGATCTTTCCGGGACTTGAACTATTCACCCACGCACTTGCGTGTGCGCGCGATAGCGTAAAACGTACCTCGCTGTGTCTTCACGAGGATCTTCTCTCTATTCCGTCACTTGCTTCGTGTCACTTGCCTCTTTGGGTCAAAGCTGTCTTCTCGTCATATTTATATGACGTTATACACCTTCCACGGTGTATGTCAATGATATATGCGTATTTATACGTGTATCGTGATTTTTCTCAAGAGTTATGATATGTAGAGGATGATTCGAGACGCGAAGCAGCAACAGCACTGGCGAGTTTATACGTCCCCGAGAGTTGAGAGGACCGAGCCGAGTAATCACCTCGCTTTACCGCCGCATAAATAGAGCATGATGGCAATGATGATTATACTGATAGCTGCTATATACTCGTTTATATATATATCGCGAGTGTATATATGTAGTGCGTAGGACTAGATGCGATTACGTATATAACGCGCACTCCTGTCCGCCTCGAGTCGGATAAATAAGAGTTTGGGACTTTACGGTGTAGATCATTTGTGGAGATGCATTATCACCATTGATCGCTGCAATATAATGCATCAATGAGAAAAAAGCATCGTTAAAATCACACGCGGATATATTCCACACGTGTCCAACGTCACCTGTATACTTATCAATCTCCAAGCGAAACTCGACTCTGCTATAAATAATATAATCCCTTTCCTTGAGGCGTTCTTTTATATATATATATATATATATATATCCACGAAATAGGTTTATCGTGACGCAAGGAAACATTTGAATTGTTGTATCTATACTTAATGCACGTACGCTGTATGTATATATATATATCTTACGCGCGCGCCACCCTCGCTTTTCTTTGCCCGCAAGTAGTATAAAATCGATAATTTCAATACGCAGAGGCGACAGATGCTCGCTCAATGCTACTTGTGCGGTATATACCCCTATGATATCTACGTATATACACATAGATAGGCAGGTATAAAAGTGTATATATATATATATACGGGTCGAATAATGCAACGACTAGCCGACGCTGGTCACTACTCGAGCTACAATCGCCCGAGTAACAACATGGAGCTCTACTTGGCGTTGAGTTTGTTTAGAAGAAGAAAGTTCGAACAATGCACTTCTGCCTGTACCGAACTTCTGAGAAAAAGTCCTCTGGACCAGGTGAGTTTAAAAAAATTAGTTTCATTTATTTTATTAATTTTATTGTCATCGTCATTTTCCTATCAAATCTGTCAATTCCTAGACTATAGTGTATCGAAGTCATGTAATCAAGCATGCGTCACTGCAATATTGCAATAAAACTTGTGCACAAGTGTTGAAATTAGAATTAATTCATCGGTCACTTCCGAAGTATCTACTTGTTTGCGGGTGTATCAAATTCGTATTACGTATACGACTAATTGGAAACTCGACAAATAGACGGCAATCATAAGTTTATATAGGTTCAGTTGTGAAATAGGGTTGTCGGGGAGACGCGCTAGTACCCATACGTACGTATATATAGGTATAAGAAATTAAACGACTCGTTGATCCGTGACAGGCGGTGTGGGTGCTGAAGATGAGAGCACTAACTCTGCAAGTTTACGTGGACGATATAGAAGCCGAGGAAGATGGTATAGCTGAGAGTTTGCTCGATAACGACACCATAGCATCGATGCCGAGACCGGGAACTTCCATGAAGAATCCCGGAAGCTCGTTTGCCGCCCAAGGTTTCCGCCCGAGAACTCAGTCCGGTAACTTAGCAATTTCTTATTTTTTCATTATATATAGATGTGATGAAGTTGACTAGGGCAATAGTCGATGAAGTTTGCAGATAAAAACGGGGATACGCGGAATTAATGTAATCTGGTCAGCGTTGAAATTTCAAATTTCGCACCAAATTATACTTCTTAAAATACATTTCAAATAACTTGTCAAATAACTTGTCAAATAACGTTTAGACAATTTTTTTAAGTACGGTTTTTTTCTTATTCACAAAATGTATGACCTTAATTGAATTAAGAGCTTTTTTTAAAACAGCATTTATTAAGAAATTAACAATTACTCATCCCTAAGGCAGACCAGTCACCGGTGTAGTGCGTCCAGCAACACAATCGGCAATAGATTCGTCGCAAGGTATGGAGCAAACGTTGCGAACGCCTAGGACAGCTTCAACCGCAAGACCAATTACCGCGAGTACCGGTAGGAGCGTCAGGTGAATCAATCAACCAATTTATAAAAACTGTCACGTAAATATGTTGGTAAATTATTCCATTTTTTTCACGCATAACTCATTTTTATTCATCATAAAATCATGATTCAGAGTAAAAATACTACTACTATATCCTGTTTAGTTCCAAAAAGTACTCAATTAAAGTAAAAAAAGTCGATGTTTAAAGACAAAAACAGGTGAATCTAATGAGGTAGCAATTTATGTGAAAAGGGCTTAATGAGACAGAAATTGTCAGATGTAATATTTTCCATGACAAACTCATTATCGTCAATGCGCGTAATGACATCTTAATGAATTCCTTTGTATTCATCTCAGACTAGGAACGGCTTCGATGCTAACAGAACTGGGAGGTCCGTTCATACAACTCTCTCGCTTAAACATCTCCAAATACGCATCACAACCTGGTATTGCAAAACCGCTTTTCGAATACATCTACTATCACGAGCACGACCCACGATATGTAAGCTCTATTTTAAAAATAAAATTAGCTTCCATACATGTACGTGAAAACCTGTGCAAACGTTTATGATATGAATTTCATGTTATATATATATAACATGAAATTCCATCAATTTCCAAAATGCAATATTTACAAAAGAATGAAGATGAAAGCATAAACATTTAATGCTTGCGAAGACAAGAAGAAGAAATTAATTTAGTATTTACACTGCATGCAAATAGAATCTACCTTAATATTAATATAAAAATAAAAAATGTGTCATTTGTCCAAAAAAATGGGTACAAAAGTAAACCCCAATTTCTATTAGTACACGAAAGTTTGGAGAATTGACCTGTTTAAAAATGACATGTATCTCCGTAGATTCAATTTACTCCACTAATTTAATCGGAAAAGTATGCGGAAAATTTTGATAGTACATTTTGATTTCCAGGCACTAGATTTAGCGGTACAGGCTACACAAGCTTGTCAGTACAAAGACTGGTGGTGGAAAGTGCAGTTGGGCAAGTGTTATTACACTCTTGGTTTAGTCAGGGACGCGGAACAGCAGTTTCGATCAGCTCTACGTGAATGTAAAACTATAGAGACGATCTTGAGGCTCGTCAGGGTCTACATAAAACTTGATCAGCCGCTTGCCGCACTCGAGCTCTGTAAGAAAGGCTTAGAATACTTTCCGAACGATGTGAGCTTAAATTGTCATTGTAAACGCTGAGAAAAAAATGATATCATTAACGTTATTGACTCCCTGTACAGGTATCAGTACTAACCGAAATGGCGCGAATTTTCGAAGGTATGAACAACGTGTCAATGTCAGTGAAATATTACAAAACCATAGCTCACGAAGACGCTTCGCACACTGAAGCAATAGCTAGTATTGGTTTACATCACTTTTACAATGATCAGCCGGAGATAGCACTGAGATATTACAGGTACACAGGTGAAAATGAAACGAATGACAAGAAACATTCTCTAAGCAAAGTCCTGCGTCCGATGGCACTAACGGGCGTAAAAATACCATGATAATATGTCAATTAAATTCCTCGCGTCCATGGCAATGTGTCAATCTCTATTTGGTAAACGAAACAAATGTTTAACTATTCTATCTTTTCTTCGTAATAGGAGATTGCTACAGATGGGCGTCCACAATGCCGAGCTTTTCAATAATTTAGGACTTTGCTGTTTCTACGCTCAGCAGTACGACTTTACGATATCATGTTTCGAAAGAGCCTTAAGTTTAGCTACCGACGAAAGCATTGCGGACGTTTGGTACAATATTTCTCACATAGCTATAGTAAGTATTTCTAAAGTAAGCAGCTATTTGATAACAACAAAAAATACAATTCGAAAAACCACTCAATTCTTGTTAAAATGCTTTTAGTGCCTAGGAGACTTGGTTATGGCCATGGAATGTTTGAAACTAGCTATCGATGTGGACAACAGACACGCTCCTTCCTACAATAATCTTGGTGTATTGGAGATGAAAAATGGAAACGCTGTTGCTGCTCGTATATACTTTCACGCAGCTGCTAGTATTGCCGGCTACGCCTACGAGCCGCATTTTAATAGTTCCTACTTGGCGTACAATGTAAATAATCTACTTCTGCAATAGGATTTAACAACGAATTCCAAATTTTCTTCATTTTTAATTGTTTATCTTTTTAGAACGGGGACTTACAGACTAGTTACATATCGGTACAAAAAGCCTTAAATGCCTATCCTGGTCATCGTGATAGTCAAGAACTTTTTCAAAAGCTACAGCAATATTTTACATACATGTGAAAAATAAACTGTGAGATATGTAAATACATTTTTTTTCTACAGATCATTTATTCGTGTCATATTCTTTCATTCGCCAACCTTAGAAATATATGTACAGATTATTAAAGGCAAGTGCATCTTTACATGTGTAATTGAAATATGTTCGTATGTCTTCTTATTTCGAGAAAAATCTGTATAGTCGATTATTTTCATCTTTTCAAAGAAAAATAAATACTGTGACACATCATTTGGCGCTTAAAAATACATTGAAAAATTCTCTTATCACATTCTTATGCAAACTCTCCAATAATACAAACCAGTCATACGAATACAATACAATAGAAATAAAATTATCACTTTTTTTACAATTGATTGTTTTTAGTAAAATTCACTGTAATCTAATTTTTCCATGTTGCAACGATTGTATTTTCTTACTGTTTTGATGATACGTTCATTCGGGTTATATTTTTTTTTACAATTTTGCGACAAATCATTGTACAGTCAATCATCGCTTTCTCCATTTTTACCGCTTACGCAGTATGGGAAATAACTAACCAGGAAATTATGAAGTAAAACAAAAATATTGGGTACACCGCTAAAGCTTTCCTTCCAGGGGGTTGACTATCTCCGAGAAATGCCATTGATGCTACAGAAAAATTGTTAGTTAAATTTAAGAACGTAATAACAGAAGTCCAAATAATTTTGTTGACAGATGCTTACCATAAGTTGCCCATGCAAAGCCAATCACTGTAATTATTAATCGAATTGTAAATAGGAGAACTGTCTGTCTCGCCATTAATAAAATCCTGCACACAATTAAAGCAATAGCTGTAGGTAACAAGCAGTATCCAAGAACACAAACACTTTGGAAGAAAGATCTAGAAAATTGGATACGTATCAATAAATGTATTAATGAAATTTAGATCACAGAATTTAAAAAGTACAATGCTTACATATTACCACCGAGAAGTTTACTATTTAATGTGACTATCATAGACCCAATCCATACTATAACAAAAACTTCAGCAAATTCTGGACCACCATCATTATGGGAATTTGCTGTTTCGGAAGATCCTTGTAGAATCCTGAAATATCACATATTTAAAAATTATTTTGAAGAATACTGCAAACGATGTACAATTAAATTTACTTATTCTTACATCGCCATAAATGTGCAAAGTACCAATGGCCCCCATAAATCCCCTGTAAAATAACGATAAATTGAACAATTGATAATTTGCTTAAGAAAAATAGTTTAGATCCATTTTCACTCACATTCTTTAAGTAAACTCTTTTTCTCTTTGGGATACAAAACATGATAAAACTTCCGTCCCACAGCTCTTACATCTCTAAGCTAAAAAAAAACAAATTAAATGATAACAAAGATACTAACCACAAATCAGTAAGCAAAAAAGAAACTTACAATGGTGACTTTAATAGGTTCATCAAGAGTATTAAAGTCCGGCTCTCCTAAAGTAGCCTGATTCCTCATATTTGGACCTACAGTCATTTCCCCATGTACATTTGTAGGATCTACTCCAATCATCCCATCATCGTACATCTAAAAAAACCAGAAATTGCATGTAAATTCAATATATCGCACTTTTCATTATAGTAACATTACTGTATACTTACATCGAGTCTTGCCTCGTTCATCGCCATCTCTAGCAAATATATTTCTCTTGACTTTTAAAATCTCAATTATTATCACAAATGTCTAGGAAACTATAGAGGCAGATATAACAATGTACGTAACAGTTTCCAAATGCCTTTGAATAACGCGAATCTGTCAATTCATACGTGTCTTAACCAATCGTCATGTCCAGAAATTTGTTCTTCTCTTTAATCCACCACATGATCTCTAGATCCATACGAACATTTCTTTCATCATTTCCAAGCTTCAATACCCAATGAACTATTGTGTATTCTCCACTTACCCCTATACAACACCGGTCAAGCCCTATCGAGGGCTGCGACTCCAAATCTTAATGACGTCTGTCTGATTGTCTATAATATAGACTCTACATTTACACGGGTACAAATACGTATATGCGTGTGTACAAGTACGTTACATGCACTATACTATAGTGTACAGTGTACACATTCGAGAAGTCCAGAGCTAAGTTTTCCAAAAACTCCTGATTAGTCCAGATGGCACATGTATCGAAAAATGGCCGTATCGCCGGGTCGTACTTGAAACTTCCTCGCGCAATTAGTATTGCAAGTTTCGGTTGCTGATAAAGTATTTTCAAGACATCAGTAGAGCCACGAGAAAGAGCCGGTTTGGAGGAATTAAACAAGTGGTTCTGTGGACAGTACAATGGGTGTCTTCGAAAAGATTCTTCCACGACACGTCGTTGGTATTATCGTCGTGGCACTAATATTAACATTGTTAGCAGATGGAATGTTTGTTGCGCATGCGCAAAACACCGACGAACCAATTGTCAAGGAAGAGTCATCTGCGCGGGAAAATTTAAATTTCCTAAATAGAGAATTGTGTATCCTTTTTTCAGTTATTTTAAATAGTCAAATAGATATTAAGTTTGTGCTGTCATAGAAAAGGGGGAGTTAGGAAATTTCTGGAGCGGTAACAACTATGTCGTAAAAATTTTCTGGCGTTCTCTTTATAATAGAAACGTCCAATCGTGCTGGCAGGTACTAGCATCCGATTCCTTAACAATGAACCGCGCTTAGTCAAAAGGTTATTTGTAAAGAAAAGAAAAGAACACATTGTTGCCGTGAAAAATCTGCGAAAAATGGATAACTACGAGCGACAGTACAAAATGATAAATGTACTGGCGGAAAAAATGTTTGACGTCATAGAGAGTAAAAAAACGGTTTTAGAAAATTTTACCGAGTCCGAGCTTCAAAGTGTATCTTTCACCGCAGACGCTAAAAGCGACATACAAGACGGTACGTGTATTATAATTATATTTAAACAGAAACATAAATATACGAATAAACCGAAAAATAAATACAACAAAATTATATATGTTTGTGTAATTTACGATTTCAGCCATATCAAGTGTCCTGGAGAATATCTCATTGTTCGGGGATGTGGTTTTAAATCTCCCGGACATAACTCAACGGATTTTAAAGACCCAACCAAAATGGAATTCGACGATGCGCTGGTCGTTCGACTTTCTAAACAGGACAAAGGATCTCCTCGATAAATCTACTTTGGACATGATCGAGCTGGCTCTTCAGGAGCTCAATATCACCAGCAGAAGTCCAAGCTACTTCAATCCTAATCGCGCGAGAGCGACTGCGGTTAAAAATAAGGAGCCAACGGTAAATAAAAAAGAAAAGCGAAAAAAGGGACCACAGATGACTCGTATCGAGTTGTGAAGGCATATATTTTCCAAAATAAAAATCTATACAGTTTAAAATTTATCAACGATGCAATTCTTTATCCTCTTTTAAATCTATGATAACCAAGATTTGAACCAACCAGTTTTCAAAATAACTTAACTATCCGCCGATTTCCATCACAATGAATAAAACGTATATAATACGCACAACTCTATAGTGCGCACGTATAATGCCTCCTGCCCCCACTCGCATATACGTATATATACAGACATACATACAGGAGAGAGATAACGGATATATGAATATATTATATACACTGCGTCGTCGCTCGAGAGTATATACAACGTATATATAGAAAGTGGTCAGCCAATGGGCTTCTCAACTTAGCGTTTCGTGCGTCTCTGTCGCAAGCGAAGAAGAAGTGGGCCTGAGACCCCGCTTCGAAGAGAGAGAGAGAGAGAGAGAGAGAGAGAGAGAAGGAGCTGCGCTATAAGCCAGCGTTGCACGGCTTAGAGCAGCTATTCTCACTCTTTCTTCGGTGCGCGAGATCCTCTGGTGTAGAGGAGACAGTATATATAATCCTTTTACTGAAGCTAACTTGATCGTGGTATAAATATATACATTTTTTTCAAAACTATAACGTGCGGCTAGAGTGTCCGCTGAATATATATATATAGGTATATATATTTCCTGGAGATGATGTTGCACGTAAAAGGAGCGTTCCTCCTTATACTAGTGGTTTCCGGTGAGTATATTTTTGTTTACTTTTTTTCTCCAAATAATGCATTTGCCTACTCGCGGTGTATATATGCACGAGAGAGAAGTTTTCTCTCGGAATGCACGTCGCGTGCACAAGGCGCCAGTGTGAAAGTATACTCTTTTGCGCCGTTCGTTTGGATATATAAATCGTATTATGTACAGCTCTGTATATGTATGTGTTTGGGGGGCTTGCAATACACTAAAAACAACGTTAGATCATTTTTTTTCTTATCCTTTTCTCCATACACCGTATATATATATATATATATATATATATATATATATATATATACACACATCTTCGTTTTTCTCATTTTCATTTCTAACACTCACGGCTCTTTATTCATATCTTCGTAGACGTAGATGTATTGTGGAGTATTCTATAAATTTTTTTCCGATAACTTTAAAGTGCGAAGAAAAAATAATACATCGGTATGCTTCGCTGTGGGTACGTAGACGTATATGTGACAACGCTAGGAACACATATAATGTATCGGAAAAAGAAAAGCAATTCGATGAAAGTTGCGCATTGGCGAGTCGCGAAACTTTCTTTCGAATTTATATTATTGTCACTTGTATATACAGATGTATTGTACGAATTTGAATTTTTTTTTAACATAAATTTTGATTGATTGAAAAGGCAAGTAGTGCGCTTCGACTGCAGCTTCATTTATTTTTTTCTCTCTTTTCCCCCTGTCGCGCCCGCCCGCCTCGAAGAAGAAACTTATTACTTTCACTTATTTATTGGCAAACGTTTGCTCTTAGCAAATCGTCCCAAAACCATTATACGAACTTTTACGATATTTTACAAAATCCAAGAGTTGAGTATAGATTTTATATATATATATATAACATACCGGACGCGATAAAAAGCGCGCGACGTTACAAAAATTTGTCGACTCTATTATATCTGAACATTTAAATTTTTTAAAAGCTCGCGCTATGCAATCCTTAATAAAAACAACAAACAAAAAACAAAATTAGTAAATCTATCGAATTTAGAGAAGAGACAGGTATACATATATCATAAGTCGCAGCCTGGAGCTGTTATTTTCGACATTCACTCAATGAGAATTAACCTATTGCGTATATTAATAAACGCATACAAACACGTACACACGCGTACTACGTACACACGCGTACACACACACACATATATATATATATATGAATACATATACATATATATGTAAATTTCGCCAGAGAGCTGGTTTCTTTTAAAATACATTTTTTTCCGATCGAATTCTCATATACCGGTTTCCTGATAGAGCCTCCGACTACTTATAGCTTGGATACGTGTTTGTCCGAGTATATATATATATATATATATATATATATATATATATATAATAGAACGCGAGCGTCGGGTGATAATCGCGCGGTGAATGTTCGTATGGAAATATAAAATTGTGTAAAAAAAATAATAAACGTCGCTGTGGCTTATTAATGATATTACCGCGAACGAGAGAGAAAACCCCCTCCGTTTGACCTTGAGACTGTAGTAAACTTGTATAAGGTACATGTGTGTACGTATATATGTGGTTATATTTATGTTACAAGGTCGAGAGGGGGAATGACCACTTTTACCCTTTTTACGGTATCGTCTCGATATGTCGCGGCGTCTGAAGAGACAGGACTTGCTGTCGATCTTCTCTTTTTATTTAATATAGGTACATTCTTAATATTTTCCTATGACTTTTATACGCGATAAATATATTTTTAATTGGATAACGATCCTCCAAGAATTTAATTATCAATTATTTTCGATATACTCAATTAAATTAAACTTTATATCGTACAGGGAAAAATATAATAGTTAGACACGAAGTAAAAATTATTATTCTCCGATAATCTTGTTCAGAAAACCTTGAAAAATCTATTAAAATTGTAATTTTCTTTCTTTTTAGTCTTTTTTGCCCTTAAATCGGTCTTTATCTTGATTTTATTTTTCGTAAACTACAACAGTAATGAAGTCAACATTCTTAATCTATATAATAATAATACGTGGTAATTGTATTCAAATTATTGAAGAAATATCTTTTTTCAATTCGCTTCAATTACCGGCCAAATGTTTCTTTTTCGTAAGTCACAAGAGTAATTAAATGGGAAAAAATGGGGAACATCGTAAGACCAACTCAAACAATGATTCTCGATTTCGTGTCGAAAGATCGTCTATCACCTCAAGAAAGGTACGTTCTATCTCTCTTTCTTTCAATAGCGCTTTCTCGCAATAGTCTGGGAATTTCTCTCAACCGTTCGGTCGTCCTCGTCGTTTGACTAATTTTCTAAATACCTCGGCGCATCGTCCATTATTTCTGAATACATACACCACGTAAAATATAAGCTGTATAAGTGTATATGCACACATCCGCGGACGTACATACAGAAGATATACAAAGATGATTGATAATAAATGGACTTTTTCAATTTCAGTCTGGGGCCAAAACAACAGAAACAATCAGTCGGAACATAAAAAGGACGAAGAATTCAAGTGCCCCGAGGGCCAAGGAAACGGCAACTTCGCCGACCCCGCGACCTGCAGGAGATTCTATCAGGTATAAATAGTTATACATGTGGATGTACGGATGCTTAAGCGAGACAAGCCCTAAAAGTTTCACTCTTGCGATTTCTCTTGTATACCGGAGAAAGGGAAATTTCTCTTGAATGTTTATTATTATATATACATATCTATATATATATATATATATATATATATATATATGTATATATGTTACAGCACGTTGGACACTACTACAAAAAAATTGTAATTATGAAAAATTTATTTTTTTCTCTCTTTCCTTCAGTGCGTCGATGGTTATCCGTATCTAAATAGATGTCCTTCGGGTTTACATTTTGATGATATCAGCAAATTCTGCACCTTTAAGAATGAGGCTCGATGCGGTCCAATTGCCACGAGTAAGTATATTTACACAAACACACACACACACACAGAATACTTCTTTTGCATTTATGAGTGCATAAGTATTAGGATGGAATTTTTTATTTATTGCATTATATGAACTATCTTACAGCACCGGCGCCGTCGACCGAAGCACCCACCGATCTTGCGGAAAGATGCGATACTTCTAAGTGTCAATTGCCCTATTGTTTCTGCTCCAGGGACGGGACCATCGTTCCTGGCGGCCTTAAACCAACCGATGTAAGTAGAAATATTGCACATATAACCTTTCAATTATATACTTGAAAACAAAAAATTGTTGTTAATGTGAACAGACGTACCTTACGTGTAAAATATGATGTAATTATACGAAAAATTATCCCATTCGGTTAACACGTCCAGCGACTAAAGCAGTGAATAACACTTTGTAAAAAAGTTTCTCACATAATTAAAATATACTACCGTGCAGTAATGTTCTTTTATAGGTCCTTAAACTCGATTCTTAAGTACAAAATACCTTTTAACTTTCTATCCTAATTATTCAGTGAATACGAATTGTTTTTTAAATACCGCTACGCAGACGCCGCAAATGATCCTGCTGACATTCGATGGAGCCGTGAACCACAACAACTTTGATCACTATCAAAAAATATTCAACTCTGATAGATCAAATCCCAATGGCTGTCCTCTGAAAGGTACCTTTTTCATCTCCCACGAGTATTGTAACTACAATATGGTCCAAAGTCTTGCCCACGATGGTCACGAAATAGCCACTGAGACAATCTCGTAAGTATTATAGAGAAAATGATCACTTCCGTCTGAACAAATTGGAACATGCTTACTAAATGATTTCGCTATATTTTAGACTTCAAAAGGGTCTTGAGGACAAGAGCTACGACGACTGGGTTAGTGAAATGATCGGCATGCGAGAAATTCTAAAACACTTCAGTAACATATCGAGCAGTGAAGTCGTCGGTATGAGAGCGCCTTACTTAAAACCAGGTCGCAATACTCAGTACAAAGTGATGGAAGACTTTGGTTACATATACGACAGCAGTATTGGTGTCTCGCCAAGTAAAACACCTATTTGGCCTTATACACTTGACTATAAAATACCTCATGAGTGTAAAGCAGGAACTTGTCCTACTAAGTCCTTCCCAGGTATATATTTTAGTTTATTTACAATGATATAGGTGTTAGATTTAACGAGTTTCATGGTTTGTTAATTCAGGTGTCTGGGAAATTCCGTTAAATGCTCATTACGTTGAGTCCTACGAAGGTGGACACTGTCCATATTTGGATCAGTGTGTACTGCACAGCCACGATGCTCAGGAGGTCTTTGAATGGCTGCAGGAAGACTTCAGTCGATCATATGATCAAAATAGAGCTCCTTATATGATGCCTTTCCATACCAACTGGTTCCAGATCAAGGAACTTGAAAAGGGTCTTCATAAATTTTTAGACTGGGCTACTACGCTGTAAGATTACTTTTGTTGCATTATTGGTTCGTAACATTTTCAAACGGTTAATAATCTATGTGTTTTGCAGGCCCGACGTTTACTTCGTCACTGCGACTCAAGCTCTTACTTGGATCACGGATCCTAAGCCTATTCAATCTTTGAATAACTACGAAAGTTGGGCATGCAAGAAGAAGAACGAGAATGACCCTGGTCCTCCTTGCAACAATGCCAATAAATGCCCCCTTGACTTTAAGCCAGCCGATGCCAACTTTACAACTACGAGGTAAGTTTTTTTTTATTAGGCTGGTTTTTTTTAGCTTCATCGATTTTTTTATCACTAATCATGAATGTTATAATAGGTATATGGAAACGTGCACCGAATGCCCAAACAAATACCCATGGTTAGGTGATGCCAAAGGCACTGGTCACCCTAGTGACAACTACAGTGTTGAAAGAGAGTAATCAATTACTCATCCATAATACACGAAATGAATTTTTCGATTCCAAGAATCGAATGAAATACTCATTTTCCTAATTAATGATTGCTGCAAGCCTTGAGTACTGAGCAAGAAGCAAGAAGCAAAAGACTTGTGAAATCGCGTTATGAATGTTTACACTAAAATAATAGACTTATGCTGTTTTAGCTGCGAGGTATATGAGAAATGACTTTTCATTGTAAGGTTCTATAATATTATTATTAATATTATTATTATTATTATTATTATTAAAATCAAATGATTATTTTGTTATGAAAATGATGCATGAATCGTACTTATATATTATTGTATGTGTGAGGATTTCAAGTGTTGTTGAAGTTGTACTGCTTAAATACAAAATGAAAATCAAGTATGAGTGTACTTAGAAACTTACGTATAAAAATACAAAAAATTTTAAATCCATTCAACTGTGTTTATTTATATATCATGTGTAAAAAAAACCAAGAATAAGAAAATATAAGTACTTTTACAATCTGAATGTAATCCTTACCTTTTCTTTGACAATCCTATTATTGAATATCCAATAGATTACAAACAATACTTAAGTAAAGAAATGAGAGTTACAACACCAAAAGTTCAGGATGTTTTTTAAACTCCTCGTGAATTCTTCTCTCGATATTAGGTAAGGTAAGATTATCAACATTCAGATTGAAACTAACATAAACTGGTTTCCCTATTTTCTTAGCTAATCTACTCGCTATATTGCTAGATATCTCATCGGAAATAGGTCCAAGGATCTTAGTAGATGCAGTAGGTTTATTATCAATAGTAAAAGCCAATGCTAAATCCTTCATACTCTGATCATTGTAGTGACCAATCCACAGGTACAGACTTTGCTCCATCTTCATAACTTGGCACTGCAGTCTAACCTCCCCAACTTGATCACTAAAATTATGAATTTGAAAGCTGCAAGGTAGAAGCTCGCTATCCTCGATCAATTCCATTGTCGACGTCCTGTAAAAATAAAAAAAATTTCGATCGTCAACGTGAATATCTTAGGATTTTATACGACGATCGTGACCGCGCGAAAATTCATACGAACTTGTTGACAAAATGCTCACGTCTACAGTGCGCTACTTTACCGAACTCACCGCAAGAATTGCCAAATTTAATATATATCGCACACGTGCTATAATAATATAATACAGCGATTTGTATTATACAGAATGTTCTATTCCGTGTTCCGCTTGCACTGACGTGGCTGTATAGTATATACATTTTTTGTTATATATGTTAAGAGAAAGAGAAAGAACAAATATTCAATTATGTATGTTTAATTATGCATATAGGATAAGGAAAAATTTCTCAATTTTCCAAACAGCTTTCGCTGAAAGCTGCGCAAATGGGGAATCAGTAGTAAAAGTTGCTTCCAGGATAGTCGCAGGTGATCTCGTATCAGGGATAGAAGTAGGGAACCGTATATGGTGTGGTAAGCCGGTAACGGCGTGTCTTCGGAATTGACCGCCTCCGCGAATGTATGCCGTTGCTCGTTTCGTAAATTAATGTTTTCCTTTTTTATTTCAACGTTGTACAATAAATTTTCCCCCATGCATTCAAATTCCTTTTAATTATGGACCTAGTTTCATTATTAATGAGTATATATTATATATTACCAAAACATAACAAGATATCGTTTCATATTATTTCAAATAAATTCTATTATAAATTCATGAGTTTTTTTGCGCTAAAATACATTTGAACTATTAATTTTCGAATAAAACAATTTATGCATATAAATACACAAGTCAAAATGAAACGTTTCAATCGTTGAAATATTCCCGCTTAGAAGACCTTACCGACAAATGCGCGATACATTTATATGTAAGTATCGACCTCTGTATTAAAGCATCGCAAACACATCGATTCTTCGAAATTCCGCTTTCCGCCTTCCGGTGTTTCGTATTACATACTCTACTTGGCGCGCTATGTATCGTTCCTCTCTCTCTCGTCGCTATACGAGAGCTGGAAAAAAGGATTGCGAGAGAGGCCTCTAGCTCCGGTACAGCGCGTACCGCTACCGCCGTCTCTTTTGCTTTCTCTCTACTACACTACTGACTACTCCTTATAATATAACGTTGCGGACTGAAGCAAGGCGCATGCGCGCGCAACTCTCCTCGAACTCTTCTGGTTAGAGTATCCATTTTGATCACATGTGAGTATCCCGAGCTGTTGTCGAAAATCGCGATAAATAAAGGGATTCCTGGAGTCCGAACAACTCCCGACACTCCAACTAAGCTGGGCTAAGTTCTGTGCGCGGTAATATTAAGACACCGGACGAACTGCGATTACTCGATTCGGCGCAGGAGTGACTCTATGTAACACGCCGCTATCCTCTTCTCACCTCTCCGTAGAACTATATACTTCTATCTCTTTTGCGTCTGTATGGAACAAATATATAACGGCTCTCGTTTCTCTTTCTCTCTCTCTTTCCTTCCTTCCTTCTCTTTTTGAGACATACTCCTTGGAGTTAGATACACCGTGGGTGTGTGTGAATGTGCGTTACTCCCAAGTGCAACGACTTCTTCGAGGTTTGTGACGCCTTCGGCTTGTGCCTCCGTATATCTCTCTACTGCTTCGAATATAGTAATATACACGAGCGCACGCATCGCACACACACCGCTCCCCCGTGTCTGAAAGCCAGAACACGCCGCGAGAATTGTTGGTTAGCTCGTGCGCGTTCCGTCTTTAGTCTCTTCGGTACCCTCGATCCCTGCGCTAAGTAAATCCGTTATCTTGCTAATTCTTAGGTGTGGATTTTTTTTTTCTTTTTATTATTTTAGTTTTATTTATTTGGAAAGTTATTTTTCGTTAGGTAAATGTGGATTTTTTTTCGGAGCTTGCAAAAGTTGCAAGTTGGTCTCTCGCGTGTTTCTCGCGCGTGCCACATGGTCACTTGGATCCCGCTTGGGAATCCGCGTTTTCATTGTCACGTCGACTCTTTTTACAACCTGAAAATTTAATCTTGCATTCGGATAACTTGATGCGTGTAAATTTTCTCTTTTTTCAAGAAATTTTCGCTTTTTTTTCCACCAATTTCAGGGTCTATAGAACCACTTGACTTATAGGGTTTGCGTTCTTACTTACTGATTTATCCAATTGTTTCTACTGTGTATTTTAGTGTGACTCAAGGATTCAGTTGTAGTGCCTTAATGTATTATTAAAGTAGTGACTAATAAATGATGTTTCGAATTTTTTCTTGTTACAGAGATCCCCACACTAATCAAACATGGCAGACATTGAAGATACTCATTTTGAGACTGGAGACTCTGGTGCTTCGGTCACATACCCTATGCAGTGCTCTGCACTTCGCAAGAACGGTTTTGTCATGCTGAAGTCCAGACCTTGCAAGATCGTGGAGATGTCCACCTCTAAGACTGGTAAGCACGGTCATGCCAAGGTCCATCTTGTTGGTATTGACATCTTCTCTTCTAAGAAGTATGAAGATATCTGTCCTTCCACACACAATATGGATGTTCCCTTTGTCAAGCGAGAAGATTATCAGGTAAGTTTGCAACCCTTTTTATATTCTTTTGTGCAGTCTTGGCCTGGATTAAACGAGTTTTTTATGTCATTGCAGTTGACAGACATTTCCGATGATGGATACTTGTGTTTGATGGCTGATAACGGCGACTTACGTGAGGATCTCAAAATACCTGATGGGGAGTTGGGTACTCAACTCCGCGCTGACTACGATGCTGGAAAGGAGCTACTTGTAAGTCACACATATACATTTTCTATTTTCGGAATATTTCTCAACATTACATTTTGCTAATTTTGCCATTGCTTTTTTATAGTGCACGGTGCTGAAGGCCTGTAACGAGGAAGTAGTAATTGCTATCAAAACCAACACTGCCCTCGACAAATAATTGTGTTCAGTTTGAACAGAAACCAACCTCAATACCTGCTTAGCCAATCGACACCTTATCATTGGTAAAAAAAAAGGAAAAAAGAGTCAACAATTTCAACCAGCAGTAACTCTACAGCAGAGTAAAAGCATCTTTTTATCAAAGTAATACTTACTTACTTTCTTACTATTATGTGAAAGAAAAAACAAAAACCCATAGCGTTAAAGTTTCTAAGCATTGTAAGTGGAGGCTGGGTTTACAACAGAGTGTGCATCCCGGTTTTAGAAACTACATACATGTACACATACACATACACGTAAACACACAAGTACACACGTTGTTTGTTATACAAGATATATGGCGACGACTTTTCATCGAAGGGTTGAATGAAAATAAAAATTGGAGAAAGCCTTTACACAATTATCTTTTTTCTTTTTGCTAATTTCATTATGTTAATAAATTTAAAAAAAAAAACAAAGTATTGTTGGCTTTACAGTGACAAATTTATAATTTATTATAAGACAATTAAGGATATATGCAGATGCTTATGACTATTTGAGACCAAGAATAATTGTGTCGACTGCCGAGTGGAACAATTTTTTTACAAATCTATGAAAATATATGTTTTTCATCGAAATGGTGGATTGTTTTGTTCTGTAAATTACTTTTCCAATGATCAAAGTAAGTTTGCAATTGAACAGCAAAGTCTTGCCCTCGAATCATTAGCACCTGTAACGAATAATAAGAATTTTTTTAATGAACTTTCTAATAAAATGACTCAATGCTATAAATAATGAATTAACTGTCTTAGTAATTTATGTTCAGACAATGATCAATTTTAAGTGCTAAAAGTTACCCGCCAACACTGAAGGTGATCTATTACGTACCAGTGTTATAAATCATAAGACAAAAATGCCAGAGGACTTAATTATACATAGAATCATTTTAAGAAAATTATTCCAATGTTAAGTTTCATTTACAGATTTCAAAAAAATAAAAACTAATTGTCGTAAGTGTTTCCTCATAAATCTGTATAAATATATATTTGATCCTTTGGCCTATGTTTTGTGATAAAGAATTGAAGCACGTAATTGCAAAGTTAAGAAAAAGTTTTGGTCAATGCAGGTTTAATTCAAATGCAATGCGCACATTTGTATAAAAAGAAAAAATAGAAAAATTGTAATTGCTTACCTGCAACAAAACATGCCTTTACACAGACTTCTCAATCCTGTATCTGAAGTGTTTTTTACTCAAACCTAAAAGATACTGAATAACAAGATGTAGACTGATCATGTCTTATAGCGAATTGCCTATGCCTTTAGCGTACTTGAGGTATTGGATAAACAATATTCATTTACTGTTTTCTTTTGTTATTAAAAACCAAGAAAAAATTTACTGTTGTTCATAAATGATAGAAATACGTGTACACACATGAGGTAAAGTCAAAGATTAAAAAATGTCATTACTTTCTATATTTCTTAACTGATTCAAACTAACTAAAAGTCTATTTCGTTTTTACGTTTCTAAGAAAACAAAAAAAATCGTTCCGAAAAGTATCGCCTTTTGCATTAAAAACAATAATAATAATTTTTTTAAATAAATCCAATGACCGGATTACTATACAATGACAATTCTTGAGAAGAAGACACCTTTATTATATGCCATATGTGTAATTCAAGCTCACAATATCATATAAGAATGTATAAAAAAAGGCTCCTTTATTTAACTTAAAACAGACAAAAATGTATATAGACCAAAATCGCCAATGAATTGAAATTAACAAACTTAGAATATTTTTGTTCTCGAAGAAGCCTTTATTCAAAATTGTCGATATCTATACAACAATATAACTGATGTCTCAAACTATAAACTAAGAATGTAACGTAAAAATAACGATTATGAATAAGACATAAATGGTGTCTGCATTACGCGAGTACTATATCGAATCAAACTCTCGTATACGTTCAGCGTTCTATTAATTGATTTGTAATTTATTAAAAAAAAACAACAAATTTCCAAATTTATAAGATACTAATACGGTACGTTGCATTTACTCCTAAAAAGAATAGAAAAAGAAACGTAATTCGAGCGTAATTACAATTGCAACGTTTCGACTTTTGAATTGCATTACCTAATGCTCAGCGACGTTTATTGCTGTTTTTCTTTCCTTTTTTATAATGACTTAAATGCGGGACGATTAAAAATAGTGATTGTGGTGCTACCTCGCTTGTCAACTGTATAGTTCTAATTTCACACCTTTTAATTAATAAAATACTAACGATTGAATGCATTTCGAGAAAAAAAGGCTTTGTACCATCTACAGATTGGAAGAAAAACGAATTGAACGATCATCACCTCGTTTATTTGTATAAAAAATGTATCAATGTATTTTATATATTTAAAATATATTAATCTTAGCAAGATTTAATTGAATATCCAAACCCGATACTACTCTATCTACGATCTCTAAAAGAATGGTTTTTTTCTTTATCACAATTAAGACGCAGTTTTTACTAATAAATAAGCTTGTACCTGGAATTAATTGTGTGTCTGTTTCGATGAGAAATTTTCTAAAGTTACGAATATATTTGAAAATTAAGTATAAGAACAAAAGAAAAAAACAACGCCGTAACGAACAAGATTGATGATTGTGATAGTTTCAGGGTAAAAGTTATAAAGCACTGTAACTCAGCATGATTATACATTCATTCTAAACTAACATTTTCAATTTTATCTGGAACGAGAGTAGGTGGCACCAACGATCTCTTATATACGTGAAAACAAATGTAAGACATGCATTTAAACATTAAAATTAATAATAAATCAACGATTCCTTTCGAACAAACTAAACGACAAAGCAAATGTCATTTTTCACCGAAAGTTCGATGGCGGTATACCCTATCAGTGCAATAATGCAAAACGAAGAAATACGTGTAATTTAATTATGAAAGTAAAATTTTCCTTGACTAAAAATAATTGCAATGTGTTACATTAGGTTCAATTTGAAATTGATGTAGTATTACAGTGGATACGCTAAGAATTAACTTTATTGTCGCAACGGAAAAGGATCGGTTTTGATAAGGCACAAAAAGAACGATAATAAAATATAGCGGTAATGAGTAAATTTTAAAAGATTTTCTCTGCATTATATTTAAAATTGAACCATCGATAATTTCCCAGTAATCACATTTTTATGAATTAATTAGTTTTAAGTTGACTATTTATAACTCAAATGAAACTCAAGTTGATAGGTTTTAAAAAATTTTATCTAAAACTGAATTTATAGTTTAATAAACATTATTACCAATTTACAGCCTAGGGAAGATAATTATATATCATAAATACATAATTACGTTTCGTATTTTTCCCAGGTCGTATGCATTTTTAAAATACAGTTATGTTAGGTTTTTTTTATCAAATATTGTTTAAAATATTACAAGTTTCAAAAACCAACAGATATTATTTTCGCATAAATATATCTAAAAGCTTTTTTTACAAATGTACCTCTTAATTTTTGTAATAAATCAAAATAAAAATATACTTGTAAATGTGTAAAAGTTTCAAAGTATCTTTGTCTGGTAAGAATACCAAAATGACTAAATTATACTTTGAAAATTTTTGTAATGCAATTTTAATAAAAAAAAAAAAAAAGAATGAAAAATAAAGCAAGGGGTTTTATGGGAAGAAGCGTTATTTGTTCACTTGCTTAATAAACATGATTCAACATGTTTCATCATTTGCAAAAACAGACCAAAACTCCTCTATGGAATTTTGTAACAAAATGCGTTTTATTAGTAGAAATACATCGGCTAACTACTCATCGACTGTAAAGTCGAACGCAGTACTTGCTCTTGTATTTTTTTCAAGAAATTACCGATGTTTGAGCACCTTCGGTAGCTCAATAATAAACTCCATGTCTTCTTTATCTCTAGAAGTAATAACAAAGTTTAGCGATTTAATGTGTAAGACGCAAGTCGTACTTGATTTGTATCTTTTTTCTTTTTTTTTTCTAATCACAATCGTAATCAAAGTTCTCTTGCTCTTCTCGAGATCAATTGTTTGCGTTTCGCCTTTGTAATGCTGCAGCTAAGTCTTGTCGTAAAGCAGCTTGCTGCCTTTGATCAGCTAGTGGCTGAACTGATCTCAAACCATTGACAATATCCTTGGTTTTACCAAAGTAAATTTCGTTTAATGTGTTTCGTATTTTGTTCTCCATATCTTCCACCATTCGGCCAATATTTGCAATGTGAGGAGACGTTTCGGTTACATGAGCATCCTGTTCAACCTGAAGTTACATAAAATCAATCAATTGTAAGTAATGAATTATTTAGAAGATAAAAAAATCGAATTTCTATTCGAATGAATACAAACCTGTCTTGTAAGGCTTCCACCAAGGTTCATTGTTCCTGAACCATGTTTATTAGTTTGTAGCCAGAGCATTGCAGTAGAAGTAAGTTTATAGTGTGCATTTCTGCTGGAGGTTTTGTGCTGTACTTCAACGACATGTATAGAATCCCAACATCCCTTTATTTTGTTCGATCCATCTCCAGCTTTCTTAATTAATATAACACCAGCAAAGCCATGGTCCAAGTCCCACAAATACACAGAAGACACTCCACCCTCAAAATATAATTCTCGATATTGGTCAAATGCATTATTAGCATCAATCTCCAATTTTCTTAACTTTTCAGTAGGCATAGAGCCATCTTCCATTGGAGGATCATAAGTATTACTCCAGGGAGATCTGTAAATAGAGAGAATGATCAATGAAAGAAAATCCAAGATTAAAAACATGAGTCATCATCCAAAAAGTATGATTATCCTCCTACCTATATGAATCTCCATCACGATTGTAATCGCAAATAAGGTAATCCTTTCCAGATTCCTTATCCTTAGCTATCTTCAGTGGCTGATCAACAGATGAGAGTAAGTCTTCGCACAGCGAGGGAACTAAATCGATGAGATCACTCAGATTCTTCTCGATCTGCTGAGGTGGCAGCCTACGCATTAGGTCCAAAGCACAGTCCATTTGTAGTTCCGTCTAAAAATAAAAGAAAGTACCAAAAGGCTCAATAAAAAAAATAGTTCCACTCAACACAGTGTAGATATAAGACTCCAAGATTTGTGATCTCGTTCGAGCGCCATTTTGACAGATCGACGCAAATAGGTTAAGTACATTTTTGTTTTTTTCCCGAAAAGTATTCCAGATCAGGTATAAAATGTGCAAAGGAACAGAACTTTCCGACGCTCGAATCGAGTCACAAATGACAAAGCATCGTTTAAACCTATTTACGTTTCGATCCTTAAACATTCGGAGTTTTTCCATGAAAAGAAAAAAAGAGTGAAAAGTCGCTTACCATGACACCGTTCACTCGTCGTCAAGAGACGACTTCTCGCACAGACACCGATGGGAGAGAGCGAAAACGAAAACGGAGCCTTCCGAGCACACGACTCTCGGCTTCGTGTACAAACACACACCTTCGGGATCACTTTGTATTAGGCCCGATGCATTCGTCTACTCGATCCATTCGTTGTCCGAGAAAAAAATGAACATTTAAAGGGTGTGTCGGAGCAAACGGCGATTGGCCACTAGCACACTAGAATACGCGATACGTTGTTCCTTCTCTCTACTCCAGAGTCCAGACGAGTCGCTCGCTCTGCTCCTCTATATCTATCTCCCTCGCTCTCTTATCCCTTCCTCGTTCAGTCCCTACATACCACTAAAGACTTGGAACTCGCGTTCGCGTGTCGGCGTAGTGTAGCTGTAGGCTGTACTGTGTAGCAGTCTGCAGTAGCAGTGTAGCTGTGTATAGCAGTGATGTGTACAGTGTACAGTACAGCGACCAGCGAGACTGAGAGAAGCGAAGCTTTCTTTGTCGTTGTAGGCGCCACATATGCAGTCCTCTCGAGTCTCGACTCGACTCCGGACTCCGGACTCGAGCAACTCGGGCAGCTCGGGCAGCTCGGGCAGCTCGGGCAGCTCGGGCTATGATATATTTTCGGATTAAACCGAAAATAATATACCTAACCATTTCCCCTCGATGAAAATAGAGATTCTAGAGCATTTCGGGGAATTTTCCACTCTCGTAGGTCCATCGATCGTTTCTACAACTGAAAAATAATCGCTACATTGATATGCGCGTAAGCTTCTTATCTGCGTAGGTCGATGAGGATTCACGTTTCACGCATTCCTTGCAAAATCCTACTGCTCACGAATATTGAATTTACGTTTACGAGTAGACAAATACACATCGTAATTTCAAGACTCGTTCGTATTTTCCCACGTTCAAGCAACTACTGCCATCTACTTCTATTGTAGCTGGTTGTAGAAACTAGACACGAGCGCGTGTGCCGTCAGCGGTCAGCCATCCGGACTCTGGTGCCGTATCCGTATCGCCTTCGCCTCTTGAATCTTGCGCTCGGCTGTGCCTGTGCGACAGTGCGACGCAAGACGCAACTACACAACGACACAAGCTGATGTGTTCTGTGTTATTCGCAAGTCCGAAACGGCTATATCGTCATTGTGTCGGGTGTCGGGACTGTCGGCTGAAAAGAAACCTCGCGCTGTCGCGCAGAGTAGTCGCGTAGTCGTGTGTATGTATCCATGAGGCTCTCTCTTAAACAGTATACTCTTGTATGCGCTGACTCGCGATTGTCGCGTAAAGGCGTAAATAGTATATGCGACCAGCGACAACAGTCGAGCTCGAGCCTAATTGGGTTCTCAAGTTACTTTTCTTCCATGCACATCTCAGTTTGAATCGGCGTTTCCGTGTCGACTCACCACTGTAAATTATTCGCTCGCGCCGTGCGACGTTATCATCTTTTTTTCTATGTTCAAGCGCAATTCAAGATCCTGACACGCCGTTTCGCGTGTGTCTGTGCGATGCGTTGAAAAGCGCGAGAAGCTACGCACACGGCGATTGTCTGGGGGAACACGCGCTCTCGAATCGACGATGCTTTAAAAGGTATAATGTACATTTAATTAATGGTAAATTGTATTTGCTAGTTCATTATTCATCGATGATTTTCAAATATTTTAATTAAATGGGAGTCTATTGTCGGTGCGTGTAAAGATTTCTTTTTGTCATTTGAAATTCTCGCCTGTGTTGCGTGCGAACTGTCGCAAGTATTTCGTCGCGAAGTATATTATTATATTTGACGTTCGCTGTTATTTTCAGTAATTACTCATTTTTTTCCGTCTTCAATTACGGTTCGAGTATCTATTTTCCTTTTTTTAGTTCTTCGTCAGTGATGTGTTTTCGAGGTTTGTCCTAGTGTTATATAGACTGGGATACGCAATTTGTGGACCATTGGAATTTTTTCTTTCGGATTTGAAGGTGCTATTACATCATCGGAGATAATGATGATCGTTGATCAAATTGATTTGTAGTTTTATCTCGGATTAAATTCGTTTCCTAGAAGAGTAAAGTGAAAGTGGTAAATTGGGTAGGTTAGACTTTGTAGAAAATTTATTGGGTAATTCAATTAGAATTTTAAAGTTGAAATATACATTTTTGTTAAATTTACTGTTAAAATTCAATGTCAAATATATGTGTGCCTTGATTAAAAAAGAATAATCTTACATCTGCTGATACTAGACTTCTTTATCTATTTGATGACTTTCAGTGAACTTTGCTCCAACAATGTAGTCATCGTCATTAATAAAAACATAGTATAAATTAAAGGATGTACATTGCTGCATGCAACATTTTAATCAAATATTTATTTCTTTTTCTAGATAAAACACCAAAGATAAATATTTTCCCTAACGCACAGAACAAGTTCAAAGTCTTATAATGGGGTTCTTGGCAACGTTAAAACGTTCCCGCATAGTACATCTTATGTTTGCTATTACTTTTTTCACATCAGGATTAATTATAAACTTCTTCCAATGTATTCTATATTTCGGATTAAGGCCTTTTTCAAAATATCTATTTCGTAAAATTAATTACTATCTATGTTATTCGTTTTACTGTCGTAAGTATATACTTTTGTTAATTTATATTTAAATCTATCTTAAAAAAATTAAACATAATTTTTAATCTGACCTTCTCAGAATTAGTCTTTATGGCGGAATGGTGGTCAGGCACAGATATCATTATTTATATAGATAAGAAAGACTTTGAAAAATATTATGGAAATGAACATGGTTACCTGTTAATGAATCACAGTTATGAAATTGATTGGCTAATGGGATGGATGTTTTGTGAGCGTATTCGTATGCTTGGAGTAAGTGGATTATTTCAACCAAACTTGAAAAAAAACTAACGCTAAAAAATACAAAAGTCTTTTGTAATATAAATTTAAATTTTAGAATTGTAAAGCTTATGCTAAAAAATCTATTCAATACATTCCCACTCTTGGATGGGCCTGGAAATTTGCTGAAAGCATTTTCTTGGAGAGAAGTTGGGACAAAGATAAGGAAACAATTGGTGCACAGATTAGAGAATTAGCTGATTACCCAGATTGTATGTGGGTTAGTACTCTAATTACTATATGTTAACTATTAGCATAATTATTTGAATTCTAAATATAGCATTAATGCTATTGCAAATGTCCTAATAATTATATGATAATTATTGATGTAATTATTGGAAATTTAAAATGAAAACATTTACATTATCTCGAGCGTTTTAACGTTTTATATGTTCTTTTAGCTCCTCCTATATGCAGAAGGTACCCGATTTACGCCTGAAAAGGCAGAGGCTAGTCAGAAATTTGCAAAGGAAAGAGGATTACCCATATTGAAGCATCACTTGACACCTCGTACAAGAGGGTTCACAGCCAGTATTCCACATTTAAGAGGCAAAGTTGGAGCAATATATGATATTCAATTAGCATTCAAGCCATCTGAGCCTGTTAAACCTACCATGACAAATCTCCTACTTGGAAAAGGAGTTGAAGCGCACATGTACATAAATAGAATACCTCTTGATACTGTACCAGAAGGTGATGAAGCCGCAGCACAATGGTTACATGAAATTTACCAAGTTAAAGTAAATTTTTTCATTCAAATTTATCTTCCATAAAAATCCTGGATTTATTTATTATTTTACGATTAATTTTTAGGACCGATTAGCCGACAGTTTTGATAAAACTGGAGACTTTTTTGCTACAAGCGGTGTGCCTAAAACAGATTCATTTAAACTAGAAAGAAGAATTTGGTCTCTTGTTAATACCATGCTTTGGGCAATTGTTGTTCTTGTACCTATGCTCTATTACCTTGTTAGGCTCTTATTGTCGGGCTCAACAATATACTTTTCTATAGGCGTTGGTATCATAGTTTTATGTAAGTATTTTATTATTATAAAAATGCAAGTACAAAATGTTTTGAATAAAAAAAATGTTTTTTTACAGTTTTCTTATTGATGTATAAAACTATCGGAATGTCCGAAATCAGCAAGAGTTCATCGTACGGAGCCGCAGAAGCGAAAAAAGCAAAATAAGAAGAAAGATAAGGAAAAAAAAGTCTTAACGCACTATTTAACAACGCGCAAAATATGCGTACGAGAAAACGTTTGTTTTTGATTACTGCAAGTGATCGTGAAATTTATAATGATAACTTCTATATGAAAGACACTTGTTACTGTGTTTTTTTTACGTTATGTGCGATAAAATCTGAATGCGGATGTTTTTTTACATAGCTCCAGAGAAGATAATATCGTATGTATAATGATTTTTTTTTGTGAATTTAAAGCAAATCACTGTAATTTTTTCCGTTGACTTTCTACTTTGTCGGACATATACAAATTGTTATTGTTACAGTAAATAACTGTTTAACTTCGATTTAATTTTGCTATTATTCTTCCGTGGGTTCGGAGTCAATGCTGTTGCTTTCATGATGTTTCTCTTTGTATCCTTCGTAAGGTCCAGCCATATATCTTATGGTTCTCAATTTCCCTCTAGCATCGTAGTATCCATAATGACCCTTGACGGTACCATCCTTTGATCTTTCTTCCAATCTAAACTGTCGATTATTCCTATGAATCAAATATCTTTTTTAAAAAAAATCCGTCGAACAATTTCTAGAAATTGAAAATCCGTATAAAATCTTACCCATCGCCGGTATCGAATCCAAATATATAAGTTTTTGGTCCTTCGTGGCCTTGTATTTGAAACTCAATTCTATCTCCGTCAGCGGATAACTCTAACGTCTCCGCCGGCTTTTTAAGTGAAATTTTGTTGGCCTTGTGTTTACTTTCTATCGTTTTCTGAAATAAAAATGGCTCGTTTCATGTTCGCTGTCAACAGGTCTATTATTATTATTATTTATTCAACAAAATAAGAAAAAAAAAAAAAAAAAATTGTTACTGACGTCTGCTCGTGTTTGACTATGATCGATCGGTGCATGATCCCTTATGTAAACAGGCCGTTGCTCCGGTTCATCTGGTTTATGATTCCTTGGAAAACCATTTCCTTTTTGTTCGAATCCTTCGCTTTGGGGATAACCACGATATTTCAGATACGTCGACTCAGCGTTTGGAGCCGGAGGAAGAAGATATCTCGACGGATACGACGATGCAGCAGTAGCGTAAGGAATTTCTTGTTTGTTGTTGGTCTTTTTGTACTTCTTCTGAGCCTCGAGTCCATTGAGCTCTTGTTTCCTCGACGATCTGAAGACGTGATTGTTAACAGCCACGGGAGAAAAATACACGACATAGGGACTGCTCATTTTGTCCGGTGGTTGAACCTCGTGGTACTCAGCAAACACGGGATGCAAGAAACTGCCGCAAACACACTGGATCAACAATAGCTTGAACAGAGAAAGAGTAAAAGAAAAAGGAGAAATTCATTAAGACATCGACTGAAACACATGTTTTTTGTCATTAACTTTTTTTGCACAACCACACTGTACATCGAGATAGAAGGATACTGCACGATTGATTGAAGCGCGTAGAGGACAGATCTGTGCGCAGTCATGCGTGACGAATAAAGCCTACATAACTGTTGGACTCTAACGTTTTTTGCACCGTCGAGTGAAAGCCTTGGCTGCATCCGGTACTTTTATCGAGGAAACCAAATTTTAGAAGGTCGTCGAGAAAATTTGAATATTCTACATGCGGTTTGTTATCGCAGTTATAATAGGAAATGCCCTGTCTTTTCTTCAATCAAATTCTCTTCGTCTAAATGTATTTACACGCTAAGAGTGGAAACTTGCGAGACGCGTAACTAGCACGTAAACTTTGAAAGCTCGAGGAGAAATTGGAATTTGCGAAGGATTTTTCGAACGCGGAAACTACGAATTAAAGCGACTGAGCACAAAGAGCGGATAAAGCCTTGAAATGACAACTGATAGGGTAATCGTAGTCAATCGTAATCTTACTTACTATGAATCTTGAGCACATCGTCTTTTCGGTTGAATGGCCCGATTAAAACTGAGCTGTCCATTCTTTGATATGCATGCTCGAACGATTCTTCTGTATACCTGCTTTTACTCTCTCCCCCTCTAAGGAGAGATATCCTTTCGTGCAATTCTTGAGACACGAGATATAGACGAGAGACACGCTCCTTTATTTCCTCATGAAGTTTCTTACGTTCGTCAAAACAAAAAGCGTTATATGTACAGCCAGAACATTTTTCTAGATTACTCCGTAGGAAAAAGCACGTCTATTGTTACGTACCCTTTCATAATTAAGTATTGCTCTTATAATTTCAAGGGGATTTCATTGTACGAACAGTCTATGATATCCCGAGTGTATGCTAAGTAGCCTTTGCGCAATTCATTGTCACCTATATTTCGCCAGAGTAATTGCTGGAAGGCTATGCCGATATTGGCTTTCTATATATTCTATATACGTACGTACGTTATAAAAGATACAGTATTCGACATAGTACGGCATAAACTGTACAGGAACTAATGTGTCTGCATCAATTATAATATTTAACGCGCGTAATATTATTGTATAACGGGTAAGTATAATTATAACTATAGCTCGAACGATTTTGTACAATTAAGCACTGCGTCTTTGAAATAAAAAAGCAAATTTTTGCAATCCCTTTTACAATACCAGCCTCATTCGATTCGAATGAAAAGCACAAGCGAGCGAATCGATTGTGGTCCAGTAATTATACAGAAGCTCATAGAAAACGGAAGCCGTCTTTCGAAATTCCCCGACAGCTCAACAAAGACTCGCTCGTCGTGACTGTCGTTATTCTTCCGATGCATATACAAAAGTACAGCTCGGAAATGTCACGTCGCGCAACGACAATAGCGCGTGTGTTAAAACCGTGCCATATTCAACAATTCAAATATAAAAGGCATTTGCATGCACGTTAGTCGCACATTGCACATGCTCGCCTGCGCAGTATAACGGAGTCCAAGGGGACAGAAGAAAACTTGAATCCTGCGATCATGAAGACGTTCCTTTTCGCGATTCTTTCCTGCTGTCTTGCATTTCCATCCATGCATCGAGTTATGGTAAAATTGCAACGTCCTTTCCTATTTTCTTACAAGCGTTTTATTACCACTCGAAAGAAACCGTTTTCAACGAGGAAATAAAGAACGCGTTAACGAGATGTTAAAAACCGCGCGGCTCGGCGCACTCGCATTTTCTTTTCTTTCGAGTACTGATAGGCTCAATTTTGCAGAGTTTCAAGTGCCGAACGGGCAATCAACAGAGCGACGAGCAGTTCCATAAAATTATGCAGATCTGTCGCCGTCGTTTCCTGGCTTACGACCGCGATAATAACCGAGATTTCAATGCTCGTGACTCCGACTCCCAGGAGTCATCGGATTCCGAATCCGATGAGGATATGTTCGACAACAAATTCTTAACGACATCTGGAAACCGTTACAATTACAGAAATCGGGATAAGATGGGTAGCGGAAGTAACGCCCGATACAATTACACTGATTCCATGAGGAACAATTCTACTCGGCGAAACTCGAATAATAAGTCCTCCTCCAGTGCCAACAAATCCTATTACAATAACGGACAGCTCAATTCCAACAGGAGAACAGTGAGAAACGCCGGAATGAATTCTCGAAGTGGATACGGAGATAACAATTATTCGAATAATCGATATAACAATAATAACAATCGATATAACAATATGAATGGCAACGGTAATAGAAATAACGACGAGCGTGGGAACGAACGAGAACAGGCTGTAAGATTTTTATTTCTATTTTTATACAAATGCTTTTTAAATCCAAAGATAATATTGAATTGATAATATTCATTGCGGCATGTTAACGTGTCAAATTATGCCGAATCCACTATATACCTCTTGACTTTCTTATTTCAAAAAGTATTATTTTTACTTCAAAATTCTTCTGTTAAACAATTAATGAATTACGATAATCAATTTCATTTCTTTAAACGCACTTCTGTTTTTTTTTTTTTTTTTTTTTTTTTTTTAAGAATAAAAAATTGGATTATCCCATTTGAATGTCAGATCTAAAATCCCAGTGTTTGCATTTATTCAATTGTGCAATACAATATTGACTCAAAGAATCTGAATAAAATACTTAAGAGTCACAATTTTATTGAAAATTTGTAACTTTGCAACATACATACTACATACATGTTTGTTGCAGTGCATCACCCAGTGTTTTTTTAGCGAACTCAATTTGGTGAGTAACATTCAATCTCCACAATTGAAGCATCAATTTACATGTCAAAGTAATTGCACTAACGCGCGTAATTTAGAATTAGCTTACATCTTGGGCAGGTGATTTTTGAAAATTTCGAACGTGTATAAATTGACATTTCAATCTAATCCATAATTGACGGAGATAAAATATAAATTATAACATATTTCTAGTTAATCGTGTTTAGCTAAAACTATGTTACTCTTTTGTATTCAGCTTACCTAACTTCATTTGGAATGACTACGAAATTCAATGAAAATTATATTGTTGTGCTTTGTACGTTAATATTATTATCAGTAAAATATCTTGTGAATTTAATGAAGATATTGTTAAATTTCTCGAATTTGACATTTAATTCGAGTATGAAATGCGCACGAAAATTCTATTCTTAACAGTAGTGCCGATAAAATCGTGGGTTGACCATGATCCATAAACGAACGATGATTTTCCTAATAATACGTTCAGGTTGATCAACGAGGCTTTCCGGAAAGATCAGCGGTAATTGGCGTAATGACTCAGAACATTCAAGATCCCGAATTACGCGATTTCGTTGAGGAGTCCGTAATCGAGTGCTATCACTATCTTAACAACAATAATTATGCTCGTCGAGAGAAATGTCAATTTTCGCAAAATTTACTATCCTGTTTAGCGGAGAAAGGCAGTGAGGTAAGCGAAATTCATTTTTATCCTCACGAGATACTGATTCTTTAATGGAAAATTCATCGTGAAAGGCCTTGAGATAGAATTTCAAATTTTTAGAGATGCGAGGACTGGGATGATGAATAGCCGTGAAACGAATTTAAATAAAAATAATTTTAACAAGTAGTCATGTATACTTCTAGATTATAACAATAGATAAGTGTCTTTATGATTTAGGTATATTTTATTTGTATGATTTATGTACAGAATAACAAATTCTATGTAAGAATTAAAAATACAGAGTTTTCAGCGTTATTTTACATTTTTTATACAAAGGCACTACCTACCTTATTGAAGTGTGCATATTTAACAAATTACAAAGTATAGCAAATTTTAAAATAGTCGTCAAATGCGACTTGATATAAATTAATACTTTTATATGCGTAAACATAGGGTAATAAAATCACTTTCGCTTTTTCAAATTCTCAAAGCGTTTCATTAAGTCATCAAAGTCAATATCGTCGTTTTCACCACTTGCATTTGCTGGAGCATCTGTATCGGAAGGAACAGCAGGTAAATCCGGAAGATTAAAGTCATTCATTGGCATCTTTGAGCGTGGTTGGGGCTTTGGTTTTTGATCAGACTGTAAGATATAGAATAATTAACAATATTGTTAATTTAGATTTCAATAAATTACAGGAGGTTTTTGTTATTGTATATATTGTAAGTGTTTTCTACCTGCTTATTTAAATCTGGAGGGAATGATCCATAAGGAGGTGGCAAGTCCTCGTTCTAGAAAGGTACATACATGTATTAGTTTTATAATAAAAACACAATATAGATTTCAGGCTCAGATTTTTACATACAGGTTTATTTGTATTGGCTTTATCGAGAGGAATGTTGTAAGAAAACGCAGCAGGATTAAATTGATCATTTTCATCTTTTCCTGTTGAAGAAGTGCTTGGAGCTGTAAAACCTATTGGTAATGGAGGGGCTCCAGCAGCATTATTCAGGGTAGGTGGAAATGGTGGCTGTGGGAATCCAATGAATCCAACAGGCTGTGGTACACCACCACTAGCTTGATCTAAATTGTTAGGTGCTTGTTCACCGTTTCCTATATCGATTAATAATGTATCTTGACCTTCGGCCATAATTTGTGGGTCAGGTTCGTATTCAACATTGTAGATTTTAGCTATTTCAATAAGATACTTTTCGACTAGTAACTTTGAGGGCGACTGAACGCTCATTTTATGCTTGAGCTTTTCAGATATGGTTTGTAAGGCTTCTTCTCTGCAGGCATCAGTGTATTGCTTACCATACTTTGCAGTTAAAATATCAGAGATTACTTTCATCTCTTGAACATCAGTTTGTATACGCGGAGCAGCCCAAATGATAGTGGATATTGCTTCTGATAAACCATCATCAAGTGTCCTGTAATAAAAGTAATATGTATAGAATCGCATATGTACAGTACACAACAGACAAAAGAGAAAGCAACAGTATATAAAAATAAAAAAGCAATGAATCAAGCTTTGATAATAGGGTGGTACTCACTTCATCTGTTGAATCAATCCAAAACGAGCAAGCAAAAGATCACAATACATTTCCAAAAGTTCCATCGCTTCCACCATATAATCTTCTCTAATGATATGCTCCACCCTGATTCTGGCTCTTTCAACTTTACCAGCAGCAATGTAATCAGCTATTTCTTTTCTTGCTTTTTGTGCTAATTCAGTCTTTTTCTTTTCTAAAAGCTTCAATCGGTTTATAGCTAACCTTAGATGCGTTTTTAATTTTGTATAATTCGGTCCACTCGAAAACATTTTGATGATTAACACGTCACGTACTCAGATATAACACTATTTGTGCTCATTAACGACAAAAAACAGCTTTATAGAATACAGCAGGTCTCCAGATAGTATTAAAAGCTACACTTGTCGTTGTTTTCGCGAATCTACAGCCGAATTAAGATGAAATTGACAATGAATCATAGGTGAAAATACACATATGCAACAAATGTTGTGTATGTGTTTATATTCGCCTTGCGCAGTTGATAAAGAAGAAATCTTTCTTAAGTCAGAGTAATAAAAATGTTATTAATCACTATTTGTTATTGATCACTTGATGTTTGCGCTCACGTTTGTCGAAATTCAAGGTGATTTTAATTTATGAGATATAAAATATATTTAATATGTTATCAATTACATTAAGGTATACCTGTAATAGGTAAACAATGAAACCATTTGTCATGACAGCTTCCACATTCCATTCTTTCCATTGGTTCTAAACCTTTGTTTCATTTACTCATTATGACTAATATCAACTATTATATATAATATAAATATATATATATATATATATATATATATATATATATATATATATTTAATTAAATATTATAATTATAATTAATTTCTATGAATTATCTGGTAATGATGCTGCACACATTATTTAAAATAAGGTGAAAGAAAAATCTACAGTATCTGTCAGGATTAAGAGTGGCAAAAAAAGAATTTAAGAAGAAATAGAGTAACTTTTTTTTATTTACTTAATATTTCTATTACATAGTTTAAGGCAGAAAATCTACATTTTTATTTGTATAAACTAGAAATAATCATGTCTTTGCAGATGGAAAAATCTTAAAAAAGCTATATTTCTGAATAATACGCATTAATAAGGTATCGTGGCAGATTATTACATCGATTATTACTCTTATGGACTATTGTCCAATAGAAGAATCTTTCACTTGCTTTTATTCCATTCAATTTTCTTTTTGCCAATAAATTAAATCATCTTAAAGTTGTTTAAATTTTCTTTTATTTGAACTTTACTATTGGATTAGAGCATCCTTGACTTAATAATAGTATTTATAAGTTCTGTGCATCTTCGTTAGCAGTAAAATTTTCAAATATTAAAAATATTATTATACATTAAATTATAATACATATAATACCAACAGAATCTTATTTTTTAGATTTATTCTCTGAGTCTTGCCAATCGTTGCGTTAATTCATCTTGTTCTTGACTCACAGCAGTCGAGGTACCAATGCTTCCGACTTGTCCCGATGGAAGTTCCATATTCAACTCCAAACTGAAAGACAGATAAAATCAGAGTGATTCTTTTAAAATAAGAAGTACTTAAACAAAAAATATAATAAATACCCAGCCTCATCGGCAACTTGTTGCATTAATAAATCAACCTCATTCTGAGGAACGTTAGTAGTAGTAGTTTGGGACATGGCATTTTCCATGTACGAACTCTGTACATCCAAATCTTCAAATTGACTCTCGAACTTATCCATAAGACCAGAAATTTTTTCTAAATTCATAGATTTCATAGCTGCATCCATAGCCTTTACTACTCCAGCCATCGATTGAGTAACTTTTCTAGTTGTTAATGCTGTTTGCACTCGACTTGCAACAGCATCAACTCGTGCACTCATACGCAAATAATTCAAAGCCTGATTCTTTTGTCTGATTGCATTTTCCGCGTGAATTTTAGCTCCTTCCATATTTCCTTTCTGAATAGCTTTTTTCACCTTTGCTTTCTCCAATTTCTCTTCTTTCTCGCATTTTTTAGAATTGCGCTCCAACTCCTTCACAGCAAATTTGAGGTTGAAAAGATTTCCTGTGTAATTAAATCATTAAGGAAAATACTAATGCTAAACCTAAATGAAATATAAAAATAATTTAAACTTCAAAAAGGATACTCTCCATCTGAGAGACAGACATGGCTGATTGATCGGCCCCCGTTGTGCTAGTTGTCAAGAAATAATTGCTAAAGTATCTCGACTTTGCGTCTGCGACGTCGTCGTCGTCGTCGTCGTCGTCGCTTCAGATGTAGTATGTAAAAAGCTTTATAAAGTTACAATTTCAATATGTTTCTATACATCAGCTATATCCAGTGGTTCTTTATAAGAAGAAAAATTACAAAAATATTGGTTTATAGCATATCAATGGAACTTTCAAGGACAAGCATTCAAAATAGTCCACGATAATGACTCACAGATCAGAACCAAGAACCTCTTAAAAAGTAATGATAATACTTTTAAAAATTCGAAAGATTGTCTGCAGTAATTACGAAGATTTTTGTGTTATTGACTCATCAGCTATCGTATACTGATATGCCACAACAGAAGTGAGTTGAATGAGCAACACTACAAAGCACACAGCACACAGCTGATACATAAACAAAGTATGATTTTAAACCGTCAGATGTCGACACTTACATGTTTTAGGATGTGTGCAAATTATATTGTATATATATATATATATAATATGTTGAAAAAAATTTTGTCTATTTTCCGCCAAGTATGTTACTGTGCAAGGACATTTCAACTGGACGATGATTTGATATTTTAGCGGCTTTAAATGAAAATATAACCAAATACTTTAATAAATGTATTGAGAAACGAGAAAACTTTCTCGTATTTCGAGCTTAAAAAGCGAAAATATTTCTGCTGGTAAAATTTCGTACTTTATGAATAATTATCGTGTGCATGATGATGGAGAATTGACGTGTACACAGTTGGATATTTCAAACGATCAAGGTGTGCTCTAAGTTTTTGTTTAAGATAATATATACAGTCAAGCAAGTTTAAATATTTAAAATTCAAAGCAAATCTTTAATTTCAAATAGAATAGGTTTGAATTTTTTTTCAAATACAAATTAATTCTCCAATTTTCCATTATATACAATATGATAATATGGTTATACAATATGATAACATGTACTTTCACTTTTTTTAATTTATTTTTCTTAACTTAACCAATGATTCGTATATTTTCATATTTTTCACAGCTGAGAAATGTGTACTGCAGCAAAGGAAAAGGTATAAATTTAAATATTTTGTAGCTCGTAGCTCTAATGTATAAAGCTATGAAAATGAAGTGTTTATTCACATTTTATTAGTATATAATTATTTATTTGTACACTAATAAAATGGTTTTATTTGACATTTCTAATGGTATCGATTGATATTAAAAATTGTATATATTTAAAGAAATTGTTTTTTTGTAGCATACTAGTGGCAGCATGAGTGACAGCATAAAAAAATTAGCAATAGAAATTGCAAAATGTGTTTTTATCCAAATCCATTGGCTTGTAGATTGCATTATTGAATTCATATTTAGCCTATACTATGACACGAAAGTTCAAAGAGTTCCACCAGTAAGCAATAATATATTGCTTGACAGCACTTTGGAGTTAGCCAAAAAAATTAGGTAACATCATATTTTTATTATCTCATTACTCTTTGATACTCAATGATATTGACAAGATTATGATTGTTTCATTTTTTCATAGAGAGAAAAAAATTACTGCTGAAGAAGTTGTTCGAATACATATAGAAAGATGTAAAGAAGTAAATTCGTTATTGAATTGTATAGTTGAAGATCGATATGAAGATGCTATCAAACAAGGCAAAGAAATTGATGAAATGTTGAAAGATGAAAATCTAAATATTGAAGATTTAAAAAAGACGAAGCCATTATTAGGAATACCATTTACTACAAAAGAAAGCAATGAAGTAAAAGGTATGGACCTTTTATTGTAGATTACATGTTTTCAAGAAAACTTTAATTTGAAAAAATTTTATTTTTCAGGTATGCTTCATTCAATGGGAACCCTAGCTAGAAAAGGTCATCGCTCAGATGAAGATGCAACTGTTATTGAAAATGTCAAAAAGGCTGGAGGTATAATTATTGGTAAAACCAATATTCCTGAGTTAAATCAATGGATTGAATCCAGAAACAAAGTTTATGGACAAACGAATAATCCATATAACACAACACGTACAGTTGGTGGTAGTAGTGGAGGAGATGCAGCCATTGTAGCTTCATGTGGTGTTCCATTTGCTATTGGTAGCGATATTGGTGGTTCTATAAGAATACCAGCAGCTTGTAACGGTGTTTTTGGACTTAAGCCTAGTGAAGGTATATTTAAAATGGATTTTCTAGTATTACTTAATTATACGAATTATTATAAAGAGTATACTTTAGGTATGACTTCACTAAAGGGTATTGGCTTAAGAAAAGAAGTCTATGAAAATTCCATGGCTGAAGCTGGTGCCATTTGTAAAAGAGCTGAAGATTTGGAACTGCTAACTAAAATAGTTTCAGGTTCTCAGTTGAAAACTTCTTTTGATTTCTCAGTAAACCTAAAAGATTTAAATATTTTCTATCAGGAAAGTTCTGGAGATCTCAGAGCTAGTAAACTTAAATCAGCAGCTTCTAAAGCTTTATCAAAAGCAGTACGTCATATGGAACAAGTAACTGGAACTGCAATAAAGATACAATTACCTGGATCAGAATACAGTTATCGCTTGTGGCGTTACTGGATGACTCAAGAAGATGCAGATTTCAAGACAGATATAACAAATGGCAATGTAGAGTATAAAACTAATATACTAATTTATCAATTGAAAATTGCAAAAGTTGTGAATAATTCACGATTTATATACAGGGACAAACAAGTGCTGGAACTGAAATATGTAAATTATTAAAAGGAAATAACGAAATTACATTAGCAGCTTTACTAAAGTTGATAGATATGGATGTATTTCCAGTAGAAAAGGAAGAATGGGCTAGATCTATTACTAGTAAAATGAAGGAGTATTTGTTGGTATTAACATTTTTCTATTCGTTTTCTTATTGTTCTATACGTACAGTATATCTATTTTATTAATAATGTAGTATGATGATGTATTTTATACTTGTTTACATTGTTCAGGAAAAGTTATCAAATAATGGTGTATTACTATATCCAACATTTAACTCTGCAAGATATCACTATGCCTCATTTGTAAGTCCATTCAGTTTTGGATATTGGGCTTTATTTAATGTGCTAAAAGTACCAGTTTGCCAAGTGCCTATGGGTTTGGATGAAAGTGGATTGCCAGTTGGTGTACAGGTGCATAATTGATTTAAAAATTACTAAAGTGACAACTGTATACTCAAGAATTTATGAAAAACAATTTTATTTATTTTTGCAGGTCGTTGCAGGACCAAACAACGACCGATTGTGCATAGCTGTAGCAAAAGAATTAGAAAGAGCATGTGGTGGATGGGTTCCACCGTCGTAAATTTGAACGTTTTATAATTTTTTTTATGGTGAACAAAATTGAATTTTTTATAATTATTAATATTTTTATTACGAATTGTGCTTTATGGTTGATAATGTTTTAAACTCGAATAATAAACTTTTTATGCATAAAGGGGCTAATAAATTTAATTATAATTACTTCTTTTAAATTGGAATAAATTTATGAAGATTCTTTATAAAAATAACTAAAGATTGTATTTTAATATTAATAGTAGTTTTATTATAGAAACAAATATCTACAAATATTAAATTTATAGTCGTTAACCATCTGCCAAACGCGTCCATTTTTCACTAGTTTTCCACAGCCATTCTGCTAGGGACTCTTTCTCTGCAATCGGGTTAACATTCTCTCTTTTACAGTTACTGCAATTATAATTATTATGCAAAACCTTGAAATTGTCTAATTTAAATATAAATGGTTACTACAGCGTTGTCTTACCTAAAGTAGCTGCCACTGTCCTTTTCCAATTCTGGACTTATAGCAGCATATAAAACGGTTTGTGCACCTTGTTTTGGTGTTCGTATGAATGGCCATATTATAGGTTTTAAGAAAATGGAACTTAAACCACTGTTGTAATAGCTCATGTGTCTAGTTAACTCAGTATCTACAATACCTGGATGCACGGCATTGGAAGTTACTCCCGTACCTATGGGATTCAGAGATTTGTACTTATAGCAATAAGTTTTTCTGCTAGAAAAAAGAATGTTATTTATACCTTGTAATCGCCTAGCCAATTCTTTGGTGAAAATTACATTGGCTAATTTACTTTGTGCATATGCAGTACCAGGATCATAGTTTTCATTACTATTTAAATCATAAGTATTGATCTTTCCTCTTGTATGAGCCAAACTAGAAACATTTACTATTCTAGCAGGTGCTGAGGTTTTCATGGTATCTAATAATAAATTTGTAAGAAGAAAATGACCCATGTGGTTCACTCCCAATTGCATTTCAATTCCTTCTTTAGTTTGACTTTTTGGACATCTCATAACTGCAGCATTATTTATAAGAACATGCAGTTTTTGATGTTCTACAAATTATAGATTTGGTTTAATTTTGAATTGAGAAATATATAAAAGAAATTCATAATTTCAAGATTGCATAATACCTTTTTTGAAAAGTTTTACAAAATCTCGAATACTATCTTGAGATGCTAAATCACACTGTCTGCAGTACACATATTTATTTTTTGTTTCAACGACTATCTCTTTTCTTGCCTATTAATATAGAAATTTTTTACATCAATTGTTAATGTTTTTAAGTTTGATGCTAAATCAATTAGTTTGAATTAGTTACCGCTTCACATTTAAACATATCTCGACATGCCATAATAACTCTTGCTTCTCGTTTAGCTAAATCAAATGCAACTTCTTTTCCTATACCAGTATTAGCTCCAGTAATAATGATTACTTTATCTGTTAATTTTTCATTTCCTTCGTACATTACACCTCCATTGTAATCTCTGCAAATGCATTGATATAATTACTGGTAAATATTTCAAATTGTTGTTATAATGATATATTAATTTTATTCGTATGCACGTAGTTTATTTTGTAAAATAATTTATTTATTTTATACATACTTCAGAAGATAAATAAATCCTGTTAGGGAAGCAATGGTACTTCCCCATATAATTGGCTTTGGTATTGAACCCATGTTTTAGTTACGGATTAATTATACAGAAAATAAGACTTCTGATAGCTTAATTATCTTATTAATAAATCACATAATATAAACTAGTTTCATTTAGCTTCTAGGACAACTCCAATTCCGCTTGTAGCTGAGGTTATCTCACTGTGGATTTAAAAATATATTAGCCGATAAGCTATATCTGTATCTGTATCATCTTACCAGCAGTAAGTACACGCGTATTATATATACCCATAGTTTAACTAGAAAAATCTGCAGATGGCATTATGCTCAAAATTTTCTTGTGTCATTCTGTAACTGGATAATGTTGACGTTTGACACTCTGACTTGATACAAATCAACAGGTTGGTCTTAATTTCTAAATAGAAATTATTTAAATTTTATGTAAATCGGAATGAAATTGGTGATGACGACACTGTTATTTTTCTGATATGTCGTAAATTTGAGGATCTCAAGTGCACTGTGTACATGTAGACGAATTTCAGATCTAGTATAGAGAGATTGTTCCAACTAATCAGTTAGAATCAGTGAATATTGTTTTGCGATTTTATCACTTTGGTTAAAGATGTTTGCTAAATTTGCAAGGTTTGTCTCCACTATCAGATTTCAAAATAAATCACTAGGTTATGTCATTACTAGATTAGAAAAGGTACATGCTATTTTAATGCTTTCAGTAAGCCATACAAGAGGAAGATAAATTGTCATTTTTTTTAAAGAAATTTTTTTTTTTTTTTAGGAATATCAGAATAGAGCAAGAATTAAAACTGTTGCTCCAGCGATTCCATTCTATTATGCAGCTTTATGGGGAATCGCTCCTAAAAAAGATGACGATAAATCTTCTTTAACAACTAAGGAATTACTTATTGCAAAGGCTGATGCTTTATTTGAACAGGAGGAGTATAGGGAAATATATAAATTGCTTAGTAGTTACAAGGTAAAATGAATAAATATTACTTCGTCGAATTCAAAACTCCAATGTTCATTTGCCTAATGTTTCGTAGGATAATGATGATGTTGAAATATTGTGGCGATTGAGTCGGGCACTTTATAAAATGTCAAAATTAGAGCTAAAAGATGCTAATGCAAAAACTTTAGTTTATGAAGCGTATGATTTAATATCTCAAGCTCTTAAATTACAAGAAGATCATTGGGCTGTGCAAAAGTGGGTTGCTATTTTACTGAATACAAAAACTACTTACGAAGGAACTAAAATTAAAATAAAGGAACTGTACAATATTAAAAAACACATGTTGGTAAGTGAGATATGAATATTTATTTATTCTTATTTCATTATTTCTCCAAGAAAACTTTGAAATTATTAGTAAATAATTTAATATAAAATATATCCTTCTTTCTATATGCATGTATAAAATGCAACATTTTGTAGAGAGCATCAGAACTAAACCCTAAAGATGCTACAACTCTATACATGATTGGTAATTGGTGTTATCAAGTAGCAGATTTGGCTTGGTATCAAAGAAAAATAGCTTCAGCAGTTTTTGGTGAGCCTCCAACCTCTAGTTTTGAAGAAGCATTGCAGTATTTTGAACAGGCAGAGCGTGTGGATCCGAATTTTTATGGTCACAATTTATTAATGTTAGGGAAAACGTTTTTGAAACTCAATAAAAAAGAAGACGCCTTGAAGTATTTAAAAATGGCATCAGAATTTCCAGCTAAAAATGATGATGATCACGAAGCTAAACAAGAAGCTTTAAAAATATTGACTAGTTTATGAGGTTGATCAAATTATCAAAATCGATATTTACATATTTATTTTTGACTATGAAGTAATATTCGATAATTTATTTCCAGTACAATGACTATGACATATCAAATCAGAAGTAATATTATCTAATAAAATTTTTTTTTTATTTTCTTATTCAAATCTCTGGTGAATTATAGGCATAATTTCACAAAGGCATCTGTGAAATTTGTGAAAGGGATGGATGTGGTTTTGTCAATTACGAAATCTAATAAAAGTGCATCTTCTTCTTGTCATGCATGAAATGGAGATGAGGACTATTTGTCTTACGCAATGCATAAAAGTGATAATTAATTTTTAGTGCATGCGTGTAAATTTTTATTACGTGCAATAAGGTTTTGCTACACGAGCATCATTTTTATAATAAAATTTTACAAAATAAAATTTTGATAAATATATATTGTAAAAAAATGAATTTCTTTGAATTATTTACCCTTTGGTGGAACTTCAATTTTTAACCTGAAAATTATTTTTTATCTTTATAAATTGAACGAACAAACATTGAATTAACTAAACAAATTATCTAGAACTGATTAATATAAGGTTGTCAAATATCTCCCTTCCGCTTTTTTGCTCTCTATTCAATGTGTTATAAAAAGTGTTACAGTGATCGGATTTAGTTCAAATATGCGCCGTTTTGTTCGATAATCTGTTGCCATCTAGACGGCAACTTCATAATACACCCCTCGTAGAAGTCCCCCTCCTTTTTTGCGAAAAACTCGGACAGCCACTTTTCACAAGTCTCTTTTGAGTTCAACTTTACAGCACCAAGGGCGTTCGCCATGGACTGGAACAGGTGGTAATCACTTGGCGCTATGTCCGGACTGTATGGTGGATACAATAAAACCTCCCATCCGAACTCCCGTAGCTTCTGACGAGTCATCAACGAAGTGTGTGGTCTGGCGTAGTCCTGGTAAAACACTACACCCTTACTGTTGGACAATTCTGGACGTTTCTGGTCGATCACCTGCTTCAGGCGATTCAGTTGTTCGCAATAGATGGTAGAATTAAGCGTCTGGCCATATGGGAGCAGCTCATAGTGGATGATTCCCTTCCAATCCCACCAGAGACACAGCAAAACCTTCCCGGCCGTCAATCCCGGCTTGGCTACTGTTTGGGACGGTTCAGCGGCCCTCGACCGCGACCGTTTTCGCTTTATATTGTCGTATGTGATCCATTTTTCATCGCCAGTCATCACCATCCGATTCAAAAATGGGTCGAGTTCGTTTTGTTTCAGCAGCATATCGCAGGCGTTGATTCGGTCCAGTGGATTCTTTTGCGTCAAATCACGGGCACCCAAATATCAAGCTTTTTCTTGTATCCAGCCTTCTGCAGATGGTTTAAAATGGTCTGGTGACTAACTCCCATCTCCTGGGCGATGTCACGAGATGCCAGATGCCGGTCTAACTCGATTTTTTCTAGGATGTGATCGGTATTCATCGTCACAGGTCTTCCGCCGGCTGGCTTATCCATGGTGTCGTTTTCACCGGCTCTGAATCGTCGAAACCATTCCTCCGCGGTTCAAAGTGATAGAGTACCATCCCCCAAAACAGTATTAATTTCACGGAACGTTTTTCTAGCGGATTTGTCTTTAACGAAGGAAAACTTAAAAATAGCGCGATTTTCTGCGTTAGTGAACTCCATGTTTACACGTCTGTAACTGTTGAATGCAACATCCAAACTAATCATGCATAGCGTCGTTTAGTAGGTTATGTCAATACCTTTCAAATGATGTATAGTATTGCCAGATAGGAGCTCTGTAGCGCTTTGTACATATCCGCGAAATTCAAAAGACAAAAAGGCGGAAGGGAGATATTTGACAACCTTATGCATCCCACTTTATGCATTATGTAATAGATATTATATATATTGCGCATACTATATTAAAATCTTTAAACTTATGACTATACAATTTAATAAACTGGTTAAAAGTACCTGTTATTGAAATTATATAATGTTTCACGGCAATTTACACTGGCAGTATAGTAAAAGTCGACATGAGATTTAAAGGTAGGTTCCAAATATTTTGCAACACGTGCTTGATTAATTATTTTATTGAAATTCCTTTTAAAGTTTCTTTTAAAAATGTGGACAAAAAATATGAACAAAAGTGTAATTAATACTAATGCACTCGTTACATCTGTTGAAATTCTCCGTTAGAACGAATAGATATAAATTCAATTATACGTGAAATATAATTTACTATTAGCGTAGGATAAGGTGAAAAGAAAAGTTTTTTCTTAAAAACAATTTAATACGTGACACGTATAAAAGAAGTGGTAAAATGAAATCTGCGTGATGAATACGAAGGTGTAGATTACGTTCATGCTTAATTTTCGAATAATCACAGCTATTTCGGTAAAATACGAGCCATAAAATAGATCTTTCTTTCTTTTTTCTATGTTCTTTTTTTGTAAAAGAGAAACTACAACTAATACAGTAAAAAAAGAAAAACGAGTTGGAGTAAATGTACAAGTAAGTGTAAAGAATAAATTGGTTTTTGATAAGAGACATATATATATATATATTGAGCTGAATACTTTAGTCTGTAGTCAGTGTGCAGTAGAGAAAATATAAATTTAAAATCGGCAAAATGAATTCAACAGTGAAAATGTTCCTTTTGCTCGCTACTTTCTGTGCAATAATATCAGGTAAGAGTATGGAAATATATATTTATAGACTTCTTAGTAATAAGGGAAGAATAGAAAAATGTTGGTGGAGTGGTGGAGTTGGTGGTATGAAATTGCCTATTGAATGCATTGTTTATATTATATTTTTAGTTTCAACGGGGATACCTCGGACTATGTTAGGCTCTAATCCATGCACACGGGGACCCGCTTACTGGTGTTCTTCAGAACAGTAAGTCTGCTTACAAACCAATAATCAAATAACATAGAACCAATAAGATTTCTAACTACTAAATATTTTTTACCAAAAATCTCTACTTTTCAATTTTATTTCCACAGAGCAAAAACAGAGTGCAATGCTCATGAGTATTGCTCCTCTCAAGCCAATAATAATCAACTCTAGTACAAAGTATAATGTTGATTGTTAGCAACCATACTGAATAAATGAAACCCAGTTACTTCTTGCACATTACATTTGCAAATAAACAAAATCGTATCAGTCTGTTTCTTCGTTATTTACTATATATGTATATATATGGTTTTCCTCTTTCACTGCTCATCATTTCATGTAATTGTTTAAACGAATTTAGGATGGGAAGTGTAAAATAACAATATAAATAAAGTATAATTATATATATATACAAAATTAATATCTAATAGTATACATACTTAAATTCTACAATTTAAATAATATAATAAAATCTATAAATTGAGTGTTTCAAAAACGTACAATCATATTCTCATTTCGCTGCATATTTCAATGGGATGCACGATAGCGTGCAAAGAAATCACGCCACTAAATAATAAATAAACTTTTTTTTAAATACATAGTCTCTTTCAACGCGACATTATCCTGCGCGGAGATTAAACTGTATACGATCTATACAATATTAGTGATCACACTTTCGTCACAATTGCGACAATATAATGTACAGTCTACTCTTGAATTCGTCCTTTATTAATATAGCCTATACAAATAGTGTATAAAAATCAACGAAAATCATGAACCAAGTCGATTAAAAATCACTATTTTATTCGTATTGAAGAGACACTTTTGAATACCGGGCTCACTTGCACGTGTATTCCTCGGTGCGCTCAGTACAGGTCTCGCAGTGCACTTTACAGCACCAGTGGAATTTGCAGCCACACTGCCAAGTTCGCGTGAACTGGTGAGTGTTGTATCCCCTGCCGCAGCACATGAGATCGCAACCATCGGTACCTAAGATTAAAAATATTTTTTTCTTACAAATTATTCTTTTCTATTTTTCTCATTGTTGGTCGTTTGTCCGTTATATTTCTACGAGATGTAATAAAGAATGAGCTCGTTGGAAGATATTTGTTAAATATTGGAGTTTTGAGTATCGCGAGAAAGGTGTGAATTTTAAATGAAGGGGGGTGTCATACGCAACTTTTACCGACCGATGCCGAGTTCATAGAGCGGTAAGACGAGGTGAAGTTATATTTTTCGTGAATATTTTCGTTTTAAACTTGGCATAGTGTGATAGATAGTGCCAAGGAGGAGAGCAACTAGCTCTTGGTTCTGCGCAATTCAGTGGACTTATTAATATACAAAATTTGTCTGTTGCTCTACGCCGTATCGACTCAGTCGGTAAAAGTTGAGTATGACACCGTTTTAAAAGGGGATTTTGAAAATGTTTTATCGACTGACTCATAAATATCTAACTTCGTGTAATATTCAAATAATATAATTTTGGTTTGTATCTGCAGTCAGTCAAAAGCAGATATGACAAGCGAAACTTTTGTTTTTATTTACCTTTACTAGTACGGTTGCAATATCTGCCTTGGGTACCAAGGCTTCCTTGTTCCAAGTCGGGTTCGCAATAGTTAGGTGATGGTTGCAGGAACACGAGCTCACTCCTTTTAGGGATCCTCTTCTGGCTAATGCTCGCCGTCGAGCCGCTGCCGAGTTTAGCTCGTTTCAGTACAAGGTGCGACCTCCTTGACTGTTGTCCCGGTGTTTTCCTCGTTGTTTCGTCGAGTCCAGATTTCCTCAACGTCCAGCCTCGATCTTCCCCGAATCTCGAGGGCAATTCGGGAATTGGCTTGCCTTGGGTTTTGGCATCGTTGCCAAGGATTGGCGAAACTTCGGACGAGCGAAGAAGAGCCTCCGTGCTCTGAAATTATATTGTAATATAATAGCTTGCTTCGGTACATGCAAAACATTGCTCATACACGTAGTTGCTTACGTGTAACTGATAATCGTTCGTTGTTATTTAGAGAACCGCCTGATACAGAGTTTCATTTATTACAAACTATTATTATTTAATTTACAAAAATGGGTAATTCTCGTAGAGATAAAAGACTCTGTTAAGATAAACTATCTAACTAAGATTTTGAGATTCGGAATTCGATCTCTAAAGTCCGAACCAATAATAATGATTAAGGGAGAGTCAGACTCATTAGGAAGGGAAAGACAAGTAAGCAATGAATTAGATGATAATTTTTTTGAGCTATCTTCCTCTAATAGACAGTAAAATATATAAGAATAACGATATGTATAATAAAGCTCGTCACCTGTATCGTGGGCGGCGGAGGTGGTGTAATCGCTATAACCGGTCTCGCCCTGTAATACTTCTTCATGAGGGCATCGCCGATTTGACGAAAGCTGGGCAAAGTCCGCCAGCAGGTTCTCACGGTGCAGGAACCGGATACTCCGTGGCACTTGCATTCCGTCTGCAGCAGGGCCTTCACTATCTGAAAGTATACGTAGAGCCCTCGAACTATATTAAATGCCTCTCTCTCTCTCTCTCTCTCTCTCTCTCTACCTCTTCTACCGCGTCTACCTTTTCTTCTTCTTTTCTTCTTCCTTTCTTCTCTCTTTCGAGCAGTCCCTACATGTGCATTTATATATATAGGGATATATCCTATATGCTACCTATATACCCCGCGTTTGTGTGCTGGTCTGTGTGCCGGGCTTCGCACTGTTTCTTTACTATACCAAGGAGAGGCATTTAACTTTAGGCATTGCGATTTAACGACTAAATCATTTTCGTTTGCGCTCTAAAGCACGCGTATTTTAATTTCCCCGTAATTGTTTTATCGTTTTAATATGATTATTCAATTTGAGATATTTATTAGAGACATTACAGCAGAGTACGCTGTTATCGCGTAAGTGAAACTCCAATTATTTCCACATCGATTGCCGTCGTGGGAAAAATTATTAACTATTAATTCAATCCTTTAGGTGGAGTTGATAATATATATTAGACATTGACTAATCTTCGTACATTTATAAAAATATGCGATTTTAATATTGTCAATTTATAAAGGTAATACTAATGAAAAGTTTCGTTCGATCATTGCCACCATGAATAACGCCATCAATGCATTGACAGATGTGTGTTACGATGAAAATGACATTATCTCTATATCGAATATAGTATATTATAGATGGATAGTAGTCAGGAGGTGTAGTTGAAAATTAATAAAAATGACTATTCAAATACTTTTGTCGTTAAATAGCGTTCGTTAGTATGACTTTTACCGTATTACCAAATAATTGTATACGCACAAGATAAATATAACGCATTATTATAATTTTTACTTTTTTTAGCGCTTAAGGCACATACATAGCGTATCGTATACCTCGGCTAGGCTTGAAAGTTTTTAACCAAGTTTTGGATACGTATGCGCATGCGAAGTATCTAAATAAAAATATTTTTTGTCTTTCTTTTACGAGTGATGACTCATAAAAAAGTCTATTGTAAAGTTTTGATACGGTACTGGCTATTTTAGCATTGCGTTGAGTGCCCTGTAGGAAAGATAAAGAATCCTCCCGGCTACGCAAAAAATAGATGAAACAAATAATGAATTTAAATGAAAAAGTAATCAATGCTGAAACGACAAAAGCATCCTGGCTTCCCACGGGACGAGAATATTATAATAGCACGTTATCCGTCTGTCAAAAGCGTGATTTCAACGTCTTCCTAATTGAAAGCGACGGTGAATGGATACTGTTCCGTTCACATACACACATATATATCATTTACAGATATATACGCAGAGACGAGGCGAAAATTAATTGCTCGCGCGTCAAATGTTTGCGGGCGCGATCGCTAAGGTATCTTTATAAGAAAAGAAGCTACTCGCCCCGAGAGTTCTGCTACACTTCCGTGTGGAGAACTTAACAGAAGACGACATTTGCGCTGTTGCACGAGTGAAAGAAGATCGCTTTGAATCTCCTGCCTGACGTGTGCGTGCGCCAGTTCGCTATATATACACACACACACGCACGCACGCACACACACACACATATATATATATAGACATACATTACGAGACTCTCAACAGACTATGCGAGAAAATTAAGCGAAGGAGTAGAGAGAGAGAGAGAGAGAGAGAGAGAGAGAGAGAAGGACAAAGAAAAAGAAGAAGAGAAAAGAGGAGGTAAAAAATTCGTTGCTTCTTTCTCGTTGGCGAAGAAAAAAATTTCAAAAAAAGAAGAAGAAAAGAATGAGGTGAGAGTGACGTGCAGAGCAGAGCAGCAGAATGTAAGGAGAGGAAGAATCAAGACTGTGTAAGAAGGAAAGAACGGATTTTAGAGAACGCGATGCTTTGGAACTCTGCTGAGGTGTGTATGTATGTTGTATATATATAGATATATATATACCTATATATATCTATACGTTGAAGATTAATGCGTTGAGCGAGAGAGGCAGTTTGTTCAGTATAGAAGACAGGATGATTTGTTTACAATTGTAAATTGTAAATGGATTTTTATTTATTATCTAAGGAACGCGTAATCGCGTATATCGCAAAGGTGTTGGATTGCATTCTAACGAGCTTACTAATGTTGAGACGTTACAACGTCGTTTTTCTTTTCCGTGAACGTGAGAATATATTATATTGCTATTATGACACGAGTTTTGCTGTGGGATTGATCGTATATTAGAATAATAATAATAATTAACGTTCATTTTACGTTGTTCCCAGAAAAAAATCGATGTATTTGAAAACATCATTATTATATATAGTTCTTTTCGCTAAAGTATTTTAATTTGTAAATAATTGCAAAAAAAGAAAGGTCCAAAAAGTAAAGACATTGAAGGATGCGTTTCAATTGATTGGTCCTAAAAAACGATAGAATGTTCAAAATTCCATTCTATCACTGTAAGCATGTAATAAGCATGCATAAAAAAAAGGTTTCATTCCAAAAACAGCTTAAAATAACCATTCAAAAATCAAGATATTTAATGAATTGCTATTAATCCAGTAACTAAAATTTTACAGTCAAATATATCTATGTATAAAACTGCACTATAATATTATGTTTCCGATTATATTGTTTTGATATTAAGTATAATTTTAATACTGTCTCTGATTATTAGCAATAGAAAAGTGTTTAGATCCTTATATAAAGTTATTTATTCAACGAAGTGTAACAATGCTTTATTTAAATAGCTGTGTAGCCGATAGCAAAAATCAAGACAGTTTAAGATAAAGTGAAATCAAAGCTTTCCCAGTTACTTAACCCATAATTCACGCGCTTAAAAAAAGCCGCATTAATTAGAACTATAACTGCACAACAAAACGAAACTGCATAACATAATAAACTCGTTAAAAAGGTGCTACTTCTTGTAAACAGGATTTTATGTCAACTGTCCCTACTTATTATCACTTGCTTTTATCACGCTCTTGACTACTCCATGTATTCTACACACGCACACACAAATGAATATATATATTTCTCATAGAACATTCAATGAATCCCATTAATGGCTTCGTACAAGATCAATCAAAGAGAAAATCGATCGAAAATCTACTGTACATACGCATGCATCAACACGTGTAAGTGCATGTTCTCCCGTGTACATTAGTTTTCCCGTCGCAAATAATTATTCGCAGAAAGTCCGGTGAACGATCCTTTGCACTGGATAGTATAAGTCTGACCAGATTGAACTATATTCGAATTTAATTATTAGATAACGACGCGCACGAGTTCGTATATATATATATATATATATATATATATATATATACAATACATGAATATAACGCGTATAGTCTTTTGCGCGTTGAGAAAACGAGCTACGCCAGCGCGGGCGTGTCGTAAATTCACGTCGAAATGTCTATATCTCTCCGGCGATTTATTTACGAGAGCGCAGCGTTTATTCAAAACAGGTGCGTATTACACGCGTATGTACAGAAACAAACGGGCGATAGCGAGTGACTTTCGCAATTCGCGTTCGTAAATTCGAAAGCTTATTTGTTTACAGTCAAACCTATATGCGCATATATATGCGACGTATGTGTATACAACACGCGCATATTAACATATGTGTATATTATATCGTAGAAAAGAAAAATACTTAATACTCAAAAGACATTTTCGCATCGAGATTGTCACTCTATATATAATATTCCTTCGTTATTAATATACAGACACGTATATGCGCGTATATAAGTTAAATGCTTATTCTCGTACTGTATCGCTATATATATAATATATATACACTTATACATATATATGGCTGTACAATTTTCTTACGTCAGCTTTTCGGTTAATATATCAAATTGTGCAATTAATTCTTTCGACTCTATATACCCATTGACTTTTATATTATCCCGCGTTCTCGCGTTAATTTTCGCATGTCTGATATGCATATATATACTATATAGTTTCTATATATATAATAGTTTCAAATGCTAATATAATGTACAGGTAGATATAGACGTTCGGCGTATAATTTTCCAGTAGATCTCACGCATATCTGTGTATAACGCTATTGCTCGGAAGAGAGATGTGACTCTCTATAAATATTGTAAAAAAATTTAACAAACCTTTCTACCAGCCTTGTTATTGTGAAGATTCATGAGGCTCCGAGCGTCGCCCTCTATTTCCCTCGCGTCCAGAAACCTACGCGCGAACCTAAATTTAATTAACAATGTTATAAGTCCTAAAATTAATTGCTACATGTGTATATGTGTATATATGTGATATATATATATATATATATATATATATATCACATATATATACAAGAGACGGAACTCGTCTGTATAATAATTATTATTGTTATTATTATGTCTATAGGTATTATTTAACAAGGAGAGAGAGAGAGAGAGAGAGAGAGAGAAGATTTATAGAATATCGCATGCGAGATATTGAAAGAAAAATTGTACGAAAGAATTATTTACCTCATTCCGTACGTAACGTCGGCGCTGCAGCCGCCCCATTCCCAGCCGTTTGGTGGTATCTCCTTCCGCGTTCTTCTAGCGAAAGATTTTCATTTTAACTTTGAATTCAAATTTTTTTCTTTTTTATATTTCTATATCGCACGGTTGTTATATATTATTAATGATATGTGCAATATATAGGCGCTGGTGGTAAGTGTTTGAGAATCGCGTTTGTGAATGTATATTATAAATGTATAATTTTATAATAATAATATATAAGAATGTATATACGTGCGCGTGTGCGTGTGAGATGATAAATGATTTATCGCATGTGGGTAGAAAGGAGTTTCTATATATACTTTGTTTAAGAAAAGAAACAGATGGATGTGCGGTAATAGGTATATACGTATACACTGTTGTCAACTGTATATATATATATATATATATATAGATAATTGATAATTCATATCTTGACGGTATCGTACACTCAAGGTATGCAATATGATTTCATTTTATTTGAAATGTGTCTCGGTAAAAAATACATTTCAATTTGGTCAAGTTCTATGTATGATTATGGCCAATATAATCCATATTATTTCAGCAACATTTTAGTAATAACAAAAAATGGCCGTTTGCGTTCAAAATTTTACAATATTGAAAGTAAATTTCACTGCCTACGACGCATTAAAACAGCACGACTATGAATTACAGCAAGAAAGCGATTAGAGTAGTCGATCTCAAGTATTGCGGTCATATAAGTTAGAAATTTAATATTCGCACTCACAATACTTTTTAAGATAATTAAAACTGAAATTACGCTCATAAAGTTTGAATTTGTATATTAAAATTAGTTAACTTTATTTGCGTATTATTTAATAGGGTTATAAAAAATACTTTGAAATTGAATTTCACGCAGTAAATTTTTAACAGTGGAAGTGATAAAATCTATTTGTAAATGTCTATTTCGCAATACTTAGAAGATCCAAACTATAAACATGCGATTTTCACAATGATAATACGTAGTATTAATGTGAGCTCAAGGTAGATTTATTGATTTTAAAGAATTCATTAATACTCACGCGAAATAAACATTTAAACGATTATCGCAATTCTACAATTATAATGAATTTTTTATTGCACTCTTCTATAGTAAATATCGCGCTTTTTATTCGAATTTCTTTTATTCGTCGCATAAATAATAATAATTTGTAATAAGCGTGAAATAATGCGTAAAAGAAACTTAAATGAAAGAGAAAAAAGTCTGCATGTTTTTTGAGGAAGTTAATCCACATCGAAGACACAGTATCCCATCATTTAACGAATTTATCCTTTACTGAATGAAATCATACGGACCTGTTTTATTCGTCCACATAGATTCGAGCCACGAGTTTACTGCTAATTACTCTTTGAGAGATTTAGCACGATCGTTAAGCCCCAAGATCTCGAGAAAAAGTAGACCTAAAGTCAAGTGAACAAGCGAGAAGCTACGGCCACAAAGAGATAATCCTAGTGTCCGTATGATTTACTTACGACAGTCAGAGCTGATTCAAAACGAATACGCACACACGCACGCGCGTACACTTGTACGCAGTGAGTTTATGGGTCCGACAATATACCTGCAGGACGAAAATGAAAAAGAGCGTTATGCAAACTCCTTACCGTGTTGTCGGCTCGCAGCCGCAGGCCGTAATATTTCCCCGGCTGCAGGCGGCTGTCACCGCGTACGTGATCCCGGCTGAACTTATAGCATATGTGAAGGCCGCTTCTCTGCTTCCTGATACCGGAAATAAAATAAAAAATATTTTTTATTAATTCATTATCGGCAATTTTCTACTTCTCTTTGTAGTACATAACCTAAGGCTCTATGAATTGTGTATGTTTAATTCATTTATCAAAAATAACGTTGCATTAAAAATAATTAATAATATATTAAAAGTATCGCACGATCAAAGTCAACCAATGGATAGATTGAGCTCGAACTTGGTAGTACCACTCTTTGATACACTCCTTTCAGTATGTATTATATTATTACAGTATTTTAATTGAATGATTAGAAGAATTTTGACATTACAAAATGAGTACATTTTTCAGTATAATTTTAAGACACAACAATCCAGTTTTTTATTTCTAATAATTTGAAATCCCTACATTCATATTGAAAGGACCAAAAGGACAAAGAGTTTAACTATAGCAATTTGGAGCTCAATCAATCCATCGGTTGACCTAAATATTACATTAAAAATAAACCTCTCGAATTGAAGGTAAAACTATGTTCTATAATTAGAATAAGTATAAATGATAATTACATTGTTAAAAATATTAAAATTTTTTAATTTAGTAATTTGCATTTCAAAGGTGCCTTGCTCCCCTAAAAGGGGTATTTATATTGGTTAGATGTTTTCTAAGTTAAACATTTTTTTTAAGTATACTTAATAAGATTGACTATACATGCTTGCGTGCTCATTGCACGTAAATTCTGTGCTCCAAGCCTGCCATTATTATCATTAGCATCGCTAAGCTCTTGCAGTCGTATGATTAGGCATATCTTTAAAAAATGACAAACACGACACGTGGTGATGACGACGATGAAATCGAAAGTCAGTAAAGCCACCGCGAAATTCACAGTACCAAAATAATTGAATAAATCAAATCGGTATGAAAATCTACTTTCCAAAGTTTCTTGCGTAACCATGAATGAGTATATGAATGAAGAAAAATGCGATGCGATGAAAGTAACAATCGCTCAATCGCTCCAATAGGCCCTTAGTAAATTTATTTATTTTCGTCAAACCACAATCAAACGGAAAAAAAACTTGTAATACTCACTCAATGCAACGTACTTAAAAATATGGTATATAGGTGAAAAAAGTTTCATCTACAACACGAAGCTTATTTAAAAGCATACACACTCGCGCGGTCAACACGATCGAGATCGGTATCTGCGTCCGGCGTACAATATCTCACCAAGAGTAGAAAATTTTTCGTCGCCCCCGCGCAGACCCACTCATATATATAGAGTCACAAAGTACTTTTTACGGAAAATCCAAGAGGCACCCACGCATGAAGATCTCCGCGGGTGTTCGCAGACATGCTGTATCGCGTGTAATGATGATGTTAGAGCTTCGCTTTCGAGATTGATTCGAGCCGATGGTCCGTACAGTGAAGAAGCATTAACCTTGATGAATTACTCTTTTTTATATATACATGTCTTAACTTATCCTGTAGATATCCATATACGTTTAGTTTACCGACGGTACGTATTTTTCATTTTCTAGACAACCTTCGATGCCTTCTTGGAACGCGCCTGTACATATGTGACTAAAAAAGTATGCGACGCGTACGCGAGTGGCTAATTATTGAAAAGTTCGTTTTCCGGCAGTTGAATTTTAAAGAAAAAGAAGATAAAATTTTGCCGAGATTTTTTCCAAGAGACGATGAATTTCAAGGCCACGAGTACAATAGTTCCTCGTATGAATTGAAAACAGAAGCGACATCGCGCGCGCGCGCGTTTCGCGTTTCGCGTTAAGCTCGTATGTGCATTGTATATACATATATGAGCTTACGGGATATCCATGACATTGAAATCTTCGCAATGTTGAGCGACTCTTCTCTTCTCGAAGACTTCTTCTTTTCTAAAATACTTAGTCGAGATGACGAATGTGCAGCTTTGCTTTCAATCGTTGGTTTCTTCGCGGAAATAATAAGAAGCGCTTATAATAAGAAGCGTCGCGCTTGTGTTATACACGTTAATGAAAGAACGTCCTGTGAATATCAGCGATAGTTTATCGAGCTTTCCTTTATTATTTATGTGTCGAGCGAGTGAACGCTTGTGCCGCGTCTATTAAATATGCTTTATTATAAGCGAATCGAGCGAACGATTCTACCGTAAATTCTCAAAGCTATTTTTATTAGAGCAATGTATCAAACCAGCCTGTAAAGAGTTTATTATTTCGCATTTGCATAGCCTATTGAATTTCGCGATGCGAGGAAAGTGGATATGAGGTATATAGGGGAAAATGCGCGCGAATGGATGAAAAGCGAGATTCAATTTTTCTAATTTGTCGTATTTCTATTTTTACCTGCGAATTAACGGCAATCGAGAACTGGGCTATCTCGAATTGATCGTTCGATACGAAAGGAAAATAAAAAATAATCTTAGAAATCCTTTAGTCGTTTGAATTAGTATGAATGTTATAATTGTGATCAATTTTGTACGTACACGTACCTTATGGGATTTATCCACTTTTCAATGAAATGCTATTCGCTATTTACAGAAATGATACCAATTACGGTGCGCGCTCGATTGCTTGCCCTTACGTTGCTTGCCAGGTGAGCCTATATTCCCCGACACACCGACGCTTGCGCACACTGGATGCGTGTCCCCCCCACTATCGTGTGCGGGCCAACAGACTAGTATGGGGTGGTTGGGACCGAGCATACATACCTATACCTTATAGACATACATTTATGTACTGAGCAGGTAGAAAATTGAGGTCGCTTTCATCCTGGCCAGTTTCAGGAAATTTCCTCTCCTACAGCCCAAAAGTTGGCAAGCAATCGAGCGCCTACTGTAGATATAATAGCGAAAATTTTTTGCGACTTTCATACGAGATTTTTTCCAAAGTGAAAGTGTAGCAGAATCATTTATTGAGCATGATATAGCATCTAAATTTATATAGAAGAGCAAATCGTCCTGTGGTAAATAACGACAGTATTCATAGAGTTTCTAGTTAAAAGCATTGACTTTATGTTCGATTATTTGATTGTAGAACGTGTACTGTAACCCTAAAAGAAGCATTTCTCTTCGTAATATCGTACATTCTAAGTATCGTTAATGTGATCTATCAAAATAATAATATACCAATCGACGAAAATTCCAACGTATACGAGTGCATTAAAAGCTCGATGTATAACCAGTTTCACAAGAGTTTATTATAATATATCTTCTATTTCCTCGCAACGAAGCGCAATTGCGTGGGTGGCATCTGTGTTAAAAATTGCCTATCTCGAATCCTACATCTCTAGCTTCCGTTACAACACTGCAACATCGTCTCTCTACGGTAGACTAAGTTCTCTCTCTCTATCTCTCTCCCTCTCAGTAAACATATAATATATATATATATATATATATATATATATATAGATAAATACAGAAGAGCCACAAGATGTCTAACAGATCCTATATATAATGAATATAATCCAACCAGGGAGAATTCCGAATACGCGTTCGATTCATTAATCGCTAGCAAAGTCAGCCGAAAGAAAGACGAATTTATGCTCTCAACATTTATGTCGCAGCTCGGCAGCTTGTACATCTATTTAACGTCTCGCATAAATTTATCGTTTTGTCGGTCTCTTGCGCTCGTTCGCTCGCACTCTCTCTCTCTCTCTCTCTCTCTCTCTCTCTCTCTCTGTCTTTCTCTCTCTCGCTCGGCATAAATCCATTTCGGCTGTAAATCGAGTGCTCGACATTGAACTTTTGTGTTGCAACTGCATACATATATATATACATATACATATGAGTCATTTTCTGACAGATTGACGGAACCAAAAAATTTTTTTTACAATTTTTTTCATTGAGCTGTTCAAAGTTACAGTATGTCAAAGTTGGCATTTTGACCAATTTTGGTATTTTAAGTCAATTTTCAAAAAATTCTTACTTGAAAGGGAAGCATTTGTCATTAAAAACAGAAAAGGCACTTTTGTTGTAAAATAAGTTAAATTTAAGAAATAAAATAATAATAAACCTGTAAATATAAGTCATAACAATGTCGTAAGTCATGAAAATCTTGAAATTCAGTTTTGAGTAGGTTTGATCATGAGTTTTAAGATGAAAACATTCAAGAAGATGCCTTCAATGAATACATACATAAGTGCCTATGAAGATTAGAAGTTGGAATGTAAGCCCTATTAAATACATTAAAAAGACTCTTAAATAAGTTAATCCAGGTTGACGATGAACCAAACTGATCAATCACTGCACTATTTCATAACAATAACACCAAAGTTCATTGTCGATGGAAAAAAAATGTATATATACATATATATAGTAATGTAACACTTATCAAGATAACCATTGACAAGATAATGCAGTGTGTATATGAAATACCATATATGAAATACCATATATGAAATACCAATATATATATTGTATACGTACGCATGTACAATTCGATCTATTCAATTGAATTAAAAAAATTAACGGTTGTGTACTATAACTCGACAAGCATTTATCTCGCGACGGAATTAATTAGCTCGATGATCGCGTATACCGTGTAATTATTCAACGTGTCGTCGGTTACGTGAGTCTGAGTGTGCCTCTCTTTCTATATATATTTATCTAATTTATCAAGAATATTTGTATATATACAAGATTTTATACCACTCAAAAGTTTAAAATCAAGCCGAAGGAGATAGTCGATGTAAAATTCGCGTTATTTTATGTACAACGAGCGTAATAACTATTCGAGCGCGTCGGACATGCAAAAGTGGCGTTAAGCTCGCTGTTCCACCAGGAGGCGTGTATATACTGTATGTACCGTGTATATACTATATATACATGGAAATTCAAGGAAATAAAAGTTTAAACGCGTGAGAAAAGCATTTCGCCGTGAATATATCCCATCGGCTTTATGCGTATATAGAGAACATAGTTTCTTAAGAAAAAAGGAATAAGAGAGACAAAGAAAAAGATTCGACGAGGAATATTTCTTATTAGGCCAAAGACGACGATTTCAATCTAACTTATAACGCATACGCGTGTGAAACGATATATGTATATATAGAAAGAGAGATACATATACACACACACATATATATATATAGATTTTCAAGGTTTTTAATTAAATTGGACACAGTTGCACAAGCTTATTGTAAAATGTTTTAACCGATGCTCTCGTATCGGTAATCAAAACTTCGCTATGTTTTCTGCGTGTGTATTTATATATACGTAATCTAAGGGTGTGTACGTTTTTATTGGAATTTCGATAATATATTTTGTATCGGAATTTATGCATAATTTTCGTCTTCTGCTTCTGCTTTGCAGCTCATACCAGTATAATTTTTCTTAAATTAATATTCGACACGCACACACACACACACACACACACATATATATAAGCACATGTATTGTCAAGTCACTGTAAATCACGAGATCATCCCACGACTTCCTTCGTTAATTTCTCCATTGTCGGATATCACGAGACTCGATCGCGCTTTTAATTAACTGTATTAAATAATACTATACATATATATTGACTCGTCACTCGACTTACGTATATACATACACATATTCTGCATTATCTAACTCGCATATAATTTTTCCAATACGCTAAAAAGAATAATAATTATGAATCTCCGATCCGATCGATTGGGAAACGCGACCGCATTCCACTCCATGTGCACATGAAAGTAAGTGATAAAATCGCGGCTTTTCATCCGTTTTAGTGACGCTATACTCTCTCATCGCTATAGCCTCAGCTGTATATACGCATAATATCGTTTGTAAAAATATACGCTCAAGCGTAAACGATATTAAACGCGCGATACGTGGAGATTACACTTAAAACGCGAATATTAAAGAAGAATTTTTATTCTTTTTACTTTTTTTAACAAGGGTGTTCTTTTATTATACTTCGAGGAAGAGGTATACTTTGTTTTGATTAGTTCGAGGAGAAATTAATGATTTTTGAGGATGTGGCTTTAATTAACCGTGTGTATATGTGTGTATATGTGTCTATAAAAGAAAATTTTTGTTTAGTACAGGAAACCCGATAGGTGTATTAAATATTCTACGTGAGAAGAAAAACCTTATGGAGTCATACATGTCTATTCTATATTCGTAAGTACGTTGTCGAAACTGCAATGCGCGTCGCTATCTCATTCGACTCTTATAGTTATCGTACTATAATTTATTTATACGTATTTATTTATTTTTTTGCTTTTTTCCTTATTTTATCTATTTGTCCAAGCAAGAGGCTACTCAGTTTTACTGCGAGCGTAAATTATGTTGTGCGAGAGAGCGGACGTATCATTACGGTCAATCATGCTATTCTTGTTTGCTGTTCTATTAAAAAGTTTTATGTATCATTATATGATTTATCGTTTCCCCTTTACGTTTGCGGAAAAAAATGACCTCCTGATTATGGCCGTAATTGGCAGACAAGAATTTCTGAGCTCGGAATATAGGTACATATTATATGTATATATACATATGTAAATGTACCTATACGTTTCTATATGATATATATATATGTATATATGTATATATATTATTTGTAAAAAATAACCGTCGAAGCAGTCTCCGTGGTATAAATTTTGGCAGGATAAACTTGTTCCCCCGAAGAAATAATCAATTCATTTATAATTGGCGTTAAACGTTCCTCGAACTACATAAAACGCAGTTCCTCGCGCGCGTCCTTCTTTTGCATTTTATCTCGAGCTAAAGATCCGCGAACGATCGAACGTATATAAATGTGTATATACGTAGGTACATAAGTTTCCACAGGCGAAATAATGATTTATCGTTCGCATAAAAACCGAGCGACAGCGACGTATATATGTATAGTATATTTTATATCTATCTATATATATATATATATATATATATATATATGTGTGTGTAAGAGGGGGGTAAAAAAAATTGAAGAACAAAAATCGAAGCGAGAGAGGATCAACCACGATTCAATTTATTAAGCGAGGTTCTTGCACGAGTTAACTTTTTTTAATGGTCTAAACGTGCAAACATTTATATATATAGCGAAGCGCGGTTGCTGAGACAGTATCGAAACGTGTGGGCGATCATTTATGAACGTCGCAAAGTCGGACAATTAATTCGATTTCAACACCATCGGGTCTGTATCGTGATGTTTCTTCCATAGCGATATTGAGGTTTGATTGGCAATTGTTTTTTTTATTCCACCGGCGGAGCGCCTGAAATAGGGACGCTGTGTGAAGTTTTATAGATCGTAGATTTTCATAATGCATACTTCGTTATAAATTGAAAAATTAGACATGGGATAATGTGTTAAGTGTTGACAAGCTGTTAGCAATAATAATGATTTTTTGTCGTGTTCACAAGCTGATTCGTTAATGAAATAATTATAGCGGAAAGTTTGATATTTTTACGCGGGAAGTATAAATTCACGACATCGCATTCTTCATTTATTTAATTGGTGTGAAACGTACGTATGACATTATGAACTTTTATTATTTTATTAATGATGATATGTATAAAAACATTTATTACGACGTAATATATAATACAGTTTTATTTCAATAATTTTAAATGTACACAGTCCATTGTATACTTATTACTTTCCAAGTTGAATATAGCCTCGCAATTACTTTGTTATACATGATTGCGCGTCGGGTGCTCGTAAAACGCTACATTCCTATCCGCAAAACTAAAACATTAATCAAAAGGGTTAATTGCGTAATAGCGAAGTGAGGTCATATTCATTTAACAAGTGCAATTATGAAATACACAGATATACACTACCGACGAGGATGAATTTTCATTTTTTTTGTCTCGTACCTGGATAATCGACATATAATAAACAATCATTATATCTATTTCTCACAACGTAAATCAGTACTGCACGAACATCCTATCGGCGAAGAAAAAAATAGCCAAATACCGAAGTACAACGTTTTTTTCTCGAATTATCGTGTACACAACGAGCGGACAGCTCTTTCTTTCTCTCGTATATTCAAATAACCTGACATTACGTAAAAATAGCTCAAGGCGATTTCTCTTGAAAACCCTTTCTCACCGTTCGCGAATACCACATACTCTAGCAATTATCGAAAAGCACTTAATTTTATACATAAAAGCATTTTACTCTCCTCTCACGCAACACGCATGTATGTATGTTCATCGCACACACACACACACACACACACACACATATATATATATATATATATATATATATATATATATACATACACATATACGTGTACGTCACGAGGTTGGTTGGCTTTCCACCTACAACAGAGGCCTGTCCATAGCTATGTTTCACTCGACGTCATTATATTGTATTTTCGCTTCTCTTCTGTACTGTACGATTTTATGCTTTGAAAAAGATAACTTATTATAAAGGGTAACGAGCCAATCCACGATATCGCGTGCGCAGCTATAAAATATTGGGTTTTGAGCATCGAGGCTTTTTCATTTTGTTCCACTGTACTGGTTATTTAATTTATACATACACAATATATATTTTGGTAAAATTATTAAAACATTAGAGTCTTTTTAAAATAAAATTTTAATCACGTTTGTTTTTAATAGTTGATAAATATTGTTAATTAAAAAAGTACTGCCGAAATTCCGTTAACTTTCTTGCGGTTTTTGGTATCGATCGAATGGTCAGACAACGGTGAAATCCAAAAATTGTTAATAAACTCAATATATTAATTAATATACTATAAAAAGAGTATTATACAAATTTAAGAAATACTTTGCGGAAAGATCAAAGAGAGTGAAAGTTTGGTCTACTTTTACCAGTGCAGAGTCAAAATTTCATCACGAATATGTTTAAAAAGCTTTAAATAATTAATTAGGACAATAATAATTTATCCAAACTGAACATTAGTTTATATTATAAGGTTGTGCCTTTTTTGTTATGCAGAAATACATAAATTGTAATAATTAAAATGTCCAATATAAATAAAGTAGGTCAGTCTTGAACGAAGCGAAAATGAATGCCTGAATTCTCCAAAATTAAAATGTCTCTATATGAAAATCGGTATACGAAAAATGGTACAAAAATAATGAACAAATGGTATTCTCGAAGCTCTGAAAAGAGGAAGCGAGGAATAATACAGTCTAATGATAGGAATTTCGTGCACGCGATTTCAATTACGAATAACGCACAAAAGTCAGATTTGAAATAATATTCAGACACGCAAATAAAGCTCCGGCATTTCCCATCCGAAAGATAGATCTCGAAGGAAAGAGAGCAATTTCTGCGTGTGTGCGCTTAACTGCGTATTATATATGTGGTTGAGCGTCTCGCGCGAAAAGCGTCGGAAATGGAATAACCGCATTATTGCCGTATTACGCGAACATGTAATTGAACGCGAGATGTTCCGTAGGAACGTGTTGAACGGGCATGCAGGCTGATACTTTCGAGTGCGCGACGCATCTCAATCAAGCTAACTCTCAGCGGCGGTTGGAATTATAAAGGTGCAATTTCTCGGGACGCATTTTGACGCGGAACGAATTATCGCGAATGTCTCGTTGAGACGCATTAATTGTGCCCTAGAGTGACGGCTGTACGATTTTTCCCGAAAGGGATTGTTTGGAAAGTGTGTGTGTGAGTTTGCAGTATTTGCCTGCGATGATTACGTTTTGAAAATAACTCGAGGCTAGAGCGTGGTATACCTGGTACAATATATGGCACGTATGAGTAAGGCTTACGTATTTCGAGGCACAGGTCTAGTAGAAAGTAAACGGATTTAGTCAGACGCGTCTTTTATACGCACTCGTTGAAGTGCTGATGGTGAAGAGGATGTCGTGCCGATTTTAGGCAGTTTCAAATTCCCGCTCTAGTATAGGCGCATTTTATTTCAAAAACGTATATTGACCTTCTTTTTCATGTACACGCGTATAGTTCTAGAATTTGTATATTAAAACACCGTATAAACACTAGATACGCTAAAAGAAAAACAATTTATCATTTTTTGTATGCAATATTAATTTTACGGGGCTATAAAAATAATGTTGACAGAACATTGTATTAGTGCGTATTATAAACCCGCAGCGCGCAAATTTCCATGATGTCTCGTAAATAAAATCCATTTGAATTATTGAGAAATTTCATGAATAATAATGAGTCTTTCATTCGCGTGCAAGCTCACGAGAGTTAATAACATTTTTTATTGCACGTCAAATATTTTTATCTGGCTGTAAGAAAATGGAGGTATAAAATCATTTGTATTAAAGATATTTATGATCGTCTAAGTATTACTCTATCCAATCGAAATTAAAATAAACATTTTCTCTTTTACCTCTCTCACTCTCTCTTTCCCTATATATCTCGAAATGGTACAGACAATATGTATAAAAGAGAATAGCTCACTGACGCAAAACCTTCAGAAACAAAAAAAAATACAACTCTTACGCGCCGAATATTGAAATTCCACGGCGAAACCCAGCAGTATAAGTTTCGTAGTGCGGTATTATTAAGCATAATCATACACCTCTGCAATGTTCCTCTCTGGCTAAGAAGAAGCAGAAGAAGCAGAAGAAGAAGAAGAAGAGAAGACGAAGAAGAAAAGACAAAAAAAAAATCGCTTTAATGCTCGAACGAAGAAAAAGAGCGATCCTTCGCGCGCTCGCGAGCGCGTGTGCATCTCAAGGTAAATCTGATTGTAATATACGAGCTAATAACGAAAAAGGGGAGGTCGAGTCAAGAGCGAAAAGAGAAAGAGGCAGAAGAAGCGAAGAAGAAGAACTGCATTTAACGAAGCTTTCATTAGCGGACTGCGCTCAGGGAATGTCGTAAATTCGCGTAAGGCGGCCATAGGTAGCGCACATACAGGTGGATGATAATCGACTCGCTCGCTCTTCGAGAGAGAATGCGCAGAAGCAGCGAGTACAACTATAAAATTGATGGTCCGCTCGTGGACACCGACAACAGCGAGAGAGAGAGAGAGACAGAGAGAGAGAGAGAGAGAGAGCACACGCCTCTTTTATAATAATATTGTGTTATACAGAAATAAAGTTACAACACGACTTTATTTCACGTACACACACACACACACACATGTACGTGTGTGTGCGTTATTATTATGCTGCTATTTGTCGTTTTACGAGTGAGTCTTTATAGTTTTGATAGCTTGTTTCTTATGGCAAACCCGCTTCTCTCTTTGTACGTATAAGTACATGTATACACTTGGAACGAGGATTTCTCTTCTGGAGCTAATTGCTTTTAGGGAAATCCATAGCCAAAAACACAATGTAATGAGGTAAATTACACGGTGTGTGTAATTGCGTACATGTGCGTACGCATATGTGGAAGAAATCATTGGAATCATTGGAATCGATAAGATATATTAATAGTTGATTATATACAAGAGATATAAACCGATTTCAATAATCGATATAACGAAAGGGCCACATTAAATCGGTCATTCATCTCTTTAGTTGCGTATACATTCTTTCTCTCGCACTTTCTCACTGCGTTGCTTTATAATTCGGCGAAACGGTAACGCTCGCTCATAAATCACCCGAATCGATCGCGTGTGAGCGAGAGATCGTGTATCGGGATCGATTTCGCGATCGGTTGTACTCGACTATATATATACTAACTTTCTTCTTCCAAAAGGGAATATTATAAATGTACTGAATTACAGAGAGTTGTATATAGCTATTGTAACTTATCTTCGAAATTATTATAAAGACTCGATAAAACACAAGCGTCAGGGCAAACAATCGAGTATAATGAACATTCGCTATGGTTCAGAAATATATATTTTTAAGAGGTTATGTACATCGTTCAAGCGCAATTAACGGATATCGCGCCATCTATCTTAAATCTCGATCGAGTTGGATTGCTGTCTATGCAAGTATTGCAAGTATTCTAATTAGCCAGTAGTAAGACCAATCCGAGTACGAATAGGGAAAAAAGACGATTTCGTTTATACTTCAAGAGCTGTAATGCAATACGGAGCAATTGACGTAAGCTTTATTAGATATAAAGTCACGATATTACATTACATTCTTGCACATAACGACGCGACGCTAATAACTATCACTTGAAAAAAGGAGGATCTTTTAACGATCGTGAAATTGAAATGCAATAATTATAAAGATGGAGAGAGAGAGAGAGAGAGAGAGAGAGAGAGAGAGAGAGAAGATATACTCGTGAGTCACAACGAGCGCATATACATATGTAATTGAATTTCGAGAAGCGACACAAGCTATTGCTTTCGCTCGTAGGAGGCGAGAAGCGCTAAAGTCAAAGCAACCGGACACACGTGTGGGTGCTGCTGTCGACGCGCTGGAGAACACTATAGGTATAATGGACTACACAGAAGAAGGAAGGAAGGAAGGAAGAAGGAGGAGAAACAGAGGCCACGAGGCTATCTCTTATATATGCTCTTGCGCTGATGCCTGCGCCTGCACATGTATGCGTTTTTGTATTAGTGTACGAAGCAACGTTGTTTCCATCTTGTTACTCCCTCGTGTCCGACAAGATCTTTATTTCGTAGTGGCGAGACCGCCGCGATTTATCCCGACAGCACAGCTTTCGCCGCGGGTTGCCTCCGCTGCGCGAAATTTCATTCCTTTTCGCGTGTACTCAACGGAAAGAGACAGAGACAGAAGAAACTCGTTGCGTCGAGAAGATTTACCTTGGATTCAACTTTTCGAACGGTACATAATCTTGTTAAACAATGTTTCTCTACGATCCTACATACATTTCTTGTTTATGTTCTGCTAAGCTCAGGAATTTCAACGTGGCGCGCTTTTCACTGAATTCATCTAATGTAACTGCGCGCGAGGTTAGACCTTTTTTATTTTTCATTTTTTCTCATCCAGAATGATGAATACGAAGCACAAATTACAAAATGAATAAATCTTCTAATCGGAAAATGCATGCTGCCAAACAATTTTTTTATTCGCGTTCTGCTTTTTATTTTCACATGCAATTAACTGCAAATACTTCTAGCATGAATTATAGCGTCTAATTTTGAATTTTCCATTTTTAAGGTCAGGGATGAAGAACGCGAATTAGAAATATCAGAACGAATGAATAATTGATTGCAATTATAGTTCTGAAATATAAAATATATTAGATAGATGGATTCTAACGGATACACAATAGTGTCCTGCGATATATATATATATATATATATATATATATATATATATATATATATACACACATACAATAAATCAATAAGTTAGCAAACGGAAGGACGACACAGTTCTAAAATCAGGATCAAGCCCCCGCGTAGTATAAATTTCCTTTCGAACGACGGCTCGTGCACGCGACCAGATAAATCGTCGCGCCTCGTGTGTAATGAGCCGCGACTCGTAGCGCGGGTGACGTCAGAGCAGCGCGTGGCGCAACTGATAATATCCGTAGATAAGCGCGCATTGACGTTAAGAATCTTTCTCCCATACACATAGATCATAGAATCTAGCGTAGGTGTTTATAATTGATATTTCTAATTTATTTCTCGAGTCGATTTTTTTTCAATCTCCTTCAGTCCTATATCTAGAAGGTCAATGAATTTTTCACCGTTTGCATAACGAACCGATGCATGTATAAATGTATATGTAGGTGCATACGTAATGAAAGATTCTTCGATTTTCCTCACCCCATAAATCGTCGTTAATTGTCGATGCGGACACCCTCGCGATATCGACTCTCTCGCGGGATGAAAAACCTGAGCTTTAAAGGCTTAATTAGACTCTTCTCTATATACCTTGGGCAACGCGTCGCGTGTAATTTGTTCACACGTATATACGCACATCGACTCATCGGTAGGATCGTTCATGCGATAATTGCGAAAAATTCAACCTTTCGATAAGCTGTTATCCTGCAGTGTGGATTTTAATTTATGTGAGCGGCCTCTTATTGAATTCATTAATGGTGTATTTGGTGGGAACGCAAGATATAGCCAGTGTGTCTGCGTGTGTTTTTTTTATAAACAGATATATATCGCGGGTTTCGCTTCTCGATCCGTCGACTCGTTAACGGCGAGTAACAGATAAGTCCGCACGGACCTATATGCCGATAAGTCAACCAGTTGCAAGCATTTTTTTCGTATAAGTCTCTATCTTTTTCTCTCTCTTGATTCTTGTCCTAAAGACCACTTTCGTGAGTCATTTACTCAGGCGTCTGAGTGAATTTTTCGACCGAGGGAAAAAAGCGCCGGGCGATTGATAAACGTTTTTGCGCATTTTCATAATTGAATTGAAATTTACTCAGCTAATAAATTTTAATTGATCGATAAAAAATCGCGGCGATATATCCGCAGACGATACTTTTTGATTATAAAATATCGATCGTACGAAAGCCAAGACGTGCCGCTGATGTTTCGTATTTTCGATGTATATATAGTCCACATCGTCAAGAGTATCGATTTTCGACGATCTTTCGATAATCCGAAACTCTTTGAGAGAAGAAACGTCAGAAGTGTGCGAGCTTCGAGTCTCGGTGAATATTGCGTTATTATATAAACATCAAGGATACCGTGAACCATTGTACTGGCTCATCTGCTCCACATCTGAGAGACGACCAGACGATATGTGTGTGTGTGTGTGTGTGTGCATGTGTGTAAGAAAGTCAACGAGAAAGTGCCCCGGGGCAACTAACGAGAGGTAACATTCTCGACGCAATTAATTGCACTCTAAGTACCGTAAATCAACCTGAATGAGAGCCTGATGGACAGGTTGGAATAATAGTTTTTTTCATCCACACCTGTAATACTGCGATGCACTGTAACTTTTTTCTTCGGCTATAACGATAGTTTTGTAACAGTAATGATTTTAGTTATAGAGTGATGGATGTACGCGTACGCGTACGCTTAATAGAGCGTGGCTTTCTTTTGTTAGTTGTCGTTTTGCTTTTGTTTGAAAGGCGGGAGAGGCGAATTAATATATATGTTGCAATGATCATTGTGCCTCTATTTTAAGCAATATATTTAATTTCTTAAGGGGCTGTCGGAGCTACTTTACCCCTGTCGACCCCACGTGGAGTTGTATTGCTAATTATTTTATCTCAATATATTTTGTAACTTCGAAATAGTAATCGATAATTGTTTGTTACAATGCTATAAAACTCATTAGTTTTATAGAATTTTTAATCGTTAGCAGATAAAATTATTTTCTTGAGGGTTATCGGCGCTGTTTTGCGATCATGACCCCATTCAGAATTCTGTTTTTAATGATTTTCTTGCAGTTTGTGCTTTATGCTTTAAATATTAAATTGATATATTTTTTTTATTCATAGCAAACGTGAAATACAAAATATTGGATCGTAAATGATGTTACATTAGTGAATGTCGTCAACACATTTTAAAATGTATTATCGTAAAGATCTAATTTAAGCCTATGTACTTTAGAAATAGATTTTCATTCTTTGAAAGATCACCTACGCAAGGTAAAATTCGATTCCACTTGCATTGCAAATTTTACCGATTCCCATGTATATTTCTGCATTAACATCTGGAGAGAAAAGAGAAAAAAAAATTAAATACATTTAAAAGATTCAGACCCAGGGACCACCACTGTCGCCGCCGATTTTTAATTCCGAGCTCGGTCAGCCGGAACGATTTAAGCAATCTCGCCATAATTAAGACACACTCCGCGCTCGTCCACTTAGCATTCGTATACAATCCGAAATCGTTTGCGAATTTGCATTCGGCGACGCTCCTTAATGATCGCCTCTTTTTCTTTCAATTTCTCCATACACAACTGGTTATCGCGCGAGCTACTATAAAAAAATTTCGCGTCGATGATTCTACCTGGTGCGCGTGGATTTCCGATGAGGAACCGTTTCCACGCCTTTATTTTTCTTTGCGTCAAATTTCTTAATCCTCTCTCGTTTTGCGACTAATCGAAAGCCATAAGCGAAACAACTTCATTATACATACATAAATTGAGTTGGGGAAATTCGGTATCTTTTTCACTGTGAAGGCGTCATTCGAATTTTATCGAGAATAGGTGTACAGTACCCGTATGGTAAAAGTTGACCCATGGTCCAGTGTTGGATCAGCATTGGGATCATAACATCGGGTTATACTTGAAAATCAGTACTGTACCACACTCTGCTAGTATTGGGCGTACATTATATAGTCAACCGCTGTGGTTTTAACTCTGCTGTAAGTCTGGCATGCTAACATTGGTCCAGTATAGTACTAATTCCATCATTTTATATATTAAATTGAACACTATTCATTCACACCTTATTCCTACCCAGTGGTCGCCAAACCGGCTAATACGCAATAGAACATTCTAACAATACAGAGTATCTTTTTCATTCGTTTTGCTTTTCATTCAATTTCTCTACAATACCACCTCGCAGAGCCATACAATTAACATACGCCCATTGAAGCAGCCAGTTCTTCTTTGCACCAGCCACCCCTTGATCCTACAGGATAGGATTTGGCCAACTGTCTGTGAGGCGTAGCCATTGTCTGCAAGGCCTATCTTCTCCTTCTCGTTGACGCCATGTTAAACGTCAGAGTTTTATCGTGACTTTTCGTTATTATTGTAGTCCCCTGCAATTTAAAGGTCGTTTACCAATTGTTCTTCGTTTTCTCAAAAAAACTCTGGGAGCATGTGCTCTGTGGTGACAGACGTCTAATTATTTAATCAACTACATGATAGAGTTGTAGGGTTGCAGTTGTTGACATAATGTCTACATGACTATTTGTCTACGTTGATAAATTCGGCAGTTTGCGGCAAAATTGGACAATTAATAATGTAAGAAAAAAGTCTTTTAATAGCATGTAAATACAGCATTAGCTCAGTAGCAAATATTTTGTCCACGCAAACAGCATTCTGTACATACGAGTTCTCTAGGATCGTTTAATCGCGCTTCGTAATCGTCGTCCTTTGGTGTACATATATATATATATATAGTATATCTATATATACAAACCGTCCATTAAACTGACAAAGCAAATCGCGCGTGCAGTTTCATTCCAATCTCCGAAGCATCGTAAATCCCACTGTCGATGCTTATAACTCGATGAGATCTTGAGAGAAGAGGCCTATCGAACAAATTAGCGCCAAGATAAAGTCGACAGAGACAGATCGACCGGAACATGTGTGTGTATATGTGTATATATGTATATATATATTTACACACACAAGTTACAATTGCGTATGGAGATTCTTTTCTTGCTCTCTTAGTATATATGTCCGTATGTGTAAATGAGAGCTTCGAATTAACTTCGTCGAATGCCGTCCAAGTGACACTGAATATTCATGCGTTCGACGATAACTCGTTCTTTATATCCTTTTTCTCTCCTCAAACTTCGCTTATTATATATACCATTACGTCTAGGAAAATCCTTTCCACAACTGAAATCCTAATTGCAACGATAATGTACTTGCCTTCGTTTTTAGGCGACTCTGAAATGTATATCTGCTTGCGTAATGAGAAAGCACATTGGCTTTTGTTTTTCTCAATATACATAATACATATACATATATAAGTGTTCTTGTTCTTTCTAAAACTGATGACTTCCTGAAACGGTTGAGGATCCATTTTTCATTCATACTGTATATTTATGCATAGCAAGAATTTTGATTGGAATCCCATATTCTTATCTCGTATACTCGTAACGGCGAAATCATAAGATTTACGTACACTCGCGCACACGAATATACGCACGAAACGTAACGTTAGATTTTTTATTTTTTGTTTATCAAAGAATTGAGCGTGATTTGCGTACCCGCTAAGACAGTAGCAGTAAATGCTGCTTGTATAACACGTTATTAAAAGCGATGTTACACAGTCTTATCGATCGATCGATCGACCTCCAGTAGCAAGGACTACCGTATAGCAACGTATATATATATATGTATATATATGTATATATATATATATATATATATATACCATTATATTTAGATCGAAACTGCTGTAAATTACTCATCGCGAAAATATTTACAAGCACATCTTGTACGTATAAAAAATATAATATATATATAATCTAATCGCAAAACATCCCAAACGAGATTACGAGAAGAGCAGGTGGGTGTGTCGCATCGCGCGTCTCTTGAGGGACCAGTTTCGAGTCTCTTCGGCCCACCCATATATGCGAGTTCACTCGTCGATTATACGCGCTGTGGAATAAAAATTTTTCAATATCCGTTTATGCACACATATACATATAGATACTTGAGATTTGCAATAAATCCAAAGTCCGAAAAGTATACAAATTACGTCTCGTCTTAATTAGAATCGTCTGCAACCCACGCGCGTTTAGACCGATGAAAAAACAACGATTATAATAGATAAGGACTCCCTCCTGCCCGTTCTTTGATGCATCCTGGTGGCTCATTATTACCGCGAGCGCTTTGTGTAACGGTAAGGTTTTTTTTATTTCTGTCGATGAACGCGCGGTTAATGAGGAATAATTTTTACTGCCGCCTTAAATCACCGTGACGAGTGCAAAGCATTATCTCTCATCGGGGACTTAAAAGCTGTATCTGTGTGTGTGTGTGTGTGTGTGTGTGTACTGTCTGTACGTGTATATAGTCAGATATATTTGTATAAGTACTTAATCGTGATTTATTCCCTTGGTTGGGTGTATATACGAAATTAAAACGCTTATCGTTTTCTATGCCGAATATATTCCGAAGTATGAAAAATCTACATTGTACCTGCATTTAATATTCATGCGCATGCGCGCGAGTTCGCGAGCTCGCGGGGAATGTAAATTTCGAAATTTATATACCGCGAGCCCGCGCGCGTGCACACACACGCAAACACACACACACATACAATATATATATATATATATATATATATATATATATATATATTGTATATATATTATATATATATATATATATTCCAACAGAAATTCTTCGTTGCTCCGTACTAATGGACGTGGTGTATATACGATCGTTTATTAATTCGTATATCGTCGTATAATAACGATAAAGTGCATCGTCCTCGTGCATTCCGGCCGATATATATATTAATTTTTTCCTGTACGCGCCGTGATGTGAAGAAAAAAAATGAAAGCGGTTAATTTGCACCACCTACGCTACAATACACTTTAAACGATATGAGCGAGCTGCTCTGGGTGTAATGTTAATTTCACTAATCAAGTTAGCAAATTACGAGCACACGATTATTATTCGTTACATTGAATTCCGCTGCTAGAAGTGCGAGAAAGCTCCTTTCTTAGCGCCTTCGAATTTTTCCGCTGCTCTTATTTGTTTCTCTCGTATTTTTTCGGCGCGAGCGCAAGGTGATCGATTTCTTTGCATATCATTAAAGTAAATTAACGCCGCAGTGATATACATAGAAAATACAACGATTTGACGTTTCAAAGTTGCAAATGTCAAAAGCGGCGGACGTATAGATACATCTTGTTATCGAGGAATACATCTATGTTGGCGCAATACTCTGTCGAAATGTGTAGAACGATTTTTTCTCTTCTCCTTGTGTATATTATGTACTCGTGGCTGAAGTGTATATAATATTTACAAGCGAGTTTGGTCAGGCCTCCGAAAATGCAATTCCGCGAGCATTTGCTGCCGAGCGTGCGAAGTTTTAAATTGCGATCGCGCGTGAACGAGAGGTTCGTTTAAGAGAGATGAGTGTAGTGCGTGTATAGGTATATACCGGGGAAGAATGAGAGGCGAGAAAAAGTGTCTGCAGTATTTCAAAGAAGCAGCTGTTCACAGATATTAAACAATGCTACCGATGAGTTTTTTCGACTGGAAGTATAATCGCTTTCAGTTCTTTGAACTGCAATCTGGATTCGAGCTTCTGGGTTAGTTTTTTGCTTTTCTTTCTTCCTGTCTTTTGTATTTATAGCCTATAGTCAATTCAAAATCTGAAATTCTCACCAGTTAATAGGAAATTATTAGGGGAAAACATAACTTCAATTATGGAATGCATCCTGATCGTATCATCGTGAATAAATATATTCTTTTAACTGGGTATCAATAGTATCCGATAGAGATAAACAAACGTTTTATTAGAAATTCAATTTTTCACTTAGCTAACAGAGATCATTCGTAGGAATGTGATGAGATAATGCTTGAATACGTATGACGAAAGCGTAATTATCGCTACAATTATGGGAAAGTGATTGGAAGAGGGGGTTAGTTCCTGTCATTTCGATCGGTGCTAACTGTTGTTCCAATTGTAATATGTCAATAAAGCGAGTGCTATCACTGGTTAACGTGTTCATGAAAAGCATCTACAATGATATCTACAATGATACTTTTTTTAAACGACCAAACTGTTTATTTGAGAGAAGAATTGCATTATGTAATATTGTCACTCGCGAATTTCGAAACATCGATGCGTAACAAATCTGAGCCGTTTCAATTTCCGACAGCTCTACGTGTCTCGAGTTTAATCTATAGCTAATGCGCGTCTAATCGTGAGAAATACGCTTTCTTGCCTTTCATTTAACGGCCATAGTCGCCCTGCGAAATCAAAGTACCGCAGCTTTACGACGTATAGCAACTGTTTTTACCGAGTGTGCGACAAATAACTGGGTATTTGTGCAAGAGGATCACGTCGGATTATTTTGTTTCACTTGTCAGACTTTGTCCATCACATTGATGTCTACATACAATCTGTATTATTTAACTACGATGACGCACTAATGCAATATTAGGCAAAATTAAATCGCACTGATTATAGTCAACGAGCAACAAGCCTATAAATTTTCGCTGTTTTTTAAATATGGCTAATGGCTAATGTTACTGCCACACGTTTGATTATTCCTTCTCTGGACCATTAAGCTGATGGAATTTGCGAAATGCGACGCTATTCCCCCGAGCCATTTACGTTTATAATATATATATATTTGCACATACATATTTATTTATTTTTATTTCTCGTAATTTAAATTATCATCCACGATGATTGCACAAACACCGGCGTGCAACAGGTTCCAACAAATGTCGCGATAAAACTTTCCGCGGGTCATGACTAATCTACTGTTCCAAAAGCTCGACTCTCACAATTATACGACACGTGCGCCAGCTATTAATAGACGACTTTTATCTGGAAAACATAGCGTCGAAAGGAGAAAAATTCTTCCAGACATACGTGTGGCTATATAATATATAACTTACGTTTTACGATCGCCTATTAACGATAAGGAGCATATTTCGAGCTCTTGTAATGTAATGTGGCCGACGAAAGCGTAGGTAGAGCGACGATAAAAATTTTAGCAGCGGGCGCGCGCGCGCGACGCGCCAGAAACTGTTTGAAAATTGTCGGGCATTGTGTCGCTCGTTAGGTGGTGCGTAGGTGACACCAGCGATGCCACCGATGTGAATACACGTGTACGACAGTTTTGGAATTTTTTTTGGATTGCGAATATTTGTGTCACCGCTGCTCTCTCTTCGTTCGTTGAGAAGAGCGAAACAATCGCGCTTTAGGGAGAACTATATAATTCTGTTGCTTTTACTTCCCGAAGATAGATCCTGTGTAACGGCGTTTACGGTTTTTCGTCTTGTCGTTAAAGATTCCTAGGCATCGGTTATCTCTCTTCATGTTTATGTTTATTTTTGGAAATTAATTACGCTCGAGAAAACAAATGATTCTGAGCGAATTGCTGGCCAAATGGTACATTTCTATTCATTTCCATTCATTTCTATAAAACAAACAATGCTCATTTTTTGAGAAGAAATTAATCTGTCGTAGTAATCTGTGTTATATGACACTACAGATTCGAAACTATATATAGATCGATAAATCAAACGAAAATCCGTTAATTAAAGGCTGCCCGTCATCACCGCATCCTTACCTAAGCTAAGATACATCGGATTTTCAAACGTAACATCCCCCATCATTACATTGGAACGAATTCTACTGCTCATCAATCACGAAGTTCGATCGATGAAATTCTAGACATTATATACAGGGGCTGGGCACGCGTTATTTATTCAACTTTAGAAAAATGTGCGCGTGGAATCAGTGTGCACGCGTTACTCACCAACGACGACGACGTGACCGAAAATCTGGTTGTCGACGACGTGCGAACAGTTCCATCGATGGTGCCGAAACTGATGTCGACACTCTTTGAGTCCGAGTTCGGCGCCTTCGCCTACAGCAGGCATCGTGTGAGGTGCTTTCTTGCACAGCTCCCTTTGATTCTTCCCTAGACCAGGAATGCGAGCGCAGACCGCCGCGCCGACCACAACTGCGCCGACTACCCTGTAACAGATGCAAAATACGAGGTGCGTCAAAATCACATGTATTGCGGTTGTTGTAATCTCAAAAGGTGAACATTCGAGAACTATGGTATAGAAAGCGAAGAAATAATACAATAAATAAGCACATGATTGCGTAAAACACGTAAGTAAAATGTAAAAGCTAAAAATATAATGATAGTAATATTCGATATGTAATTGCTTTGTTAATCGCAATTACTGCATAGGTTATTGTATGTATTTTTAGGCGATATAATTGGGCCTCCGCAATATAAAATATGACTTTGTTTCTAACGTAAAAACTTCGTACCTCAAATTTCACACTTGCTTAAGATGAAATCCATTCATATCAGTGTAATAATAAAATAATAATAAAACAATAATAAAATAATAATAAAAGAAAAAGAAAAAAATAACGTGTTCCAAGACGAGGATTTCACGTTTATGCGTCCTCGTAACAAGATGGCATACCTCACTCAAAGTCCAAAGAGTCCAAAGAACGACATCGTCAACCATTGCTCCTGCAAACGCCCCTCGTTATCCCCAAGCAACGCATTTTTATCCTCGAGAGATGCATCTCAATTCAAGCATTTTGTCATCACGTGTCTGACTATAGCAGAACATTCAGTTGAGTCACGTCGACTTCCTTGCAGATTCAAGCTACAGATAAGTCATCAGACAACGAGAGAATGAGCTCTCGGACGAGGAACGGCAACGGCAGCAACGGCAACGGCAGCAGGAGCAGCAACGGTCAGACGAAAATTCCAAGAACCACGTAAAATTGCGACGATTATATGCCTCCTCTGGGCCCGGAGCTTATATATTTGCATCGGAATGTCGAATTCGCGAAGCTGCACCGCTCGGGCGAACGTTTCGCGAAATTATATTATAAAAAAAAAAGATTTAGAGAAACCTGCAATTTTACTCACACGACTGCGACATAGATCTTCGGAGGATTCTCGAAGGTGGGGAAGCCTTTGGACTAAACTCGCAATGCGCGCGATCGATCGCCTCGAGCGATCTCGGTAAGGATAGGCTATAAATATCGCTAAACAAAGACTATCTAACCTATTTTTAGCTGCGTATTTATACAGATGATAAACCCCGGGCTGTATCATAGTCAACGCTGATGATTGTCCACTCATTTTCGCAATTCATTTATTTTACGATCAGTTGTTGTTTACGAACATCACAGTTGAGAAAATTTCCAGCGTGCAATACGTACGTTGCGCGGGTATACGTAACAATTTTCGGTTCAATTTGCGCTTAAATCTCGCGTCGAGTGTAATTAAACCGAGAACCGGATAAATCTGACGAGTCATCTCTTCGATTACGATTTTATGGAACACTTAACACTCCGAAAATTATGCAACGCACTTTAATTGCCCTGTTTAATGCCTTGCGGTCGATCAGAACCTCGTATATACGCATATACATTATACGTATCTAAAAGCCATCGTACACATCCGATCGCACGACAATTCGCAAATGTACATATATCTAAAAGTATACATATCAAAAAATAAGAAAGCGTCGAGTCTCGGCTTGTCAATTACTCGAGAAGGCGACACAAATATAATAAAACACCCAACGAGCAGCTGCGCGGCATTTAATTTATTAAAAATAAACAGAACGAAGAAAAAGTAAGGAAAATCGATGTCTTTAAACGATCGATTGCATGCCATACGTGTACCAGCGCTACCGAGAGAAGAAAAGATATATATCCTACGGATAGACGAGATACGCGTATTTTCGTAAAGAGACATAGAAAGTTTGCGGCGGCTCTTATTAATTATCATACTTGGGCAGTAAACACGCGATTTTATCATTCGGAATTCTCGGTCGATCGCGCGACAGCCCCGTTTCTTAATTCTGCTCCCGCAAACTTGCAAAAGCGAGAGAGACTATATTATAGTCACAACTAATGGACTGGTAAACGCTTGCGAGGACATTGGTTTTCTAGCTCTTACCGGAAGTGAAAGAGAACTGTTGGTATAGTCGCGTGTACGCGCGCACACAGATACGTGTATTGGGGAGAAAATAATTGAATGCGCGTCTTTTTATATTTTCTCAGGAGGTTTTTCAAGTTTGCCTCGTGTTTTTATGAACCAATAATCATAGCTTGTCTCTATATTATTAGACAAATTTCTACACTATACAAAAAGTAAATTTATACAAAATCAATTTGCTAATGGTCCTGACAGAATATTGACCGTTTTAGTTGGTTAACTTCTGAGCTAATAGGTTTGCTAACCCCTACTATTATATATTCATTCACACAATATATACACACATGCTAGATCCATGCTTTTGCGCCATTTCTAACTAATAATTATGGATTTCTTTAGGCTCTTCAGAACTCAGATTCACTGAATACTATTAATATATTACCAAGAAACTGATAATTTTTATTCGAACCTATCTACATGTAATTCTCTTTATTTATTTAGAATTTTATTTTGTACTATTTAATGTTCCTATGATTTATATTTAAAACTCTTTACTGGTTACCTTTTCTTCAAAAAACTATCCATGCCCTATTCATCATAAAAAATTTTATTTTCCAAAAACAGTATAAACTATGCGTTATTGCTGTATGTATCTTAGCGAATTATACTTTGCATTTCACGGTGAATAAACGAATCCGACCTATACATCGAATAATCCGCTGCGTTTGTTGTGTACAATTAATAACGTTTATTACAGCGATTTGAAATTATAATTACTCCTTGTAATGAGCCCTGTGCGTTTAACAGTATATCGCACTCATACATATCTCTCTCTTTCTCTTTCGAGCACACTCTCTGCATGTTATTAATACGATCAAGCGTTTGGTTTGGTACAACGATACTTTTCTTTTCTCATTTCCACCTGTTACGTGTCCTCGGCTCATTAATGACGCGATATTAGAAAACACGCGACCACACATACATTATCGCGAAGAAAAGCCAAAATTAGAATCGCTGGATATCAGTTAGAGCATAATAGAGAAAAAAAATAATTAAATGAACTTATATACAAAATCAATTTATAATATCAAGAACGACTAAGTTTCTCCACTGATTTTCCTCCGTTCCATACATAACACAATCAATTTCAACGCTCGCTAATATAGGTATATATATATATGTGTGTGTGTGTGTATAAAAAAGAATGAAAGTCACTTTTGATAGAGCTAAATCATAGACTGTAAGCTGCACCCCTGGCATTACGTAATATTACCCTCTGAACGAACGAGCTACCGTTAAAGACGGTATACATAAGAAGGTATGTATTTAATGCACGCATGTATGTATATATATATAGTGTACAGAGCTTTTTGTAGCCTCCGTTCGAAATTACCCTATAATACCTTCGTCCAATATATAATAAATACCTCTTCGGCATATAGGATCCTTATCTCGTGAGTAACCTCCGGGACTTACATGCAGTATAGACACGCGTGGATACACGCGCTGTAATTCGGAGTTAATAGAACCGCGTATAACAATCCTCATTACCTGGAATTCCTCCTTAATGCCGGGCATTATCGGAAAGAAGCTACAATCACGCGCGATGATTGTCCGGTCAACTTGGCCCGAAAGCGTTGCGCGCTCCACTTTCGTAATAGCAGCCTGTACGCCAACTATATATAATGTTTCAGTTTTCAGTAGTGGTATACGTATTAAAAATGTACTTCAAATTGTAAGCGTTGAAAATTCAAATCGAACGACGATTCCGCGTAGAAAGAGAGTCCGCGAGAAAGTTGGATAGACGTTGGTCAACTTGGCGAGATTCGTCGTGCTGAATTTTCTGATAGAACATCTCGACACTTGTACAATTTACAACTTTATTCGATAGTCCGAAATTCGTATCCACTGGTACTTTTTAACTTCACCGCTGGAAGAAACTTATCGATAAATTAGCTAACTCTAATAGCTCATTTACGGTTAAATTTCTACAGGGGCAATACACGTACACATATACCTATATAATTTCCGTTCATAAGGAATAGTATCGCATGAAATATTATTTTATTTCCTGACATATGTTAATTTTTAGCTAAATACTATTGAATTTTCAAGCAAATCGTGCTACGTGCATATGTAAATTTGTTTAAAAATGATTCAGTACATATCGGTAAATGTCGCCGTCTCTTTTGGCTATATAACGAAAAATATGCCCCATCCAAAAGCGAAGATCGCTACTAAGTGCTTTTTTACAGCGGTGATAAGGAAACGGAGTGATTTTAACTGAGCTTTATGAATATGGTTTCCGAATCGGTAATATTCGCTCGTAAACGTGCGTTTCGAAGCGAAAGAGTCGTATGCTCGCTCCAAATGGCTTTGGGAAAGCGTCTATCGCAAGGTACTATTTTCTTAGCTGAAAATACACTGCTTCTTTAGAAAATCGCAGTTTTAACTGTTTAATTATATTATTCGTAAAGAAACGAAAATAATAATAAGCAGACGCGTGTGCACATTGAGTATATAATTAGAGATAGCGCGATTCAGCCATTCATTTGAGGTGAAAATTATCTCAGTTCGTTTGGCCGTGTTAAGGTTCGTAGTAAAAGAAAAATCGGTTATTAAAAAAAGATACCTCAGGAGTTGAAACGTCGAACTGTCAGGATATTTCTTAGGCGTGGAGCGAGGAGCGTGGTTCTAACCACTGGGAGGTCCCTTTTATCCTCGCGTCGGATCTACTTCGGGATTTCGTGAGCGAAAAAGAAATTGTAAAGGTTCGTGTCTTGTCGATGCGTGTAGATGTGACGAATTGACAATCCTAGGTATAGAACCTTCCGTGTGGCAGGTTGGTTTCTATTCTCAGAAACCATCGATCCACTTTTCCAAGTTTCTACTCATATACTCATACCTCGATAATTTATATAGAGAGAAGATTTTGGTGAAACCGATGACAAGCTATACTTGCGAAATTGTTACTTTTAATCGCGAAGGACACTTACTAGAACGTAGAATCGCATTAACAGTCGACTCGATCAATCTCATGATTCAATAATTTCGCAGCGAATAAACGCACATACCAGTAGGACCGGTACACCCACGATTCGTACAAGTTTACACTTGTATATAAAACGCTCGTTTATATCCGTGTACATTATTCGATTAATTATTCGGCCTAATGCGTTCATTAGCTACGATTTTATGTTATGTCTCTATATATATGTCTATACATACACACACACACACACACACACTGCGTGCAGCGTTTAACACGAAAAAAATTGGCCGTTTCATAACGATTGTGTATAAGCGTATACATATCGCTAATTGGCGTATATCACAGATTACTGTCGAATGTAGCTTTATGTAAAAAGGATAAGCACACGCGTAACGAAAAAGGTAAGAAATAAAAAAATGTAATACATGTATACCTGTTGCCCTAATAATACATGCTGCGATAAATCTCCTGAGTTTACTCGACGACCTTCCTTACTTCACCTGTATATATATATATATATATATATATATTATATTCAACTATGCGAACGCGATATCCGTATGGATAAGAGAAGGCGCATGCACGTGTGTGTATATATGTATATATGTATACACACGTACAGCGAAAGAATAATATACAGAGAGACACAGTAGTCCTGACATTGTATCGGAAATTATGCGCGATACTCAATGGATAAGGAAATCGATACTCTCGATCCCTTTCGTTCCATTCGATGTTTTTGAAACTAAGATTCTTCCCTTAACTTAACCAGTCTGACTATAGGTAACGTATCAATGATTATCTCATTTTTTCACTTGTTTCTCAATTTCTATTAACAAAATAAATTAATCGCCTTTTTTATACGCTTTACAATAATAAAAATAAGCAAAACTAGAATAGATACTTGGTTAAGTATCGTTATAAATCAGCTGATTCTGCAAATGATTAGCTAACTGCTGTTAGAATAAGCCATGTTATTCGTAAGTTTTTATCGGGAATTGGCTTAATATTATTATTATAATTGCTGTGGACTTTTGTGAGAAATGAAATGGAATTTTTAAATACTCCGCCGTTAAATCAGTTCTTATAGTATAATTAACTAATTAATTAATATGGCAATTAGTTGATTTTTCGGTGAATCGGCTTAGGGTATACTGAATACACATCATCACTTTGACCTGATATATTGGTAGAATATTAATTGCAATCATAATAACCAGTATTTTCTAAAATTGTGAATCCAGGAAAGAAGTGTTTTTCCTGGATTCACAATTAATAAAAAAACTATCGCTAGAGATACACACATGTATCGTTCCTAATTCATTTCTATAGTTTCACTAACCGATTTAAAAATCTTTAATAAATTACGAATTTCCGTAGAAAGCGGCTAAAGTCTCTACAAGGACATCTCTCTAAACTAATCCGTGCCACAGAGAGATACATGCAGAATACAATTTCGTTAATTAAAAGATAAGACGAACAATGCAGACTTATTTTTAATTGAATCCGAGAGACTTGCAGCTGTTCGTCAATCTCACGATCAATCGGAGCATCTAAACGTTATGACGTTATAATCCGACGTAGAAGGACCGTTTGATATTTCAAGAAAAGTTCACCTTTGAAAGAGATAACGGATCCACCATCGCGCGGTGAAGAGGCTAATTAAAAGGACCCGTCAAGAGATAGTGTCGAAACGCACATTGACACGCCACGTGAGAAAAGAACGCAGGTGAGAGATTTTACGCTCATAAGTCGACCTTTGTTTTTACGGTCGGGACCGAGACCGTAGCGGACGTGTCGAAAGATCGACGGATGTGGATTAGATTCTTTAGACGGCTTTCTTACCTATTCTGTCTCTATCTCTATCTTCGAATGGACGACCATGACTTCGAATTCCGGGCCAGGATTTCGAAGTGTTTTTCTCGAGTTTTATGGACTGGAAGAACATTTCCTAGACAGAGTTTGAAAATATTGATTGGTTCGATCAGATAATATCGTTTAAAGGCGTTACTGAAAAGTCCGCGAAACTCTAATTTCAACTTCCAATACTAGTCTCTCGCGACTCATTCATAACTGTACGAATAAACGATTTTGTTTTAATAGTTATCCATCAATATTTTTCTTGCTATAAGATAACGACTGGGTTCTCTTATTAAGTAGATATTTATTTAAGGAAAAAACGGCCTTCCTACTATATTTTCATAATAAGAAAAGTACTCCTCGTCAAATTCAAAGTCCCGTTTAATCGGCAGACCGCGCACGCACAGTTGCGATATAATCGCGGCAGTGACCCCTCGGTCGAAATAAAAAATCTACAATCGATTTCGATCGTCAGCCAATTACGCGGGAATGCGATTCTCCGATCGAACGACGATCCTCCGACTCGCGTCACCGAATTAAATGAGAAACCTACCGTGACATGCGCTTATCCGCACCAACGAGATATGAGCATATCCTTTCTTATCTCTCCATCGTTTTTCTTCCCAACTTTTTATACACATACTTATATATACACATATAAGTACGCACATATGTGTACTTACTCTTCGTCTTATCCGGTGGGAGTTGAAAAAATCGGCACATCGTAACCAGAGACACACAGTAGCAAAGAGTACAGGACGAAACTCGCGATTCTCGCATAATTCAACGATTATCTACGCACACACACACACACACACACACGGTATATATACGCGCAAATATATGCGTGTGCACATGTGAGGTAGTATACAGCGTTCCCACGCGAACCGGCGCGAAAAATCTCGTCCAGGATAGCCCGGGTAATTCTTCTCCCCTCTTGCTCTTCTCGCTTCTCCGCCGAGTGAAATGTTAACACAGAAATTATGCTAATCCGCGTGGCCGGCGGCGCGCGTACGCGCCATTAATCATACCCGCGATGCTTTTTCGGACGGCTGCTTCGTGAAACGTATACAAGTACATAAACGCGTGACGAGCAGCCCGTAACAACTGTGGGATGTATATTTGTATATACGGTATACATATACGTACATATACCTATATATGTGTATAGGGAGAAACGTGTGCCTCTTACGCGAGATGTACTTATGTTGTCTTCGTTTTTTATTTTCCTGCGTAGTTTTAGAGACTACTAGTAGTATAGGATGTTTATGGATCGGGCTGCCGCAGAGGAATGTTGGCTCTTGCGCGAGTGTGTCGTAATATATTGGGAAGTATTAAGAAAATTTTATAATTATTCATAGCGGGGGGGGGGAGGGGAGAATTTGTTCCATGATTAACTGGGAAAAGTGCGAAAGGTATATATATATACCTTCGCATATTATAAGCTATTTCCTAGTACATTTGCTGTGTATAATAATACAGGGTAATTATTCAAATTGCACCTCGTAGCGGGAAATCGATGAGGTCAATTGCATTTGAATTTCCTTATGACAATTACACATTCGAACAAGCGTACACTTGTATAGATACGCACATATATGAATTTTTTTTTTATTTTTTAATTTAATTTATAATCACTGATTTTCAATCGTTTACGATTACGATTTTCCATATCGGTCGACATGTTGATCCTTTTTCGTATATCGAAGGAGTATTTATTTAGTGATTTGTTGCATTGCACCAAGCATAACTCAGCATCATCACACTTTCGCGAAAGAAGTCGAAGTCGAGGATTAGCGCATCAACGACCGTAAATATCTGTTGATGCTAATACCTGTATACGGACGTCTGTTTAGGCAAGAAAAGGAAGAAAATCACAGAAGAGTAGGTGTGTGGTGGTCTCTTCCTTTTTCCTAAGCCGCTTGCGCAACGTTTTACATATCAAACTTATATCCTCTGCAAGACGTCATTCACTGGCAATGCGTATGTCTGTTTTATGTGATAATATATATATTATAAATATATATATATATATATATATATAATATGCTCGCAGGCCACCCAAGCTCTGGTAAATACTGTCTAGTCGCGAATTATCATACCGAATCGATCCTGGCAAAATAAATAAAAATCTTCCATAAATCGATTTCACTCTCGTTTCAATAATACATCCTCGATCTCTTGATCGCGAATCAACGGACAACAATCGAGATCGGATAAGCCGACGCGACAGACTTGTACACCTCCTCGATACGTTCCTGTCTCAGAAGTATCGAGCAAGCGGAGACATACGCGCTAAGCGCTATAATGCCAGCTAAGAGAGTATAGCAATCGATCGGATCGATTCCCGTTTATAATACGCGAAAGTATCGAATCCATTAGACGTATGTATGAGTGCATGTGTACCGATAACATGGAATTACGAGTGAAGATTTTCTTTTGCAAAAGGGATGAGAGAGAAATCCACGTGGGCAGTAAAGGGCGGATCTACGGCGCATGCGCCAAGCTCTCGATTCAATTTACAATGCGGCTTTGTCTTGTGAGCCCGAAATTATCATACGCCGGCAGGGATATTATCGTAATATCGAGACGAGGCGCCGTGCGTTTAGCGCTGAAACACCGAAGAAAGAAAAACATAATCCTGCAGTTATAGCAGTCGGTTGGGCGTGAGCGCAAACGCGCGTGGAGTACTCGACCTTTACTCCCGTTGGCTTATTATAGGGACTGGCCGAGAAGGAGGATCTATGGGAAAATTTTTTCCGACGTTTATCGCGCATTATATGCAGAGCTTCGCCAGAGAAGTAAGCGGGATTTCCATTTTTACTTTCGACGAGGTTAGCATTTTGAGTCGCGCGCGCGCGCGCGCGCTTTGATTCCAATCGTGCACGCAACTGGAAAAAGCCTTAGTTCAATATAGTCTTACGGAAATTAAAGCGAAGAGGCTGAATCAAAGGCGAGTGCTCCAACGACGGAGCCAACGTCTACGATGCATTTAGTTGCGACGCATTGTAATACGGCTCGGCAGCCGCCTTATCGCTGACTCTGCTCGTATGCTCGGAACGCGCGAGCAGCGACGACAATAGCCACGTCGAACTCGTAGAAATTGTATCTTTTGGACCAATCGACAAACTCGCAACTCAACCTGCCCTAAACAATCGATATCTACATCCGTCGTAATGTCGTTTCCTCCTTGCTTCCTTCAAATGGTCCACCGTGAGTTTGGAGGTCCGATAAATCTCTCGCCGCGGCAGAGATTCCGATGAGGTTCATGTGTGTACACTGTACGTATATATAATATATTATACATATACATAAAATCATTGATCTCTCGGGACTTTTTCGTTGAGGGAAAAAGTTGCAGCGGTAGGCACGTATTGGCGGATAAAGCAAAAAGACCGCAAGGACTCTGCCGATAAGCTGATTTATTTTTATGGTCGTATAGCCGAATGCTCTTTGTATAAGCTTGTATTTTCGCGGCTATTTTATCGTATATGTATGTAGTATAAATAATTTATTCACCGTGACTTCTTTATCGGACTAAATAATTCAATTAATGTCGTCTCGACAAAGTTGCCCTTATCAATGCACCTTTTGCGTTCTTACGTGTATATGTGCACATAGGTGTACCTTTGCATATAATCATTCGATCGACACGTGTTCCGTAATATCTCTTCTACGTAGTGAAAATTCCCTCAATTCGAACAAATATTTTACTTTCGAATGCTCTAAGGAAAAAGTTTGATAACAATATACTGAAGTATATAAACCGATATATATATATAAACCGATACACTTTCTTACATTAGGATATATTTATAGGCACGGGAGTAGTCCGGGTGGTTTGAAGAAACAATACGTCGTCTGTCATTTCTTCGAACATATGGCATAAAATTCGAATGAGAAACTACCGTCATTAATTACTAAAGTCTGTGCAACGGCGTGCGGAACACATACGTGTGGGAGGTTCTCTTATACAGGTGCTATGTATGTGTATATGTTTATATGCGTATATATGCGAAGTGCGTGTATATGAGCATATTCAAACGGTAGCTCCTCGAGCTAAAAGACGGCGCCGACGTATAATATTCGCAACATCCTTTCTGATCTTTTTCAATTTGCATACGTATGTCGGGCTTTATATAATAACCCCGTCAGTCGTATATAGCGAGAATAATGACTATCCTTTGTCTTAATGCATATGAAGCATATTGTATTAAACGTAAGTTTTTCTAAATTCCACATCGCTTTGAAAAAATGAGGGAAAAAATGTTTTTCTTTCTTTTGCTGCTGTTGCTGCTGTTGCTGCTGCTGCAGCTTCATCTTCTGCTTCGTCTTCTTCTTCTTCTTTACCGTATAGAATCAGGCCACGCCTGCTTGCGACGTGTATATAAATTTTCTACTTTCTTTTTGCGATGCTTTTTATGACTCTTGCGAAAATACGCGCTTCTTTCTTTCTTTCTTTCTTTCTTTCTTTCTTTCTTTCCCCATCTTGGCTTAATGATTGCCGAGATTTATGAGCGGTTAACCGTATTTACGGGAATTATAAAGCCTCCCCGCGAAAATTACTCAATCTCTGTCTTTGAAAAGGATGTGTTATGAATGATGTTCGGTATACATTTATATATACATACATTTATATATATATATATATATATATATATGCGTGCAGGTTTTACCTTAATGAGTCATCAGGAAGAGCTACAGAAATGCCAAATTAAAGTCAAAAAGAGAGAGTACAGTGAGCAAGTGTGTAAAAAATCGACGTTCCTTTGAAACCGATCGAAACTCGCGCGCGAAAAAAAATAGACAGTCGAAAAAACGTCCCTTCGTATTCGTAGCTATAAATCGTCGAACGCGCGCATTTAAAAAGAGCAACACAGTCGTATTACGTTACTTTCGTTCTCTTGCTCTCTCGACTGTGGCATATAAATATTCGCGCTTGTACAGTGGTCTGGTGGTCTGAAGGGAAGAAGAGCGAATAAATACACTGGAATATGCCCGTAAATCGTCGCCCAAGAGTGCGGGAATCAGCGCCAAGTCGCTTTGTTATATATTACGGGAAAGTGAGATCGAACTTGTGTGTCGTTTTTGCTATGCTCTTTTCTTATGGCGATATCTTGCATAGGGTATAGTATGCAAAACACCATTCGGAGCGTGCGAACTCCAATGTTTGCTGCGGACAGTCGAGTTTTGTCTTTGATTTATTATTCGACATTTTTGTGCGTGGTACGTGTTATATTGTGAAAGAACGCAATGCTATTTGTGCTATCTGCCCTTTTTCACCACCGTGTATTAACATTTTTGTACATAGAAAAATATTTTTTAATTTCCACGTACACTTAAATGTAACTTAAATGTTTTTAGTATTTACAATCGGTAAACAACGACATTTTTAGCACAATTCTCCAGAACAGTCAGCTTATTGAATATTCATGGACATGAATCTTTCTCACAAATGACCAAACTATTTCAAATACTTCTTATCTTCGGAATTAAATGAACCTCGTAAAAAGCCAAACCTGTCAGGCCCGAGTGATTGATTCAACAATCGCATTCCAAAACGGTGTAATCAGAGGATAAACGTCTTTCGGAACAAAGGATATCCCAACATTCACAGTCCCAAACCGCTGATTATCACTTTTACTCAGAATCCACACAACTTCCCACCAAATTGCACGAAATCGCGGACAGTTCCCCCTATACACACCTACGAGATTATCTCTTACTTATAACTGAATAAATGTACAACTCCGTCGTTATTACCTCTCCTTCAGACGCTTACAGAAAACTGACCACAACAACGTCTCCTTCGGAATATGACTCATGTGTTGCCACAGGAGAAATCCCTCGATTAAGATCAGTTCGTTACGCTGTTTTAATTTACTCGTAGGAGTCTTCGCGCGTCGTATTGTTTCGATTTCAATTTCTGAAAATTTTCAAAAGTGCGCAAGGTTCGAAGTTTTTGGACGTTAGAAAATTGTCTGAACTCAGAAACAATCACGCGCGTTTGTCGTACTTGGATACATGAGCTGCAGCGATCGCTCCAGCTGATACACTCACGCACACAGACACACACATGTACATATATATATATATATATATTCTACGAGACAATATATATTATACGTCTGAGAATGTAGTTTAATGTGGGAACATTTAAGATGGTGATTCGAGAGTTGCTTCATTTTGTTCCCTTCTTGAGTACAAGGCACTTTGTAGTGTATAAGTATATATATGTATATACATATAAGAACTTTAGTCTGCGCTTATCTTTTCGGGTAATCTAGTAGTCGGGTATTGTTGAAGAACATCTCTCGGTGCAGTATTATTCGTCATTCATCATGAGGTTTAATAAATTGCCGAGGCGGTTTTGTGAATACTGATATATATATATATATATATATATATACATACATACATACAAATATATACACAATGCAAAATTATACGGTAGAACATGTTAGTTTTTCTCTCTCTTCGCGTCGATTGAATTCAGGCACGAGTATAGTCTTGTTGTATTATTCTTGTAGTATAAACAAGTCGGGTATTAGAAATTGAAAAATTTTTTCTCCAGCGCACACTTACCGGACCCCGCTTTATAACTAACCATTCAGTTTTTATGAACGAATAGCACACAATGTTTGTGATGCTTTTTTAATTACTTTTAGAATTAGATTTTTAAATATTTCTCCAATTAAAGCTTTTAATAAAAAACGGTTTTCCTCACATCAAACAAGTACACGTTAATAACCAAATTTAAAAAAATCTTTCTTCAATCGTTCATCATTTTATTTAAATTACGAGGTCTTTTTGAACAAGACTTTTTTTTAATAAAAGCTCTATAGTTGTAATTTAATTCAATGTATCAGACATGAAATTCCGTTATACGATTAGTTATATATATATGTGTGTATCGATAACACTCTAATTCAGTAGCTTAAGTCTTCAAATTTATTACATTATCAGAGAGAAAATTAATTTTTTCGAGAAAGAATGTGTACGCGTATAGGTGGTTTTGAAATAAATTATGTACACGTGTGTCATTCGTGAAAATAATTATTTTCCTCATTCATCGCAACGAATGAAACTAGTGCGATCGCGAGCATGTGCCAAGCTAACCGCGTCTGCATTATCGATCATAGTAAGCGTCATTTGAAATGTCAGAATAAAACCAAGTATAATATATCCAATTTTACTTTTTCTGCACCATTGAGTGTTTCGTATATAGCTAACGAAACGAGCACTCACTTAGGCAAATGTTAAACCCGATGGCAAGAGCATACTATAAAACGATTCTCTCTCTCTCTCTCTCTCTCTCTCTATATATATATATATATATATATATATATATACATACCATCGGAAGAGAAAAGCTTATAAGTACTATAACTTTATGGAAATTAACATTATTTTTCCCTCCGCTTTCGTGACGCGTTTGATTTTGTTTTTACGACGGTTTTATCTGGCTCTGTCCGTTCTTTCATATATCTATATACACATATACGCATGAACATGTGTATATACGCATGCTCGAAGCGCGCGAGAGCACTACGAGCTTTTAGATTTGAAAATAAATTTTATAACCACTGGAATCTCGTTGTATCGCAAATGGCGATTGGCTATTAGTGAGAAATTTATCACAGGGTCGATAAATCGCACATCTCTCGCATTTTCAAATATACCGTGCTGCCAGTTCTATATATATATATATATATATATATATATATATACATAATATATCTATATGTATATATGTATATATGTATATTTGTATATATATATATGTGTGTGTGTGTATGTAGATTCTACACTGTTAGAAATAAATTACTGGTAATTTTAATACGAAGAAAAGTGTTTTAAGTGAGTAGTGGTGTGCATCTAGTAAATTCAATAATGTGTTATAATTCGAATCTTGGATATAATACGTATATTAAATTTAATATGTGTATATGTAAGAAGATTTCCAACACATGTTTATTCAAATTAATATCTAAATTTTTTGAAGTTGCTTGTTTGCGTGTGTGTCAGTAGGTGTATATACATGCCCAATGCGGACCATGCGTAAGAGAGAGAGAGAGAGAGAGAGAGAGAGAGAGAAATGAAGAAGCATTTTTTCTTCTTCCCTATAGGAACAAGTTCCTAATACTTAAGCTCGGAGTGATTTTTAGCCCGATAGCGATATATAGGCGTTCACTCACCGCAATATCGATCTCCTTTTAGAAAGTCAAAACTAATCCCTCGACGCGTCCGAGAGTCCCGTCTACCTACTTCTCTCGTCCCACCAGCTAGTCGATATCGCGTTTATATACTTGACGGACAATCCATTCGGATGTGTCTATATGTCTCGAAAAAAGAGATTAGGTAAATCAATTTAAATGCATTTATTTATTGTACAATACTTTTCCAGTATTTTACTAGGATTTTCCGCTTTTCGCTCTACTCTATGAAATTCAAATAGTAACTCTTTAAATTGTAATTAATATTCTTTTTATAAAAATTATAATGATTAATGGAAAAGTATAAATGATCTGTTTGAAAATGGTAACATGGACTATAATTGAAATTGTAAGTGTACGTTCTAATCAGGGATTATTCAGTATTTTACGAAAAATTTATTTCAATACAAGACGGCTATAAAATTAAACAACAGGGACTGTGTATGTAGATTTAATTGAATTTCATTGTATACAAAAAACACAAAAAATCACTGTTATTAAGGCATCTTTAAGTGCGACTATTTAAAATAAAAAATTGTAATTAATTATATTAATTGCATTATTTATGTATTATTTTCGAATAGCTATCTATAACTATTTAAATCCCTTCGTTAATCACTTATAGCAAGTTTCTGTAAAGCCACTTATAGTGCGATTTAATAAAGTAAATCAATGGAGTAATTAAGTTAATAATGGGCATAGATATTCTTTAATTCATTCTTTAAAGCATGTGTGTAAGAATTTCTACTCGAATAAGTAGACAAATTATTAAAAATCAGAAACTTACATTTTACTATTTTCTGTACTTAATCGATTGAAAATTCCTACACAATCCATACATAGTATAATCAAAGGATATTTATACTAAAAGGATATTTATACTAAACATCAAAGGATATTTATACTAAATTTCAACTCAATTGACGTATTCCAGTGTCTTATCCCCTTAAGGGGACGAGACACCTTTGAAACGGAAAGATTCTTAAATTAAAAATTTTAAATATTTGTAACAATGTAATTATAATTTACACTTATTCTAATAATAGAAAACAGTTTTACTTTCAATTTGAAAGGTCTTGCTCTCCTATAAGTCCCTTCCATAGCTAGTTACAACATATAACTAGAACTGAGCGTAGGATTCAAAGTCAACCGATGGATGGATCGAGCTCCAAATTGCTAGTTAAACTTTTTGTTGCATTCCTATCAATGCGAAAACTACATTCTCGAATTAAAATAAGTGCAGATTATAACTGCATCATTATAAATATTTAAAATTTTTTATTTACTAATTTGCATTTCGAAGGTCTCTTGTCCCCTTAATCAGTGAATGTTCCATCGAATAAATATTTATAAATAAATATAAATAAATATAAATAAATATTTAATATAAGATACAGATTTGCTATTTTTTCTATAAAAAGTATAGTAATTGTAGTATAGGATCACAAGAAACTCTCTCTGTTTCAGTTTGACAGAGCATAAAAATGTTCTTTTAAACCCTTGGAATTCCCGCACGTAAGATTTTCGCCCCGCGTGTCGTCGATTTTTCTCAAAAGACTACAAACTGTCACAAGCGTAGATACACGTACCCCATGTCCTTATCTTCATTGTAACATTTCCACCGGCATCGCAAAAAATTCTTTACCAACGGGTGTCCAGGTATTTTATATTTCCCTCCCAAACGAAGGAAACCTGTTGGGTGTTTCCCTCGTCTCTTCTTCGAGACTCGACACGCGCTGTATCCCCTTCGGGAAAGAAAAACACTCTACTAAAGACAGTTGGTGTATATAACACACAACTACACGTAGACATGAATGGACTTGAGTATAGTGTGCCATTCACGTCGAGTGAAAAACCAGCCTCTCTCGCTCTCTGTCTCTCTCATGGACACACCGCTTAAAGTATACACATAGGTATACCTATCTATATACGAGAGTAGAGGACCAAGAAGAGTTATAGTTTTCACGGGACACGCAGAGGCTTTTAGGTAAGGTTCCCGATTCGCAGCCCCATAGCCCCGTATTCCTCTTCTCTCACTCTCTATCTTTAAGATCTGATCCCACGCGCAGGTATGTATATGCATTGCGAGCGAGAGGTGGCGAAAACTGGCGCCTCAAGAATTATTGGCCGGCGTCTGGTCCTCTCTTTTCGAAGACTACTCCCTTTTTTCTTTTTCTTCTTCTTTCTCTTCCCCCTCTGTGTGCGTCAAGTGCCGTGTCGGCTAATTATATACTTTGGAGCGAAAGCCGCTGCGGTCAATGAGAAAGCTACTGACAGGCATTTCTTATATACATGCATACATATATATATATTTCTCTTTCTCTCTGTTATGTTCATTCTCGTATACATATAAGTTATATATATTCAGGTGTGAGAGAGAAAAGAGGCTTGATTTATAACCGTACGGATTGTAACTCTTCATTCGATTAGCTCACTTCGTCGAGGCCTTAATTAAATTAAATTTCGACTGGACGGTGTTTATGGTGTGTGTGTGTGTGTGTGTGTGTGCATATTGATATATATATACACACACGCGCGCGCGTACATATTTAACTGACAATTCAATAGGCTCGACGTTTAATTTCTCGTGTACGCAGATCGAGTCTAATGATCGGTATACATAATTCGACAATCCGCGTAATAATTGAGAATTAAGCTTAATTAAATTTAGATGCGCTAACGGTTCTGCGTACGTGTATATATATATATATATATGTGTGTATGCGCATAGCTTCACGATGCGCTACTGTCAGCGTTAACGCGATAATTACATTAAAATGGAAAATTATGGTGATTACGGAGCGCCGGTTAACTGTGCCGCTTTATTTTCTGTCCGCGAGCAAGACGATAATAATTGGTGTAAATGCGTCGCTCATCGACGATCGTCGCGGTGAATAAATTAAAGCTCTAACTTGCCTTTATATTATATAGATATATTTCTGTATATATAGACACAACAGTTTGCGTCGACACAATGATATCATTATTACAAATTGATAAAGCCGGTTTTTATACTTACGTGAGTTATGATCAAATATTATGTTATATTTTTTTTCTCTCCAGAAATAAGCAATAAAAGAGATGTTTGCATATCAATCGGAATAGCTTGTATAAAGGATTTTTTTTACCGACTGCGCATATAAACTTGCCGCGGTTGCTCCTTCATCGAAAAACTTTACGACGTACACGAAGAAAGAAGCGACGAAGCGACGAAGCGACGATGCAATGTAAGCATATTATATGCGTTATTTTTTATTCTAGAGAACGAAAAACGCGATCCGTTTTAGGCATATGTGCATTTATGTATAAACCAATAGATTCGTCAGACGTGGGAATAGGTGCCGTCCGATACGCGTCTTTAATAGACGGCATAAATTCGGAAGGACAGCGTGTATCCGACGTGAAATTACGCGCAGCGAAACCTGAGAGTCCATCCATATTCCGGCCACTGGACGACTCTCCTTCGCGTCTCAAATTACCGCGGCCGCTTATACGAGAGCTTTTTACGAGCGGGAGATGCTTCCTACTGCGCGAGTCTCACCTGCGGGATATATATGTATATATGTGTACGTATAAGTTGGGTGTACGTATATATATATATACGTATATCCGTTAATGAAGATGCTATGTGGTGACTCGGTGTCCGAATAAAATTTTCCGAACAAAATTAGGTGGACAATGTTCACGTGCGAAATTGATACGAGTTTCGTATGTGTTTATACCGATTTCGACGCTTTGTGGTGCGTATGAGTATAAAAGTTAACCAATAATACTTCTCTCGTCTATATAGGGTCGTAAAAAAGAAATAGCCTCTTCTCGCGTCAAACTGGTTGATCGAGCCCTGAATATTTGCGTGGAATCCATGTTCGGAGATGGATATTTTAATGGCGCTTTGTTGCCGCGAATCCACCTTATTCCTTATACACTCCTCTTCTCAGTTTCTTTTTTTACTCGAGATTCCCAGCCACCTTTGTCTCTCCCGTGTGTATACACGTATTCTGGGGCAAAAACTTGGGTATAACGAAACAAAGTTGGTCCGGGGTATTTTAATTGGATTTTCGACGAATCTTCGATGCTATACCCGAAAATACGAGCGGAGTATTGTTTACAACAAGAGTGAGAGAGAGAGAGAGAGAGAGAATTTTTTTACTCATTTGTTAAAGATGCTGCTGCATACATATGTAATGACCTGATGCAACATAGTGATCTCAAGTCGATCTTTTGGTTTTCTGCGTTTTTACATGGGCTACTTTTTTGTGTATTCTGTGCTGTTGGACGATTCTTATCTCGGATTCTTTGGTGGGAGCGCTTAAGGTACTGCTTAAGGTACTGCTGCAGATACTGCTTCAGACTTCGCTCTTTTATTGATTCGATGTAGTTAGCATAACCTTGTTTAATTATTTATATCGAGAAATAACAATTCCACGTAGATAATTTCATTTTATAAAAAAAGTCTAGAAAACCAGGACAAGAGAAGTTTTAAATGAAAAAAAAGAATCGTAATACGAATCTCAATGAACAATCTAAAAGCAAAATCAGTAGCACGAGAGAGCAACCAAACACAGTTATTCGTTTTCGGAATCTAAAAACTTCTCCACACCAATTCACGAAATGATATTATCTCGTAAAATCAAGCCATAAACGCCTCGTTCCATCGCGTGTCAGATTAGAGAACGAGTATATTACACACACACACACATACACACATACACACAAATATACTTATACGAGCGAAGGCACTCGCTGTCTTGCGTAAAAAAAGATTGTAGACTCGACGAAATTTTCTTAGAAACAAAGGTGTCGTCCCCTTAACTATCCATTCACCTCGACATAACTGTAGCTTCCGGGTAGTCGTCGTTTCACTAAAAGAAACTCACCGCAAATCCCAACAAAATCTTTTTAGTCCACGCCATTACACGTATTCGCTTATAAGCATATACGCAAACACTATCAACGTGCTTATTTCCAAGTTATTCCACCCGCCCTTTGTCAAATGGTCCAACGCGTTATTGAAAAAGTCCCTCTGAGTTATTATCAGTTCCATGAAGATATAACCCTTTCTTGATTTTTCGACATATCCCGCCAGTTGATTTACGCGACAGACACTCGACGACACGCGGCTCTTTCTCCGAGTATTATTAAAAAACATCGCGCGATTCAATAATCATAAACAATTCTTGCATTGCGTACATATATATATATATATATACATAACGTGCATACATATATACGAGTCTCCAATACGTCAAGCCGCATTAAAGTTCCTCTGGCTTTAGTGTATGCGTGTGTACCGCAGAGGCGGTATTAATGAAACCGATCTCCGGCCGTAAAGAACGCGGAGTGGAATTTCTTAAATTATCATTGTAATCATCGTCATTACTCGATACGAGCGCGCACGCGCAACGGATACTCAATTACGCACGGCTTACTACGCATGCGCACCACGAAAAACGCCGAGGACTGTATATAGAGTTTTAATAAATGTGCCCAGCTACCGCAGCACATATATGCATGTGGAGAGATGAAGACGCTCTCTTGCACCACGGGAGGCCCTGGATATGATGCTTATTTAGCACCGATGCTTTATTTAATGCGCATGCGCACCTCAGCTTCGTGTTGTTATTTGTACCAGCGAGTTTACCGTGCTTTTGCCATTTTTTTTGCTTTTTGCTTCTAGGGGACGACGAGCAAGTCACTGATCTGAGAGAGAAATTATCATTGCGACGAAATTGATCGGTATTTAATGTTCGAGTAAAGACATTTTTTTAACTCTTTTATTTCTTTGCGCGGCACATTTTATTAGCGCGATTTACATTTCGACGATGAAATTAATTGATGGATTCTTAATACGCTACTGCGTAGTAGGTGGGAGAATAAATGCGATTTCTTCGATAACGGTGATTTCGAAAAATATTCAACAATTTCAAAATTGTTCATTCACTCTTTTGGATGATTTGTGCACCGAATCAATTATTCCGAATTGATTGCTCTATTTCATAGACTGTAATAAGTCATTGGTTTCGAAATTAAAATAATAGTAATCATTCTCTCTGTCTCTCTCTCTCCGAATTTTTTTGAAAATATTTCATTTCAGGATTCTAGAAGCCCAGCTACTCTTTAAGTAATAATCGTAACGATGTCAAATCATATGTTTTCTTGAAACTCTGTACAAAACTCTCATCCCAAGTGAGAAAAGACTCCAAGTATTTATATATATATATACATTTCTCAACGATCGTGGATCATCTATAAATTTGAATTTCCACATATGTAAGCGCATACATACCACATTTCCCACTAAATTATTTTAAGCGAGAAAACATTCACCTACGATCATTTAATAGCCTTGACTTACCGATCTTCCCTATAGGCATCGCAACTGGCATTCCACAGTCGATATCACAGATAGGTCCCCCTTCCCCTCCTCTTAAAAAAATGCGTCAATTTAATTAGCCTCGGAATTTACGATCGGCTTCTCCTCCACAGGTGTAAACTACCGCTTACACCCTCAGGGACCGCCTCGAGTCTTTAATAGACGCGTCGACACGATATCGAACCGCGACTGCGCCATTGGCTTGTATGTATATATATAAACTAGCTACGCGTGCTTGGATGATTTGCGCACTTCTCAATAGCAGTAGATCTGTACGCGAGTGTGTTCTCGCCTCGCTGCAGGTCCGCGAAAATTTATTCGCGACTCTGTATTAGAGAAGCAAATGAAACACATCAAATACGTGAATATATGGAGAGAGAGAGAGAGAGAGAGAGAGCGAGAGAGAGAGAGAGAGAGAAGGTACGGGATGGCGCTTGCTGATATCGATTTCGATCGATCAATAAATCTCTAAGAGAGTTTCTGTAGCTACTGAGATGAAAATTTATATAAATGCGATGTTTAATGTTTTTACACACACACACACACATATATATATATATATATATATATATACACAGATACGTAAATATACATACATATAGGCACCGATGAAAACTTGTTCCTCTATACATATGCATATATATACGTATATGGAGAGAAAATAAAAATAAAAATCAGATTAATTTCCTTCTTATGTTATATTACGGTGTCAGCGGAGCGTAATCGATTCGGTTAATAGGCCGCTGCATCGTGGCTACTAAGTTTAGCGAGTAATCGTACTTGACAATGATTTATGTCGATTTAAATGCGAGGGAATTAATGATTTGTGATCGAAATGAGAAAAAAAACTCGTTATCGATGAAGGGAGAAAAACAAGGCAAAATAAAATTAAGAAAATATCAAAACAAACTCCTATGCAATATAACGCCACGATAGCGTACGACGATACGTTTGTTTGTTACAGGACATGATTTGCTCGAGAGGATCGCTCGCTCTTTCTCTCTCGCTCTCTCAAGTATATAAGCGATTGTTCGCCGACTTGACAGTGACAAGGCGTGACGAGAGTTTGGCACGCGCCGGTTCACTTTCAATTGTCTACCGGCGCACTTGTGTATGCGGGGCTAAAACGAGGGATTATTAATTTCCTGTGTGTCTCGTGTGATATATATATATGGGGAGAGAGAAAGAGAGTCTGCCGATAAAAAATGAAAAAAAAGAATGAGTGGCTATATAGAAACAATTCATTGTTTGATCGGTTGGAACCGATAAGTTGCAGAGCGTTTCGATTTAGCCATGTAATTATATCGAACGGGATGTATGTTATATACACACTGTAGGGGTAATTAGCGAATCGGACTCTTTGTCTCTTCGATTCGAATCGAGAGATCCCCATATAGTCTCGTGTTTCCACCGACATCTCTCGAAATCGAATATCCAGTCCAAGGTGGTCTACCCCATCTACCACAGGGGACACGCACTCCAACCGTGAGAATCAATGTAACGAATAACTATGACAATTTAATTATAAACGAAAAAAAACTTTTTTTTTAGTTCTCACCTCGACTGTCGTGGACCCTGTATCTGCCCGAGTATGAGAAGGGCTATCGCGGTCACCGCGATATCACCGCGACGCATCTCTTTACATCACCAGCGGCATATGTTTTTTTCGATCACCTCATATATAGCTTCACAAGCACTTTTACCGCAATTGGGTGGTCGCAAACACCAGCACTATAATTTCAATTTTATATATACATATATATATATATATATATATATATATGTATAAATATATATTTAAAACAATATATATGTATTTATCGATCGATTTTCACTGTAAAATGATAGAGCACTGTTATCACCGCGAGGGACGAGATCGTCCGCTCAGTAGAAAAGACGACGACAATGCGTTGTCGCGCGACATTCTGCGTCGTCTCTCTTTACATTTCGTTTTTTTCAACCCCGGGGTTCACGCGGCGCGGCTTCGCGACGTATACTGAGAGAAAGAGTATAGTGGCCCGTTGGAGCCCGTACACTAGCACATGGGTTGCTTTGCTACTGTTGTACGTACATATATATGTAGATATATACATGTATATATTATATATATATATACATACAAATATATATACATATATAGGGAGAGAAAGAGAGTGGGTACGACGAGAAGCGCGAGCCTCGTTCGTTCGTTCGTTCGTACGAGAGGAGGGCCCGCGATGGACTGGCCTTTGCCAACCAAGTGCTCCTACCTTTGGGATCAGTTCTCCCAGCCTCTCTACGAGATGTTACCTCTACGCGATCCTACCTCTCTCCTTCCCTCGCTGCTGCGGCTGCTGTTGCTCCTTCTCTCTTTTACTTCTCGCTTTTTCTTTTTCCTTCCCTCTCTCTCTCTCTTCTCTCACTCGGGTATCGCTCTCTTTTTCTTTCGTCTTTTCATTCTTTCACTCTCTTCTCGTGTATTATACACTCATTCCACTATATATATATATATATATATATATATATATATTCGTGTGTATATAATATACATATAATAAGTGCGTACAGCTTGTGGTTAGCATTATTTTTTTCGGGGTCTCTTGTCAGTGTCGATGGAAAAAGCATTATACATACGTTTCTATTTAATGAAGTTTGAATGAGCGGCAGGAAAATTCGAATTTCGCGCCAATGCTCGTGCGCACGCGTGGATTCGAAGGATTGTTTAATATTTGAACATTATTTGACCAGCTGAGTTGAGCCAAACTGTAACAAAAGCTCGCCTGTCTACAACATATCAATCAGCGAAAGACTCGGCCATAGACAGGATCACGTTCGCGTGACTTTTTGCATATCTTATCGGGTGCCGCAGTCAATGTCGAATAGCATTGTCCGACAGTTTAACAATGGCGCTGTGTCTTGAAAATTCCCACCTGTGATATTTACCTCTGTTTACTTGCATCTATGTATTGCTGTGTATTGCTGTGTATTGCTGTGTATTGCTATGTGTTGCTATGTATGTACGTACATACACAGCAGTTCCGGATATCTGTCCGGTAATTTTTTCTTACTCACTCTTGACGTAATACATAATAGTTTCCGCAAAGAGGTAACATTTCTACAGTCGCTCAAACCCGTTGAATCATTAACTTTTGCTTTTTCAATAATCGATTTTACAAACAAAATTATAAAATTCCGAAATTATTAAAATACGGCAAGTTTCAAATCAATGTATATACGAAATTCTTAGCCTCACATCACGCTCATAGTGGATAAAGCCTGACACGCCTGTCCCGTTATTTACCTTCGAAAATAACGTAATCGAAGCGCCACACACAGCGCAAAAAAATAATCGGCCCAGAGCACATGATGTTTATATATGTATATATATTCTTGAATATCTATATATTATAAATGCGAGAAGCGATGAATTTTGCGACTATGCGTATATAATAACATGTAATTAACGACCGTAACTGATCCACCAAAGCCCTTATCATGCGTGATGTGGATCTCATTTACACTATTTAAATAGTGCCTTCCCTCATTTTCAAAATAATGTGTTTGCCGCTGTTTGACGAGATTCTTTTTTTTGCTCATTCATATCTTTACATAGAGATATTTATTGAACTCGTATAATTATACATCTATATATACATACATCTTAAGAATTATACCCGGGGCAGCTGGAGAATATAATATGCACGAATATTTATATATATACTTTTGACTCGGAATATCGTCGTAAATTTTTCAACAGGTCGATCGTTAAACGTCACACCCTTGATCAGGTCGAACGATAGGAAGAGAGAGAGATGGGGTCGAATGCACTTTTTTTCTACCGTTTATGTACCGATCAAAGAGAAACGACTTCCTGTCCGTTGATTCGTCAGTGATGCGTTATCGCGAGCAATCGATCTGTGGGAACGGACGACCTCTGTGTATGTTATTGTGCGCTTGCACCGACGATCTTTCTGATGTGGGTTTGCATTTTTTCCTATGCAAGAAGTGGAATATGGCCGGACATCTGTATTTGCTGGGCGAGACGAAATTATTGGACATTTTTTATTTAAACAAATTTTATTTTAAAAGAATTAGCATTATTTTGGGGATAGATATAGTAATAAACTATTTCTCAAATGAATCAATTGACTCGACAAAAATAATTTCAATAATAATTTCATTAATACTGCATAGTTCGTGCAAAATTCAAAATTTTAATTTAAGAACGCGATAACGTTATCTTAGTTGCATCAAGTTTAGAACAAAAAGTTATTTTCATTGATCAAACGTCAACAATAAAATATTTCGTAAATTATTCGATAATCATAAAAGTAATGGGAATTTTTATTTTAAATTAAATTGTTTGAATTTATAAATAATTAAATTGCAAAATCAGCCCTACTAGGTAATTGCATTTGGTATATGTAAACTATAGTAACTAAATATTTTAATTATACTATATATTAATTTTGAATCTGTTATATTGTAATTATAATAAAATGGGGTAATATCTACTATTCATTGACAATTTATAAAAAAAATAATTATATTCAATACTTCAAATTTCATATTAGTTTCATACAACCACGCAAATATGTTCAAAATAACGGATAATTATATTTTCCATTTTTGCAAATAACTTCCGGCAACACCGATTCACCACATCATCATCCAACCTGTTGAACTTGATGTTATACGTGCCGATGAAACCGATCGACAAAAAAAAAAGAAAAAAAAACACGCAGAAACAGCAAAAAAAAGAAATGGAAAGTCGACATTATTTTCAATTCGCTATGCACATCGAAGGGGACAATAGCCAGACGGCTCTTTCGACGAGTCGGAACGAACCGGAGACAAACGACAGGAATCATGTCTGGCTGACCGCGCGTTGAGAATTAAGCACTACTCTCAGATCCACCCCCGTATAAGCAAAAAAATTGTTTTTCTTCAAATTTCACCTTGACTCTTCTTCATTCTCTCTCTCTCTCTCTCTCTCTCTCTCTCCGTCTATGTTTACAAATTGTCCAATGACTTTGAAATACTACAATTAAACTAGAAAAAAAAATCTAGAAAAAAGCCAAAAAAGAGAAAAAAGAGAGAAAATATAAATGAAAAAAATAAATTTCAGGCACACACGACGGAATAATTTTCAAACCTTGGCTCGTACGCGCACGCGACAATAAAAGCGCACGGTCTCTAGTCTGATATGAAATATAGTTGACGTGTGCGCATACGGAGGAGAAACTCGAATAAAGACACTGGCCGGTGGTTGCTTTTGTTGAGTACGAGCAGAATTTCGAAAAACCGAGCGAAGAATGTAAATCACAGTTGAGCGTCATAAATTGAAATGAATGTATAATTCGTGACGACGCCGGACAATGAAAATCGGAGAGGATGTGTGCACGTGTATGTATCCGTGTATGGTGTACATATATATATGTTGCGTAACGCTTCACAAGAACAGACACAATATACAACGAGTTGTAAAAGTGTATATTTTGTATAATAGATATGCCTAAGTCTAATTGCCAAGTGTATCGCGATTATACACAATACATCTACAATACATGTACAACACATACACGATATATTAAAAAAATCGACAAAGTTGCCTATGACTTTCGTTGTGTATACGCGTCTATATGCGTAAGATACTTTGATTCATTCGAATCCGAGTTTGTTACAGTGTATACATAGGAGCGAAAAGGCGGTTGTGTATAACGGTGCTTTTATATACTCGTCCCCTTTTGTGAGTCAAAAGACATTTTGCACCCCAGTTAAGAGCGCGAATAAAGATCTTTATGTTATTCTGTATATGTGCATAGTATGTTTCAGAATGGAGACTTGAAAATTGCAAGGGTGATATGCACGGGCCAAAATAAATTATTCTTTATTCTTCAATCTCTCGTTGTACGAAGACTGAATTTTTCAGAATCGTAATTTTTACGATGATTTTTACTGACTTCATTTAAAATAAAATATATTATTTATATAATTTGTGCACTTTTCATTTTTCAATGTTGCTCACAATTCAAGAGCAAAAATTGTTCGAGATTCAGAATCCAAAAGTAACATGCATTACTGTTCTAGTTTAATTGAATAAATTTTCCTCTACTTGCATGTGAAAATTAGAGTGAATTTATACGTTGAATCGTATCTAAATTATACGTGGATAATTTAATAATAAAAAACATTAAATTAAAAATATTCTCGAAATAAAGCTCTTTATAATCCAATTGTAATATTAATGTACAAAGAAAATATATCGAATGTCTGCATATATAAATGCATTTAAGTGATTAAATTTAAGTAGTAATCAGAATCGATCTTAAAAAGAACAAAGAAATTTTTAACGGGGAAGATTGATTTTTACATAGACGAAATTGATTACAGAAACACTATTCGCTCAACAATTCTAGTAAATCGAAAAATTACTTAAGTATACTCGCACAAATATATACCCACAAGTTTCAAGTCCTTGAATCTATATAATAGAATCATCAGAGCAATCGACATATCTCTATACATCGTAGGTAAAAGGTAGATACGCTTATCCTCCCACTTTCATCTTTCATTCAGTCGTCACGACTTGGACACACAAGTTTTACCGAGAAACAGGATACATCGTTCCGCTATTTAAGGCAAAAAAATGTATACGAGACGCAAGGACGATCCGATGACGGAAAAATCTTTTCTCTCTCTCTCTCTCTCTCTCTCTCTCTCTCTGTCTCTCGCTCTCTACACTTCTTTTCATCATCCGCTGAGTGTCCCATGGCTCTTTTTAAACCAGTTTCGGAATTCGTTTAAAATTGGCCTACCCCAATCTTTTATTATCTCCTCTCCGCAGCCGCGCAACATATAATGCCTAGCTCGTAACAGACCAGCCCTTGTAAGTCGGTATTGTATACAACGTCCAACATCTGCTCGAAATACAAACTGCTAATAAAAACGCGCACATATACATGTAGACAGATATGTAGGTATATAAATATATATAGATTTAAGGGCAATGTCTAGGTGACTATATAAGTTTTTAGGGGGGAGGGTAAAAGATTCTCTAATATCGAGGCGTCGCATATACATATGCATACAAACTTGAGAAAGAGGGAGATGCCGAATCGAATCGACCGATGGTTTTCTTCTATGAATGTATACAAAATATACATATACACTGTCCCTTGATGTGACAGACAGCTTGCGCGTGTGTATACCTATATACGTGTATACCCCCCCCCCCTCTCTCTCTCTCTATTGTGCAAGTAGATTAAGAGGTTTTTCTCCGGTTATTAGGATCCTGATGTATTATGTGAGGAATTCATTATTAACCTGATCCTACGGAGAGAAAATTCACTGACATTGTATGCATACATATGAATACACGGGTACATATTATATATAAATGTACGACTTCTATGAAGTTGTCGTCACTGCTAATTTTATTTAAACAAAACTTTTATAATGCATTATTCTCGCTAACTCGCGGGCAGTAAAATTTTTGTCTTTTTAAATTATGCGCAAAAATGCCCAGGGTATGACATACGAATATTTTATAACTATTTAAATATTTTATGACTCTGTATGTATATTTGTGGAAAAATTAATAAATTTATGTTACGTATAAATTATCTCATTATTAAAGAATTGTAAGAATTACGCGAATAACTTGTGCGAACAATGTAACTATTCATTATTTGTATTAATATTGTGACCAAGGGAACAAATCCACTATTGCATATTTTTATCAATTGATCTTATTTATCATTAACTATTACATTATTTTTAGAATTTAAACAATTTATCAACAAACGCATTAGTGGCACATCTTCCAATGAGTTGTTATACAGTTTTCAATATCGATATTCGACGATCTATCACGTAGAGAAAAATGTTAAAAAATTCTTATAAAAATTATTAGAAACTTGTAAAATATTGTTATTACTGCTTGATTATAGCTTTTTGGTTATTTTTGTAAAAAATTATGAAATTTAATAATTTTATGATTTTTATAGAGATTCTTATAAGAATGAAATGCGACGAAAAAAAATATTCGAAATACGATTTGGTAGATGAGAATCGGCCGTATACACGGCAATCTATTATTCCCTGCTAGGCACACGTCGACGCGCGCAAATCTCCCTCCCTCCCTTTTCCCTCGAAATATTGTGATGTGCCCATGTCACACGACGTTTAAACGTCGCAATACAAAAAGAACGCGAAAGGATTGTAGCCATGTGACACGACGCCGTAACGCGTGCGTGTGCGGTAATAAAGGGGGTGGGGGGAGAGGAGAGAGAGAGAGAGAGAGAGAGGAAGAAAGAAAAGAAACGCCTATATTGCAGAATGGGCGGAACCTGCGAGTAAATGGAATTTTTGTCATTGATGCCTGAATCGACAGAAAATGAATAAAAAGGGCAAGTTTTACATGAATTTCGAATTTTTTTTTACAAGACTAAAAATGCGTTTAGGTACAATAACTGTACTATACGCTTAATGGGTATTAAGATTCTCTAAAACCTAATTATTAAATTTTCGAAATAATATTTAATATTATCAATAAAAATGACATTAGAAGTATTAAATAAAAAAAATGTTTAAATTAAATACTATTACATAATCTAGAGTTTTAGCTATATAAGGATTATTACGTGACAGTATTATATGCAGTAAATTATTTCCGTGTTTAGCTTTTATACGAGTTACTTATTGGATTTTTTATTCAATCAATACTAAATACAAAATTACGTACTGAACCTGTTTAGTGGCACAAATGTTTATAAAATGTCGTACAAATTATTTATACAGCTCATATCTCTTAAGTAAACGTCATTTAACCTTCGCATAATTATGCATCATGTATAAATTTTAATTGAATTGTTTCATTTTGTAATTCATTTTCTCATTAATGATGCTTACATTGTATTTCAATGGTTTTATACGATTTAAAGTCAAGTTAGTTTTAGTCAATGATACAAATTCGATTTATCTCAGTTTTAGCACACTTCGTAAGTACGAAAGACTTCGTAAGTATAAAGCTCTTCTTAAGAAATGAAAGTTGAAGCTACAATTTAAAATCAAAGAACTATATATTTTTTAAGAATTGTAGATTCTTTAATAACTACTCTTTCTTATCTGACCATTAACCGCTAAAATTAATGCATTGTTATTTTAATTATTACTAATTGATGTATTTTACTTTCTCGATCGATTAATTACAGTAAATAAATATATTTTCTAAACTATAGGTGTTGTGTAAATCGATTTAAAAGAACTCATAATATTAGACAATTACATTAAACATAGTTAATAATAATAGATGGCATAAATACTGAAAATAATAATGAGACTGTATTAAGCATTTGCTTATTATTATATTGTTTTTATTGTTTACATGACGGATCGAGAATTTTATATAACTTTAATCTCACCTGTCAAATATTTCATACATATTCCAGTTTTTAAGTATTATAGAATATTACTTGTTTCTTTGTAATTGGCATTTCTTGTTATTACGAAGAATCTTTTTTTCATTCATTAAATTTCATCTATTCATTTTAAATAAAATCTTTCTTTGATAAGCAAATTCTTGTCGGTATATGCATGATAGCTTTATAGTTTATACTGTACATGAGCCATGAAAATTCCTTTTTTCAAATACGATATAAACTATTTAGTAAATTCAATCGTACACATTGTTTCTGAAAATTGAGTTTTCTACTCTGCATCTGAAATAGTAAAAAGTCACTACTTATATAAGTGATTAAGTTGTTCATATACATACACACACAGACACATATATATATAAGTGAGATAACACGGAGAAATGAAACTTAGGAAGAAATTTTTCCCCGCAAAAGTCAACGATAGAAGTTGAACCACACGCGTGAGAGAGACGAGTTCACTCCTCCTGCTCGCGTGAAGCAATTTTCGGCGTCGAATTGTTTTTTGTACTGCGCTCGGTCATCGCGCCACCCACGGAAGAGAAGAGGCAATAGGAGCAATTTTATTTTTTTATCTTCCATTTTTCTTTTTTGAAAGAACTGACGGCTCGTATGCAACACAAAGAGGAGAAAGGGAATAACCCCTCTAAAGCGCCGCGGCTTTTTGATAATTAGAGGCCGGCAATTGTTGCACTGGAGAAAGGCTCCGGACACACGCAGCCGTCCAAAGTGCAGTCGCTCTCAAAATCGCGAGATTTATCGAACCGTGCGACTGTGTTATTTGCGTTAATTTCGCGAATTATTGATAAAAAAAAGTAACAAACTGAAAAAATATAATTTATATAGATTGCACGCACATATGCCGAGAAAATAATGCGGTCGAGCTTTTATTGCGCATACATGCAAATTTTCGAAAGTGGATCTATATAATCAATCATTACTCGCTCACGCACTTGCATATCTTTCCATTGCCTGCTTTATGCGTAATGTCTACGTATACACACATAAAGCAGGTAAAAAGTCACTCAATCCTCTCCTTTCCTATAGGATAGATAACTGATGTGTATTGTACATAAGCTATATGCACAAGGATTATTGCTATTCCTATCGGCGAGCAACACTTGTCGTCGCTTAATGTTCCGTATCGTATAAATCAAAGCCGCACACAATAAACAATAGGAGACGAACGCGATAAAAAGTCGTTTTACTACGAGTTTCCGTCGTTAAACAATCTATATATATTCATATATATACATGGCCAAGTGTCCCATGGCTCATGGCTATATACATATACACGTACTTATAATTGAATGACGGACACGTATCGAGGCTAATTGAGTGTACGAAACGAAAAAAAACAGAAACGAAACCTACACGACGATGTGTCTTTTTCGTGAAAGAGAAGAAACACGCTGGTTCATATACGCATACACACACGCAATGCAAGAGCTTGACGAGGTGTCTCGTTAACGAGTCTTTTTTCCGCTACTTGCTCATGTTAATTTATTAACTAACCACCAGCATGAATCATTTCTCGAAACAATCGTTACACCTTGTAATTACGTCTCATGGATTTCAAGCCATTAACATTGCGAAGAGAGAGAGAGGGGGGGGGGAGAGAGAGAGAGAGAGAGAGAGAAGCCATCGAATATAATAACAACGGCATTAGGGCGCGACTCGTTTGATTTACAACATGCGCGTACATAAGACAATTATTATATACTCGTGATATCCCGCGAGAGAGAAAGAGACCATAGACTTAAAAAAACAACTCACCAGTAAATCAAGGACAACGACGAGTTCCAACCGCGGCTACATCCGCTTTTCCTCATTCTGAACTACTCCTCACATATCTCATGGGTATATACGTACATACCTCGCGAGTAGTTTATTTATATAGATATATAGATATATATATATATATATATGTATATTCAAGCTACCTGTATATATACCGGAGAAAAAAACTTCTCGCGACGATGAAGACGACTTGTTGCTGCAGTAGCATAGCGCGTGCGCGACTGTTATTCCGGGCGCGCAGGTAGACGAGACAGCGCAGCCACCGTATAACCGGATGATAATAAGATAACAAAAAATCTCGTTTCGGCGGTTCTCCTCCTCGAGAAAGAGCGCATGCGTATGCTTATCGTCTTTTTCCGCCTCGTTTCTGCGCGCTCTCGACTGGATTTTTATTTTATTTTATTTTATTTTATTTTATTTTATTTTATTTTATTTTTTCTCCTCATCGCGGGTTCTTTCTTTTCTACGCGCGCGTGCGTTCGCGGACCTTTTGAGATACCGATGCCCACGTTTATGTATGAGTGTGTAAGTGTGTGCGGGAAAGAGAGAGAGAGAGAGAGATAGAGAGTTATCGCGAGGACCAAGTCTACTTCTGGAATCTAATCGTTGTATGCGTGCAGGTTGTTATTAGACGTGTGTGCGCGGAATAATCGCAGAGCAAGTTTCAGCTGTTAAGTGGATTTATTATATCGTTCCTTCGGTCAATATAGAAATCGAATTGTGAAATGTGTAAGCGCTTTCCTCATTATTTACGAATGAGCTGGTTTGACGCGATAAACGCTGATCTTTACACGTGTGGGTACGTGTGCACGAAGTATACGTTCCTTGACATTTAAACTGAATTTCATTACTTTAACTTTAAATACAGTGTCAAGTACTTTCAGTTTCAATTAAGTATTCTTTTTATTTTGTACTTATTCGTCATCGATTAGATGATAGATTTTTTTAGAAGACTATATAATATTAGAAGAAGTATTTTATTATTATTTAATTTTTGTTAAGTCGATAAGAAGAAGGTAAGGTTTTTAATTAATAACAAAATGCATGAACATTAAAGAGGAATAATTTTAAAAAAGCAGTGTGATAGAGAATATTGTCACTGGTGCAGTGTAAGATTATTTTCGCTAAAGTCAAATAACGCGCTCATCTATATATCTAATACATTAATAAATATTAAAAAATCGTCGTGACTATTCGCTACACGTTCTTTTTTACTGGTATATAGTATTATCATATAATCTGATTTATATAAAATAGATAACGATGAAGATTGAGATTTGAATATTTGAAACATGAAAAGTTAAAAGTATAATCATAGATGAAGTGAAATCGATAACGAAGAAATGACAAATTTCTTTAGTAATATATTAATTGATAATCGATGAAAGTTGAAAATTAAATAATCGTAAAAAAAGTCATTAGATGGAGAGAGATTTTTTTATCTGTGTATAGTATTTTAATAACCACTATTATGTTCTATGAGTGAAATTTCCTCGGAATTTCTTTCGACCCTTTTTATAATAAGCACGTATTATATGCGAAACGTAATTAGTTAAACACGGAAATGTATACTAAAAGTAATTAGCTCTTCATTAAAAAAGCTAATTCGCTGACGTTACTTGTCGCCTTGGTCGTATCGTTTCTAATCCACCGTCTCTTCGGACAAGCTTCACGCGACGGGATGTAAAGGTATATATATATATATATTTGCAGGCGATCTTGGCGGTTGCCGATTTAACGACCCATAAAACGGCGGGGCTCATTTCACGAATTTCCGCGCAAGGGTTCACGCCTCCAAGCGGCTTGCTTTTTGGCGGCTGCAAATACGCTTTTGCTGTATATATACGTACACACGAACGACTGACTAACCGCCCCTTTCGGCACCAGTTCTGATGATCGCTTATTTCTTTGCTGTTTCCTTTGTAGACTGGATCTTCTCGGCTATTGGAAAGATGAGAAATAGTTTTTGTTTATGACAATATTCGAAAAAAGTTATGTATAGAAAAAAGGGTATGGGGAATCTCGTTGCCGACGCGATAATGACATTTTTATAGCGTGAATTATGTATGTATATATATATGGATCCTTATAATATTTGAATTTCGATGAGTGCGAGCATACGAAAAAGTTTTCGCTTAAAGCACATACGAACAGAATTAAATATGTTAAGTTTTGATTTCTATATTGTTTTAAAATAATCACAAGCGTAAAAACTACCTTTTCTTATTCCATTAACGATACATTTACATTACCCATATACATATACATATACATATATATAATAGAATGAACAGGATCTGCTCTTGTGTAACAAAGTCGCCAGTAGGATGTAAATGATTTGTCGAAAATAAAATTATAATTTATTGTTTATATTATCAATTGATATTTATCAACTTATCAATTATGCGAAGATAATTGATAAATTGATGAACTTGCGCATGAATGTGCTGATTCTAATACTGATAAGTTAACTGTAATGTCAGAATTGTCTAATTTATCGGTAAGTTTCTGCCTCTTTTTCTGCTATTGCTTATATATATATAGTATGCTTATATATGTATAATATGTTTGCGTTATTTAAATATTAATTATGTTCGAAAATTCTTGCATTTAACAATGCACTTACTAATGGAGTCTAATTTTTTAATATACCATCAGGTAGATAACTTTCAACCAACGATATTCCTCTTCAATTGACAAATCATAGTAATATCGATGATGCTTTCCATAAATTCATGTACAGATTTGATTTTTAATTTTTAATATAAAGATCTATCGTTTAACAAAGTTACTAGCACTAGCCTTTGCAGGCTCTTTTTAAAGGACGCAAATCCTGACAATAAATCCTGATAGCAAACCGTATATATGTCAATTACGGTGCATTATGGCCAATTCATGGTATATTTCTCATCAGAATGTAGTTAAGCCCAATAACTAAAATAGTTTAAAAAATAATAAAGAAAACCGAAATGAAAGTGCTTTTTTCTCGATTAAAAAGAAATGCACCCCGGGCGCAAAGAAACCTTCCCATAATCCACGATACTGCTCTTCCACAATCAATATGGCACATAAAATTCTACAGTATATAATCATGACACGAAGCGCGCTCGTTTAACGGTATATAATTCTTCGATGTCTTAGCGCTTGTTTATACCAGAGAGCGAAAGAAGAAGAAGAAGAGAGAGAGAGAGAGAGAGAGAGAGAGAGAGAGTAAACTAAGCGCGCGATCAGCCGTTTTGAATATTAATCGAACGTCCTCTCGATATATCGGTTGTGAAAAGAAGCGCGTCTTTCAAAATGTCATTTTCCCCAATACGACGTAATGGTCCCATTTCTTTATTTTTTTTCTAGATCTTATATTATTTTACGAGCGAGAAGAATCGCTACGACGCCGTACATTTAGGTATAGGTATATGTGTACCCTTTTTACGCGCGTAGGGACTTATTTATGGATTTATCGGACAGGAAAATTTTGGGCCTTTGAATCTCGACAGCTTAATTGGCCTCTCAATGGATTTTCGTGAAAGCAAGCGCCAACCGGACGTAACTTTCGGAATTTCAATGAAATTCAACGATTTATCACTTTATTATTATGTGATTTTCTCTCTTTCTCTGCGCCGTGGTTTATTACATTGGAAATCGTTGTATCACACGATCTCGTTGCGGGAGAGAAAATCTGAAGAATCTTCAGTATGTATGCATGTATGTATATATATGTATATATACACATATCGTCATCGTGATCGCGTATTTAAAGCACGCGATCGATTAATCATGCACCAATCGTAATTAGCCGATATAAATTTAGTACTGATCAACGGCTCGTCGCCGAATGAAGTGTATATCGTATATAGATCGATTTTTTGCATCATGTATGCAGATCGCGTGCGTCGAGAGATGAGTTTCCAATCCTTTTTTCTCTCTTCTTTCTCGCCTGTATTGAGATCTTTTTTCCTGCTCCGACACGTTATATATCGATTATGAGATGCCGATAATCCATTATTCATGTGTCGATCGGTTGGTGGACGTGTCGTTTTCGTGTCTTTCGCAGTTAGCTTCCACAATATAATGTGTAAACATTTATGAGTTTCAATGTGATTGATGTTCGACAACTGTGTTCCAGTACGAGATCCAATTTCCAAATTTCTCCTTTATAGTTACCCTCGTTTACGTATACATATTCATGCATATATAATGTAAATATGTAAAATTTTACATAGGATAGATTAGTAAACTTCCGAAACAATGTACCAAAATTTAATCGAATAATAGTTAGGACCATTATTAGCTTTTTTAATAATGTTGGACTTCATCTTTCATACACGGAATATAAATAATGGCAAATACCATTAATTGCGTAATAGAACGTATATAGAACGTATATTTCAGATAAAATTGAGGAATCTGTGAAGATTCATTAATTAAAAACAGTATAGATACTCTATTGTAGTTATTATTTTTGGTAGTATTAGTATGTTAAATATTTTGCTTCTTTCTTCACACCTCCTAATGCAGTTTATATTCGAATGGAGTTTTATGATATTTAAAATATTCTCTATTTAGGGGGTTCGTATATTTAAAGAACGTTGAAAAGTTTAAATGTACTGCTAAATAGCAAAATTGAATTGTTTCAGTTTTGCACACGCAGTACCGGTTTTGATTAGGATATTTAAATGGGCTATACAGTAATGTTTGTAATTTTCTAAACTTGATTGCTTATCGACTATATGTCCGTTTGACATTATGAATTTTTTTCAAACGAAATAATCGAGAAAAATGTTCACACTCGACTGCGTTGAAAATACCAAACTTTAAAGTATGCCTAATAAAATTGCAATAATGAACATCTATATGTGTCTATCCTGTAATAAATCTTTCCCATAGGCATATTGATAAAAACAATTTATTATCAATAATTCAATATTAATAACCAAAGCAATTTCTCAACGATAAATAGCGAGGAACGCGAGGAAAAATATCGTTTTAAAAATGAAAAATTAAACGAACCCGAAAGAGATCATTAATTCAAAAGCAATAAAGAAGCCGAGCCGAAATGTCGATATACGTCCTAAGCTTTCGCGCCGATTGCACTTATTAAGAATAAAAAAATGTTAAAAAGATAGGAAAGAAAAATGTATTCTCGACTCCGCGTATATACAACGTACATTATATACCCTGAACTTTAATAATATACAGTTCTAATCTAATTACTCGAAAATGCTGTACAAAACGGGGCAGGTGAGTGTATGGGCCGATTATCGACACGCTCGATTACATCGTGAATAACGCGTCGAGTTTCAAACTGTATCATTAGAGTTAGACGCACGGCGCATGCTCTACCCTGGCGTCGTAGTCGCCACTGCATTATATATATGCTACATGGCCATAGTAGCGAGTATATACAACTCGGGCAATTATCTAATTCAATTTATTCGTCCGGTTCGCCACTACTGCCGCTGCTCCTGCTCCTGCTCCTGCTCCTGCTCCTGCTCCTGCTGCCGCTGTAGATATAATCGAGTTCGTCGTATCTATATAATAGAGACGTGTGGCGCTGCTTAGTCGGTAGTGGATATTGTGGATATATAGTATGGGTTTAGAGAGACACACAGAGTGAAATTACTCGATGGAGGAGAAAATAAAATAATTGCTATACGCGCAGCGAGAAATTTATTATCGGCGCGTGGGAATGTCGGCTTTTTGAGTCACACGCGCCGTTGCGCGCCGTTCCGATATATACTTGTCTGTGTATCTGTCTATGTCTATGTATTTATGTATACAGCTTTGGAATTTAATATTAGATATAACCGATTGGGTATTAACTGAGTTATTTTCTTTTCGAATGAAGCTTTGTTAGTTTTTAGATGCCTCGTTGCGGGTGATCATTATTTATTTTTTTTTTTTTCACTGGAAGAGTTATGAGGAGTTACGGTTATTGATTGAAGTGTCTTTTTTAAATTCGATGGTTCGTTGCTGTCTAATAGTTAAATAGTGAAATAGAAATATTTCATTTTCTTCATAATTTACATTTTCATAATGAATATTCATCTTTATTTTAAATAAGATATTTAAACAATTGGTAAATCATTGAAGATTCATAAACAATCTATCTAAATAATGAACTGATTCAATAGGCGCAAAATATTTGTCCTATGTATACTATCAATTTTATCTAAAACAGTAAGACCGAATTTTTAATTGTTTAAACTGAAGTAATATATTATAGTATAATAAAAAAGTAGCCTTTTTTAAGCACATTCGTAATTGTATTCCCTTAACGTATATAGCGTACGTAGTGTAAATTAATGAATATTCATTAGTCACGGTAGTAAGGAAAGAAGCGTTTTCAATTTAAAAGTAAATATACAGATACACTATATATATATTTGATATAATAAAAAATTGTGAAATATTGTAAAAATTTGAACTGTGTTCCGTAAGAAAGTGATTGAACGAAAAAAATCGTCCTTTTTACAAAAGCAACACAAGACTTCATCTAAACGGTTTTATACCATCTACGTCTGCATATAATACAAGCTTTATAAATAGATCTGAAAATATCGACTCGACGAGAGTCTCCGTGTACGCAATGCATCAAATAGAATATTTTTCTCCCCTACCGACGTTAAAGCTAGCAATAACATCGACATCGATTCGCAATTGCAAAACAAGCCTCGGCCTATAGCGAGGCTGGCCAACAAAAATCCAATTCGATTACAAACCCTAGATACCTCGACGTTTTAATTGAATGCACTTCTTTTTCCCCCGTCATTATAGGCGCGCGTTATATCTAATAACAGTCGCGTATAGCGCACAGAGGGTAAAGATATATATAATACACGACACGAGTACATATAGAGAAAGAGAGGGAGAGACAGAGAAACGCACGGTAAGCCGATCGCCGTCTCGCGCTCGAGTGTCGCGTAATTCTGTATTTGGCGCAAAAAGGAGGCGCACGAGCGTTTAAAACACGTTTGCGATCGAAACCCGAGAACACGATTGCCTTCGATCGGATGATCTATATACGAGAGTGATCGAGTAGGCATGTGTGCGTTTGTGTCTATATATATATGTGTGAGTCTCGTGGTCTCGTCCTTTTGAATCACGAATCACGATTCACGAGAGACGTTGAAAATACAACAACGACCGCATCGAGATGCCTCGTTGATGCCTTAATGGTGTATCCGATTGCAAGTAAATTGCGGCTGTTCCAGATGCCGGACGAGCTACTTTATTACGCTTTTGTGTAGATCGCGCGCTAAGATTTTTCATCGATGAGTTTGTTTCACTGTATTTATAAACGTGCATATACAGAAGAAAAAAACAAACTTTATTTAGTTATACATATTTTGGGCTTTATTTTGTTTTGTTTTTTTTTTTGCTTTCGTTTTCTTTATCAATAGTAATAATACGTGGATACGCGTGTACACAACATACGCTTACGAGTATTTTCGATCGATCTTACGTAACAATTGTATATCTGGACTTCTTTTTTTTTATCATAAAAAAATGTAGAAAAAGTCATTGAATGTGCTCTCGCGGCGACAATAAGGACATCTGTCATCGAAGAGACGACGTAAAGGTATCCAAGATTCCTATGAATCTCGCGAAAGACGGAAGGTAAAGTAGGGAACGGTAAGATCGCCTGCGACAAGGTTATACCATCTGGTCGTACCAGGTTATACATGCTACACGTACAATGTGCTTGTATTGTATTTCATTGTCGAAAAAATGTTATACAAAAATCTCTATAGACACATTTAAAAAATTCCACGTCTACATACTACGCGGTTTATAAGTTTTGGCAATAATGGCGGAGGCAATAAGAGTATTTTTACTTCTTCTTTCGACATTTCAGATATACATACAATAGGCTTTGATTACTGGTGTGATTAGTTTAGAGACGGCAATTTAAAGTTGTTTCAATCCTTTTTTGGCAAAGGCATTATACCGATTGCGTTGCCTTCGCCTTCGTCGTGCAGAGTTAGGCCCATTTCACGTACGACTGAGCTGTCAACCACTCCGATCTTTACGCTCTTGCGTATCACTTCTTGATTCTCTGGATTCTTGTCGACCAAGTTTCGAATTGCCAAAGTCGTCCACTGGATGATTACTGATAGAATAGTTCAGACAATCAAGGAGAATATAATTGTATCCTACTGAGAACAATTAAATTACTGTTTCTAGAAGTATTTTTATACCGTAGAATCAATGCAAAAAATCTTGATATTTCTCAGAAGCAAATTCATCAAATATTTTTAATTTCTTGGCAATCAAAATTATAAAAAAATACAATAAAAATTATTCAAGATAATTGCTTTTAAAAAATTGCTTTAAATTTCAATTAAAGGATACGTGGATTTCGAGCATCGATATTACAACAGTCGAGGAGAAGCGGAATACCGTCGTTTTCTCGAACCTGAAAATATGTTAAAAATTATATTTATTTACTGGATTATAATTATACTGATTGTACAATTACAAAAAATACTTACAAGATTTTGATTTTTTTCATGTTGATGTACTAAGTTACCGATTACACGGATTAAACTAGCTTTGAAACCGAAGGCAGGATGATTTTGAATTTTTTTCGCGCAATCGTGGTTATTTGGATCTTTAGCTTCGTTACAACAATCGTTATTCGAGTTCAAAGCTAAATCGCTTAATTTTTGCAGAGGAGTAAAATAGTTGTTTGATTCTTTTCCTACCATATGAATGGCTTTTAATAGATCTGTGAATATGAATTGCTATTAATTTTCTGATCGTTTGTTTCAAGAGTAAATTTAGTCTGCACTTACAAACGCAGTTTATGAGGAGACTCTTATCCTCTTGAAGTTTCTTGCATTCATCTAGTTTGGGATTGGCAGTTAATACACCCAAAATATTGATTAAAATTGTAACTTCAGTGGGCTCTATATTATTCAATTGTGAATCTACTGTTTTTAAAATCAAATCACTTTTCTTTTTGAATTTTTCCGATAAAAATTCAATAGATTCTATTGGAAGCCAGTAAACATTTTTGTTATCTTCATCGTAAACAAATGAACGTACTTCTTGATAGATAATGTCTAGTAAGTACAACCTATCATCGATACTTATTTCATCGTAAATATCTTTTAAGTAATTTGGCTCTTTCAACAAGAGAATAATCGTATCCAATGCTGCTTGAATATCAGATATAGTTGACTTAATAAGTTCAGCAGTCAATTCTTTTTTATCAATTGTGGTGTAAAATTCTTTGAGCAATTGTTTAACCATATTGTGAACGTATGCACACGCTGCTCTAGCTATTGGAGCACGATCGTGACCAACTAGTTTTCTAAACAAATAAATATCTGTTGTAAAAAGAAACTACAAAAAATATTTAACATAAAATAGCAATATTTACATTATTGTATTTTTGAAGCTTTGATCCTTTATGTATTCCATTATAATATTAGTATTTGTGGACGTTGCAATATTAAATGCAAATGTAAAGAAATTGCATAAAAACTGGAGACTCAATCTTAAAACTTCAGTCTGATCTTCAGAAAGTCTCTTCTCAGTGGAAGTATAATTAGTGATAGTTTTGCTAGCCCATCTAACTACCCCATCGAATGGAAAGTTAATATGGAATGAATAGGGACCCTCCTTGTCCCACTTGGAAGCCTCTTCGTGTAAAAATTTATAAAAATTTTTGTGGACGCAAACATCTTCTCCATCTCTTGGTACGTAATCTTTCTCCTGATACCCATTCACACAGGAATTAGCCAGACATTTCAATAAAGTACTTTTTACCTTCTCGGAAATATTGAGATTTTCATCCGTCAAAACTTCAGCAACTTTCAATAGCTTAATAAAATCACAGAGCGTTCTAAAAGTATCGCCATAATCAGTGAAGACAATTCTACCTCTAGTCTACAGAAAAGTAAGAGAAAAGCAATGGCACTCACCTCGGAATATCACTGCAAAAGTCTTTCGGCTTTAAAATGCTCACCAAAGCATCCCAGTCCTTATTCTCAATACACAAGGTCAGTCTTTCACTAGACTCCATGTTTTCCCTTTAACTTTCAAAAGTGTGTCTATCACCTACTGCAAAGAAATGCTGAAAAATGTCTTCACCTGTGTATACACCATCACTGCATTTATCATCCAAAGGAAAGAAAAAAGAATGTTATATTTACTCACCTAGAAAAAAAGACACTACTGCAACGGTTCGCTTCAACGTACCAAAACTTCCAGCAGACGCATTCTGCGCTTCGAAATTTGACGAGCGCACTTTATTCAACTGCAACAGCGAAAAATACTTAATCGCCAAACGATAAAGTCTGCGATTGCGATGCCGGTGTTCTCCACTGCGAGGGTGTGTTTTTTCTCTCTACCTTTCGTCTGCGCAGACGCCATTTACAGACGTTCCTCGTTCTGCCTTCAGCGTTCTGCCTTCTGCCCGCGCCCGGCTGCCGGTCGAACAACTTTTGTGCGTGTTGCTGCCAGACCTGCTGAGCGGCCTGCTGGCTGTGCTAGTGTCCTCTGTCTCTGTCTACACTCTATATCTCTGCCATCTCTGGTCTCTGCTTCTCTACATAACCAGGACTACATATACAGCATTATGCGTGTTTTCGCAGATATTTGAAATTTCGTACACATGGTGGCGCTGCTGTAATTGAGCTTGATCATCTTCGCGAGTTCGCGGTGGCAAGCGGTGGTGACTCTGCGTTTGTATGAGAATAGTCGGTAAAGCGGTTTATTTTTTTCTTCCTATTTCAACGTTTTTGGAAAAAAGTTTAATAAGGTAAGGTGCTTGTTTAGTTTCTCTAATTGCTTCATTATTCTTTTCTGCCAAAATGGATTTAACTTGAGGATTCGATGCGAATCGTTAGTAGTTTTGCGTTGTCATTTTTGGTTAACCTCGGTTGCGAATAGGACTCGGTCTTCCAAATTTTGCGGTGGAAATAGAATTTGTTTTTAAGCGATTTAAATAGACTTTTCTTGATGGTATTGCTGGGATGATTTTTATTCGATTGGGCCAATCGTTTGTAATTTGGTGTGTGAAAAGATAGTCGAATTTTAACTAAAGCGTAGATTAACCTCAAATTGGATTGTATGACATTTTTCAGCCTGTCGCCGTTGGCTGTGCTATAGTTGAAGAAGCTAATTTTTCTGTCTGTTTTTTTAGATGTTCCTCACACGTTCCGAGTATGATCGTGGTGTAAACACTTTTTCACCAGAAGGACGGCTGTTTCAAGTTGAATATGCCATTGAAGCTATCAAACTTGGTTGGACTGCGATTGGAATCTGCACATCTGAAGGAGTAGTTCTTGCTGTTGAGAAACGTACAACCTCTTTTCTGATGGAGCCGACTATGGTAGAGAAAATCGTGGAAGTTGACAAGCACATTGGGTGCGTGTCATCTGGATTGATGGCTGATTCCAGAACTATGATTGACAGAGCAAGAGTAGAATGTCAAAATCATTGGTTTACCTACAATGAAAAAATGTCCGTTGAATCAGCAACTCAAGCTGTATCCAATCTTGCTATTCAGTTTGGTGACAGTGACGATGATGGGAGTGCTATGTCTAGACCATTTGGAGTAGCACTTTTGTTTGCCGGTATAGATGAAAAAGGACCTCAACTATTTCACATGGATCCCTCCGGAACATTTGTTCAATTTGATGCTAAAGCTATTGGCTCAGGCAGCGAAGGAGCACAGCAGTCGTTGCAAGAAGTTTATCATAAGGTAATAGCTAAGTGCAGTAAATGCAAGGAAAAAAAATTAATTTTTCCCATTTCATTTAGAAACTATAGTGATGTAACGTTATTTTTGCAGTCAATGACGCTGAAAGAAGCCACAAAAGCAGCACTGAAAATTTTGAAGCAAGTTATGGAGGAGAAACTTAACGATACCAACATCGAAGTTATGTCTATGACACCTGAAACGAAATTCCATATGTTTACAAAGGAAGAGTTACAAGAGGTGATTAAGGATATTGCATAAGTATTGGAAAATAATTTACATGCATTCACGCGACTAATGGAATCACTGGTGAATGGGTTGAACGACAGCCCATTGTGCAAATGAATTATATTTGCCATCACTTGGCATAAAGTGTCTAATATACGCAATTTTCTTACATTACGTTTTTCTCAAAGAAAGTATAAAAAAAAAGAATCATTGTACTGCAGTTTTCATGAAAACCTTATTGTTTATTCAAATTCGTAAACATTGAAATCCTTCTATACCTATCTTATGAATCCACAACCAAAAGTAGTATTATAATTTTATTTAATTTCAATTATTCCATTTTATTAACACTTTATTTCATTATTCTTGAACACAGGTAATTGCAAGTCTTCCTGAATCAAGGGAAGATTCCTTGAAGTCTAGATCAGAAACTTCAACTCCATCCACCAGCACAATAATATCCACCAGTTAATCAAAGTTCCAAAGCTCCAAAGTTCCAAAGTATAATCAGAAGTAAAACTCCTCGAATCCTTTAATACCTTCAAATGTACAAGCTTTTTCATTTCTCGCATTTTCTTTATTTCGTCTTGCTTATTTTTTCATAATTTAGCTCTAGTAATAGAATTTTAAATATTGTTTTTGATTGAAAAATGTAGCTCTATTCCCATGTAAAATAATTAACCATTTTTTAAACCTTATCACACCTATCCATAATTTATACTCACCACATTTATTTTGATTATAAAATGACTAACCTTATTAACAAAAAACCATTGCGAATAACTCCTTCTATAGTTGCATTTCAACAACGAATTAAAAATTGTTCAGTAACACTCTGTCTTAAAACAATAAGCAAATGATTCGGAGACCAGCTTAATGATTTTAATTAAATAGAACATTTATATTAGCTATTCCTAGCGCTTTCACGTCTACACATATGTTACTCAGCACTAGTTATAACACTACACCAAATGAGAGTTGTATGATAGTAGGCACTTAAATTACGGTTAATCTGTAATCTCAGATCAGTAAATTACTGTGGAAATTTAACGATCGATTCGGCTAAATTATTCTTGGCATTGGTATTTTAACAGCAGTCTAAGTTGTCACTGATTTAAAAAATATCACTTCAAGTACATAATATATATTCAGCAAAGTAATGAAATCTACAATAAAAATATAGTCAATACTATTTTAAGATGTAGTAGAACAAAATTTACTTTTTTACTGTAAAAATGTCTAGTATGAATATTGTTTAATTGAATATATCTTGCCGCATATATAATATAGTCAGAAGTATAACTACAATTACTAAGACATATAAATAAGCAGAAAAATATCGAAGGACATTTTCTCCTTTCTAAATTGGTAAAATAAAATCGATGCGTAGAATATACGTAAAACTCACGACTTCAGACTCAATCCAACCAAAAGAAAAAGCTCGCCAAAAATAATTCAAACCTTTGTGTGTGTATATATATATATATATATATATATATATAGAGAGAGAGAGAGAGGGGCATTCATGTCACACAGTAGCGAATCGAAAAAGAATAATATATATAGGTTGAATAGGCGAAGGTAGCGCTTGGCTGGTTTCCTCGATTAAAAGCTCGCGTATCCGAAATCAATAATTAATTTCGCCGCTTCTCGCCTACGCTCGTTTATATATGTATATATACACGTAAATACGCGCAGACACTCCCCCGCTGCGATGCACCGATAAAAGCGTTCCTTTTTACCACCGCCACGAGATTATTGGATATTATTCCATTTTCAAGCGTTCAATCCCGGCACGATTCGCTCGCTCGGATTCCCTCGGGAGACCCTCAGTCGGATGGATCTGCGAGAGTTGGGTTATTCTCTCGCTTTGACACTCGATGATTGGTCCGTCGTTCGAAGTGTATATTATAGTTTGTGTATACGGCGATGGACTGCTGTGTACGCGATTGTTTTATTTATTTATTTCTTTTTGTATTTTTCTGTTTTTTTTCTGTTTTTTTTTTCAGGTAAATAGTACGAACAGGGATTGTAGACCTTTTGTGGAAGAATCTTAATGTTGATTGATTGGTTAATATATAGTCACATGGAGGTATTTAGGCATTTTTTCTGAAATATTATATTCCGATTGAAAGGATGAAAAGTTAATCTGCGTCGAATGGATGGGATTATTGTAATCGACAGTTGTGATGCTTTATAATGGGATTTATAAGAGCGATAATTTTGATTTGAATTTGATTCGAAAATTTATTAAATTATTGTCTTAACTTAGAGCAGAGGATAACTGATCAAATGATATTGTGGGCTTAGAGGGAATTCAAAACTTAATTAGATATTTAAATTTAACAACAAGATTGATAGCACAGTTTGACTGTTATGCGCACTTTATATTTCGGAAATAGCAATGCCAGTTTTTTTCTAATTTATTTTTAATTATATGTGTACAACTGTACACTGTTATTTGCGTAAGGTATATAAAATTAGAATTTGAAATACGTAGTTAGTTACTGTTTTATTGGTTTATGACTTTATGTAATATGCTATTATTTGATTACTATCTATGCATATAACTAAAACGATGAATGTAACGTTTATTTTTTATTATTTTAATTCCAACGGCTAATATATATAAACCACATTTTGTGCAATCATTTATGAAAGCTTTGTGAAAGCTAAGCGAGCATGCGAATTGGATGAAGTATACTTTACGTTTGCAAACAAATTTGATTGACAATTCAGTAAATATTAAAAAAAGCTATTGAAAAATTCTTCGAATTTATATATAAAAATGTTAAGATTCATCATTGAATGACTTTATTAATTTGTCTAATCTAATGAAAATAACTAACAATAATGTTATTAAATCTAGTGAAATGATGAATTTTCGATTAAAAAAATGTAATTAAAAAATGTTTTTAGGGGGTATTCTAAATTAAGTTTATAAATGATGACAAAAGCAACAAAATCGATGCTACTGATCTGTTGATAATGTCCATATATACAAAGTGTAAAATACTCAGGACGCAGCACGAGCTATTGCAAAAACAAACCAGTTTCTAATTACACGTAAAACAGACATACTCAATTAGAGACAGCATACTACATTATATACACCGCGTGCTACAATGATTCTTGTTGTGAAAATAACAATAACAAGAGCTCGCCTTTGTAATTGCGTCAAATTATTTTTTTTATAGTGGTGAAAGCTTTTATGCTTACAAACGTACAACATACGCGACCATAAAAGTTTCTCGATACAATGGTTTATTAATAAAGAAAAATCTAGACCAATTGCTCTAAGAGAAATGCTGCGTAAAAAATATATATATATATGGGGTCTCAGTACTGTTAATGATTGTTCAGAAATTTTTGATGCGTCATCTCCCGGATAGGACATGTGAAAGTATATTTTTCTACGATTACGCAACTTCTACAGTACGCTTCCCTTGTCTGAATGCACAAGTTGCGCAATCGACAAAGTGCATATCCCCTCCGTTGAATAATAACCCGTTGTCTTCCAGTTTCTTTCCCACTGATAAAGAAAAGAAGAAACTTTAAATTTTACGTAACCAAATGTATCTACAGTTATATATATATATATCACTATTCGTTCCATCTCCTTCTTTCCCTTTATTTCTTCGTATTTACATATACAAGTGATATTAAATTGAAACGTTAACCTACTTCCTATTCTACCCAAGACCCATTTAACTTGAAATACGTATTTCATTAGAAAAAACGGACTTGAAATTCGTCTTCAGATAAGAAGTTCAGGGAAACAATGAAAGTCAAGAAGGAAAAGTCTAAGCGTGAATGCATCGCTGTATATATATATATATTGTATATAGGCAGAGAGAGAGAGAGAGAGAGAGAGTCACAGAGTTCGGGAAAAGGAAGGAAGCAGCGAGGAGAAGGACTCTGTAATTAACTGGTGCGATGAGAGCCAGGATAGTCCCGTTTGAGTCCTCGAGAAAATCCCGAGGGACCTGACCCGTCTCGTATCAGACAGCCGACACTCGCTCAGCTGCCATAGCCACGTTCAAGTTTCGCTTCCACGATAATTGCCTTCGCTTTGCTGCAGTCGCGCTAATACCCAGACGAGCGATAGCTTCTCTCGAACGACTTTGTGCCACGACCCCGACGTCGGTGACTTTGTGCTATTCTGTATATAGTCATACTATATAGTTATACCTATAATTCTATCTCTGTATATAATATGCCTTTATTTTCGTCGTGCTTTGTCGAAGAGTTTGCATTGATCTTATGTAATGGTGTTCAACTACGTACATTTTATATCTTCATGTGTTAGAGTGTACGTATACAGGACGTACGTACCACGTACATGTACTTTCATTTCTGTGCTGTTGTGGGACTAGGAATTAATTTAAAGAGTAAAAAATCGAATTGATTGATTGATGGCATCGTAGACCTTGGATTTAATAATATAGTTGATGTAGGGTTAAGCGGTGGGGAGAATTAGATTGCGAGTTCTGAAGTTAGGAAAGTTAACTTTGCCGTGTGGACGGTTTTATGGGCGGCTACAAATTGCTTGAAAAATTAAACAACATTGAATTAAAGTGGCCAATGATATTTTCAATGATATTTTCAATTATATCACCAGCTAGTAGAAATACATAAACTTTAATCAACGCATCGAAATTTCGGAGAGATTATTCTACATAACGCGAAACACTGTTAAACATATATTCCTTAACTTTAAAGTCAATGTACTGGAAGCAAATTTCACGCGCATCAAACAATTCAGTTTAATGTTTGTGCATTCAATTACTTATACGACTTAAATTTCATTTCAACTTTATGGGTAATTACGTCAATTTATATTTAATATACTTTGTCCGTATATTTTAAATAAATAATCATTTAATATTTCGTCTAGAGATGCTATATTTAAAAAAAGTAAATTAATATCATTCAATGTAAATCGTCACTAATTTTCAATTACCAATGATTTTACTTATTATAAATATACTACATTAACTACTATTCTATGAGGAATTTCTGTCTATCAATAAATGTCATATTTAAATACGAATAAGCAATCTAATTGTGTAGAATGTCTTATAATATGGAAACAGTGTCGTATAAAAACACGTTTTTCCTTATCTTTCTAATAATAAAAGTTGCCGTATTCATCGTAAAATTGAGCAAAAAAAATATAAATTTTATAAGTCAAGTAACCTTTACAAACAAAGCGTACAGAAGTGTGAAGTATGTCCTCTCGTTATCACGACGGTACAATAAAATTTCGACTCGATTTCTCAAGAAAAGTCTTTGAATTATTACTATCATGAATCATTCGACAATCGTTGTATTACAATACACAAATAGTAAATCGCATGCTATCGTATCGCAAGATAGTTGGACCCCACATGCATCCACACGTATTACTTCCCTCTATAACAAGAAACCGAACCGCGAGAAAATCCGAGAAAATCTTAACGTTCGAAAAGGAAATCGCCAAAGTTGCGAAAAGGGCTTGCGAAACCCGTCAAGACGGCAAAGTGGGTCAAGCTTCGCCTTAATTTATTTCTACACACATGTCTGTACAATATGTATGTGTGTGTACAATATGTATATATATATATATATATCACAAAGCGCACAAGAAAAGATTGTATACAAACGGCACTGTCGTTCATATATAGCACAAGCGTGCTATTAGACTCGTTAAAGGGAGAAAATTAATTTCCCAACATTTCCATCGTTGTGTTATGCACATATTGATGCCGCAACAAGTCGCGTGTACACACGCATTATACGCGCAAAATCGAGCTACTATAACGTGCAATGCTTTACACATATACACATGCATACACACACAGCCGATCTAGTCGACGAGAAAATTCCTCGACGCGGACACTCAATCATTCGTAATTTCGCTTCGCCAGTTCGAAAGTCCCGCGCTCAAGAGATATAGAGAGTTGCGCAACGGGAGCGCATTTATGTTTATATATGGTGTGTACGTGTGTAGAGCGCTTAGTGAGCGGATGAAAAACGCGAACGGATCGTTTGTCTGTCGCATATTTCGGTTTATGTATATGTACGTATATACGCAGATAGTTAGCGAATTCCCGCGCGGAAGCAGCGGTACCCCCTTTGGAGAATACGTACATATCGATATATTATATAGCGTTAGTCGATGGTGATGATAATGACGATGGTGATTATTATCATTATGATTGTGATGACGAAACTGCGGCGATATAAGACTATTATATATATATACTTTAAGTATATATTATTAGACTACTTCGAAAATCAGATCTGTTAAGCGTCGCGCGAATCGCATAATTAGTTCTGTTTATTCTTGTAATATTATACACCCGTGCACACTAAGTGAATTTTCCTCGAATAAAACAGCGATTTCCGTGATTAAGTGTTGGCACGACGTGAGATATATTTTACATATATACGATAAGCAAAGGAACGAGTTCGCGGCTGTAAAAACTTTATCCGGATTTGATTAACAATTGCATAACGACGTTAATCTATCCTTTCGCGAATTGTCGCTATATATATATATTTCAATAACGTATTCTTCCGCGTATAAAATCTCTTTAAAAAAATGTATATATATTACGAGATATTCTCCAGCCAACAGAGCGCGAAGAATTTACTACGCCTTCGTAAGTGCAACATATATGAAAAAGCGGAAGTAGATATATGTACAGAGGAGATTCTCGAAGGAAGTTCATATAGACACAAAAACCGTAATTCACGCATGGCAGAATCGTCGCGATTTTTCCACTTTCACAAAAGACCACAGATGACTGACCGGTATTTCGTACCGCCTTCTTTGACTTACACGATTGCAATATACACGTCGTATTGTAACAAGTAAAGCTTGTATTTGACTATATATAGGGATAGAACTATTTAATTGACCAGCGAGGGCATGTATTTGTCAAGTTCCACTGTTACACATAGCGTGAATTTTTGTACATTAATAGTTAATTAATTAACTTGTATATCAAAATTAAACTATACTTTATTTTTAAATTTCATGTTATGCTACATTAAATTCTTTGTTGATAAATATCGTACACTGATGTTTTGAATTTAAGATCATTGCACTTACTTTTTCTCGTAATAACATATTGCATAAAATGTTTGGCGATCGGAGATGAAATTAAAAAAAATTGAAATTCGTGAAAAATTGAAGGCACTTTTCATTTCTATTTAAGCTACAAGTAATTACATGGATTGAAATCGGAACATCGACATGTACCGATGTGAAATTTGTTTCCAATATTTCAATATTATACAAGAAGCTTTGTTTCGATGGAATTATTGGACGATAGCGTTTATAAACGCGCGCGCGCGAGCGCCCGCTCGCGTAAAATGCTATGCATGTTTCTTTTTTTTTTACAAGTCCCGTTTCGCAGTTTATTGCTGAGCGAGTGGAGGTCGGAATTGCATAAGATCGAAATTAATTTATGTAAGATTAACGTAACGGATAAAATAAAACTGCATTTCAAACCACAAATCCTTCGACCAATGCACGAATTTAATCACGCCACGCTGTTTCTTTTCTCTATACACATGGGCATATAACGAGATGTGACGATTTGCTACATATACAAGTTCTAAAAAAATTTGCTCAAAAATCGTCATCGTAATCGTTAAATTATGTATACTCTATGTCAATGCTGAGTTGTTGTAAGAGATCGATATACTTAATTTCTCGAATACACACCGAAAGTCTGAATATCGTCGAGTAAAAAAGGGCGGCGAAATTTAACGGCTGTTTGAATATTTAACAATAATAACGATATTTAAAAAAGACGAGATTTCTACTTCTATCGAAAAAATGAAGCTATGACGAAATGAGAAACTTCTCTCGAACTGTGCGCTAGACGGTGTTTATGTACTCGAGATAGTTCAGGCGCGTATATGCACGCGTGGAAATAAACGTGGAAGTGCAGCGCTAGCAATACGACTCTAGAAACTCCGTTCGCTCGAGCGCAGAGAAAGTAATGGTACTTTCTTAGGAGCGCTGGCATGCCGCTATTGCCGCTCCGCTATCCTGTCTGTGTGCGCGAGTGTGAGCGTGTATGCGCACACTCGTATATACGTACATACACGCGTATCGGCGAGCCGCGAGAAGCTCTTAATTGCGCTCTCGTAACGATTAAGATTCGCGCGAAAGTCCGTAGCATCGTTCTGGATATAACACCGGGCGGAAATTCGAGTTTCGAACGGATTACTATCGTACTTTATCTCAGCGTAAATGGATATACTTATGCATACTTATAACATATATATGCCGTGTATGTATACCTATAGATATACAGCGTTTCTCACGTTTCCTTCCGTCCAGTTCGCCCTGCGTGACGCCGCGAAATATTGGCTTCTATACAATACGCGCCAAGGACGAAACCGCGGCTTATCGTTACTTTGAATATATTAACGATTTTTTTATTTCGGCAAAAATAGCGAGATCGAGAATAGAACGATCGGGTTGTTGAACTGTTCATTATCCGTGAACGCGCTGCGCCTTGTATTAATTACGCGGAGGTGTAGTCTAATGAGACTATCGAGGGATATATGCATCGATCGATCTTATCGTTAGACTTTTACTTGCTGCTATGTTGTGTGTGTGTGAGAGTGTGCGTGTTTCAATCGAAGTGCGTAGCAACACGCTCCGGTTTTCACTTGCAAATCGAGAACCGGGATTTATGTGTATAATAGGGAGAAATCAACGAGGAGGTATATAGAAAGACAAGATCTATGTTTTTTTTCTTGATTTATGAGTTTTATTTATTTGCAGTACAAAAAGTTTTTCTTCGCGTTTTCGCGGATATTGTTCTTTTTTTTTATAAAAAATGCGCCGCAATAGGCTACACGTACTTTTGTTCTTTCCCTTCAGCGCGCAGCACTTTACATGCATTCAGTATGCTCGGGTTTTCCCCATCTCGAAGTATGGTTTGGTAGAAAATATTTGTATAAAAAAATATTGTTGAGTTTCGTTTTATCGCCGCGTGCCACGCGCGTAACACGCGGCGAAGTCGCTTTTCTTTTCGTCTACATAGAGAAACGAGTTCGAGTTTGTTTGTACAAAGTATTCGTAGAAAAATATGATATGTATTTATAAAAACGAAGATAAAGAATAGACAAAGGCGTGACGTTGCGACGAGATTAAAAAAACGAGAGTTTGATTTTTTTAATCGTTGATCGCAAAAAAACATGTACATATATAAAAAAATATACAGATCGTAGCGTCGTCCTGGAAGTTGAGTATTTATTACCTAATTTAGCTTCTTACTTCTTCGATTCTCTTTCTCTCGGTATATATAGCTTTAAAACTTAAATTGTCGAGCAAAAGAGCTGCGAACTATATCGAGGACGACGCGGTTGTTGTCGCGGACGCGCTTGGTTACATATAACTTTGTTGTTTTTATTCGTTTTTTTGTCTTTAGAATATATTTACAGCGACGCGTTGACTCGTCCTACATATGTATCACTTGACGCACCGGTCGAACGATTAAATTAAAGTCAGTGGTCGAGGGGCTGAAAAAAGAGTACATCGACTTTCTTCTCGGATTCAACTTTTTTTACCGTCGACTTCTCGCAATTTGTGGAAACTTTCTCTACGTACTTTTTGATTAGCTGTTTCGCCCGATCGACGTTTTCACGAGGCAATAGTATCCCAACTATTGCGAGGGAACGTCTTCCACGCGTTTGGAACAATGGACGAATTTATTAAGTCCCGAATGATGAAACACAATCGCAAACGTAACAATAAAGTCTACTCCTATAGCTATCTAAAGACGCTTCGCTACACCTCGTTTTGCGTAACGAGTCCAGTCCCACGAATTCGAATTCCACGAATTTTTCGATAGAGCTGTTCGACAGAAAAAAGTCGAATTTCGCCCAAAAAAGGGGCAGAGGTGAGAAGACAAGCGCGCGCGATCCAATAAGCGTCGTCGTCGAGGTCGTTGTACCCCAAGCACTTTCGCAATTAGCTAAGGACTAAGATAAGAAGATTTAACGGAAAAGACATATAGAGACAGTGGAGAGAGTGTGAGATAGCGAATTGGTTAGTCCCCGTGTTCCCCTGTCTCCGGATTGGGTCACGGGGTACAATGAGCTATCGCGATTTTTTTTTTCGTTTCGACAGTTTAGTGGCCGTAACTACTGGGCTCAAAACCACCTTCATATTCGTGGTGTTCCTTGTGAATGTGCACGGGCACTGGGTAGGGCACCTTTACGGGGTACGGCACTTCCTTCTCAACGGGATACGGCACCTCCTTCTCAACGTAGTACGGCTTGTCTACGGGCACCTTGACAGGAACAGGCACTGGCTTGTGGACCTCAACGGGAACGTGCTTGATGACTTCATAGGGCTTGGGTACAGGCACCTTCACGGGCACGGGGTACGGCTTTTCAACAGGGACGGGGTATGGTCTGTCAACTGGAACCTGGAAACAGAAGCAAAAATACACGGTAGTAGTTGGAAATAAGAGTTATGAGTACCGAGAGTACTCATGATAGGACTATTAAATTTTACCTTGACTTCGTAGGGAACGTGCTTCTCGACGGTGACAGGGTAAGGCTTCTCAACGGTGACTGGGTAGGGCTTCGGTACTGGGACTGGGTATGGCTTGTCTACGGGGACCTTGACTTCGTAGGGAACGTGTTTGATGACCTGTTTGACAAAAATAACATGTACTATTAGAAAAATGATCGCTACGGAAATCGCAGGCAATGTAGAGCAATCTCACCTCGTAGGGTTGGGGTACTGGAACCTTGACTTTGACGGGGTATGGTACGTGCTTCTCGACGGTGTAAGGCTGGGGTACGGGCACTTTCACTTCAACAGGTATATGCTTGACAACTTCGTAGGGAGTGGGTACGTGGACCTTAACTTCGTAAGGCTTGTCGACTGGGACTTTAACTTCGTAGGGGATTTTCTTCTCAACGGTGTACGGTTGGGGTATGTGTACTGGCACCTTTACGAAAACTTTAACGGGGTAAGGCACGTGCTTCTCAACGGTGTAGGGTTGGGGCACTGGCACCTTGACCTCATATGGGACGTGTTTGACGACTTCGTAGGGAACATGCTTAATATGTTCAACGGGCACTGGTACCTTCTTCACCACCTCGACGGTCTTGATGTGCTCGTGATGTTCATGACCATAGTCGCCAATATCGTACACACCACGCTTCTCGTTCTTCTTCTCCGCCGCCTCCTCGGAGCGCGCCAACGCTACGAGAGCGAGGACTACGCAAATCTGAAATTTGACAATGTGTTCGTGTTTTGTTAAGTCAAACGAAAATTTCGATCAGTTTATCGAATAAAAAAATAGACAAATGTTCGCGACTGTTACGAGAGTTTTTCTTTCTGATGAAAATTCAATTTCACCAAAACACGAATCGAGATTTCAGTTTCATCGTGCGTCAATGTGAAATCGACGTTTTCTATATGCATACTGTATACGTCCGAGAGTTTCCGGAGAGTTGAAAATACCAATTTTATTTTATTTTTTTCACTTTCTCACACAGTTTCAATGGAAAGGCTTTGAGCGCGTTAACACGTATCGTCTCTCTATACTGATATTCCAAATAAATCCCGTATCGGTAACAGTCTCTTCACACAAAGTCTTAGGAGAGAAAAAAAGTTAAATCTATGGGTTCGACGAGTCGCTACACACTTACCTTAAACTTCATTGTAAGGTTCGCGCGCGCTTGTACGTGGCTCTGAAACCACTTGACTGCCGAGTTTTCCGGCGCTGAGCCTTATATACCTCGAGAGACGCCACATAATAACCCGACACTTTCCCTCACCCGTTGTATATCGTGCTCTCCTCTCCCGAGCGCAAATCCCCACACGACATACCGCCAAGCGCAGTAAGAGATCCGAGCGTAGCGATGAAGGTGAATAAAGTGAGAGAAGAGAGAGAGATAGAGAAAAAAAAGAGAGTCAGGTAGATATAGTGAAATATAGTGAACGGCCAGACATACTTGGGGGAGGGCTAGATTTGCTCTTTTTTTGCTTTTCTCGACATCAGCGACCTTAGCGCAACCCTTCCTGTGTTATAAATCCTGTATATATCCTGTGTATGCACGTGTAAACTACTTGCAGACATCCTTGTAATGAGCGTGTAAAAGCGTCAATGAAAACGATCGTGCATACAGGATAAGAGAGCTATACGCCAGTATTATTATTGCGCACGAGCGAGAGGGAGACATTGTGCCTTGGGTTTTGTAAGAGCCCGGAATAGTTAGGTTGCGTAACATTTTGGCTACGACTCTCTCGCCTCACGACGACGAGCCTCCTGCACTCGTTATACTCTCTTCTAGCTACGTAAATACACGTATGTTGTTGCTTCTATTTTTTTTCGCCAATTGTTAAATACTGTAGCGCATGTGGTTCTTATCACGTTGTAGTTACAGAGAAAGTATTTAAAGTTCTTTGTTCAGGGAAGCGTACTTGCTATTCGAGAGTAATAACCTATAGGTTTAATTAGGTTTATACACATTTCTCGTTAAGCAATTGCGCGATACGTTCGACGCACATACTCTTCGGGCTTTGCATTGTCACAATGACGACGATGGGAATTCGTTCCGCAGCTTCGTCACGCGAGCAGGAAGGATAAGTTGCCTTTATTAAACCGCGAAATTCGACGAGTACGAGAGAGAGAGTGAGAGAGAGAGAAACGAAGGTGAACACCTTTCGCAGCGATTTCAAATTTAAAGCTTTGTTCATCGACCACGGCAGACTTACAGGTATCGAATTTTTTTCTCTTCGTTGTTTTTTATATTCCAGAGATAATTGACGTAAGCTACAATCGATACATAGCGGAACGGAAAGGACAACGGACAAAGGAGGTATGAATGATTTATTTATATTTATACATATGTATATATAATAAAATAAATCAATTCGCACAGTGTATAATTCGAATGCACACTTAACCGTATTTGTGAACATCGTCGGATCAAGTCGAAAGAGCTCAAGAGAATTAAGTTCATTTTTCAAACTTGTTCCTGCGTAAAGGAGGGCGATAACTCATTCACGCCTTTGCCAGCTCTGTCTGGTATATAGTCTAATTTTCGACAGAGTGTATCCTAACCAAGAACGCGTATACGCAGCCTTAGACTTATATAAGTGACTTATGTTCATAGCTCGAAAGGTTATGCAAACAAAATTTCCGATTTTCAAAAGGAAATTGAGAGCGGCCAAAGGTTTTTGCAAACTATTCGTTTCCCTGACATGGTAAATCATGATTTTTGTTAGTAAACGTGTTAATTAAATGAAAGCATTTCCTACAAGAGTTCGATTACCTACGTACAATGGTACGTGTGTGTTCTTATGAAATAAAAATAGATTTTTTTTATGAAATTCAACAACGTAACTATGCACTTTTAACTATAAAAATTAACCAACCGTTAGCCAACATATCGTTAACATTACTACGCTAGGGTTGAGTAATGGCCCTTTACTAGTTTAAATTCTGTCAGGTGTTTTGCAACGGTTGATGCTGATCGTTCATTCGATTATGATGTCTTATATAGGCCTTGGATATTTATGACGTTTCAGGTGTGTGTACTCGATGAAAATTGCACTCGTGAGCAATTAAAATTCTTAATAAATCGTGACACACTCGAGTTCGCGGTTAACGTTTTTACCCACGAGCATATACTGGATACGTTCCATTATATATACCGATGCCAAGTTTGCAGTCACGATTCCTTAGATCGGTAATCTATACTGTATACGATGCGGTTAACGACACATTATTAAAATAATTCTCAGTGTAATTTGCCATATTTATCCATCGACTGAATGAAAAAATCGATCCCTTTGTCTTTCCCGTGTTCGTATATAATATATATACACCCTTTCGTCACGCGAATCTCAACGAAATAAAAAAGAGAAAATTCCAATGGTTAGGTTCATTGGAAGGCTCGCTCGGCTCGTTTATAAAAGGATATTCTGTCCACCAAAGACAGGAAAGAAAAATCGAAGAAATAGAAAAGTCTGGAAAACTGTAATGATCCGTTTTATAAAAGTAACGACGAAAGGTGTTCTCCTCCGAGGGAAAGTAAAAGTCGAGCCGCCTTTCGCGGAACGTTCGGATAAAAGAGAGACGGCCGCGAAATATAAGTGGCAAAGGGAATCCGTGGCTGGCTTCAGTCGCGAATAGCCAACCGTCCGTCTCGCCGGGGAAACGAACTGTTGTTCAGGAAAAGGTGTAGCTCGGAAATGTATCGTTAGATTCTGGCCCGAAGCGCGAGTTGTGTGATACATAATCTAGCACCTCACAGCGCGCCTGACTTATTATTGTTATGAAATACGAGGCTTGTGCCTGAAAGCAAGAAAGTCAAATAATCCTGCTGTTTTTAAGATCGAGGAGGTGCGTCTCGTCGAAGTTTTACGATAATGGCTTAATTTTCAACTTTTCACCAATTTCTCTTTTTTACTTCAATTGAATGGATGAATTGTTTGCTGTGTCATTTAAGATTCCACAGAAAATGTCTAGCGTGCGGAATCGGGATGACATAATTGGGATAACATAACTATATATATTATATTCCGTGAAGTATGCTTAGCCCGTGTTTACAAGATTAAAAATCAGTAATACACGAGCAACCTCCGTGTCAGAGTGAGTTATTATTTTTTTACAACTATATATATATATATCCAAGCGGTTGCAGTCAATAATACACTAGAAAAGATCTTTTAGAGCCCGCTCAGTTTTATTTCACGTAATTACTTCCCTTACGGGCATTATACAAGTTTAATGCTTAATAAATGAATGGCTATTTGAACACGAGTAAGAAAAGCAATGTAATATCAGGTCTCGAGTACGCTTCGTTTGCTTATTATAGACACTTCGCATCGAGTATAAAAAATATCGCTAATTAAGCTCTACTCGATGCGCATACGTAACCGATCGATAAAAGTAGACCCCATTGGTATCGAAGTATCATCGTCGATTCCTAAATCATTATACGTAGAACCGTGAACCCTTTCTTCAAAATAAGCACTAATTTATCCATTTAGATTGGTTGGCCGTAAAATAGTCGCGAACTTTCAAATATCCCCTTGAATGAATAAATAACATGTATTGTATATCGTTTAAAGGTAAACCACAATCACAATCAGAATCATGCAGATTCTAGTGAAAAGTAAAAATTGCAAGAGACACTCGAGGCTAGTATATATCACCGTCACAAGCTTAGCTTAGTGCAACATGTATTTTTGTAACAATAAAGCACTTTCGATCCACTTGAACACTCGAGGCTTTACAATTTTTTCCACTAAACGTGTAAACAAATATGTTTCAGTAACGCGAGCTTCGATCGAAGAAACAATTCGTTGCGCAACGTAGTTTCGATTCTCTCACGCTTCGGCGCGATGCATACGTTCCTCGGACCTAATTAAAGTCATTATGAGCAAGTCTCGCTTACATATACTGAATATCCACAAAGCCGAAGCCGACGCTTGTACACACAAGTAACGAAAACGAGCCGTGCTCGATCACTCGAGGTAAACATCTAGAATTAGGCAATTAACTATGCAGCGCTGTTTATATCGAGAAAGAAGTTTATCGTGTGCGGTTCAGCAGCTAACGGACATCTACTTTACGGGCTGCACTTGGCAAACGACAAGATCGATTAGACTGTGTAATGTATGTATACAGGTATAGCAGTTGAGTGTAAAAAGGCGTGAACGAGAGGCTCGACTGGATTTTCCTCCGAATGAAAAGCGCGCGCTCGTTTGAAACTTGTCTCGGTTTTGTTTTGTCCGTATATAACTATACTATATATGCGCCGCGCCTTTCGTTTTCTTCGGGAAAGTCTCTCGAGTGTCGTTATATGCTTTTATTTTTTTATCTATTTTCTAAGGACAGTAGTAAAACAAATTTTTTTTCATTGATTGCAATTCACGTTTACGTAAATATTTATTTATACAGTTTCAAGCTCAGACGAGAAAGTTTAATTACAATGTAATAAAAATCAAACAAATAAAAATCATCGCATCAAAGTAGTACAAGGTTTCCATGTAGCTAACGCGAATCGACCATCGAAATATACAAGTACATGTTGTAACAAGTATACGCGTATCGATTATACTTAAATTGCATCCACAGATCATTAGACAATTATATCTAACCTTGATCGTCCATTAATTTTAATACGGAGCCGTAATCTCCCGATCGCATGGCGATGATCACGTGGAGAATAAAAAAAATAACTGAAATCCGCTTAATAAGAGTCAATCTCGGTGAACGATCGAGTCGAAAGATGACGCAGAAGGTTACAGTTAAGCCCAAGAAAGGGCGAGACGACTTTGCATGCTCGGCGTAACAACACATCTGCATATATAAAAAGGGGTTGGCTTGCGCACGAATGTCGCATGCTGCTGAACCGTTTTGATATGGCTTATAGTCGAGTCGTTCTTTTTTTTCGAAAGAACGCAAGCCCGGGCTGTACTGCGACTTTTTCATCGATTCATCCGAGCCTCGTCTGTATATATATATAGATATAAGCCACTCTAGGTCGAAGAGCGATCCGCGAAATATTCTCATGCGTGACTTTTTACGCGTCCCGCTTCGGCTTTTCCATATTTACGGATATACATACAGGTACTGGGGAGTTTGATGAAATTCCCGGTTTGCGTGTCGATTCAACTTCTCTCTGTCTGTGGTGAGATTTCAGATGCTGATCAGGTTCGTTGAGTTTATTTATATACTCTCTCTATATATATACGTGTACCATCAGATATATTTATGTACGATGGTAGTTCTTATTTTTATCGAGAGACGTTTGTAATAAACATTGTACATATTAAGGAATTTAGTTTAATTTTTCTTCTGAACGACTTAATGCCATTTTGTATTATACATACAAGTTATCAATTATGATTATTAGTATGGTCCATATATTATATAGTGAAATAATAGAGCTTAATTATGGATCTTCCACGCTTAAGAACAAAATAGATAAATAAAAAATGTTTAAAAAGTAAATTTATACCTAACCGAATGAAGGATTTGGAATTCAACGTAAACACTGTATAGCATACATACCATAACGTATAACATAACGTATAACATAACGTATAACGCAGAATACATGTTATATGCAAATTCAAAGGCATGGATCTCAGCTAATTCTACATGCGCAGCATACCTATACAATTAATACAATGAATGTACAAACGTTTTTCGTTAGCTTTAATTGGATTCTAATTAACTACTTACAATATAATCCCGCATACACACATCCACAAGCATCAAAGTTTCTCTTTTACTCAATTTCCATCGTGCGAAAAGAATAGCACCAAGTCCAGGGATAGACTAAATTCACTTTCCGCACTAATGTATATCGATTTCGTGACCAAGAGCTGAGCGTGAAAATGCATAAAATTTCAATAATATCCCCTACCGCAGCCTCGAGCAAAAACACACGACGTCTATAATTGCATAGCCGACTTTTACTCGCGCGAATCATTTCTCTCTTTCTCTCTGGCTCTCTCATTCTCGGATAACACGCGGACATACGGCGTGGACTGTGCGGTTGCTGCAAGCACGAATTATATTACCTGTAGCACAGCATACACACGTTAGCTCATTATATCGGCGAGTGCGCGTCAAACTTCGCAAGCGCGACGAAATTATGAAACGCAGCGACGACGTGTTGCACTGCCCCAAATCTGATAGGACGATGTGAGCCTGTAATTGAAGCTATTTTTTGCAACGCGTATGTGTGACTCGTGTACACGAGATATTGATGGGAAATTCTGCCCAAGGATAATATTCATTTTAATAATATTCACCAGCATGTTTTATACGCTAGGATGAAGTTTATGAGATCTTGATGAATATTAATTGTGGTAATGTGTTGGTTTAATGTACAACTCATATGCGATTTGAGTTTTATATTTATCTATATGTGTAGGATTGAGCTTAATGAGCCCGGTTGCTTAAATTAAAAAAGGACTTTCTCTTCGAGATGCAATACGAAATGAAAACATGAACAAAGTTGAATATTAGAAAAGATACGGATATATTGCGTGTGATATTGTTGGCGTTTGTGAAGTGAACACTGCGGATGAAGGAGTCCGTACGGCATAAATATTTTCAATGTGATGACTATGCCAATAGCGCGTTAGATAATGAAACTGTAGTACCTTTCTATTTCTTTATTTTTGTGCATAACGCTGTAAGTTGCATAATTGTAAGCGATATATTATTTTGAAGTTATAAAACTTCTGGAAAATGGGGATTATTTTCAAGTATCACCAGGTTATAACCGGTCTATCTTATCAACTCAGATGTCTCTTGGTGAATTTTTAATCGCTGGGTTATTTTGCCACGAAGCTATGATTATACTCTTTTCGGAAAATATGTATTTATATTCAATATAATTATCCGTTGAAAATCTTATCTTATCTTTCAATGATAAACAGCATCAGGACTGCATCTCGCGCGCTCGTATCTACTTGAAAAGGTTCAACAAGTCTTTTGTATCATCTTCTGTCATGGGATTGGAAAATCGTGTTTCGGCAACGGTGTACTGGTATTCAAGGTAACTTCATTATTTCAATTATTGATAGTTGTAACATTGTTTAATTAGACTAATTATAAGCATTAATATGTACAGTGACAATGCTGGCATCGCAGTCTGGTATCACGAGTGATCGCTCGTCACCGACTATTGCGATCTTTCTGAATCCAGAATAACCTCATCCATTAAGTTTTAAACAAGCTTCTCCGGTAGTTTCTTTGAGAAACTGTTTGGTCGCTCCTTTAGTGCCATCGCTGTTTGTTTATTAATTATCTACTTTGTAAGATTAGTAAATATTCAATGTTAGTGACCTTAATAGGTGATTGATGCAGTATACTTTATAATTACATTAATAAGTATTTCGTGGCTTTATAGTCTTCTGGCTCGTAGAATAGAATATGTATGTGTTGCTTGAGTACTCGGTGGTATAGGCACTGGTTTGATGTACTTTTCCGCTATTCCTAAGTAAAATATTAATACCGCTAATACCTAGCGCACTTCTATCGCTGTCTTCATTTAATGTCCCTTTTGGTCGACTCTTCGTAAGCATAATTAGCTTCTTTCCAATGATTGTGATTCCTATGGTTAGCCGATCTGACGCACAACCTTGTTAAGACAGGAGACCCGCTTCTGCTAGAGAATCGATAGTCCGATACGTTAAGAACTTTGACAATTTAGATAGCATTTAGATAGCATTTAGATAGCTTTCTTGCCAATCTCAAGAATTTAAAACACCACTGATCAAATAAGTCACTTTTTAGACGATCAATTATATTCCCTTTTGTGCAAGGCCAAATCATTCGAAGCAATGGAAAGTTCACTTCGTTCGACCCGTCCTTAGCAGTTATCTGGGCAACAATATTGAGCACAATTGCCTCCATTTCTCCATTGTTTTGATCCACAGATGTGATCGAAAGCTTTTAATGCTAATTTCCCGTTCCGTTTACCACCACTTCCATGCTTGGCTTGAAAAGTCATTATCTTATGTCAGTATCGACATGGACGTATTAGACATGTAGTGGTTACCGTTGATATCAATATTTCTTTACATAATTTCTTATTACTATTTCGAGTGAGATGTTCCTTCCGAATATGAAAAGTATCGCTAATTGTACAGCTCTCCCAGGCGCTGTAATGTTTTTCTTGGTAACAAAGTATTTTTTATGTATTCGATTCTGTTGGCTCTCACGATACCCTATACATTTCTATTCATGATTGATACCTAAGATAAAAGCGTGCAAGAGATACGGGATAAACTTGCAAGAAAGTAACGTGTCATTTGCGAATTAATTCAACAATATTTTATATCGTAGTATGCATAACGATAAATTATACATCTAACAATGTCTGTTGACAATTCTCGTATGGACTTAACTCGACTACGTGATATAGAATATGATAGTAAGACTTGAATTTCACTTGATACAAGCTGCGCAAACCTTAATCTGGTTATAGTGGGTTAAGAAAAATCAAATGAAAACTTCTACATTAATTCTACGAATGATGAAATAAAAGCGTGATTTACGGAATTATTTGCATATTTTACAACTGTATTTCATGTAGATAGGATTGCTCTTTGCGTGTCAATAAAGCGAACGTACAAGAGAGATAGAATGTTACTGGGAGGGTGACGCGACGTATGTAAATATTCATAAGAATAGCAAGCATGTTAATTAAATATACGTTTAATGACAAATATAGTTAGTTGTAGAAGTCATACGATACTCAATGAAATGACACTTTTTGAGATAATATTGCATGATTGTTAAATACGATCACCAAACACAATGTGACTGTAAGTTCAATTGATAAAATATGAATTCTGTATTTTTATTAATGGATTCTCGTCAAGTTAATAATCAAATTTGTACCATGTAATGAAATAATATTATAACTAGACAATATTTAAGTCTATTTAGTATTAGTATAATTTAGTAAACAACATGCCTGATAAAAATATTAAAAAAATCTGTCTTTTAAAAAATTTTTTTTAATGAATATGGAGCATCGTAAATCGCCGAATTATAACGTTATCTTATCGCACATTTAATCGAGAAAATAAAACCCGGAAGCCCAGTTGCTAAAAGCCTTCTTCAATTTTTTCATCGACATTTGGATTTTTCGTCGCTCTCTAACATGATCGCTCGGGCGACATCCAACATCATTTTTCCACAATGGTACGCTGGTGTCGGAGGTAAGATTAATTGGCCATAATCTGATAAAAATTGCCCATTTGTGGGTTAATTACTGATTGAGTTTTGAATACTTTATTTTGGACATTGTATCACTGCTTTGTAAATATGCACTACTTACAGATAGTTAAACTTAAAATAATAATTTTTCAAAACATTTTTCTATAAATTACAGTTGAAGAATAAAAAAGTTAAGCTCGTGGATAATAATAATGTATGAAGAAATCCATTAAACTAGCTGGAACTTTTTCGATTATTTAAAATATTATTAGTGGCGATTGAGTAGCAAAAAAGTGTAGTAATGTCTCTTGAATCTGTTTGACGGAGTCGAATTAACGTAAGCTAACAAATTGTTGCTTTCATATTGCAGTAATGATGTTAGTGCTTCAATTAGGCATCATGGGTGGCTGGTCATCCCCGACACTGGCTATCCTCCTAGCTCCGAATTCACCGATTCCCATGACTCTTACCGAAGCCTCTTGGGTGGCTTCACTTTTGAACTTCGGCCGATTCTTCGGCGCAGGACTTGGCTGTGTTTCGATCATCTACCTCGGCAGTAAACGTGCGATCTTCGCGACTCTACTACCCATAGCCATCGGATGGCTTGGTATAGCTATGGCCGACAGTGTTATATACCTCGACGTTGCGCGACTACTCGGAGGTGTAGGTACAGGGATGGCCTACTGTTCATTTCCTCTATTTCTTGGTGAAGTGTCGGAGCCCAGAATTCGCGGTGCACTTCTTTCCGTGGCTGCTGTCGGTGCACCAATTGGTATATTGGTAGCTTGTATCGTCAGTGCTTATCTGTCAATAGCTATTTCAGCCACGATCTACTTCGCTCATTGTTTACTACTGATGATGATTTTTCTATGGTTACCGGATTCGCCTCACCACTTGGTCAAGATAGGCAACCTCAAGGGTGCGAGGGAATCGATTACCTGGTATAGATCCGGTAGAGGAGTCGATGCCGAGATCGAAGCAGTTGAAAAATTCGTAACCTCGGATGGAGCCAAAAGTTTGATCGACAAACTCAAGGACTTCAAGACAGCGCCCATCAGGAAGGCAACCTTTCAAGCTGTAATTTTGTTCGGCTTTATGCAGGTCTGCGGATTAAACAGCATAGTTATGTACATGGAGATAATCCTAACCAATGGAAAGTTCACTCTGTTCAAACCATCCTTGGCTGTAATCTGTGCAACGATACTGAGTACCGTAGCTTCCTTCTTCTCTATTTTCTTGATCGACAGGTGCGGTCGTAAGTTTTTGCTACTAATAGCCAGTGCCGGCACCACCATCTCTATGCTCGGTTTGATGAGTCATTATCTTATGATAGACGCTGGTATGGACGTAACGGATCTTCAATGGCTACCGATGGTTTCGATATTTCTTTACATGATTTCGTATTACATTGGTCTAATGCCAGTTCCCAGCACTATATTGAGTGAAATTTTTCCTGCTAACATAAAGGGAATTGCAGCGTCTATTGCTAGTTTGATGGGGGCCGCAACCGCTTTTCTGGCCTCGAAAACTTATCAGCCTATGGTGGATACTATAGGTGAAGCTTACGTCTATTTGTGTTACGCCATTTTATCGGTACTTTTGATACCATACACGTTACTCTTCGTAATGGAAACTAAGGGCAAGAGCTTGCAGGAGATTCAGGATAAACTGACGAGGAAGTAATAATAAATACACTCTTCATCCTGCCGATCAATCCATTGTAATATATAAGATAATATCCGACTGTTTGTATTGTATATAATATAAGAAAATTATAGTTTTTTAAATAAATACATTTTTAGTATAAATTCAAGTATTCATTAATATCGTATATATATATATATATATATATGTGTGAATACTTCGTATATACATTAACTACTCTACTTACGTCATTAGAGGCAATAAATCGAAATTCGTAAACGTTTGCCTTAACTCTACTGCGTTTAAATATAACATCATTATCAGTAGCACACATGAGTTAATATTTGTGATTGATGACACTTTTTTTCTAATCGATCTAAGAATCTTCTATACTTAAACCCCCGCGCAAAATCGAATCACCAAGCCTTTCTCCCCCTACTCACAATAATCTTTTACAAGCAGTTACGAAACGGCAATGGGCGTGTTCAACATCTCCAGAGGCGAGTCTTCTGTCGCACCTGGAACAGATTTTTACTTTCGAGGTATTTCTGGCCTGAAGTACAACGAAAAAAATTGCTCTGTGTCGCATGCGTACACACCTGCGCATCGGTCGGTCAAACGACTAATGCTGATTGCACTTTAACCGTCTGAGCAAAACCTTCAGGACTGTTACTTTGTCCGAGACGGGGAAAATTAAAACGCATCCGGACACGTTGTGTCATTACGCTCGATTCTTTTTTTTCTTTATTACGGCGCGCCAACACGTGTTTTAATGACGTGCTTGATGACATAATACTTGAGGATACAGGAGGGCTAAATTGACCATTTGGACTTTGTTTCGTACGACGATCGGTGACATAAAACACTATTTAGGTATATGGCTCACGATAAGATTTAATTATTTTGGCTTCTTGGGTGACGCGTAGACGATAAAAATATATACGTGTGTGTATACAGGTGAATAAGCTAAACATCATTATTTCCTCCTCAAGAAACAGAGACAAATCTCAAGTTATCGATGAAAAGCACACACGCTTGCTATGTATCTACTTTCTCTGAGTTTTATTTGCTTAAATTTATCGCGTTCATACGCACACATGTACATTTTCACATAAGAACGCTCAACTCACAAAACACCTCCTCCAAAGTTATTAACACAAACGTAAAAGACACATTCAAACACTATCAATAGCACCTGCAAGAAACATAAGCATTTTTATTGGTCAGCGTATGAATAAAACAAAATTAATATTAAAAGGTAATTCAAATTATCTCTATAATTGCCATTCCTGTTAATATTATATCACTGAATTTTGAACAATAAAGTACGTTCTCATTAAACGAAATAGAATCTTTTTTATCTTTGCCTACGTAATAGTGTAAACGCGACGTCTCAACTATAGAAAATTAGCTAACATATCGTTAACTTATCAAGCAGAACTCTACATTTTCTGTCCTCGTATAAGAATCTCGCTAAAAACGCGTGTGTACGCGTGTGCTCGAGATTCATTTCGTGCACTAATCGTATAATGCGTAACCGAAGCAATTAAAAGCTTATGCGTTAATGAGCTTGAATTCAAATATAGAGCCACAAAAAGGAACAAGAATAAAAAATACGTATTTATCGACTAACCGATCGAATCGTAGATTTCACTCTTTAATTCCTCGCGAAGATGTTGGGAAATCATCTCGGCAGAGGAAAGTGAATCTCGATCAGATTTATACACACTTTCGTTCGTACTAAGGTATACCAGGCAAGCTCGAGATCATTCATGCAATGATCGTTTTTTTATACCACGTAAAACATACTCTTTCGTGCATCCTGCAAATGCACAGGTATATATGTACGTATAACATTAGGTTGACGCTCCTACGAGTTATCCAAGATCATTAATGTTGTTTTTCATTTCGAGAGCTGTACTTATACGAGTATTTTCAAAGTTTCGACGTAAAGTATTCTTTTTTTCCAGTAGCGTTACGACGGAGAATGTACTTCTTTCTTTCTAAAGAATGTTTCTAATAACATGAATTTATAATAAATATGAAATTTCGATTTACACTAGAACGATATCAAGTTATACAACGAAATAGTATTTTTACTTATTTTTTTTTCTTTTATTATTAGAAACTTGATATATCTGCAATTAAATTTTATCATTTTTACTTCCGCCTATCGAATGTTGAAAGTACTTTTTGTTCTTTTAAAAATAAATCATCTCTCTGCTAATGCATCGTAAGATCACATACACTCACTTAAAATCCAGATTGCTTTTACCGAACTTCTAGCTTTACTTTTGAAATAGACCATTTATTATATTTTTCATTGTACCGCGAAGTTTATTTTAGATTAGTTATCGTTTTATCGAGTAAATTTCGATCTTTGATTCCGCGTAAATAAATTAGTGTCTTTAGCCGTCGCGAAACGTCTGTGAATTTCCCACCGATAAAAGAATCGTCATTTTCCAGAGGAAATTCCGTTTATACATGCCGAGACGTCTTCTATAATAAAATCTTGTATACGTAAGCTTTCCTCGGAAAATGAAGTCATAAAAAAACCTCATTCCAGAGCATCAATGGAAAGCCGGACACATACAGCTCTCGTTGATTCTCCTATAAGTATACGGCGAACCCGAAGCTCTCGCAAGGCGATAAATTCTCTCAACGCTCTCAAATAAAATCATCGGCTATCCGCGCACAAGCCTCCTTATACTATTATACACTTACACGCGCATACACGCACGCGTCCGCTTTAATAGTTCTACTTTCACTTGGCTGCGCAAAGTAAGCACGCGCGCAGCGCTATTTGCTGAAGATTGGAATTGTGAGGGAGGGGGTTTGAAATTCATGTATCGGAGAATCGCAAGAGCGACAAGGTGTCACGATTGTGTCGACTGGAGTCATCGCTGTCCAGGTACACGCTAACGATATAGTCCTAATTATCGACTACACGACGACCCGATGCTTTCTACCGGTGTATCTCTTGTATACCTGCTTTGTTATCGATTTGCTCCTGGATTTATATTTTTACATCGATGGAGGCTAGATTAATTTTAGATGATTGCAGGGTTCGGGTGAATGTGGCACGAGATCGCGATTTTTCAATTTTAGACCCGAATTATCTCGTAAATTGGTAAAAAAACAAAATACCAAAACTTTTATATCGAGTAAAAGAAAGAATCTTGAAGTGCGCAATTGATGTAAGAAATGTCTTTATGCAATGGTGATATATTTTATGGAGAAAAGCGAGAATTCCTCACGAGTATATAAAATCACGGTTACGTCAAGTGTTGATTATTGTTAATTACGCTATGTGTACAATTTCCAACAAGTTGCATTGTGCCTATCTATACATACATGATTCTCGCACGTCCTCTGGTTTCTTAACGCTAATGGGACTTAATTTAATAAAGTGTCCAGGAGCAACGTAACAAGACAAAATTGACTAATATTATGTATGTACATACAAAAATATAATCGTGAGGTCCAAATCGATCGTGTATTCTTCGAAACGAGGATCATCGATTAATATGAGCCTCCACTTTGGCCGTTTGCTGAAGTAAAATTAATTTTTTTCGACTATATATCGCCGTGGAATTACGGTTTAGTGCAATTTTTAAGTCTTGCTCGACACCACTGACCTTATAATTTTCTGCACGTTTTTGTTAGTAAATGTATACGTAAGAGTGTATGATTGTAATAATTATGATTAAAGAATTACATAAATAATATATATATATATATATATAAGTCATACTGTGACAGCTTGACCGAAGAAAAAATTTTTTTTAAGCAATTGTAAACTTTAGTTGGGAACTGTATCTACTTTCATGAATTTTTTTACATTTTTTTCATCGAGATTTTCAAAAAATTCAAACTTCAAAATGAAATTCAGTTTTGAGAAGGGTCGATCGTGAGTTTTGACATGAAAACATTTACGAATATTAATTGTTGAGAATCAATCAATCAATTTCTCTATTTCTAGCTAGAAATAAATTTACATAGCAATTTCCCCTCTATTTATAATACAATATGTCTTCAGCTCATATTAATAGTATACATAATGATTCTTAACCTGCACTAAATACACTTATAAGACTCTTATAAGTTATTTCAGGATGTCTTATTGAAAATGTAAAAAAAATCATGAAGGTGCAGATACAGTGCCAAATTAAAATTTAAAATTATTAAAAAAAAATTTGTTTGTTCGGTCAATCAGTCAGAGAAAGACGTATATATATGTTTATATATTTACAGAATATATGTATATATATAAACAGCGTATTGAAATGAAACACTATACATTTACTCGATTTTCATTTTACGCACCGCCGCATCTTGTATATTAGAGTACGTACAAAGTTTCACTTTCAAATGCACCGATTTAAATATGTAATGGTAGAGGGGGATGTTGAATTAAAAATTTCGACGTGACGCTGTATGTGTATACACTATTGTGAAACTCTGTGGTAATGTCGGACATGATATCATATTGAGAAGGTTAGATTTTTATTTTTAACGTGAAATAAGACCGTAAACTTAGTTTGAGTATGATATTTTTTCATTTCCTAATCACATAGCGTTTCAAGGAAAGTGAAAATTTCTTATGCAAACATCTTATTTTGTCGATTACAATATTCATCAAATTTAATAGTAATGGCGTTAGGTAGACCAGTGTTCACACCGTGATGTTCGTGAAAGCCAACATGAGATAGCATCTAAATTCAATCCGAACTAACTCTATAACCAATCACAGAATTTCGTTAGTTCTAATTTTTTTATTAAAATGGTCTTAAATAAATTTTAAAAAGATTGAGAGATCCAATTTTGTTTTCTGAGCGGTTATTATGTAGCGGACTTGGTACGTAGGTGTTTGAAATCAATATGCTAATTATAGCTGTGAAAATAATTGTAACAAAAGATCGATATAACTGATAAGAGAATCAGCCTTAATCCTGTTACAATGGATAATTGCATTCTATAAAAGAGTTTCTTCCGTACTATCAAATAACAAATATAGATTACATGATGTATGTGTACCGTCGGTAACGAAGTTTACTAGCTAATTAAATCGGAATAAGAATTATTTTAATACGTCGAAAAGCAGAATTACACTGTTAAATATTCTCTTCGTTAATTTATAATCCAAGTACTGAGAGAAAATATCATTTCCGTGTATGTAAAAGTAATTGAATCTTAATGCAATTAATATAGAAATTGTTTGTAATTTAAATTCAATTGAGAGCAGCATTAATTGGTGGGAAGATCAATTTTCTGCATGTTTACAAACACATTGAAATTTTAATTTAATTCATAATTATAGTCGATTTCATACATGTATTTTGATATTACAAATTTCACTTATTAGATATGGTATTTTACATTCAAACGCTTATTTTTTTTTATTTACCTCTATAGCGTGAAATGAAATGGAAAAAATGTACTTACTATTATCGTGACATTTCATTCGCCAACATTAATTTTATATGCTTTGTACTTTTGGAAGTGGAACTGTATGTACTGAAAACGTGAAATTTTATAGAAATGCACCTTCATCTCATATAGACGAATAAATAAAATGACATTCAATGTAAATTTGAGCTGTTTGCAAAAAAGTCTCCCTTTTCATTGAACGAAAATATGAAATTCTAATGAAATATATCGCGACGCATCCCTTGAAGCTTTATACAGAAGCTAAACTGTTTGGAATATCAACTGTATAAGGACTAATCAATCTTCGTTCGAAGCAAAAATAATCGAGTCCGTTGAACACGATTCCTTTTACGCAGCAGCAATGATTTGTAGCCAATATAGAAATTATTCGCGATTATCATTCGTTACGCGGGATCTGCTTGCAGGATCGGTATAAGCATTGGATTCCATGCAGGCTTTTTACTTGCATTCTCGCATTAATAAGCCTTCGGATTTCGTTAGCCTGACTCTCGCGGATATGCGTGCGTGCATGCGTTTCTTCATGCGCATAATAACGAATTTCCCATCGACATTTACATTCGCATCGATCCAAATGATATAGTGAGCTGACCGGCATTTAAACGTTTTTCAAGTGACTTTTTCTACGGAGAAGGTGATGAAGGATACTGCTGGAATCAATTTATTGTAGTGCCTTTTTTCGAGAACGGCGGCTTTAATTTTCTTCCGTTTCTTCGCGATTATTGTACTGGTTTTATTATTCTGCATTTTACGTCCCTTTATTTAATAACGTTAAGCAATTATTCGTTTCCCATGTACCTATATACTTATGTCGAGGGAACTAATTTTCTGGTAAAATGTAACTTTTGTATATAATCCATGCATTGTAGGAACATAAAATATCAAATATTCTGAACCACGCATTGTACATGTACAATATATTACGATTGCTTTTTTTCGAAAAATCATCTCACACTTTATATCCTATATAATTTTAAATCATTATAAAACGGTAAAAACTGACGTTAAATTCATTTGCATTCTTTGCTAGAAATTTACCGATACATCAGCTAGTTAGAGTCAGAACTATCAAATTTATCGGTAAGTTATTAAATTTTATTGATAAAATATTTCAAAGTAACCCTATTTAACTGTAACATTTCAAAAACTTGTATATTACTTTTATAATGAGTTTTTTCATTATGTACATTAAAAGCAGATTTGATATTATAGCTCAGCTTTGAGACGTTTTCTGAAATCTCCTGTTACGAACTTGTCGACCCTCTTAAGAGAGTATCTAAAGCGATTTAAAGAAATTTTAAGGGGCAACCATTCAAGCATTTCCAAAAAATTGATTTGTTTGGATTAAAGTATACTTTAAGGTCCCAAGGATAATCCAAGAGGTTATATCGGTGGTATACGGATAGGTAAGTTGGAAAAGGTCTAATTCTCGCTTTTGCCGCAACAAGTCGCAACACGTCGCACCTTCTCGTCGCGACGCTCCGTTTTATCGACTTTCTAGTACTTCTACCTTTCCAAATTCTATTACTCATGTAGCAATAGGTTGTAATATTTCCTTAGTGCACCGACTACGAACAGAAGCGGATGGGTTCCCGCCTTCGTAATTTGAAAAAACAAACTAAAGGACTGAAGGGAAAAGGCAAGCTTACTAGCAAGCTTTTATTGGTGAATTGGCAATTTATTATGGCTCAGCAATCGACAGACATCACGGTTCTGTCGAAAAATTGGGGGACTAAATCTACCCAACACTAAATCACGAATTATCGACAGACGAATAACCGAGACACGAAAGATGCCCATCCGGAGAAAATTTTTGATGTTCTTGGCAAAAGGCTCAAGCTACTGGAGAAGATTTCACTCGTAAGGCACTTCTTGTTGATGAAGTTTATAAAGCAATCTACTACTTTATAAAGAATTGAGTAGTGACGATCTACTTATGTATCCAAAAACATTGTCTAGTGGGAAACAAGTTCTTCATACGGCAGTATACATTATATATAATGCAGGCTTTGCAAGTTTTGTAAAGCTCGGCTCGCATCAAGTTTTCTGAGTGATCACTCTATGAAGGTACAAGGAATGACAGCGTGGCTTTGAAATCAAGCAGGGAGGCAGAGAAGGAGGCGGACATGCTACAGACATCATAAATTAGAGGTATACACAAATTATCATGAAATTATTAGCTTTGAAAACTTTAAACGTGTTTTTCTGGAAAGGGCTTTCTCAACTTGGCTACGCTAGAGAACAATTATCTACTGTAAGTAAAGTGTCCGCGAATATAGACCTCGAAAACATTTTTTTCCGAAATCGTGAAAATTAGTCTTGTTTTCGGGCTCTAGACTGGTGTTACCCCTTAAGGAGACAAGAGACCTTTAAATATAAATCATTAAATTCAAAATTTATAATCATTAACAGAAGATCGTTTCCCCTCCATTTTTACAGGTTTTGCTCTTCTATGAGTTCCTTTGATAGCTGGTTACAATAGAAAGTAAAAAATTGACTGACCGTAGGATTCAAAGTCAATTGATGGACGAATTGAGCTCAAAATTGCTAGTTAAAGTTTCAATATGAACGTAGGATTTCAAATTATATGTACAGAAAAATTATTAAAAATAAAAGACTGAATTGTTAACCAATTATTCAAAAAAATTTACACAATTTAGAATGTCCAATTTCTTCAAATCATTCGATTAAAAATCCCTACATTCATACTGAAACAATTAGGCAATACCTATTATAATACTTATATTATACGTATAGAAGAAATTTTTGTTAAAATAATTCGATGAACTTGAATTCGGCCATTTCATTTAGCGATTATTAACGAGACAACCACTAAATGTATATCAATAGCTGCGATATCAATATATATTTGCCATTGTAATATTTGTCATTATAAACTTTTTCTGTTCACTTCACGTAACTGGTTTAACTAATGTCGAAATAATGATAATTTCACATTCAGAAGAACAATAATTAAGTATATTAAAAGACAATAAATGATTACAAAGTTTCTACCAACGATGCAATACTAATTTTCACAATAAATTTAAAACTGCAACCGTTGAACAATGCCGGCGGCGCGTTGTGCACCCGACAATTATTGAGCTCTGCACTTTCAAAATCAAACAAACTCGAAATTATTCTCAATTCTCGTTCGAGTTTCAAGAACTCAAGGAATAACTGGTTAGTAGCGTATAATAATAACTTGTTCTAACCCTTATGCCGAAACTTGCGTAAATTTGTGTTCCTTCCCTCGTCGTCTTACGCCCACGGCACACATATACAAAGACACAAACCGGCTGCAGTCGCAACGAATTAGAATAAGACAAGTCGAGAAATGAGCTGCAGCTTGTGTCGCGTGGCAAAAAGAATGCAGTGGATTTTACACTCGTTGCATCAGCTGCCTGTATATAAGTATAAAGGGAGGAGTCGGCAGCTTACGGCAGCGAATTTTCGAAAAAATTAGACGTTTCGGCTACTTCTTCGTCTCCGTGGGCAGGCCTCGTGAACCACACACGCTCGCGCGCGCGCGCTCGTGTTATTAATGGATTTTACTCGAGGGACACGTGCTGTGTGCTACAAGAGATTATCCGAAGGGATCGGGTAGATAAGTGTCGTCTCGAAGAAAATTGAACAAGTCACTTTTTGTTGCGATGATCTTTTTCAGTATATTCATTGTCTTTTGGGTAATTTTTGCCGCCTGCGTAGACACGACTATTCGAACGTGTTTTTCTTATAAGATATCGTGATTCTGCAAGTTTACTATTAGAACAGGTGAGTAAATTTCAAGGTACAAGGGCGGCGCCATCAAAATTTCGCTCTAGTCTTTGATTAATATTTGCGAGGATATTCAGAAATTATAAGAATCATAAAGATATTGCGGTTTTTCGTAGTGGAGCAACGGGCGAGGGCGGGGGCGGTGGGGGCTGGAGGGGGGGGGGGGTCAAGGTTTTCGCATCTAATAAACGTTGAGTCAGGGTAGACTCGTTAAATTGACAAACAGCAGCTGATCGTCTTGTCCCATACTTTCGAATTTTTTATTTATTACTGAATCCGAAATAAATTGATATAATAAAATCTTAAAGCATAGGTTGATACATATAATAATAGGGTAATGCATAGGTTAATATACATATATAAAAAATCTTATATTTATAAAAATTTGAATACTATGGTACGCGATTGTTTGATTGACAGGTCTATTTCCAATATTCAATTTTGATAATACTATCCATAAAAATAAACTTAGAATATTTTGACAATTTTCTGTAAGAGAAAAGTTGCTAAATGTGAAACGTTTGATACATATATACTATATCATCCAATGATATCATATAAAAATATTAGTTTTTCATATTAGTTTTTTCATAAATGCTCATCAAGCATAATTTCAGCACATAGACATGTTTCTTGATATGAGCCCGGATTATCCAGATACGGTATATTCCATCTTCAATGAATGATTAAATAAGAAAATATTTTATACTAGCATATAAAAATGGAAATAGTTAGATTTCAATGAAATGCAAACAAATATGAAATATAAAAAAATAAGAAGGACGCATTTTGCCTTTAAGACACGGCCATCACAGCAGCTCCTGTTGTGCGTTCAGATGGTGAGGTGTAGATCACGATTCGATGTAAAATTATAATTATTAAAATTTTATGTAAAAACTGATTTGTTATTGCTAAACATTTTTTGCTAAAAGCTTTTATTGCTAAAATTTGTTGTAAGAACAACTGTTTAAAAGCTATATATTACTATATGTATTGTTAATGAGAAAGGCTGCATTTTATTTTATTGTAACTTTTGTTACAATTAATGAGGAATGGTTAGAATTTTATTTATCATACGAACATCGTATTTAATAGTAATTTTATTAAAAAATAAATAAAGCTCACGTTGTTCGAATGAGGAGAAAATGTGTAGTCAAAATTTGTGTAGTGTAAGACGGGATAAATTAAAAAAAAAATGGTTTCAATTTGTAAGTTTAAAAATTTTGCACATTTGATCGTTTTGTCATCGAAACCGCATTAGATATGGTATCTAATGCCGGTCGTGCCTAAGAAATTTGAAATAATTTGTAAAAATTCGGCCTAAACTAATTCCCTAATGCTTTGATCACTTTCGCGTATAAAATGTACGTGGATCATGTCTGTTATTATCTCTTATCGCTGTTTTAATTTTTTGCCGTAAAACCGACCTATTTCTAGTCCTTTTTAATGATATAATTTGATATAATAATGACACATTATCGAAACTAGGGTAAATAATTAGGAAACATTGAGAAACTAAGAAAAAAAAATGATTAGAGAACTAGATTATCTCGTCGCTCTTCCACCGGTATAGTAAAATCAGGCTCTTTTACCGTCGGCATTGCTCGACTGCGGCGTTTTTTCTTTCGACGGCTCTCCGTCATTATGCGTGACCCGCGCAGCTCTGTCATTACCGTGGACTTTATACCGTCCTGCGTAAAATGAGAAGAAAAAAGTTTCCGTCTCGCGGGAGTCTTCTCTTTTACGCGATAATCGTTGATAGGCACTTACGGCCAAGCTTATTTCCTTCGCGTGGTTTCGCTTATTAACGACAACTCCGAAACGACGACGAGGACTGAATCAATCGACCAGGACACGCACAGAGAAAAGATCACTAGTCGGTTGAGACGTGTACTGTTAGCTTAAATTGGTGTAATGACCGATTATATAACCGTCATTAAAACAATTTACTCTGCGTAGACTGTGTATCTGAGTATCTTAGTGATTTATTTCAATATTGATGGAAAACGTAATGTCATAACATCCGTATTCAATGTAAGAAAGTCACTTTGCACGATTAAAACTAGTGCTATTTAAAGTAGTGTTTGTTAATAGTAATCGTGGCTAAGAAAATATTACGACGCGCATTGTCCTGCTCTAGAGTACTAGGAGCACCGCAAGGTGAGATAATAAACGACGTTGTATATCAGCTTCCTAAATAGGTAAGTAATGCCGTTGTAAATTCAAACAATTCGTCAGCAGAACGATAGTCTATAATTAAGTTGGTTAGCCTCCGGTGTCATTTCACCGGTGTCGTTTCATCGGTGCCATTTCAGTCAGCGAACAACATAAGCGAACGGCATAATCGAACGACCCCCGCGGCCAACTTGGCAACTGCACCGTGGCATAATTATTACGGGGCATCGCGTGAGCACAAGCTCCTTTCTCAGATATTCCAAAGCGATGGATCCTTGAAAATTTTCAAATTTTTATCTGCATGATATTTGAACTTCTCGCCGAGCGCTTAATAATGTGCTTGGTTGAATTTTTAACACGCTTGTCATGTTTGTACAGAGTTTACTTTGTGACACGCCTGACCCATGCTGCCGCTATCACGCGACTTTCAGGCTTGAGGGACGATAATTTATTTTCTATCAAATGACATTTATTGTTTGAAATTGTATTTTCGGATTCGGAAATGCGAAACGTACGCGTACCTGAGAGATGCGCGAGTTACAGACGGAATTGACGATTAATACTTTTTCGAGACAGATCGATAAATCGCGTAACAGCGCTTCACACTTTACGATTCCACGCGCGTCTAAAAATAAGCTATTATTCCTATACAAGAAGCAGCGAAACATCGAAGCAGCGCTATTATGTCAAAGGTAACCCGGTTCGGGAAAATTGTCCCTTCAATATCGCTGGATCGAATTCCTCGAAATATGCTACACCCAAACGCATATACATTTCTACAATATATGTGTACATAATGCGAAATACATAATGCGAAATACATAATGCGAAATACATAATGCGAATATACAGCCACTTATTGCACCGTTTTTTCTCACGCAGGGGCTCGGTATATCACGTAGCTACATCGAGCGAGAAAGAGCTATCTTATCCGTGGGATGCAGCGCTGTTCTGTTCTCGTCTCGAGTTCTCACGTCCCACTCAATTGAATGTTTGCAGTTTTCGAAGGCGAGGCTCGGTGAGCGCGCGGTGGTGTTCGCCTGTCGAAAATGACTCTATTGCGCAGAAATCGCCCGGAGCTTGGCCGACTTTGAAGAAGCGAAGAGCGACAAAAATGAAAAACAAAAATGAAACTCCAACACAATTCGTGAGAGTCAATCGAGCGTTGAGCATTTTATGCGTACGTAATACATAGAGGAAAACCTAAAGTAGAACCTAAAGATAAAGCGAGCTATTGTATTATCTTGTTTATAATCGACTTGACGACTTTTTTCCTTCGCACGTAAATGCAGATTAAAGCCCAGAGATTGAGAGCGAATGCACATTTATTTTTCAAGAGAACCTGCTATATCTGCAGTCGTATTTCAAATCTGGAATCACTCGCGTGATCGAGCGATGAGACGCCACACGCTTCGCTCTAATGGCGCGCAATTATATCGTAACCCCTATATCCGCCGCTTGAAATGTGTCGAATTTTTTTTTCCGAGCCTATATATACACGGGTAGATATCTCTTCGCTACCTGTTGTTCGCGTCTCGTTACTTTTTTATTTTTTCATTTTTGCCATAAATGGTTTAAAGCAAATCTTTTAGTCGTTCGTGCAAAAAATATGTATAATCACCGACGTTCCGTAGTGTTTGCTTTGAATAGGACAGCAAGTTTTATCTCAATTTATCGACATGCAACGCTGCACTCTTCTATTTGCAAATTGTTTTCAGAGAATCATCTCTCGATTGTCATTTTTCTTTTTCCGAGCAAAAATAGGTGTTAATCTCTATTGAGTTATTACGAGCAATTATTATACGCTTTATAAGAACAAAATGTAGCGCACATGTTTTTTACAGCTTTAATCCCACACATCTTGCCGATACCGAGTATAGAGAAAATTTTCTGTGGTTTTGTAATTGCTTGACGGCTTTGGTGGGCCACAATGTGTGCGCACCCTTTTGGGCAATTATTTTCAAAGATTACAAGCGCATTTCTTTCTTTTTTCGTCAATCGAGTCACGAGCGTCACGAAAACAAATATACACGCTGCTGTTTTCGCGGAGGTTTCTATGAATAAGACAGTTTATGTACTGACGTTGGAAACGTGTAATGATTGCGGCTACTGTTTCTTGGATTTCCTTCTGAGAACGAAGGGAATAATGATGTCATTAAAATGAATTTTTACTTTCGTAATAACTTCTGCATCTACTGCGTATTCGTTGATAATTATATTGACGGAAAAATCCTCTATACTATATACCATACACTATATACCATATACTATATACTGTATACAAAATAAATGTTAAATATATAGCTTTTAATGACAGGAAGATGGTAACAAGTAACATTCAATGTTAGTTTCTCCAACTGATTACACTAATCAAGTGCGCAACAAAGGGTACAAGATAAATGTCTTCATTATAGCGTGTTACGTCTCAATTTTTACAAGATAATCGTAAGAAAAATGTCAATGAGGACTTCCTGATTAAAAATCAAATAGAAAATATCTTACGAAAATTCTTAACCTACTTAGTGAAATTTGTATAACCGATCGAAATCGGAAACTGATCGTACGCGTACACAAGACTGTCACAATATATACGTAAAATCCCACAAGCTCTTCTGGTAGAAACAAGGGTGAGAATGAAAGAGCAACGACTGTGGGACAGCATATCATCCCCCTACAGCAAACCAAACGGCTAATAATAACGCTCTTAGGCATTTAGTGCGGTTAAAGTCACATACGTATACGCGCGTATACACGCGTATACGTATACATAGACGCGCTTAGTCGCTTCCTTCTTCCACACCTATACGCATACGTATATTCGCAACGTCACGTGACGTTAGGGAGGGGGGACCGGCTTATAGAGCTAGCGGTGCTGGATTACAATGGGATTATACCCGGCATACTCTGCCGCTACCAGATAACGTAGTGTAAGTTGTCGCGAGAGCGGGAGACAGAGAGAGAGAGAGAGAGAGAGAGCGTTAACTCTGTCGTCCGTCTGTCACCCTCTCACTATATACGTATACGTACACATAGCGCTTCGGCAGTTGAATATAATTGGACTCGGGCCGTATCTCTCGAGCCGACTCCATGACAAACGTGTCCAAAGACTTCCATGAACGAACGGTAGATCCGTCGGCTCGATACGAACGTACGAACGTACGAACGTAATTGGATCATTTTCATGGGGAACGAGCCGAATGAAAACCGAATTCGGTGGCGAAAAAATTTCGCTCTCAAAAGGTGTATGGTTGTAATTTAGATTTACAGTTAGGGGGATTGACGGTAACTTCCCATTTGCTTTGTTATTACTTTTTTCCGCGCATCGCGGCGCTTTTCACTTGGCGCGTGTCCGTGGGTATGTCTAGTCTGCCATTCGCGTGCGTTGACAGCTTTTTAATATCGCATTTTGTTAACCAGGCTTTCATAGCTTTTAATTTGTTGGCTTATCGCGCATTCCGGCTTATTTTGAAGGGATTGCCGACACGAGGCTTGTCACAATCAATTAAGCTTCTTTCATATTGATCATTTCGAACCGCTCAAGTTTAAATTTTCTCTGAAAATTGATCTTCATTGATCCGATTCCCAACGCTCGTTGAAACTTGAAAGTCGAAACTTATTTCTGCTCATAATCGACGTTATTAATACAACATTGCACAGTGTGCGTATACTTTTTTCAGTTCAGTGTACAGTCGGTCAAACAGTTTTGACGAAACAAATCTATATTAGATCTATAGACAAGCTGTTTCATTGAACTTTAGTTCAATCGAACTATGGGAACTGCAACGGATCGAAACAAGTTCAGCGAATAAGGAGAAAAATCATCGGAGAAAAAGCATTTCATACATCGGTAGCTTCTTTTAGCTTTGCAGGAGCCGCACGGGCATTCCACCTGAGCGAGTTCGAACGATTTTAATTCCTCGATCGTATACGCAAGACACTCGTCACTCAGTGTCTCTCTTTGTCGTAAGTACATAATCGTGCAAAACTTGATCGTCAGTCCGTGCATTGGAATCGTCAGATAAAAAGCAGTTGCATTAGCAACAAAAATGGCTAAAAATAACCCGCTCAATGACAGCCGAGTCGATTCCCAATTTGAACTTTCTGCTTTTACCGCTTGAAAGTTTTCACATTTAATTAGTTAACCCATCGCACGGATTAATTATCGTCGATAAAACAAAGTACTTTACGTTACAACAGCTGTGACGCACGCGTTATTTATACATCTTCCACTTGGGTGAAAACAAAAAGCTAATCGAATAATGCGTACCGGAGCCATCGGTAAATTTTTCGACAGTCCCAAACTCCGAGGAGGTTTCTTGCAGGAAATATCGCCGTATTATCGTATGCATTTTTTCTTGTCTTCTTCCACGCTGTATACTCCACTCCGCTCCACTCCGCTCCACTCCACTCGACTCTACGGGACTGGATTTAATTGATATCGCCGGGGACTCTCTTATGATAATCGCTAATAAATTTCAATCGTGAGTCCGAGATTTATGAACTTAGTACACTATACCGAGGAATCGTCGGTATAGTGTTTTTTCTTTTTATTGACGACCAATGCGAAAAAGGTATCACATCGGCTTATGCTCATTTTCTGACTTCATTATACAAACGCAAATGGATGTGTAATTGTGTATAGAGTTTCGTCGTATGCAATTCGAGCGATATTTATAAATAGAAAATCGCGTCTGGTTCAGTTTTCCTCGAAAGTATTACTACTTTCCTTTACGTCGCGTTGCCGCAGACTTTAGCGCAGTTCAAGAAACTCAAAGTGAAATTTACATGGCGACTTTCATCAAATATTTCTTGCAGTCGTGCTTTATTATCAGCTTATGTTTTGCCGTATGTATACTCTGTTATTCGAAACTGCATTTGATTTTGACCCATACATTGCGCATGCGTATATTCATTATGAGATATCGGAACTCATCGGATTTCGCGACTTATAACGATGTATTCCGAGATTTTGCGGGTAGCGTAAGAGGTAATTTTCTTCGTTAATGATTTTATTACGGAAGTAGCTTGTTAAGATGCTTTGAACATTTGTGCGAAAATTACACGCTGCTTCAGCTGACTGCATTGGCTAAGAGCGTAACTTCACGGGCGTTCAGGAAGTAGCTGCTATACATCAGCACTGTAGTATAGATAAAATAAAGTAAAAATTATTAAAATTCTCTCTTATAGCATAGGAAACTTTGCAATGAGCTACTTCTTTAGCCAGAATATCTGGCTGTGCGTGAATTCTTCAACTCGCAGTGGTACGTGCAAATTTTTTAATCTTTTAATTATTTTTATCATTATATATTCACGCGCGGTTTGCACATCTGTATCAAGCTGGGATTTTAAAATCATAATTAATGTTTATCCATTAAATTGATATTCATCGATAAATCTTCCTCCAATAAGCGTTAAATATCGAGTTAGGCATAGCTTCGAGGGAAAAACCAGTTGTTTAGGAATTCATTGGCGTATCGAAAATGCTGCTTCTGCTCTACTCCATTGACCTTTCACGTTGATGTATGCATAATTTTATGCTTTTTTTCATACGCACCTGTCATCATAAATAAGTTTAACAGTTCCCTGATCCCTTACACATCCCATCGAGAAGTAGAGAGAGAGAGAGAGAGAGAGGGAGAGAGAGAGTAAGATTTTTGTTTTAAAGCAATTCGCATTCCGAGCTTATTATGCAAATGACGCACAGTTGTAAAAATGCTTTTTTATACGCGGTGAAATTTCGAAAAATCTCATTCGATGTGTGTATTACTCAGGTGTCGATAATTTCTTGCGGCTTTTTCGAGAACGTCATTTTTTTACCTGTATAAGCTCGCCTATATATTATATTATATTCTTATATCGACGATCACACGATCCTTCTTGTAGTAATAATTTCACCGCGACAATTCCTTCAATCGCGTTATCAAGATGCGAAAAGCAAAGGCGGAAGTTTAAATATTAATCCATAAACAAGCCGAATTAACAAATTGAATCACAAGGCACACGTTGTAAAATCTCTTAATGACAAACGTAAACAATTCCAAATGAACAAGTGGCGGAGACATAAAGTCCTTCCCAGCGAAAAAAGTCACTTATCAAATGACAATAACGATGTCGTAAAACCCACCGACTGATTTCACAGCATACTAATCGTAGCGCGAAAATAACTTTATTAGCCGTCTCTGTGAACTAATGATTCCATCTATATATCTACAACGCGCCGTTTCTACCTCCCGTCTATATACATATATATTTTCAAAAAATAAGCAATAATTAGTCGCAGCTAGATCGTGTAGAGCTAATTTTCCTAACGATCGGTCTGAGCCTAAGGGAAAACTAGTCGACCAGTGGACATATACATACGCAAGAAAAGTGCGAAGCAGCAGGGAATTTATGACTCCTAACGACTCCCCGGGCTCACAGTGCGTGACATTGCCGCATCTGCCGAGCCGAACCGAGCGTGAACTCGACGACGAACTGCGCGACTGCTGTGCACTCCTGGTGCTGTTACTGAACGAGCAACGCAGGTGATAAAGTGACTTTTTCTTACGACTTTTCGACTTTTTTTCTCTCCACTTTTCTTTATAGGGAAATTCATTTTTTCCGCTTGATCGATCGTTTATCGATTTCGGTGGATTCCGAGCTTTCATTATTCAATCAACAATATATATATATATATAAAAAAAGAAAGATTGATCGCTGAAAATGATTTACCATGGACTAGAACTAGGAAGTGATTTTTTTCTTTCGACGGCTTGATATTTAACTAGTTTACAAGTAGTCGATTAATTATGTTACTTCGCGGTTTGTCGATATTGAATTGTTTTAGTACATTTATTAATATTAGCAATATCGCAGGGGAGAAATGCAACATAATAATGAGAAAAGCTGATATAAAAATTATTGAAAGCAAATCATCCAATTAATAATTCACCCTTGGCTCTTCGCTCCAAATGGAAATTGAAACGCTCTCTCGCGCTTTTCCTCGTATAATAAACTTCTTCATATCGTCGTGTCGTTGCGGCTGTACTGGCGTGCGCGCATATTCCAATTAGAGGCGCTGGGCTCATTGTGGATACATTCAATTAGCATAACTCACGGTGAGGTCTCTCCTCCGTGAGTCGTATAACGAGACTCGCTGCTGCTGCTGCTGCTGCTGCTGCTGCTCTCAGCAGCATAAGAAGACGTTTGTCCGCATAAAAGAACCTCCGATTCTTAGTCAAAGGAGTATAGAAGGCATGTATAGAACGCATACATAGAACGCATCCGCGATGATGAATGTCGAATTTATGCAGAACGGCTTGCGATAAAAACTTTAAACGAGATACACTTGGTCGATCGGAATATATATTTAGACGATCGGATTTTACGCCCGAAAAACCACTGCGCGACTGTGGGTGGAGATGATTGGGTTCTGCATATGCACGTCCGTGTAGATATATTTCTTTTATATGTGTATACGAGTGCAGAATAAACGTCGACGGTTCATAAATACTAGAGACCAACGCGAGCACCTGGTCATTCGGTAGACGGAGATAAGTGCAATTACGCGCATAAATACGTGCATAAACCCTCGCATAAATCCGCGCATCGGAGAAGCGTGGAAATTTTTTTTTCCTCTCTTCCTTTCTTATCTGACGCGACGTTTAACGTACATATGTGTGCACGTGCATACACGAGCAGACGCGTGTTTTTGCTTTATTCGAGCTCAGTCGTCACACAACAACAAACAATATAATCTCCCTTTTTTCCCCGATGCACAATAATAACAGCATAACACTGTCGTAAAGAATTTTCGAGGACGCCAGTACAACGGAAATAAGCCGAAAGTCCATTTATCCAACTATTATCCGGCAGATATAAAATCCGCGATGTAAAAAAGCCGCGACATCTGCGGCGCTTTTATAACAGCATCGGAGGAAGAGAGACGAGCAAGCGCGAGCTTAACGCGTGAGTGAGTCGTCGCAGCGAAGAGGCTTCGTTATCCGCGCGATGACCGCAGGTTAGCTGTTGTAAAAGAACAGGAGTAGCTTTCGCCGGCAGCGAGTGGTAATTGCGCCGCCTGTGCGTCGGGTTACCAATCACGCGGCGCCTATCCGTGTACATGCGTGTACATGCGTGTACATGCGTGTACATGCGTGTACATGAGTGTAAACTTTCGAATGCGCGTATTCATCTTCACGGACCTTGTGAATTTCGAGCTTTTTCTACTCTTTTAAAGTGCGATCCTGTTAAAATGCGGGGGACCGGCTGTGGAAGAAAAACTTTTTACGCCAAAAGTTTGAATTGTCAATTAGAATCGATTGACGTTATGAAGATAGTTTATATTTTCGATGTCGTTCAATTATTGCCTTTTATTAATAAATTGAAGCGCGACACGGTGACCGCGGTCGGCAACGCACTATAGGACCCGCCTTTTCTGGCCAATGCAATAATTACCGACTATAATAAATGTATTTTATTTTGACGAGCTCAAAGCTGAAAGAGCTCATATAAAGCATATAAACTTTATCAGGTAATGCATTCAAAGGCAACTTTCAATAAAATCTATTAGGTGTATCATAAAGTCTGCGCTGCTGTTAATTAAAGTTGCATTGATACATTTATCGCTTTATGCACCGATAACTTTTTATTATAGCTCATACGGAACGATGTGATTTTTTCGTCGGTAAAGCAACGCATTATCATCGCCGCTAAAATTCTAGATGTTATAAAATTACTTCGCCAATATTTACCACCGCGCGAAAGCATTTTTTCCTTTCTTTCGCATTAGTTCCGGTGCTCGTTTAAAATTCTAAAAAATTCCAAAAAGCGTGATCTAAACGCATTTCTCAAAATTCTTGAATGTTAAAACACTCCTCTCCCCCCTCCCCCCTCCCCAACTCCCCCTGTACTACACAAGTTGTATGGCTCTTTCAAAGCATCTCCCATACGCAATGCATTAATTAAAATTTCAACATCAATTCTTGTTTTCCTTTTGCTTTGGCAACGCACTGATTTCGACTCAACTTTTATGATAAACAGACTCTATTATTAACTAAATCTGCAGCTGCATAGGTCTCGATTAAAATTACGGGTTGCACACGCGAATAATGTGAAATCTCGCGTCTAACGAGAAGTCCTAAAAAAGATCCTCTACTTTTTAATGAGGAGATCGTAAGCTGGCGCCTTCGCTACGACAATAGTCCGTATAAACCAACCGAAAAATCCACGCTCTCTTTTTTATACCGTGAAATGATTTTCGCGAAGCACTCGGCTATTGTCTTTATTACAAGCATCGTAGGGTCGATAAAAAAATTAAGTGGAAACAATTCGCGCTCGTAGCTATAAATAATTTTCGGTACGGATAATTTAATGATCAGTTGTTAAATTTTTTTAATAAATACAAATATTCTAAACTATCGATATATTCTCCATATAAAAAAGCGAACGACTATTCTGTCGTTCTATTCTGTCGTTCTATTCTGTCGTTCGTTTTTATAATTATATTTATCTAACGTATCCTGCGAGCATAAGAAAGTTATTAATTTTCTCCCAAACGGTACTTCGAATATCGCACATTCCAATTCAAACAATTACCTCTCGACGTTGCAGTTACAGCGAAATCCGCGCCCGGAGGCGCCAATGGAGTATGTTTTTTTACGATTCCGGGGCGTGTATCATCGAGCTTACCACTTTATATCTTCGGAACCCGATCTTTTCATACGAAATTCATTAGAACTGGGTCCGAACGAATTTCGTTACCGCCGGTAGTCGAACTCGAGAAAATGAAAAAATGAGAAAAAAATCATAACAAAAAGAAGATGTGTGTATATATACATATATAGGCAGAAGAAGAAGCATCTGTCGGACGCATCAGCGGCAGGTAATAACGTCAGCACGCGCCTGTATCCGATTTCGTCGAGGTTTTATCGCTGCCCTTTCGGAAATCTATATAGGCCTCTAGTGCCGATCGTTTGTCGCTAATTAGACTGAAGAATTAGCCGAAGATATGGGTTCAGATATGGTTCAGATATAGTTCAGGGCGCCGATTCAAATTGTTTTTTCTTTATTCGCAACGTCGGCCGAGTCGAATATAGGGCAAACGATCACGATATTTACATTTATTGATTTTAATAACGGTAATTTATGTGCTGATCTGTTTAAAGGTACAATATCGAAAATAATATGAATTCTCATTGTATACGTATGAAATTTTAATTACATTTACAAAAAAAAAAAATATATATATTTACAATAACATTAATTTAAAAAACTCACACACTTTTAAAATTTAATATAGTAAAAGCTCTGTGGACCAAAGTTAATAAACTTTCTATTTATTTTTCACGTAAGTAAAATCTATCTTAATATTAAAACGCAAATAAACACGTTTGGCACAATTAATTGAAAAACTTGATTTCTTCATTTTATATAAATATATTTATTACATTGACATTGATCGACTGATAAAACAACGTGTATTGATAGTTTGAAAAAATAATTCTTCTTTATGCGATCGATAATTTGAAAACGAAACGGAAAGAGTTAGCGAAAAGTTTGAAACATGTTTTTCTCTCTTGCGTCTTCTGTTACGTATAATTTACATAGGATCAGTGCGTAAATTAAACGTAATCGCAATCTATTCGCGTAACACAATTGAATTTCAGCTAATAAAATCTCGAAAGTTATAACGTTATAACGATCTCGAGAGAAAACGTTATGATATTAATATGTGAATTCATATAAGGATATTAAAAAATATCATTCGAAATACTTGAAGCCAATACAAGCCGAAAAGCGCGGATAATTACATGCATTACCATTTTTAACACATCCACAGACACGTATGCAAAACAGCCTCCCATCCATAAATTACATCTTCATCGGGCCAATACTGCGTCGAGACCCATAATAATTTCCAAAAAAGCACGCAACATCCACAATCAGCAGGTCTTCGTCAGAAACTTCGTTTGCTCCCCTTCTCGCGCGTTTGCAAGCGCGAAACGCTCAATCAATCCTTGCCGCAAAAAACAAGAGCCGCGAAAAGTCCCAACGAGCGACAGAGGCGATTCTTTCCCCTCTTTTTCCATCGTCCGCTGCGTCGATAAACGCTGTTATTTCATTTGTCTGGCGGCGCAATATCGCAATGAACGAAATTTCTCTTTGCCCTTATTTTTACGCGCAGCGATTTCGCACTTTGTGTATAATTGAGGCTCACCCGCTTCGTCTTTACTTTTTTCTGCTTCTTTTTTTTATATTATTTTTTTAACGATATTACACGCAGCCGCGGAGCGACAATATAAAAGAAGTGCGTAGAGGAATCCGGCAACTCCTCCAAATATTTGTATAACACTTTGGCGTTGGATTTCTTCCCTATTATCGACACCTGCTGAAATGAAGTAATTTCATGCAATTATCGTCGTGGACCTTTATTGCGTTACGTGGTTCCGCGAAATATAGCCACCATCGCAGTAACGAAACTCGGGCTTTTCTTGCGGTTCGATTCGACGCTACATTTTTTGGAATTTCGAAGATTTCTGCGAAAAGGATTTAATAGAGTTGTTGGTTATATACACAGACCCGAAAGTATATAGAACGAAGCGTTGCTGCAGTTGGTTTTACGTACACACATATATATGGGTCATTCTCTGACAGTTTGACCGAATAAACAAATTATTTTTTTAAACTAGTTTCAGCTGCAGTATGGCACTGTAATCTATATTCGTGAATTTTTTTACATTTATTTCATCAAGATTTTCAATGTTGCAGTATGCCGAAGCTAGCATTTTTACCAAATTTGGCACTTTAAGCCAATTTTTTTTAAATTCTAACTTCAAAAGAAAGCATTTGTCACTAAAAAAATAAAAGACACTTTTCTTGTAAAACAAGTTAAATTTTACAAATAAAATACTATAAAAACTAAAGTTTAATATTACTTAACAAAAAATTGGTTTGTTCGGTCAAACTGTCAGGGAATGACTCATATATATTATATATAGACTACCCAAAATAGCCACTGCAACTCGTTACATTGCCGAAACGCAAAAAATAGATTAGAGGATTTTTCGGTTGGTTTTGAAATGAAAGGTTTGCGGTGAGAGGACCTTGTAGATTGGGATATTGAAACGACTGTGTGCCAAGCGTAGGTGAAGGTCTAAACTGTATATATATTTTTTTCGTATTTTTACGAGATTTTGATTTACAACTAAGTAATTTTTGCACCTGCGCTTCAAAGTTCACAAATTGAATATGAGAACTGCTGTACATGCTATAGCTCGTTGAGCTTGTGGTTTGTTGTTTTCCTCTGCTTCATTTTTTTTCGTTCACTGCTCACATGCGAAAAACGAGTGTATATAATGTACACGAATCTGGAGATTTAGACTGATTCGGATAATCCCGAGCATTATAAGGTGGGCAAACAATGAGCCTCGTGAAAAGGGGTAACGAGATGTAATTGTACGGTTCTCTTATTGCCTGCTGTCGTGCGCTCTCGGGGTATATTGCTCAAGGACTGATTAGGGTGCATGTTCACTTGGCTTATGGAATTTTCTCTACTTCTTGGACAGAAATTAATACAAGCTAAATGTGTTATTACACCTCGAGCTTTTTGGACATTTAGATTGAGAGAGAAGATTTTTAAGAACAAATGACTAAGTTTGTTCTTTCAAATTTTAATTTTATTTTTATTCTAATATATTAGCATACATAACATGTAATAAATTCGCTTTGCTCGCGATTCACATTTGTTTTATGTACGGTTTAAGACATGATTTTACACTTACTAAATTATTACTGCAATCTTCATTATTACAAAATACTATTTTTTTAAATAATTTACTTCCACATTTTCATTATCCAATAGGGATATGATTTCGAAATTATAAATTATTCGTTGTATGTAGATATGGAACTAGTACAGGAAATCATATTTGAAAGATTCATTCGGTGTAGATGGAAAGGGTTCTCTTGTTCCTTGCGGCTTCGAATCCTCAGTTTTTGAAAGAACGTAAGTATGGAAAGGAAATAAATAAATGTCTGTAGTGTGAATATATTTAGGAGTATAGTTCTAATATACAGTTTTAAATTGACTTAGAGGAGAATATCTATTAAGAGTCCGAATCATAAAAATTAATTCCACATTTATCTTACAATATCACTAAATGCGGTTATCAATTCTGTATATGTAGTTAGCTAAAGGCAGTTATAAAAATTCAATAAAAATGGTATTGACTACTTGGTACTGTAACTATACAAATTCGCTACTATGTATATTCTTTCATACAGTTTTTACAGCATAAATCTGAAAATTGATGAAACCGATAAATGATGAGTTGAGACTAAATCTAGCGGTAACTCTTCCAAGCTCTCATTTTGGAATGAAAGCAAGGATTTGAAATTGAATGAACAGAACAATTGTGTAAAATGAAAAACTTAGCTATGCTTTATACTCTCAATGAATAAATGTAAAAAAATGTGTTATTTAATCTCCGTTTATTTATTCGGAATAATAATTTTACCAAAAATTCCATTTTCAATTTCTAATCTGAGAAAATTCTAATTTAAAATTCACTCATATTCCACCTCAGATCTAAAACTCCAATCCAATGTAACCGATCATAAAAACGTTTCAAACAAAGAAGCTTCTTCTTCATTCGAATCACATCGCATAGTCATCATCGCACCAATGCCACACGCGCAATACTTCCATACAAATATTTACCCTTCCGGATAACGTCGCTTCGCTCTCATAAATCAAAATCCCTTCTATACCTATATATATAGATACGTACAAAGACTTCCCCGTGCGCATGCATACATACGCATATCCCCATTTCTCACCCCGACGACCCGCGAAAATGGAGCAGCGCGAGTATATCGTCGTTCGTCGCGCGCATGACGAAAGAGAGTGCGCGAGAGAGAGAGAGAGAGAGAGAGAGAGCGGGGGCGTCAGCGGAGCTCATCCTTCCTGGGCGTAGCCGAGTCGAGTTACGGAGCCAATGGCACGCGACCGAGCAACGACGAGTGGCCAGTGGCGAGACGGGATGTTATCGCTTCGGTGGTAGACTGGACCGATCGATCGTCGCGGTAAGAGTAACTTCCTTTTCACGCTGTCTCGAGTGGGAAAAGCTCGGGGTGGTGGCAGAGAAAACCGAGAAGGGATGCGCGCAAGCGCACGACTCTATTTCGATGTAACGCAACCGATGTGCTTCGATGGAGATGGCTGCTGAACACTCATTGGATAATGTGCGAGGGATATTTTTTTTTATTTTCTATCGGTTGTTGATAGCGATCAAGATGTGGATCTTTTAATTGCCAGTTTTGGCGCAATTTTTAAACTTTTAATTTTTAAACTATGATTCGATTGATTATTGCCACGAGAACGTGACAAAAACACGGCAAATGTACAATTTTGTAAGTATGAACCTTCGGGTACGCATCGCCAATAAATCACTTCTATAAAAACGCCGGAAAAAATCCCCTTTAATTCCCGATTGTATATGTAATATATATATAAGGAACATTTGGTTATACGAGAACGACTTAGTCAAGGCGATGATCCATGAAGTATCGCAACCTGTCCGCAGCTTCTGCCCGATGTCGTTACCACACAATTACTCTACAGGGGGTTGTTACAAGGGCCCCGACGGTTCGAACCCCGTGTTTATTTGTCATTCGACACCCAATCCATTAAAGCTGTGTTGCGGATATTGCTAGTGCCGACAGAAAAGTGACTCCATCCGGTAACTTTTGGTTGACAAATTTTTATTGGACGGATGCTGGGGTTGAAGATTTTTGAGAAAATTAATGGTTTTTTTTTTATACAAGGTAACGCTCCAGTTACTTGCACAGCTATTGGCACCGTCTATCTTATTTTTTGACCATCTAATTCAAATATAAATTAAAAAAATATCATTATTAGTATTATGCTAAGTCATGTAAGTGATTTTTCAACAGTTATACCTTTTATCATTTCTATTCATTTTTATTAGAATAACTATTTTATAATACTGCGTATGTTTTATAGCAGTATTATAAGAATTAAAATTTTATCAGATATTTACATTAAATTGTCATCTTCGGATTAAACGTTACAACCGATTAAATATTCATCCAAAAGCATTACCAATTACAAAGACGCATATCAATGTTTCAATCTCAGTGTGATAAGGTTATGGCTGAAAAAAAGTTATAGAATTAATTAATGTCGCGTGTGTATCGCGGGTGAACAAGTGCAGCTGCGTCCATGATGCAAATTGCTAGGACATTTCGTAAGATTGGATCTGCTCACAGGTATAACGCCAAAATTGTTCTTCTCCTCGAGGCTCAAATACAACAGAGACTATAAAAACGAAATCAAAAGTCACTTCAACGTTGGAAAGAAGTTTTTTCCTTGCCTTCTACGCTAACTTCTTTCAGCTACAGGTCATTATAATGTGCTTCTATATTATTTTTTTCTTATCCCATACACACATGGACTGTACTTCAAACTACGTTTGTATGTATTCCGAAGATTAATCGTATCGTACACGTATGTAGAAACACACACACACACACACACACACACACGCATATTTATATAATTTATTCAAACGTGCATGAATAATCTTGAAGTATAAACCGTGCGTGTATACGCGATATTGTCGAATAATAAATCGCTGTCAAGTGCATATGATATTCAAAGTAAAAAGACAAAACTTCGCATATAAACAAAATGTTCCTTGCCAGAGAAGTTATCATCTGTACATATCGTCGAGTCTTACATACACATACTCGTAAAAAAGACAAAATCACCGACTCTCATCGTCGCAAACAATAACGAGTATTATTCTTTAAAAAATACATTTTTTCTCACAAGCAGCGGTAAAAATAAAAAATCAAACGAAACACGCGACTCCCCCTCTTCTCTCGATGCAAAAGAAAAAAAATCCTCCTCCGCGCAAAAACTCTCTATCGTCATCAAGAAATCTCTCTGTCTGTCTCTCTCTCTCTCTCTCTCTCTCTCTCGTTTGTCCTCCCAAAAAATCAAGATCTTCGTCCGTCCAGCAAGATGCAGCATGTGTCGTCTCTTCCGTCTCCTCCTCCTCTTCTTCTCCTCTCCTTTGCGGCTAGAGAAAACAGGCGGCGGCGGTGCGTTGCGTGTGCGCCGCGCGCCCGGGGGCCGAACCTGCCTGGCCGGCCAGGCACACGCTCTGCTTCTCTTCAGACACGTCGTATCCCTCGCGTGGACAGCATCGCGCTTACCGCTTCTCTTCTCTTTCTCTCATTCGCTCTTTCGATCTTTCTCATCTTCAAACCAACAACTATATACATATATAAAGCTCTGTGTGTGTGTCCATATACGCATGAACTTCAGTGATTATGAGTAGAAGAAGAATATAAGGAAATACAGTGATTTCTTCGGTTGAACCTTAAATACACATGTATGTGAAGATATGAGTGACGATACGCATTGACTAGTGCGGTGATAATTGGAAACCGGTGTTCGGATGATCCTGATATTTTCACAGGTGAGTTCGATGTGTGTCTATGAGCGTTTATTATACATATATATATATATATATGCTCAATCGGAAAGCTTTGTCGAGTTAAAGCTCGTGGCGTAAGGAGATCTATATATGCATACGCGATATTAAAGGTTCTCATATAAAACACAAAGTTCCACGAGCAGAGGGGGTGCTTTGAGCGCACGCTATCGCTTCATTTAAAATGCAAATTTTTTTTCTCTCTCTGTCCGACGAGTGGCGCGTGAATAACCACCGCAACACTACTGCGGCCCGGATTATTCCAATTACCCTCGAAGAGCGTAAGCTCAGTGTCGTGTCGACCACGTTGACGTCGCGCCGCGCGATCTTTCCCCGTCTGGCTTATAACCGTGGAACTAGAGACTGTTGGAAATATTTTTTATAAAAATATATATGCCCATACGTAAGGCCTTTTTCTTAGGCTAACTTGACTTTTCGCGCAGCTATGCGTCGGTGCGGAAGCGACGAGAACGAGTAAGATTATACTTCAGCTTTTTACACACACACACACACATGTATATGTATACAACGATTTTCGAGAATGAGTCGAGTTAATTTACATTGTATTTCGCTATATGTAAAGTCAGCGGGATATAAATTCTACAAATCCAGTGCTTCTTCCTCGTGTGCATCCTAATTTAATTAACAGCTAGGCAAAATATAATACGCGCTTATACGCGTTATGATAATACCGAGCGAAAGATCGATTAAGATTGCATCGGCGCAAGTTCAACGAATACGAATTTCCACACAAGTATATATGTATATATAGGTATATACCCAGAGTCGAAGACGATATTGCCGATGCCGTCGTGGATAAGCTGAGAGCGCGCGAGCTTATTTCTTCGGCGACAAAATTTTATTAAGTGCGCTAAGCCGAGCGATGCCCTTACGGTGTTGCGGATACAAAAATCGCTCGCAATCGGCAGAACGATCGGTATAACGCGTATATATTAAGTAACGCTGGAATTTTCATTTTTTCATATCACGAGGTAAATCGTACTTTAAGAAGACTTACCAGCGTAAAGGAAGATAGGATTTCAGTGTATTAAAATTGTTACGCGTTAATATAATACTAGGATTTCGATCGGCAATTCGAATTCATCGATACCGATTTTTAGACCCCGAAAACATTTTTCAAGTAACACATAGAAGAAGAGGAAAGAAATAAAAAAAAAAATAGGTGAAACTCAAGGCACGAAAATTTGAATTATATCACGAAACTTATCGGTACAAGAAAACATAATATATTCAGATTTTTATAGCCAGCGGCCGTAGCGTATCGGAGCGGATCCTCGACTCACACAGCCCTTACGGCGTTGGCTCTTAATGAATAAACAAAAACTAGATTTTTCGCTCACGGCGTCACACACAAACACGCGCCCATACCATATAGGTATATAGATATATGAAAGCGTGACCTTAACGCTGTTGACGATGTGCCCTTTTCTTTTTGCCCCCGCTGTGCAACTATTGCTCTCTTAAATAGAGAGTGAGAGAGCGAGAGAGGAAGAAAAAAAAGAAATTTTCTGTGTATAACGATGACGTTTACTACCTCACTGGTGACCGTATACACGTTTAATGGCGGCGCTTGCGGGCAGTTTCGTCTTCGACGTCTTAATTACACGCGTAGCTTGAAAATCTCTCTCTCTCTCTCTCTCTCTCTCTCTCTCTCTCTCTCTCTCTCTCTCTCTTTCTCTTTCTCTCTGTGTACAGGGACGACTATTTAAAAAAAAAATAACTGCGCATATACACACTCACAGGCGGTTATCGATCAAAAGAGACTCCCGATTATCCCACGAGCGACAATTAACGACGCGCCGGCAAAAAATAAAGTAAACGTCTTTTATCTATATATATAGATATAAGTTCGTTTAAGGCGCTACTGCTGCGCGAACTTGATAAACGGAGAGAGTAGGGATAGCCGAAAGAAACGAACGCGCGCGAGCTATACGTTCGGGAATGCTGCGCTTAATTGTACATACCTGCCGGAGGTAGATATGTGCGCGCGGGATTTTTCGAGACTGAGCGAGAGCTTACAGGGACAAAACACGCGGAACGTCGCGCGCGACGTCGACGACGATCGACGACGACATCGTCGGTGGATGGAGATGTCCTTCTTCTTGACTGCAGCAGGTCTGTTCACTTCTTAGACTGAAGGTTGTGAAAATTTGTTAAATTTACAGTGTCGTTTGTCTCAAAGTCGGAGTATTTTTATTTCTGGAATTTGTTTGAAAGGGATAAAATTCAAGTAAATAGTTGCCGATAAATACATTCGCATGGTTCACGACAACAAATAGTTGTAACATCATTTCTCTGTTTTATGCCTTATATTAATAATTTTATATATATTGTATATTATGAATATATTTATATAGATAATCCCTAAGTCGCACATAGACACAGTAATACCATACAACATTGTACACAACATTTTAATCAGAAATCAGAAATCGAGTTTATTAAAATGTAGTTTTGATTATGCAAAACTCAATGCACCTATTATATTTCAAAGCCATATTTCAGCAATAAGAACAACTATTATTGAGAATTCAGAATTTTAAAATATATAAGATGATTTCTTTTGAAAAAGCGTGAAGTTCTGAATGTGATGTTTTAATCAAAAATGGTTAAAATTATTGATTTTATATAACTTATAACTTTAGTAATAAATACACCAAAATTTAACCAATTTCTGTGCACGATTTATGTGACGAACAATATATTCGGTATAGTATACAAAGAAAACAGTGTGCACCTTTTGAAGTGAATAATTTGTTAAATATTAATTGCTTATAAAATCTGCGTGTACGCAGTTACAAAATCTGTATGAGAAAATAAATTATTACTTTTATTAAAATAATTATCATTTTGAACGATAAAAAGTATCTAAACTTTTATAAAAGTTTTCCAACGAAATAGTACCATACACTTAAATAAACCAGAATCCAGTTAAATAACATTTTCCCTCTCCGTATCAAGATTATTTCCATTCACTTCAAAAATAGCAGTTTCTATCCGTGTAATACTTACTGATTCAAAGTAAATTCTACAGAGAATAAAAAGTAAAATATTCAAGCCTCTAATCCCCCGCGCTTCTCTTTACTTAATCCATCGTACCCGTAAAACTATTTTCCCGCAAAGCAAAGTGCATATCTTTTCAAAAAAGAAACTACACACTTCTCTAGTAACGTAACGACCTCGAGCGTCGCGAAAAACAAAGGGCGCGAGCATAAAAATCGACCACGCGAAAAGTTAAAAAGTGAAAAAATCACTAAGTATATATACATGTGTACATACGTGTATATAGAGCGCAGAGGAGCTTTACGCCGCAAGAGAAAAAAAACAAAAGTGTATATATGCACACTCACCGAAAGAAAAATACGCGTGTCCTGCATCGCACATTGCGCGCACAGAGAATACCGTTCCAAGAGAGTTGGAGGTCGCGTAATGTGTAATAATTAAATCAGATTAGCTTTAGCAGCAAAGGGGCCGCTCGCGATACACATACATATTCCTATCGCGAGTTTAAGCAAGGGTGGCCTGAATCACTGTTCACGTGTATATGTGTTTCGGCCATTAAGACGCGCGTGTAGACGCGAACGCCGGGAAAAGAAAGCGCAACCAGGGGGTGCGCTTCGGTAATCGCGCATTAATTTGCATCACTAAGTACACGCCACGCTTTAGCTCTACATATACGAATCCTGTACATACACACACACACACACACACACATATATATATATACACAAGGCGTTCATATATATAGATGCTTTCTTGGTTCTTGTTGCTCGAAGCTTTTTCTCCAACATATACTAGCTGCGATTTTCTCGGCGCGATTGTCTAGGCGGCGAGCTTTCGAGAGTCACTTCGTGATGGCCGAGCGAGAGATTCGTGGCTTCTCGAATAACGCATTGAAATGCACGTAGGTTTATTAATTATTTTTAGGTTATGGATAATTATGATTTAACTTATTTTCTTCGGCTCGCGTTTTATTTTTCATTTCGTATTAGAGCACTGTAACGGCAGAGAAACAATTTGTTGCTAAACGTAATTTCACGTGGCAAGAATGTCAACGATATATATTTATCAACAGTGGGCGCAAGTAAGTTTTCTTTAAAAAGGCAGCTGTCGATCTTTGTTAATTTTTGAGGTTAGGTAACTACGATGAGGTCAAGCTACTTAGCGAAAAGAAAGCAATATGTAAATCCCCAATGCGGACTGTATACTATTTTTAAATTAAAATACTAAAATCTAAATGCCGCTGCTTATACACTCTACGAAGCAAGTATCACTTTAATTTCTTGTCCAAGCATTAATCGCCTCTCTTTGGCCATTAATCATTTCGTATACGCGCTCCACACAATATCAAGATAATTAATACCACTTTTACGCTCACCGAAACCCGCGTGAATATCATTTCCAAAATACATTCGCTCACATATATAACATATATATAGTCGCGTAAATAAATCAAGCGGAACGACGAGTCCGAGTACACATATACATAAGCATATAATAAATACAAACGGTTTTATACCAGCCGTATAATACAACAAATCCGGAATACGAAATCCTAACAGCCGTTTAAGTGCTTATAAAGTCCCGAATGTTTCGCGAGCTTCTGCGTGGTATATCATCGGTCGTTTGCATCGTGAATGTAGAAGCACTATACACACACGCACGCACACAAACACAAAGACTAAAAATTTAACTGAAGAAATCAACGGGATTCGAAGAAAAGCCTTTATATCCTTTTGAGTTCTTACTCTTTGGAAGGAAAAAAATGTCTCGAGTCACGGTCGTGCTTAGGCGTAACACACTTTACCGGCCTTTTCGCGCTTATCGTCCTTCGGTTGCATATATTTAAGGGTTGCCATGTCAAGTGCCAAGCGCGCCCTTTTTGAATACATTTAAATTCATTAGCGTGAGCAACGAGAATATTGTTCGGGTCGATGTCGACGGGCAAAAAGCTCGAGCATTAGATTTTCGTTATATTAATGCCTATATAACCATAACGCGATTACGTATCTCTCCTCGTTTTCCGACTCTGACTCGTGAATATTAATGACTTCGGAAGAATGTATAAACTTGCTTTTAATATACATATATATATAAGTCTATACACAGGTATATCATTCCATATAATGAATAATTTCGATCTTTTTTTTACCTTTCAGTCGGACACTTGGAAGCTGTCGTCAAGATGCCGCATACAGGTGAGTTGCTTATTTTATTATGCAGTTCTGTCGCGATTCTGTGACGTGCTTTTGAGCGAATTATGCTGATTCTCTTGATAATAGACTAACTACTACCAACAAATGAACTTGTATCTGCGATCGTGAAAACATCACGTGAAATACAAATGTTTAAAACGCCGTTGCGTGAATTTCGTTCTTCTCGTCCGTTACATAACCACATGCAAAGCAGAAGGAAAAAAATCGCTCGATAAGACTCAAAGTGCCGATCGAAGTCGAAAATGGAGGGGCTAATCATTATCGCGCTTAATCGATCCGTCGACATTACGTACAGATATACAAGACACGAAAAATCGTCATCGTCATCGATCGCTACCGTATAACCTCTTCTATCTCTCTCTCTCTCCGATTCCGCGTCGGCAAGATCAAAAGCCCAGACTCGTCGTCCGCCGAAATGACCGTCCGGTAGTAAAAATCAGCTTCTCCGTATATAGTATACATCTCGCTTATATATTTTTTTTACCTTTTCATATACACACGCATGGCCTATGGGTATAAAGCACGGCTGAGTTACGATTTAGAAGCGGCGCATTTCGAGACGGTAATTAACGGAGAATTTTATATGCGCCGCTATAATACGGTAGAGAGAGAGAGAGAGAGATGAGGTGGTATTCTAGGATATATAGCCTCTTGTAAATGCAGACTTTTCGGCCACTCGTTTCAGAGGATAAACGAGAAACTTTTCCGATCCAATCATCGTAAAACGATGCGCGGATTCCTCTTGCCTTCGCGAAATTCAATAATAATATATAAGCTTATTATTATATTATTCAATTCTTAAGAGCATTAAAAAAATGAGTGAGAGAGAAATGTAGCACGAATTTCGCGTGAAATTGAATGCGCGATGCATTTTTTTAAAAGCCATAGTGTTTTCACACGTCCTCGAGAGATCAGTGTACATCCGGATATGTCCGGTTGCTAAATACAGGTATATGTACACATAGGTGGTCTTTGCTAACGCGTGAACAAATTTCTTGATCAATTTTATAATCGGAATTCTTGGAAACGAACTTTGTATGCTTACGCGCATGAATTTCATTTAATGCTATAGTATTATTACAAAGTTACCTACATTTTTTTCTAGGTGAATATTTTAATATTCAGTCATCGATAAGTGAAAATTTCACTTTGGTTCAAAAATTTGTTTGCAGGATTACATTGCAATAATTCTGTGTAATTTAAAATCAATTTTTAAATTGAATGGCAATATGCTGTGAACATAATATAATGTTTTAGATATAGGCACTTTCTAAATACAATCATATCAATGTACTAAACTAAAAAATTAGTTAGTAATAAAGTGTATATCTTAATGTTAATATCAATGCAAGTTTTGTAAAATTTTACGTACTCTGGCATGATTTCTTCTAGTGAAGTAATTTATTATCATCTACTATTCCTAATATAAGTAAATTAAATAATATTTCTCGTGTAATCATACCAATTGTCAAGTGTAACCGAAATTCTCATCAACTTTCGTGTTACTTTAAACAGTGGAAACTTAGAGCATAACGATATTCTCACCATATCTTCTTACAATCCGAAATTCATATACCCAAAGACATCTAGTCGAAATTACAATGAAGGATCATTCAGTCTTCTGCAAATAATAATCAAGATGAAATAAGACGATTTGCTTAAAGTAGTGGATGATGCACATGTACAATGCGATGAGAATGAAGGGACAGGTGCCTGGGTTAAATGGACAAAAGAGCCGATAACGATCGAGGATTGTGTTCCCCTTGTGTATTAGCTCGCTAATTTTGTGTAGCATATATATATATGTGTGTGTATATATATAGATGCAATGCACACATGTACGTGTGTGTATGGTTTATCGCGCAGCCGTTTTGCCGGCATTAGGCTCGAAATATGAGATCGACCATGTTCTCCAGTTTGTATTGATTAGTTTTTTTTTTATTTTTAAGCAACCTCACACTCCGAAGTTGCGATACTCGATTAGATCTTTTTTATAACACAGCAATTGTAATGTCGATGGAAATAATGGAAAATAATATGTAACGCATACAGATCTCGGAGAAACTCTGTATACATATATGTATTGTATGTATACTTATACACACTGTATACCTTTCATGGGCAGATGCGATCTTTCGGATTTTTTTGTCGTAATGATAATTTAGACCCGAGTTCAGTGCGATTTCACGCGGAGAACTATAAAGGGAAAAAAATATTAGATCGCCACGGGATATAATTCGTCATAGCTGTGCGTACGATCATTTGATGCACTCGCGTGTCGCCGGATATGCATGCGAGAAAAGGGATTTTTTTTCGAGAGAGAAAAATGATAGGTAGAAGAGCGTCATTTAATTGAAAGAAGCAGAGTTGGATGTATAATGCGAATTTTTTACAGAAATTTCAGATCGTCTTCGTGTGTCTGATGGATCGAAATTTTTTGTAAACGAAGATACGAAAAAGTTTGAAACATTGTCCTTAGTATATAAGCTATTCGTGATTTCTATCTCGAAGTAGTTTACCAAGCACACGCAAAAAATAATTCACGATTTTTCGAATAAAAATTCCGTTGAAAATCATATCGATATAAACAAATCAATTTGCTAATAAAATATACTAAATCGTCGTTACACAAATATCTCATCCTCCAACGCATATAATAAAATCCAACGTTATCGCGGTGAAAAATTTCACGAAATCCCGCGTAACACTTACCGGTAAAGTCTTGCCGATGAGAAAAACACGGGACAAAATTGAATTAAGTGGCGTTAATCCAAAAATTACAGAAATTCAATCGTTCCATCCCGAAAAACGAGTCCAAAAATGTCAGGATGCTACTTATATATATATATGTCGGTTGGCTCTGATCACCTCCGCGAGACCAGCATATTTTCGGCGACGAGTAATTGAGTTAATGACGTTATTAGCGACGCCGGACGGATAATTAGCCGCGCAGGCCTATACGCGAAGGCGCGCGTGGCTCTGGATTTATAAGGCGAAAAAGGGCCGACGCAAAGTTATACCGGTGGTCATTAACGGCTGTATAAACGCGACGCAATAAGTCAGAGGAAATTCTCTTCTCCGGTATATATACGATGCAACCGGCGCACACCGTTAACCGAGATTCGGTTGGACAGGATCGTTAAAAAATTACTTTTTTTCGTTGATTGATTTTGTGAATTTTTGTTTTTTGCTATTTGCCGACTGGAATTGATGAATAAGAATGAAATTTATCGATTGTTTTCAAAGGAAATTAACTCATTTGGGGTGGTAATGACAACACTGTTATTAGGAATGAGATGTGTAGTGTTTTTTCAAAAAAACTTCATATATTCTTATTAATAGTATTACAGTTATGTAATTTGTTTCCGTTATTTTCTTAAATAAAATATAAGTTATATGTTCTTATTCTTTATGATAGCTACATCAAGCCTGTCTTCAAAGTATATTTTCGTATTTTAGAATTTTAATAGAAACACTACACATTTTTGCCCCTGAGGACTTTTAAATTGAATAGATTTTATTAGAATTAATTAATTTGATTTGAAATTTACATTTTTAGACTTTGCCAAATAAAATCTTCAAATCTTATCGGAACGATCCATTAAAATCGTTTATTTTTCCTGTTTTAATGATTGATGAATTCAAAATATTTTTGTTTTTAGGAAATTGTAGTAAAGCTCCCTAATTTTTTAATAATAAGCAGCTGAATAACTCCCAAATAATAGATCCATGCAAAACAAATTGAACAGCTTATTACATTTTTTCTCAAAAAGTATAGGTTTTGCTTAAAATTTTCTATGAAAAAAAAAATCTTATAATAAAATAGAATTTTCAATAATAGATCTCGTGGTTCAATCGAATATTTCAAACGTAACTATGTTCTCATTTAAAAAAAAGATTAATCTTATATAATGAAGAACTGTGTAGTGAAAGAAACGCTATTATTTCATTGGTATTAAAAATACCGATACCAATGGGTCGTTGTTAATTTATACGAAAAGAATTTATGTTGAAATTATGAGTACACTAAACAAATAAACATTCATTCGAGTCACTGGAATAATATTAAATAGTACGTTTAATAAATAAAATAACGGTTATCATTTCATCAAAATATTTTATGGCAAAATAACCAGATTTTCTTCAGAATTAACAGTATCATTTCATTCGCGAGTACAGTAATATTTGACCGCAATATCTCTCGCAATCTTCATTAAATATAAACGAAAAAAATAATACATATATAAATGCAACATCTTTTATCGTCCATCACTGACCATCGCCTTGCCTATAATACAGCTTACTAAATTCCTGTACACATCTCTCCCATTAAACGTAACACTCTTTCTCACTCGTACTCGTGAACAAAAGGCATTCCACCTCGACCTAAGAAATATAAAAGCCCATCGAATTTCGCTCTCTCTCTCTCTCTCTCTCTCTCTCTCTGACTCTTTCGAAACTATATCCCACTAGAGAAAAGAAGAAGAGATGCCTCCCGCTTGACTCGAGATTCGACTCGGCGCTTTAGCATCGGTTGCTAATTATCGGACGTATAGCCTTTGACATTTTAGTACTAAAGCTCGTAATAGGTTCGGCAGGTGAAAAGCTCGTAAAGAGGCTTAAGTTTCTCTGGAAGCAATTTCGCTCTGTATATAATATAGAAACGACGCGTGCGCGAACTAATTGCACGTTTTACTAGATAGAGAAACATATCACAGGAGAGACATCTCTTGGACATCATTAGACCGTTGGGGACACCTGCTGCTAATACTACCGAGTTCTAATGTTTAGCTTTCCTCTTCTTCTTTATATATATATATATATAAGCTAGCTCGTTGTTGGGGCTTGTATCGAGAGGTGAGGGCAATTAACGGATTTTTTTATTATTCTTCATCGACATCGTGCGTGTAATGCGCGTGCAGACTGTCTATCGGATATTAAATTGATTTTTATACTTGGGTTTTGCCTGGTTTTTTTTAAGACGTTCCGGCTAAAGAGCCGCCTGCGATTCAGGTTAATTACAATAAATTTGAATTTTTACAGTGACAGATTCGCGGCTGTTATTGAAGGGGGCGATTCGTCGACATTTAAGGAGAAAAATGTGGGTTATGGGTGCTTCTTCTTTTTCAAGCCGGATTTCCAATCATTTTTTTGCACTGCAGTGGCGAAGAAATATAATATATATCCGTATATAATCAATTTTTTATTGATAGAAATGGAATTTAAACTGCTTTATAACACATGAAAAGATAATAATCCTAATTTCATTGGTAAATTAAAGTTGTTAAATATCTATACGTAAAATTCTATTAAATTTACATTCAATTTAGCAAATGCTAAATCATACAACAAATTTAAAGTCGAAGAACATGTTCGGTCAACAGGTCGCTGATTAAATACAATTTTAATTCTCTAATTAGTTCGTGAACATTTAGAAAACTGAGCTGCATACAAAATAAAATAGTTTTGAATGATCTTTAAGATGAAATCCATTTAGATTCAATGCTCTAGCGCTAAGTCAAATTAAACTCAATAACGCAACTTTATTAACCGATATTAACCAATGAAAAACGTGATTAGCATTCACTATAACGCACGTTTCATATTAATAACTCTGAAATTAGCTATGCCATCGTTTAATTGGCACTTCAAACAAGTAATATGCTAAAATAGGAGCATTAATGTTTAAATGTATCCATAATATGTCCTTTTCAATAGAATCAATCGATATCAATGCGAAATTTTCATTCATCATTGAAGTCGGTACTTATTGACACAAACATATTGATCGAGACTATTACTATTTGATTTAAAAGATCAATTTTGTCAGTGAAAGAAATATAATTCGCCTTAAGAATATATAAAAGAAACTATCGTCTTATCACTCACTAACCGTTAAACCATTACACCGTAATATTTACCCAATATACTTTTCGCCTCGCGTTTCATCCTCTCAACACTTCGCCGCAACGATAAGACAAACCCAAATTCCCTTCATATAACAACGCACGTAGACGTGCATATATATATATACATATATAGAAGCGTGTACCCCTCTCATGACAGTAAAAACCCGTAACTTTAAACACAGCACACGCGATAACTCGTCGAAATTACCCAACGCGTAAAAATCCATATAATACGTTTTTAACCAATTGCAAGCAACGCGCCGACCGTAGTAGATTGCGAGTATGAAAAAAACGTGACTACAAAACGCGCGCGCGAACACGTGAAGAAAATTTTCGAGCGGAATGGGCCCCGAGATTTTCAAGGTAATGTTCTCGCTTGCTCGCCGAGAACGAGGAAGTGCGCAGAAAGACTTCGAGATTAATTTGAGCTCATACGAGAGAGTGTGAGAGAAAGAGAGAAGAGAGAGAAGAGAGTGTCGCGTTATTACGGGGATAGAAAATTAGGTTTATTGATTGTAAAGCTGCGTTTCGCCGCTAATTGACGATAAATTATAGCCCGACGAAGCGCCGTAAATATCGTGTAAACTACTGCGCTTGTGTTGCCGGTGCAACTTCCTCGATTGGAATTATACGTGAAAGAAAGATAGATGAAAAAAATGATTATAAATATGTGTGCATGTATGTATATATATATATATATATATATATATACATATATATTATTAAAAAGTTGTTTTATTTTCTTCATTTATGTAACTGTTTACGTTTGCAGGTCAAGCCGGAGTTAATCAATTGGGCGGAGTCTTCGTGAACGGTCGTCCGCTACCTGACTGTGTGAGGCAAAAAATCGTTCAACTTGCACTCATGGGAGTAAGGCCTTGCGATATATCTCGGCAGTTACTCGTTTCGCACGGATGTGTATCTAAGATACTCACGAGATTCTATGAGACTGGTAGTATAAGGCCTGGTAGCATCGGCGGCAGTAAGACAAAGGTATGGCCGAAAGCCCATTTTATTTCCGTTTATAGATTCGTTTTCGCTTTTTTCTTCTTCTTATTTACTTACTTTTTTTCTCGAGCATGCTTCTGGTCTTATTTACGCGTATCTTGATGCTCGTCATTGGCTTTCACTTATAAGTACAGTTCTATTTCATTAGAGTTACACCTTTTGTTGGTAAACCATGATGCTTTACGATATTATTATTAGATTCTGATATAGGGCCCTGCAAGCTCGCGATACAAAAAACAGACCATCGATTGATATTGAGTTGGTACTTGCCGCATCCATACCACAGGAGTTCGCTAAATCACGGTGAATCTTTTCACTAGGGGTGGGTTACGTTACAGTTCATGTATTTGACATTATTTAACGTCTGAGACGTAGTATCCAAGACGCAGTGCAATCGAAGCTTAACGGAAAATCTGATTAAATTTCATCGGCATTACCCTATCAACACATGATCATAGCAGAAACTGAGTAAATCGACGAAAAACGGGACATAAGTCGGTGCCCAAATATCGAAAATTTCCCACCGAGGGCACATCAACAGGACATGTTTCTCCGGTTCCTAGGTGCCTTCCAAGTAAAACCAGCCATTTCTACATTCATTTTAGTTTTCCACTCGGTTTTTTGGTGGCCGAAAACGAACAAAAAATTGAAAAATTTTGTTCAGTCTGTGGATTTTGCCAATTTGTAAAGAGTGCATCGTTATAATGCTAATTGGAAATATACAGTTGGAAGAAGCACTGCAAATTTGAAGAAAAATTTTAATCATTTCTTAATCATTTATTTCACATAGTTTTAAATTTCATTTCATTGCTTAAATATCGAGATATAAGTACATGAAGAAAAAAATTTGTTCTCTTTTGTAATCTTGTATAAGGCCAAGTTTAGAACAGAATCCAATAATTATTATATACAAAGAAAGATAAACTATTCGCCTTTCTTTTAAAAATCGTTAAAAAATACCAGTCTAGTCAAAACTGTTTGGGATGTAGCTTAGTGTAAATAGTATCAATAATTATTAGATTCTCTTGTAAACTTGGCCTTTTTAAAAGGCCGTTTGAAAGCAGAGTTGTTTTGCAAATTTCGTTAAAACCGCGTGATTTCAGATGTTTTTCAAGCGCTTATATTTTAAACTTTTTTTTTAAACCGATAGAGCTTTCTTGATGATTTTTTTTTGTGATATATATTTATAATGGTATTAAAGATAATTTAGCCAGAAAGTAGACCTAAAAAGCTTTATTAAGCCAAAAGATTCATCAAAAACTACCGATTGGTCGGAAAAGCATTTGAACTAAAATTGAAAAAATAATCACTTTTTGAAACAACGATGTCAGTGTGTATTTCGTTCGCCTTTTCAAGTATAACTTCTTTTTTACTCGTCTGATTTCAAAAAAATTTTCTTCAAATTGAAACTCTCTTAATATTCTTTCCAACGGTATACTTCCAATTAGCAGCATAATGATACACTCTTTATAAATTGGCAAATTCCACCGACCGAACAAAATTTTTCAATTGTTTTGTGTTTTTGGCTACGGAAAACCGAGTGACAAGCTAAAATGAATGAGTAAATAAAGTAAAAGAAAAAGTAAAAGAAGTAAAAGAAAAAGAAGTAAAAGTAAAAAAAAAAGTAATAAGAAAAAAAAGTCCATTTGATTTGACTTCGCCGAAAAATTTTCGATGACATACGTTGACACCGACGTATGTCCCCTATTTCTTGGATTTACTCAACTATATTTATTACAAGTTACAAAGTTTTAATGTGTTAAGTGCGCAATTGGATACACGTATATATATCGAAAAAAATGTACATAAATCCTATTCGTAAACTTTCAATGCAGAAGAGTAGTTACTTTTGTAGCAAAAACTTGCGAGAATACATTTTTGAAGAAATTATTTGGAGAAGCATACACATCTTACGAAACACAAACTTCAAATACTTGCAACCTTACCTCAATACAGCCTTAAGTTGTGCTTTAAAATCCAACCTGTATCTTCGAAATTTCACTTAAAAGTTTGAATCTTTAGAAAGCTTGGAAACTTCAAATAGCAATGACCTTGAAAAAGTAACTTTACTCATCTTCTCGCAAAACAACCTATAGGTATATGTGAGCAAAACTACCACAGACACGTGTACACGTACTCGTTTCGAAAAGTCCGCGCAGCTTATTACCCTCCACGTGTGGAAAAATCAGCTGCGCGTATATAAACATACCAGCCCCACATATACACATACCTCTCTTAGCAATTATGCAAATTTGTTTCGCGCGCGCCCCAAGAAGTGTGAAAAAAAGTGCGCCTCACTCGTGCACTCGCTCACACACGCTCAGACTCACTCATACACGCACACATCTTTCTCTCGGCACTTTGACCAGAAAGAACAGAAAGAACAGAAAGAACAGAATGAAGAAAAAATAATACGACCTCGATGATCGCCTCGGCTCGAAGGTTTATTGCCGTAATAATTGGCGCGTTAAAGATATATTTTTTTAAAGGGCTCACATACTCCTAAGAGAGAGAAAGAGAGAGAGAGCGTTGCCGATGTGATTTTAAGTGAAGACTCATGGACCGTGGAACTTGCGCGCGAAGCGCAATTATCCAAACACTTTGCCTCTTGCGCGTTCGCGCGCGCCCGCGCGCGTTCGCGTGATTAGCATAATTTTTTATGCGCGAAGAGAGAGAAGAAGAAGTCTATGCTTTTCTGTATACTCTCTTTTCCTTTTTTTTCTTTTTTCAAAAAGGCCGAGAGCCTCGAAAAATAAAATACTCTCGCCGTGGGTAGACGAGGTGCCAACTGGACCATTATAAACGGTAATCCCGTGTGTGCATCGGCTTTCTTAATTGTCGAGGAAGGCTTTTCGTAAATTACAGGGGGAGATATAAGGTATATGTTCTCGTACAACCGCTTATAAATATTTGGATTTTCCTTGTTTACCCACGTACAACCTTCTTATATATAGATATATATATGTATACAGGCATCCGTGTAAAAACCGGAGCGTAAACTTGTAGCTTCCCGGTTTATCAATTCGAATCGATCTTTATACCCTCTCGATCGAATATAATTGACCGACGCATATTAATCGTCGAATTACCGATATGCGCGCAGTTCGGGTTATACATATATATATGTGTGTATACACGTGTTTCTTGAGACCCTTTATAGCACTGCGTATAACGTTTCGCGCACACATCTACATATACATATGTGTGTTCATACGCGTATAGACGTGTGAAAGCTACGTTTGTATAATGAGTCGCGGGCACGTCAGGGGGCGAAAATCGTCCCGTATGAAATATGCAAACGCCGCGAGCGTAAACACACGGCCCCCGCAAATTGACGTCGGCAGAGCACGTACATTACTGCGCCGTTGCCGATGACGATTTTACTCTCTTTTTTTCTTTTTTTTTTTAGTCCAGGGGCAGTTCGTTTTGACGATCGAGAGCTTATATCTCGGACATCGTTTGCATAAACGCGAGCATAATGTTTCGCGGACGAAATTTCTTTTTTCTCGCCGCTCAGCTCGACGATATTTTACGCCGAAGTGTAAGCATATCTGTATATGTGACGATTTTCAGTCCGATTTTAATTTAACGAAAAAGAAAAAAAAAATTACTTTACGGATACTCAACGCAAATGTCCTACGCCTTTTCCTCGAAGCCTGTCATCAAGTCCTCGTTATAATTCGAAAAATCGAATGAGGTTGGTGTCGAAAGAAAACATTTTTCCACCGACGCGGTAAAAAATGCCGAGACGAGTCGAGAATACACGGTATTTTTGCCCTATTCTAGCGAGGATCTTTCTCTTCGGCGACAAATAACCGCTGCGACTGTACTATCGTGTAATTAAGATCTGGAACTGTCGTTTCTACTTCTGTTAGCATTACGATGCATGATTTAACGGGGTCGGCTTGTGCGATGGAACGAAACAAAACGATTGCACGTATATATATAGTTATTATATACGTACAGCTTTATAGTTATTATTATTGTTTTTTTCGTCGAATACGTACTGGTATAAAGTATGCGCTATATCGATCGATTTCCACCATCGATCGAGTCATGTGCCGTATACGCAATTATGTACTTCTAGGTGTCGATCGGATTTGCTTTGTAATTTTTACAGGGAAAGGGTTCGAGGTCGATGAAAATACAATTTCTTTCGCGTTGGAAGTCAATCATTGCGTTGTTATACGTCTGATGCCCGCTTCATCATATATACAATATATATTGTTGGATAAGCATCGTATTTGATATTTTGAAATAAAATCAAGAAAATGATCTGTCAATCCATTTGATTTGAGTTAAATTGAAGTTCGAATTATCTGCTAATCTTGAATAATTTCACTTATTTTATCGAATCTGCAGCTTGTGTAACTTTAATAATAAGTCAAATCTGAATTATAAAAATCATTGAAATGTAAAAAGTATATATTTCATAACTGGGCGGTATTTTTTGAATAAAAATTCAAATTTGCCAAATTCGAGTTTTCGATATTTATTTACAACAACTATCCACTAGTATCCACTATATAAACGCATGCACATCATTTACCTCGATCGCAGACACCATAAAGAATAGCCCAAGACTAATAGATCATCGCTTCGGTTAATTCGCCCCTTCCCAAGTACGTTAAATTAACCTACTCAAAGGATATATCGTTCGATCGCGAAAGGGGCAAATTATATCGTCGTTCGTCGCGCACAGGACAGCCCTATCTCACCCTCGAATCTCACGCGTCGCCTAAATGCGTATCAGCGCTTCGTGCGACCGTTTTTTTATTTTCCAAGCCGGAAAACGACAGTAGGCAGTGTCGAAATTGCGCGACAGAGCACACAGGTGAGCCGAAAGAAAAAAAATAGATCAACGACGATAGCGACGCTCGACTGCGGTTAAAGACTTCTCGTCGTCGTCTATTCATGCTTATTCTTCGGCGCCGCAGTGGTTCTCAACTTGATTTTCGTGAATTAGCATTGCAAATTAGGAATATGAGAGAGGGAGTTAATTTTATACTAACGCGAGCTGCTTGTTTGCGCGTAATGGTTAGCTTGGTTACACGCACGGATTTCGAGATCGAAAAAGAGATTCCTCTCTATATGAATATATTTTCGTTTGTGGGTATATTAGAAGAGGCGGAACGAGCTAATGTGCGAGCCACGCGAATCGTCGGATGAAAATACATTTTCGCCCCGGGTGGTTGAAAAAAACCAACAATCGCTTTTCAATCTCGTTCTAACGAATGAATTGGGAATTTATATCGATCGTTTCGTTCGATATCTTTTATACGCGAGAAATTTCAATTCAGCCTAATGTGCATATTATTATTATTTTTGCTAAAAATCGACGTTTAAACGAAAATGAAGTAGAATACTAAGAGAACGGGTAACGAATAACAGCTTACGGATAACAGATTACGGATAACACATTACGGATAACACATTGTAGGTTTTGTATTTGTATCGTGTTATTTCTGATTCTAATTAAATAAAATAATACAATGAAATAACCTTCGTTGACGAAATTGTATTGCGAAATTGTATTAAATTCATTATAGTATTTTGGTAACTATATACGTATTACGTATTATTTAGAAAGCACCTAAACCGTTACCAATAATGTGAATATGCCTCTCGTAAAAGATTAACCGTAATTTGGCAAACTCCAATGGCGCACAGCTACGGATAATGTAGGGGCTTTTACCACGAGTTGAGCGCTTAAAATAAAAATGACAGAAAATGATGTGCAACAATTGTTTTTGACAATTTGAGCTTAGACTAATTAGTAATGCGTAAACTATAAATAATAGAAAATTCATGCGACACAAGTAAATCCCATAATAAAAGTAAATGTAAACTACAATGCATAATCCATAACGCGAGAGTCTAATTACATAAAAAGGTTAAAAAATTCGATCGAATTTCCCTAAAGAGAAGGAAAAGCTCGGTCTTGTCTCAGCTTCGGCAATGAGACAAGAGTTTTATTGTCGACACACAGAACCTACACGCATTAGAAACTCGAGCAGATCGCGCTAATAGCTTGTACATCGCGTGTGCCTCAGCGCAGAAGCTCAAAGCACCAACAGACCGACGCTACTAGTACGGGACAAGAGTGAGGGTAATAGCGGTAGCATCTCAGATACGAATCTGACACTTCCGTCCCCTGGAAACAATGATTATATCCTCAAGCAACTATACACACGTTTGGAGTAGACTCTAATGCGTTCACATACGAATAATATACGTGCTAGGAAATTGGCTTCACTCTCTCGCGCACACGACATCTGGCGCTAAACGTTAGATAAGGTGTCGAACAGGTTGACCGAGTAGTTATATGTCCTCCTGTAATTATCCCGAGGGAACAGCTCGAGCTTTGCGATACATGGTGCTAACGAGTGATAAGGGATGTATATATGTGTGTGTGTGTGTGTGTGTGTGTATCCATATATCCATATACACATATATCTATATACGCGAGGTTCAAGGCAGGTGCGATGTAATAGGAGACTCGATTTCGCGAGAACACGCCTCACTCGATTTCTGTCCGTATATAGATGTCGTAGATGATGTTCGACCTGTGGTAATAGATACTTCGATGGAGAAGACCTCCTTGTAGATGTAGTTGCAATGTATAATAGTGTTGAAATTAGTCGAGAATCTGGACAAGTATATACTATGATCACTTGCTTTTTTGCCCGTTTGGAGAAATGCTTACCTCATGATTGATGGTTTGCTTCGAAGTTTGAACATTTCAGTGTTATTGGCACGGAAGGTATTAATTAAATGGAGCATTTACAAAACAAATTGGTATTCAAAACGAAGTAAAGAAATCTATAATTATGATCATGTCTGGTGATTATTGATGGTAGAATGAGATAAATATTAAACAAACTTCAAGTTTTTAACTTTGAAAATATAAGCAACTATTAGTAAAAAGATCTTCCTTAAGAACGTATTAGTTAATAGATAAATAAATAACGAACTCAATTTCAAATACAGGTAATTCACTATTTGAGTAAGCAAAATAATTTGCTAAATGAAAAAGTACATATATTATAAAAGTACAAAATTAAATATGTTTACTTTACATAAAATAGTGACTTAATACATTGACTAATTTAGTATTTCTGGAAATAAGTGAAAACTTTGTATTTTTCGTTTACTAACTTTTTTTTATAAATCCAAGTTGATACTGACTAAAGTAAAATCTCTTTAATAATAAACAAGTAAGAATATATGCATCGAGATACTCATATCGTTGAAGCGTACGAAAATTTTCTACGAATAATTTCAATGAAATGCATCTAATCTTCGTACAACAATCAATGATATGCAGATCTAAATAGCAATGACCATATGACATATATATATCCATATATAATAGAAATACTTGATAAGCATACGTTCGAAATTCGTGTTTCATGAAACTCAATAGGGCGACTCTTTGCAGCAAGTGGCTACACCGAGTATCGTGAAAAAGATCCTACGAATGAAGCAAGAAAATCCAACGATATTCGCTTGGGAAATACGTGAGCAATTGGCCCGCGAGGGATGCGATCCTCAAAATTTGCCATCGGTCTCATCGATCAATCGAATACTCAGAGGTGGCGTTTTGCAGACGGAGCTTCCAGGTTCAAATCCCGGAGTTGACTCGGCCACTTCAGTCATTGCGGCTTATCAACCGCAGATGCCATCGAGTGTCACTTCTATTAGCGGTATGGTGTTTAGATATTCTTTATTCGATTCAAAATTTTAATTTCGCGGCAAGAACAATACAGAAAAACGATTGATTGTATTTCATATAATATGGCGTGCCATAAATAACTCAAATTATCTTTACAATGAAAAAATGTTAAAATTTGAAAAAATACATTGTATGTATAAAAGATACAAATGAAATCAATATTCTACGTAAAAACTACAAAATTGAATTTAAATTAAGCAATAATACAATACGCATATAATGACACCTAGTTGACACACACGCGCGCGCACGCTCACACTTCGCGCCATGAACCGCCGCAATTATCTCCGAGATCTTCAAAAACTTCGCAAAACAGCTGCAACTCGGCTTCCGGAAACACGGAGAAGAGCATTTTAAGCGAACTCGAAGTCGCAACAAATTTCTGCGACTAATGACTCTATATAGTAAACACCTGGCGGAAACCTTGTTTTTCGTTTCTTTTTCCAAAGATTTCGACTCAGAGTGTGAAAATTAAAGTCATCGTCAGTCACGCAAATCTTTGTTATATCTCCGACAACTGCATTAGATTCTTTTGAGCTCGATTTTGTGTTTTTGCGAAAAAAAATGCTAACTATCTTTGTTATACCGGATGAATAATATACATAATGATACCGAACCGACGATAGGCTCGTGACCGATGGATCGGCACATGCACACCATTATTTTTAACGCAATTATACTTTTTTTGCAGAACCATTAATGCGAGCGGACTACCAGTTCTTTTATCCCAGAACACTCGGACCAATGAACGTCTCTTCGCCATCAAGCGGTGCTTCAACGCCTGTCTGGAATTCCTCGTTCTATTCGTCGCTGTATCAAGCTACTTCTTTGCACATTCAAAATGGAGCACAGTAAGTGAATCGTAAAAAATGTTATAGAAATAGTTCTAACGCTATAAAGGCAAAGTAAATACATTGATTGATTTCAATGAAGAAATTTAACATCGAGTCATTTAAGATACAATTTGTGATACACAATTGATCAAGTCGTCAGTCAAAGATAATAGCAATAAAAGACAATCATAATCGCGTAATAATATCATTTAAGAAGATTTAAACACGATATATGTATAAAATAATACGCATAACAGTGTAAATAAAACAAATAATTATAAACAGAGCAAAATAATTAAGCATATGGATAAAATGTGAAAGTCACTATTGATTTGTAATTTCACAGAACTACCGAGTCGGAAAGACTAGCCGACAGTCAAGAGTCACAATCACAAATCGGTATGAAATCAAGTTCAAGCTCGATGGCCGGTAGCGACGACTCCTTGGATAAAAGTGACCTAGACGAGGTCGCAACCGATTCCAACCGATCTCAGCACTACAGCTCGAAAGTGTACCAAAGAAACCCACCGACGACGATCCTAGAATTAGGCGGTAAACGCAGCGCCTTTATGCGTCACAGCAAAACGATCGGTATTACCGATCCATGCGCCCATCAAGGAAACACCGTCGGAAGATCGGATAGCCGTGATTCAGGCGCGCAACAGCAACCGACTCAGCCAAGGAAGAGAAATCCATACTCGATAGAGGAATTGTTAAAAAAAGATGAGGACAGATCGGTAATAAAAAGGCCGAGGGTCATAATCGATACCGGTATCGTACAACCCTGTGGTATTGTAGTTGGTAAAGAGGTTTGAAGATTTTTGTAAATTAATTTTTGGCTGCTGACTGTGAGAGCACTCTGTATCGGTTAGTTTTATTATCGCTTCTGAGAAGCGAGTGTTTTTCCCCTTTTTTTATTATCAATTATTTATTTAACCGTAACAACTTGCGTTATATCTTTACGCATAGCGAAATCAAAACGAGAAGTGAACATACCAAAAAAAAGAGTTGACAATCGAATGTTATAATACATTCTATAATACAATAATACTTCGGGGCGCGAGTCGAGGTAAAAAAAAATACTTTTTTGACAAAATTGTGTAATTATAAAGTGTAGTAGTGCTCGGTGTTTTCCACCTAACTTATTTTCTAGCCCATAGGAAATCTCTCTCTCTCTCTCTCTCTCTCTCTCGCTCTCTTAGTTCGTACTCAAATCTAAATCATAAAATCGGCATAATGTAGTATATATATATATATATGGTTGTAAGAGCGACGAAGAAGCCCCGATAAAAATAAAGCTGTCGTAAAACGCGAGACGAGATTTACGCGAGCAATAAAGCCACATAAAATTGCATATGTCGCTGGCAGATTGCATTGTGCGGACAGGGGAATAAAATAAATGACAAAAAAACTTCTTACGATCGGACGTTTACGATACCGCGAACGCGATTGTAAATTCGTTCGGTTTCGCGCTTCCTCGATGACTAATGAGGACGATTCTTAAGCACGTTGGGTGAAAATTAGTCAGAAGCACCGCGACTGCTGTTGCTGCTGCTGTTCTGTCGTGATTATTTTACGATCGTTATAAAGCGAATACGGGAGTAGCGAAGAAAAGCAAAGTGTTGAGCTTCCGATGAGAGACCTCTATGTACGGTATATATATGTACGCACACACGTTCGTGTGAAGAAAGATAATTTTGCCCTAATGAGCAACCTGTAATTTCGAACAACATTGGTACTACACATATCGTCTCATATATTTTTGCATACTTTTCCGAGTGTCGTTAAATTATTTCGATTACGTATTATACTACTTTATGATTTAGGAATTCATTTATAACTCGAATCTACGTACAATTTGGGTTGATTTTTTCGAGAAAATCGTGTGTGTAATAAAAATAAAATATAGTATTTCAAACGGATCTCTTCATTTCGAAATGTTCTTAGAATACACATATATATATACACACACACATACACACAGACACACACACACACACACACATATGTATATGTATATGCGTGTGTAATTTAAAATACTAACTAGTGAATTTACATTTTCAATCGCATCGGGGGTCGTAAGCACACATCATTAGTTTTTTAAATAATATAGCTAAGTATCGTAATAGCTGTATTGCTGTGACATGAAGCATAATAATAGTGTAGACAAAAGAAAACAATTTTAATGAAAAGAACAAATTCACTTTTAGTATTTTAAAGAAAAGATTGTTATTCAAGCCATAATGAAATTCGTGCCATTCAATTGATGCACGAGGCTATTGTTGATAAGCAATTATTATCATTTTACTTCGTATTTACTGTTACTACATTGAAATGAGCATAATCAACCGAACCTTTTTTTTGATCGACGAGCAAAAATAATCCAACAATGTAGCGATTCTATTAAAACAGCCACTAAATATCAAAAAATAATTATAAGAAAGTTATCCTGTAACATATTATTAAATATACTAGTCAGAAAAGAAACGATTCTGTGTGTGTTTAATTGAATACATATCTCCTGTGAACTCGAGGCGAGTAATTGTTCTGAAACTCTTGAAAAACTTAAAAAACGACATAAAACAGTTTTTATACGGTCATTCAAAATTTAATAATATTATTCACTAAAGTAGAACATTTTAGGCAAATGTACATATAATTATGAGCATATATTATATACAGTTCATAGTGGATTATAAATAAAAATCTCTTTGTATAACGTAATTTTTTTTATTCACTTTTTGAAGAGTATACGTCAAACTATAACGCTTTAATACTCAAAGGAAAGATATAAAACGGTAAGCTAATATACAACCGTTCATTCAATTACGAAAACAATAATCGTGCAGCTTTTCGCGTAGAAAAGTATAAAATTTATATAATCTGCAGAAAATACTCAATTATTGATTTCGGTTACAGGTAAAAATCTCAGACATTCAGCAATTAACAATGCATTCACATTAATCAGTCCATACTAAGTAATCGAGAATTTTCAAATTACCCTGACATCTCGAATGAGCTCGAAATATAAATAATGTCTAAGCTCAATACATAATTCAATAGTAATCTCGATTAGTAAGAAATAAACGAATGGATAATGGAACAAACCTAAATATCCGATTAAAAAAATTGAAGCTCAATAATCGCAGTAGTAATAATAGAAATAAAAAATATAATAATCTCTGAATCTGAAGGTGATAAATAATCAAATTCGTTTAGCATTCAGTTAATGCTCGTATTATAAAATCCAAGCCCTCGAAAGAGCAAATGGAAGAAAAGTTCAACAATAATAACATCTATTTTTGCCGGAACCAATATATTTTCAACATCTTCTCGCGGCTGTAATTATCCACGCCTCGGAAATTCATATTGTCCAAGACTCTCGTGAATAAATACTCAAATACAGTTTTCTTCCTAACGATTATCTATTTAGCTCGTGATCGTATAGAAAAAAATGAACATCTCCTCAGCAAGAATAGGAGAGACTCTGGCAGTATCGAACGATTGCGCGGAATTTCGCCGAATCTTCTCACAGCTGGAAATTATGCTGCGAATGGTTGAGAGTATTCGTAGACATTGCGTGCACCGGATGAGATTGCGATGCCGCAAAGAGACTGTGGTGCGAATGAGACTTAGCACGGGAGAGCTCGCTGTAACGATCTTGATCCGGTGGTGCGACCAACAGGACAGGTCTCAAAGAAAGCGACTTGCGAGAACCCGCAACGCTCTGGGCCTCGTTCACGTAGCCGGGATTCACCTCACCTGTAAATGTATATATTTTTTTACTTTTAAAACATGTTTTATAGTTTACGCTTGGCTGTCATTGCGGCTTTCGAGTCGAGTGAAAGTTAGCAAAAAGCTTTTCGAAGAAACCTTGCGAGCGGAAGGTGTAAATGTAGGTACGCGTAAATATGTAAGAAGGACTTCTTCGAAAGGTCTTCTTTGATCGTTTCTCGATATCGAGAAAATCTAGTTTCACGTTTATTTCTCTTCTATTCTCGAGAGTGATTTGTATCTATTGAATTCGATGAAACGCGCAGCCTTTCACTGCACAAATTCGACGACGTCGACCAACGACTCTTGAGCAATGCTCTGGTGTACGCGTGCAATTCAAATATTCGAAACATGCACAGTCGACGAGTCTAATTGGTACTTCGATAAAACTGATAGCCGTAAATCGACGATAGTCGTAATACGAGAACTCCGAATCGTCTTTTGCGTACCTTTGTAGAGCGAGCCATTGTTGAAAGGCTCGGGCTGCAGCTTCACGTGTCTCGAGGCCAAAATGAAAGCAAGCGCTGCCAAGGTTGCCGCATCCAGAGCGGCAATTGCTGCCAAAGGAATAGCCCACCGTACTGCGCATGCACCTGGATTGTACCTGCGAGCGCAAAATATTTTATTATCACTGATAAAGTCGACAGAAAATAACGGGAAATTCATTTGGGAGGTTCTTCCGTCGAAACTGTTTTACCGACAGTGTACTCAATAGCTCTAAGAGGGTAGGTACGCGAACGAAAGACAAAAAACCATCGTTTCGTTGATAACGAATAATAAAAAGCTCCTTGAGTACTATGACATTTATTTCCCTCGAGGAGAAATTCGATAATGTAAATTTAATATAACGTATTATTTAAAGGCAATTATCTTGATAGTTCGACGATAGAGTTTTAAAAACGAAAATTGCGGTTTACTATAATTGTCAATGCTCGGAGACGATCAAACGCACAAGGGAGGCCACCTTTCAATCATTTATTGCCTCAACTATCAATATTTTTTAATTTTTCAGTTGTCCTACTTAATGCAACGGTGCTTCCGTCAACCCGATCGTTAAGCAAGTCGTTCACAATGGATGGTTTATCCCAGTAAAATGAATGTAAAATTAATTTAACGACATTTTAACAGCGACGATATTCTAAAATACCGTCTTTTAAACGATCATTGCCACATATACCCTGAAACGAGATCTCTCGGCAGAATTATAAATAATACTATAAGAACACCGGTGACGATCTTAAAGTTCTCATGCATTTCGTTCGTGAAAGTCCCGTATCGCGAGCATGCTTAAATTTAAAAATTAAATATACATTACCTCGAAGCACTGGCGCCGCAAACAGCCCGAATCACAGGCGAATCCCAACCAAGTGGATAGACACAGACTCCAACAGCCATGCATACAGCTGAAAAAAAACACGGAAGAATAAATTTATGTCTACCGCTTTTTTAAGTCTATTCTCTGAAAATTATTCGGTGTATAATCTCATTTAAGTAGACAGTCGTAAATTATGAAAATCCGAAAAAAAGAACTGACATAAGGAAGTAGCTGTAAGAGCTATACCAAGAGTCGCTTCAGCTATGCGCTATGTTCCTTAGAGTCGAAGGTATGTAGGCGAGGTCGGCAGTGAAAGGTACCGGTGTAAAGCGTTAATACTTTTGTAACTGTAGTCGTCGTTTACTCTGTAAACGCGTGTCTGCAATCCGCATACTCGAGAGAGCATTAGAATATCATGAAAGAGTGAGTAATTTTAAAGGACCCAGATTACCTTAATCTGGGGGGGCTGTGATACTGCATACTTGTAGGTAAAGATTAAATGGATAATTACGTAGGTTCGTCTATGGGAAAACTAGAAATGTATTGAGTTTATATTGTTTCGATTGTTTCGATTGTTTCGATTGTTAAATAATTTTATTTATGGTACTGCTGCCTTGCCCATATTCTCGATTACATCGTTCAATTGCTTGTGAAAATTGTACGCGCGATTACACGTATATAAAACCTTGCGAGAATGACGTACCGAAGCAGCAACCTCGAAACAACCAAATTACAAGCAATAAACGAGTCTAAGTATTTAACATCATTAATTTGAAATAACAAAATTCCTGATTAGAAAAATGTAGACCCCCCCCCCTTACACAATTTCGTAGGTTCATCCGCTGCGCGAAAGAAAGGAAGAAATGTTTGTTTTCGAAGCACAGTATTAACGTTTATAATATTAACCGCGATAATACTCAAGTGAGTGGAAGCATAACTCGTTAATTACCGGTTAAGCGAAATCGGTTTAAAAAAATCGTCATCGCACGCACACTGATCTTTCCCAACGACCTTTTCAATGAAAAATCATGCGCAACCAACCGTTTTTAATAACAGAGATTGAAAAAATGTCAACGTTTCTACAGTACGGAATTCACGAGCTCGGTACCTCAAGCGACTCCACGATATACCTGATCATAGAATTTCTAAAGCCCGCTAGCCTATCATTATACCAGTCCCCTTCCGAAATTCCTTTCGCCTCTCGACGTGAAAACACGCTCATTTCTCATGCAATCTGTGCTCGCAAACACCTGCTATTATATACATATATATATATACGCAAATTCATATGTATACCTTTCGTGAATATACGCATTTCCCGTAAGTGCAAATCGTCGAGGTTGTAGAATCGTAACCGCGTCATCGAACGAGAAAGCATCGTTAACGATCGCCGGATCGCGATTTTCACCGATCGCTCCTATAACACAATGTCGGCCTGTATTATACAGATGTATATATCTATGTGTGTATATAGGCGCGCGCACATTTCTTGCGCGCGGTATTTTAAAGCTGTGCATTGAGCGAACGGCTGGACTTTCACTCTCCGAACCGCGCACGGAGATCGGCTTAATGCTCTATAGATATATAATATTATGCATAAGCGAGAGAGTGCAAGCGCACTGGGGAGAAGAAAGAGAGCAAGAGACGATAAAATAGGGGAGAAACTGCGGGCGAGACACGAAAAGTAAAATTAGATTTGAAGAAGCGTATTTTCTCGAGACGGTAAATGGAGAGTACACGGGGAATTTATAACTGGAGCTCGGTGTAGGAGTTATTGCAATTTTCTTATTGTTCGTTTTAAAACGAAAAGGTTTTCACTTCATATATACCATTACAATTGGTTTAAATTTGACATCGCTCATCTAACGAAGAGCTACAAGCGGAAATAAGTTGTTTATTTAATTTAAATTTATGAATTTCAAACGTGGCGTCGTACTCTATTGTAAAATTATTTACCAAAAAATCCCCCGATACACGTGCATAATCACATATGCACATACGCGCACAAAATATGCAGTTCGAATTTAACTGTTTGGCTCTCGGCAAAAATGAATCCGCTTAATTGGCAGATTTCACCAATGATAAAAATGGTAAAATTTCCAGGAGCAAATACGGACTTTCTTTTTTAACAAGTAACATTGCGCTCGAAATTCGAATATCCAAATCTACTCCAGTACCACATCTGTATACATATGATGTGCACATGCAACGAGGTCGAGATATGGTGCACAACTCTCACTCTTTCTCTCTCTTCCCGGCGTTGAATAACCTCTTATACCCGATCGTTTTTCCCGATAATTAGAGGCCGCTGCGAAATTGCGCAATGCCTCACTGTGCGCAGTAGCACTGCGCACGCGATTTTTTTTCTCCTTTTATTTTTAATGGGGCGTAATTTCGGTGAATGTTTTCAGCGGAACGAAAGTGCATTGTGTGACTGCCAACGATATTTTTCTCCTGATCCGGATCCGTTTTGTGTAACGAAGATTTTCTATGGGACTCTGAATGTTTGTATTTTTTCTTTCTCAAGCTTTCGTATGTTTTGAAAGTTTACGCAATATTCAAATATGGAAAGTTGGATGTCGTGGTGGGCAACAAGATTGATTATACTTGTATGATCTGAACAAGAAGTAGTAAACGGAAGGGGAATTATTACAAACCATACATATATATTGTCTACGGTTGTTTATATTTTCAATTTTTAGCAAAGTATAAAATCGTTACGCAATCTGAAACGAATTTACGCTATTGTGATTTTTCGTGCATAGAACATGTTAAATCGTATGCACAAAAAAAAAAACTTTCAGCGGAATTTCAGAAATTTGTAAATAATAGTTCTTGAAAAATTAGGACATGGTTCGCGCACGTAATTTGTACAGAAACATTAAATTTGTACGAAACTCACTAAATAGAAATGCACACAATCGGTTAGGCAAACAATAGGGATTATTTAATTTAACGAGGTCGCGGTCGATTAATTTATAGTTGTTCTTAAAAAGTATAAATATATACATGTTTTTGTTATATTATTTAATTTAATTAACTGTTCTAAAATAATAAAAGCTACCCTATATTAAAATATAAACTGTGCGCACTATAGCCCATCGCATAAGGGACATTTGCAAGACTTATACCGTATATAAGGTAACCAGAACCGATGCTTCAACAGCACGTCTCCGTAACGGTTCATTCTACATTTCTGACCGGGGAGCGGTGAGCTCACGATACTAACACGTGTACAATAGTCGTCCTCCGAGTACGTGAGACGAGGAGAAAGAGGATAGGTGAGGTGAGCCACCGACTTTTTGCATTTCTCACTCGAGAGTTGCGAGTTTGTTATTTACCGACCGGATCATATATACGTATGAGTAAATCCACGAGATACTGGAAAGAGTTTGCTACTTGGAAATCAAGTAATTTTTGCGGGGGTACTGCGGCCCAATTTTGTCTCATAGTTTTAGCTTGTCACTCGATTTTTATATTCAGAAATGCAAAATATGACATTTTTGCGCGGATTACAGTTATTTCGTACTTGCGAAATAATAATACACATTTTGTCTTATATTTTCTTTAAATATCGAACCGCTCTTTTTTTATATTAAACATCTTGTCTTCTACTTTCTTTATAAATTACTCTTCTCCATGATATGAGTTTAATTTATTTCATCTGTTTCATGTTAAATTATATTATTTATTTGCCTTCGTAGGTGGTTTTAAAAATTGCATTTCTTTCATCAATTCAATAACGGCGTGAAAATAAAATAGAACTATGGAGCTTTTCTGCAAGTAAAAGGTATATTATATAATACAAAGAACACATTTATGAGAATTTATTTAGAATAATTGTTAAAATAATCGCTAAAAATCGATATATTTTAGATAGTATTTGAATGTCAAACCCTTTAAAAAGTTATTAGTTTAATTAACTTCTCTTATAAATTATATCTAGATATTTTAATGAATATGTATATATTTAACTATATAATCATATGTGAATATAAATTAGTAAAATATAAAATATATATCAACAGCTTTAATTTGTAGCAGAATTCATACAAAAAAGACTTCTCGGTCAAATAGCTATGATGTTTTCTAGCCAAGAGGTGCGTGTTTTCGGCATTCTATATATACTAGAAGATCTTAAACGAATTAATATTTGCACAGGAACCTGCAAATAAATTTAATATAGTTTTCTCTACGGAGCGTAACACGCATTGAATCTCATAATTTATACCCATATTTTCATCCTAAAATACTTTGATATCAACATTCTCTGCCTGGCTTACAGTAAAATAGATTTCTTACTCCAAGCAAGGGAGTATCTTAATTGGTAAATTTCTTGAAATATATATATATACGTGCGCTTAACAATCGACTTCCTTTTTACAAAATAACTCGTTTGTGTCATATTCCTTACTCAATAACTTGTTGAAATTTCACGTTTGTGCAAAGTTTACTTAAGAAATTAATAAGTCTTTGCAAGAGTATTTCCTAAGCTAGTAGCGATTACAAATGCGATGCACGATTACTGGCTGCGCTACTTTTTTTTTATTCACTTGCAATTGATGAATATGACCCGTCGATCTTCTCTACATATATAGAAAAATACTGAATTATCAACCAAGTGGCACGAGATAGATCTATAGCTAAGTGTGTCAAATAACGTGCAATTATGCTCGACTGCGCATGAATCGGTATATTTGTAAAGGATGACATATACGCAAAGCTCGATGTACCGATATAAGCTATGCTAAGGCTATACGTACGGGAAATCCTGTTTATAAACGTATGCTGTATAAGTATCTCTATTTTCATCTCCTTGACGTCTCGTATATATACTAATTTTATCATCGAGATATTCTCTAGATAGAGATGATTGTGTAAGTATTTTTAATTCGTATAATATATACTCGACGCGCAATGCATAATGCGCTTCTCGTATGTTTATTGCGGCTTTTTAAAACCGCAACGAGATTTGATTTACAGAACATTTCACGTAATGATTTTCCAACCGATTTATCGACCGACCCATGTATTTTTCAATTTAAATTTTTACTTAAGGTTATTTATAATTTCTGGAAAAATGTATTTTTATTCTTTTTATTCTTTTTACTCTTAACAATTTATACATTCTCGTCTACCGATAAAATGCACAGGTTGTTTTGACGAATTCTTTCACTATTTTGCAGAATTATTCTAATTCGATTACGTAAAGATTGAGCTTCTCATCTCCAACGGCATTTAAACAACGATTTCGCTAAGGCACGACAATTAAAATCCCCTTTCGCTCCTTTAAAAAAAAATCCAACGACTCATCATCGATCATTAAACGTGTACAACGCAACGAGCTCGTTGCTATCGTTACTTTCTCAACGCTTTGACATTTCCGGGCCGTCAAGTGATTTGGCGATTCCACGATTCAATAATCGAACGGTTCTCCAATAAAGCTTCAAATATCGATTGCGCATAATGCTTTTTTCTCGTGCACATAGCGCGACGAGGCGAGAGCCTTAATTTGTTTATAGACATCGACATAGACATCGACATCGACTTTCTATACAGTTTACACAGCTTTTCCTTGGCCAACTCAACGCGAACTTGGTCTGTTTTCACTTTGAAAAAAAAAATTTTTTTTTTCCAACTTTTATCGGCAACGGAAGAAAAAAAGGAATTTGCACACGTATGCATAGTCTTGCTCTTGTTTCTGTTGAGGAACAATATAACCGTGACCATTAGCCTATTAATTTAATTACCTGCGCGTCGGAAAGGCGTTAAATTTTTCTCGCTTCTCCTATGCAAATACAAAAAGCAAAGCTGCATAATCGACCAAGTGTGTATATCGACCAGGTATGTATGCATATATGCATGTGTGTACGTATGCATGCATTTGAGCGAAGAGGAAGAAGAAGAAGAAGAAGAAGAAAAAAATTACTCCTAAGAGAACGAAGCGAGTTTTACGCTCGATTCGATATTCATTATATATACATAGACTTACCGGAAACGACTTGCATCCAGCCGCAAATGTAGAAGACCGTCGTACTTTGGCAAAAGAAGAAGAGTAACATTGCACAGATTGAGACGAGAGCGATTATCACCGCTATCGCAACCAGTATCGTACTGGCTCTGAATGGCACATTGGCAATTGACGAGAGATCGTCCAGTCGTCCGACGCACTCCTCGACCAGTTCACCTGTTGATTCATGCATTATTTATTCGTTATTTTTGTTTCAATTTTTATTTTACACCTGAAACTCGAGCTAATATAATATATTCGAGTTGCAGTATTGTACGTCTCTACATACATAGAAAAGAAACATTTTTTTACGAAGCTGATAAGTAAAACTAACATATCTTATGGTCAATGATGTTTTTTATTATTGTGCTCCAATAATGCTGAAATGTTTATTGTCGTACTGAAATCATTTTTTTCTACAAATTATGTAGACACTGTAATTAATTCATTTGGTTGTTAGGGGACGTTGTATTTATATTTAATGTTTATTTATTTAAATCTGAAATAATGAAAAATTCATTATTCTTACAGTTTTCTGCAGAGTGAGCTATTGATTAAGATCAAGATTTTGTAAGAACTTGCGGTGAATATTTATTTATGAAGAATATAAAAATCATAGATCTTTTCGACTAATTCACTATTAATCCATTTTATAATCAATAGAATAAATGATTTTCCAGTCGGATATGAAATGCAACTTTTCTGCTCGTTTCGTGCCAACTAAATACAGCATCGTTACTTATATCAAAATTATTATTAATAATATTCAGATATTCTGATGGATATAACACACCCAGGATATACGAGAAAAAAAAAACTTGTTTTTATGCAACAATTGTTAGAAAAAAGGTATGTTTGACAGCTTCAAGCAACGAAAATAAAATACCTCTTTAATCACTAAGGAAGCTTAGTTTAAAAGCTATATTGGTGCTCCATAAATTGTTGAAAAACATCGTGTGTGTGCGCGTATACACATATATACATATATGTAGACTTTTTTGTCTGAAAATAATTCTTGTTTCTAACTACTACATCTATAAATTGATCTTCGTCCATTCATGAAAGATAATTTTCATTGAAACTTTAGCCTCATAGCGTCACTACAAGAAAATGCATAAATAGATACCAAATTGAAACCGTAACGTCATTTACAGTACAGCGTACAGCATGTACCTATACCTATATGCGTGCGTGTGTTATTTTAACTTCTCTCACAAGGATCGACTTTCTTCGAATTCGCAAGAGGCTCTTTCATTCTATTTTAGCAGCTCGTCTACACGACTACCGACAAAGAAAGAGAAGAAGAGCGATCGTTTGTATTTTCCAGATGCTGGTAATTCTGGCAGTGATGAAGTTTTGTTATTCGAGAAAACAACTCTCTCGTGGCTCGTCTCTAAAGCGCCAGGCCGATTACTTTCAAAAGATCCGCGGTATTCAAAAAAATAACACTGACCGACACGTGTACGCTCTGATTCCAGTGTATTATCTATACATTGTATAGTCAAACAATGGTACAAGTGCGCGAAAATATAAATGATCGAAAATTCCAGATTTTTTGGATATTTGCAGATTCGAGGAGCGAGCTGATTTCATTTTCAAAGTCTCTATAGTTGGAAATCAAGGAAATCTTGAATGGATGAAGATCATTGTTATTTTCAATTCTTTCGGAATGATGAAATAATTATACGGTTACGACGTTCAATTTTGTTAGATTTAATAATATGCTCAACTATCTAGATTTATTTACTATTTATATGCTAATTAAGACACAAGTCAATAAATACAAAATTATAACAATTCAATACAGATTAAAGAAACGAGAAAAATATTTTAACTAAATGAATATTGCCAATAATTTTATCTTCAACTGTTAATTTTTTATAATAAGTAACATTTATAATTTGTATTTTATACTCTGAATGTTCTTTAATAGTAAAGCATACAGATCAGAATATGCATATAGATATGTGTTTTTTTTTTAACATCACGCCTCTGTAACGAAATGTTGTCTATAAATTAATAACTAGAAATATTAAATTTTCATACGAGATTTGATTCTTCATAAAATATTCTTACGCAACGGATTAATATTTAATTCATCATTCACGCTTCAATGCAGTTCATTGTTGAACTTGCAAATTTATTTGATTTTTTAATAAATTTGTTATACATGTTATCGCAAAAGGAAAGGAAAAAAATATAATGACTCAGACGTGATAATTACCATTTCCTCCGAAGCTACACCTCATCCACAATCCGAACCTTCCAGGATTTTCGTGTTCTAAATCTCCAAGCCACTCGGGGGTAATGAAAGCCACGACACCTATGATCGCGTAACATATGGTAAATATCCCCCATAGTACACCTATAGCCTTCGAATTCCTGATGTAGTTCGTCGCGTACATGTGCGACGACTCAACGTACTCCACTTTCGAGCCCATAATTTTTCTTTTTTTATACACTGCTCTGGTTTACGAAGGCGCCTTCAACGTATCTTCTTCCACTTCTCTGCTTCCACTGCTCTTCTTCCACTTCCTTTGTGTCTACAATACAATGTACATATTTGTGCGATCAGATTTTTTTCAATGTTTTCGTCAAATTAAATTACCTATACTTGTATTCTATTACAGACTTTCTAGCAATTAGCTTGATTAGCGCGCGAATTTCCACGTTCTTTGTTTTTTTAATACCTCGTGTACTAATAATATCCGTAGGAATCCGCGATTTTTTCAACGTAGAGAGTGGTACAATTTTTTCAAATATATTTCAGGTACACGTATAAGCATTCAAATTGTTATACGAATAAAGCTGCTGCGTAGAAGCTCAACGATCAAAATTGTATACAACATGCATGTTACTTTCTCCAGAAACGCGAACAAATTTTCGTAATACTATTACTCAATAATTATAAATACAGTTTCCTTCATTCACGTTCACACATCGTTTCATTCTCGCGGTCACCGCAACAGGTGTGTGTTGGTGTGTGTTGGTGTGTGTTGTGTGTGTGTGTGTCCGAACGAAAGAAATTCACGTTTCATTCGCATCGAAAAATGAAAAAAATACTTTGACATTATTGAAAATCGACGTTACTCACCGCTGAGAAATGTATATCGCACGCTGCTAACGATCGCCTCGCCTCCCCATAATCGTCGCACACTCTTGCAGCCGATTTTCCTCTCACTGTATTATTATATTATTTCCTCAAAGGATAATATCGAACGAATAACAACACCAATCACTTTTCCAGCAAAAACCAACAAGAAGAACAAAAGGTCTCAAAAATATTCACTCATCGACAACGCGACGATTTTCATCTCTCGCGTGTGCATATACGTGTATATCAACCGATGCACTCGTGCGACCACGTTCGTTGTCCGCCGTCGACTGAAGCGTAACGGGGCTTTCCCCGCAACGGCGGCCGATTTTCTTGCTATGTACGCGTTTTGACTCCCTCCCACCTCTCGTCCGTCTTTTCGCGTCTCGCGGCAACAGCGGTAGTAGATCTTGGCTATTTTTCTCGATACACAAGTAGTTCGTAGCGCACTCCGTCGTCGGTAGTCGTCGACCGAAGCGGTTAAGGAACGAAAGCCGACTGGCCTAAGGAAACTGATGGCAAGATGGCGCAGGAAAAAGAGCGAGAGAAGAGAGAAGAGAGAAGAGAGAAGAGAGAACGCGCATTGTATGTGAAAGAGACGAGTCGCCAGGTGAGACCTGCGCGCGCGCTTCAAAGAATGAAAAAGGAGATGACTAGACGAGAGAGTAAGAGAGGGAAAGAAAGGAACGCGCAGGGGGACTATACCCGCTACTCTGCAGGAAGTCGTTCAACGCGAGATGACGACGTTTTCACACAGTAACATATAGAAATCAAGCGCTGTCTTATCGGTTCGCTCGTTTGCCACGACGTTTCGCTGCACACATTTATTCAGAGATTTCAGTTCGAATTTCAAATCATAAAGTGTCGGAATAAAACGCACTCGGTATGTTTCCGCTAATCTCATTTTCAACAAGTTTCAATCGACGGTGCGATGTGCTTGAATACTTTACGAACATGAAAATACTTTATGAAAAGAAAAGAAAATCGCTGTCTTGTCGGTTTACATACTGTGCATTTTTACTTTCTATTATAATAAAGCGGATTTTCATCAATGACAAATCAGAAAGAAAGAGACAAAGTATAAAACCGATTTTTTAATAAATTCCATCCCAGCGCGAATGTATATTTTACGAATAAATCGTCGACCATTGGTCCAGCAGCTGCATTTGAAAGATGCTCGACGGGATGCTTGTTTATGTGTTTACCTGCAGTCTCGTATCCATGGTTCTCGGGTGGGGCGAGAGGGAGAGAGGATGGGAGGGAGGGAGGGGGGGGGGGTACTCCAGTAGCTAGCATCCATTGTGTCGGTAACTCCCGTATACCTGTGGCGAAGGTTCATTTCATTTTGGCAAGCGCAACCACGCTTTCCATTGTTGTCTGAGAATCTTTGGCCTGTTTTTGTTACTTCGAACGAAGACGTCTTATGAGCGAACACTGTAACATTGTTTTTCCTTGCTTGATGGTCTCACTCATAGACTCTAAGATAGACCATTTCCCCTCTTTAACTCCGTAGGAGGCGCGTGAAAAATCTCCTCTCCGCGGCTTTTACCGATATTACATGCGGTGTTGTGCAAACTGAAATACACGTAAACAAACGAATAAATCTCATTGTATAACAGAAACGAGAGCAGCGTCGGATGCTCTCATTTTCTTCTCTCGCGTGAAACACTCTATATTCGGATGACTGAGCATATTATAGTTCGCACGTGCAAGTTCCTTTGTAGGACGCAGAGGACCGTTGACGTCACGCTTTTTCGCAAGATTCGTGTTTAAGAGGATGACGAAATCAATTGTGTTTTGGAGCTTTGGAGATTTATTTTCTCATCATTTTCTTATACGTATAAATATTTCGCTACAAAAAATTAATCGCTCGAAGCAATCGTTGTCAGATTGGTAAAATGCATATAAAAATGATTAATATATATCGCTGACATGTGGATTCTGTAAAATTCAAAATTTCAGCGGAATGATTTTAGATAGTAAAAATTACTTAAGTAGTCAAAATAATCCAATTGTCGATGTTGGATTGCACGCTATCCTAATTTTATGAATGTGTTAGCATAAGGAAAATCGAATGCTTGGAAGAGAAAAAAGGTTTAACCAGAATGGTTGGAACTTCTTGCACACTATATCACAATACAGTCGTTTAAAAAACGTTCGCAACACAAATGTCCACTTTTGTTCGTAGTCTTCCGTGGATTGTATCTGTTAAGGCACCAAAAATAATATTTCTTTATAACTCATCGTGGTCCTGAGAAAGTCGTTTTGGCAAGAACGACGACACTTCTTCTTTTATTTTCTCAGCGGTAGATGATTTAATTTTTATCCCGCCTTGTAAACTGTTACGATGTTGCTTCGTTGAGTATAACTTCATCGTGGGATAGGCTCGTACACCTGCTTGTCCACAATAGTACCGATAATAGTCGCAGTTTAATCTTGCAAGGCGTACTTTATTTTCTAGCAACTGAAATTTTCGTTTCGGAATATATGAGTGAATTTGTCGCGTAATTTATACAAATAAATTGATCAATTTAAATAAATATTTTACCTGCGCGGCTATTGCAAACTGTGGTTCCAAGACAATGCAATGACCACACCACGGTGCATAGTAATCGACTAATACGATATCATCGGTTTTCAACACAGAGTTTTCTAAATTGTGATCGTTTAAATCTTGCACTTTCACCGGTAAAAACTGAGTAATCCATTTTAACAATGACGTGGCATCCCTTTGTCCATTGTACAATCTGTAATTTACAATCGTGCATACATGAATAATATACGTCATACGCCAAATGAAAATATGATTCTGATAGTAAGTGATTCACAGTACTTACGCAACCGAGTTCAATCCTTCAGTGCCCATAGGATAGAGTCTAATTGTAGGATAACTGCGAACATTTTGAGATTGACACACGGATTTTTGTGCTTCGCAATCGACACTAGCAATTTTAACGTTAGTAAGAGGTTTAAGAGCCTTTGCAACTTCTGACCACTCCGGAGCTAGTTGTTGACATGGTCCACACCAGGGTGCAAAATAGTCAACCACCCACAAATGTCTACCCCTTTTTTTTCCTAATTTTTTGTCAAAGTTCGTGGATGTTAGATGTATCACTGCAAGCAGTTTGTAGTTCAAAATTAGTATTTGTGTTCTAATGTCATTGGATCATTCTTAGAAAAAAATGTACCTGTTGGGTTCATGGCTTCATTGATAAACTCTAAAATACGGTTTGCAGTTCTTTGATTTGAGAAATGATGCGTGGTAGTACCATTGACAAGCATAGCTGTGGGATAAGATTTAATGTTATACTGTTTACAGATTTCGGCATGCGTTGTGCAATCGACCGTTCCAAAATGTAATATTGATGAGTCGATTTCTAAAGATGCTCTACGAACTTCGGGAAGAAATTTCATACATGGTGGACACCAAGGTGCGTACCAATCAAGGAACCATGCTTCACCTTTAGAATAAATGTATATTGATTGAAATAAATCTGCTTTAAAACATTCATTATTTGAGAGATATATTTTATTTGTTATTTACCGCTTTGTCTGCCCATGATATCGTGTATCTTTTGCGCAGAAAGAGCCCACACGTTTTGGGCTTTTAAGCTATTTTTAGCAAAATTTGCTACGTCATTCATTTTATTTTTCCCATGACTCAATTCGAATGCTCCACCAGGTTTCAGAACACCCCAACCAGGATAATGATTAACGTTTAAATTCTTACATAAAGTTGAGTATCGACCGCAATTGATTTTAGCTAAAAAATTATTATAAATAAATAGAAAACTCTTTTAGATTACATCAATGAATATAAAATTTTAGTAAGTAATTTTCTCTTACCTATATTAACATCTTTTAAAATACTGGGCAAATGTTTTAACAAAACGTCAAAATCTGTAGCATGGCCAACATAAAAACAAATCAGCCATCCATCATTTGACTTTTCTTTTAATTCATACAAAATATCCTCAAATTGATCATCATTTATGTCTTGAGGTTCTGGGAGCTGTTCTAAAACTTTCTTGACTAGATCTTCTACTTCCAAAATATCGTCAAATAATACAGGCTTGAAATGTTCATCATTTTGAGGAGGTAAATAGACAACACCAGTAGAATCTGAAAGTGAACTACCACAGTTGCCATCTTTACAGTTGAATACTTTAACATCCACCATTTTGTCCTAAAAAATTTTGAAGTATTTGTTGAGTATTAAAAATTATAATTATAATTTCGAAAATAAGAAAGATTTTTACAAAATTATACTCACAAAAATAGCTGCAATTCTTAATCTTTCATCCTTTGTAAAGCAATATCGGTTTTCTCCGCAAACGAATATCAATACTGGTTTTTCTGTAGATTTATCTTTACCTTTTAATAGAATTTTCCAAACTGAATTACTGATTTCGCGAATATCTGCATCTATTTTATCTAAGACAAACTGCATTATTTCGTCATAAGATTTTTCTCCTCTATATCTTATGCCTTGTTTTGAATTCTAGAACAAATATTTATTAATTTATTAAATTCGGTTAGTTATTTTACAGGCAAAAAAGCAAAATCATCAGAAGAAATAATCATTACTGGTGGATAATGCATTAATGTTGGATAAGACTGTATTCCAACTTGGGAGCAAAGATGCCAATCATCTTCACAATTGACTGCACCAACTCGAATGACTCCTTCAAGATCTTTGGCTATTTTTCTCCAGACTGGAGCTAAATAATGGCAGTGGCTACACTGTGGTGAATAGAAATTAACAAACCACATCTTTTCTGAATCAGTCACACTGTCAACTAAAAATAAGAGTCAATTATTGGATGAATAGCAAAGTTTTACTAGAAAATCAAGAACGACAACTTACAGTAATCATTTCTATTTAATGTCACAATTTGAGGATCATCGTCATAGATTCCAAAATTATTCTGATAGTATGTATATGAATGGTAATTGCTGCGTCTTTTAGAATCATCCAGACCATCTTCTCCATACAAATCATATTTTTTTCTTAAGTCAGGATCCTTTAATACTTCATAAGCAGTTGTCAATTTAATGAATTTTTCGTGAGCTTCAGGATCCTCCTACAATATATTCAATGATTCAATAAATTAATATCCACTAAAAAGTAATATTTCGCAAACATTAAACTTACAGTCTTTTTATCTGGATGTTCAGTTACAGCAAGCTTCTTAAATGCTTTCCTGATGTCTCGTTGATCGGCTGTTCTATCAACACCCAATAGCTTATAATAGTCTTCAGCTGATGTAAGGGATGCGAGTACAAAAAGAATGAACAATATTGCCTTATACCTGAAAGATAAAACACACATTGAGTTGTAAATTAAAACTGTTATATAACAGTTCGATTTGACTTAAACGGACAAATCCAGAATAAATAATTTCAAATTTCAAATTATCAATCGTACATTTTCTTCCTATAATCGATATATTTGCACAACAAACGCATCTAAAAGAAAAACCGGAAGCTCTTAACCTTACTACTTACATTTTTCTGTGTATTACAATAAACTTTTCGTCTAAAAAGACCCTGAAATTATCGTATAAAGTCTAACAAAACATAATTCAACTGCTGACTTTCTACATCTAATATCGTTCTTATTCAAACCGCCCACAGCCAAACAGATAAAATATACGATCCATGCCGTACATATATGGAATAATCTTCCGTACTGAAAGTTGGTTTCAGTCTGGAACCCAACCTTCTTGACGGACACATTTTGCTTTTTGACACTTGACGGCTTGACCATGAATTTCAGATAAAGCGCCATTATTGCCGCCACGGCGTTAGTAGATTTTAGCGCGAAAGTTTAAAAGTGTCAGGATGCGAATACATTAATATTATGAACATTTAATATTTGTTGTATACACAGAGATACGCATCTCACAATGACAGCGTACTTTTTCTAATTTTGTGCGTGCAAGGAAAGAAAATCAATTGAAAATTATTTTTCTTCATTTTAAGATCTTTGTCGAATTTAAAATTGAGATGATTAAATAAATCATGGTATTGAAGAACTTTTTTTATTTAGAATAATACAATAACACAACCTTACATAAAAATAATTGTAGGTGTGAATGAGATCTGTATGCGAAATATATGTGATGCAGATCTACTATTATAGTAGTATGGCGACCTAATTTATGTTCTCACCGTAATTTAATCAAACAAACACTTTTAATCATTATTTATTAATACAGTTCCAAATTACGTTCCGAGTACATGTTAATTTGTTTTAAGCTTAATGAATAAGAAGAATTGTTTGAATATTTTATGAAAAATACATGCAACATGTATTTACAAGCAATATTTCAATTTTTCTATAAAAACTTTAATCTTAAAAGAGATTGTGATTGGATATCGTATATTTTATATTTACAAACTATTAGTAATGTTATTGAAAATCTATACCATTAGCTACCGCAAGAAAAATTATTCATTATAATTTTTTATTTATTATTGTACATGTAAAAAGTCTTTCCTATTGAAATATAAATTAATGTCACCTGAATCGAAAAATATTAAGTTTAAATTACTGTACAATTTCTCTTATTTTGAATAAGCTAAGATAATAGATTGTACAAAAATTCATTACATTAGCCGACGAACTCATCTTCTTGGCTAAAATCTGAATGAATGCATCCAATATACATTCGTTTGATTTTCCTACCAAGCTTTCTTCTCCCAAATTAAATCACTTCAATAACAAATGACATAATAGGTCTTGACGAAATAACCAACATACAACCAAGTATTTAAATACTTGGACACAGCTCCAGTTTTTAAGTTGTACACAAAATCTACTACTCAATAAGTTTCTTTGCTCTGAAAAAGCGCCTTAAGTGCCACATTTGCCAAGTAGTCAAACCCACTAGACAGAGCAATGTGAAACTGCTGAAGTACAAAACACGGGAATTCGTTGATTCTGAAAATGAAATAGTTATTAGTATAAAAATATCGTAAATCTAACTTTTAGATATATCTAACAATTATTTTTTCTACCATTTGTATCTCTCATTTCTTCTTCATTTTTACGCATTCTAGCAAAGTCTTGAACAATAGATTCGGATAAATCCTCCAGTTTTTTAAGTTCAACTTCAATTGGTTTGAGTTTAGCAGCCTCCCCAATCTATCAATGAAATATCTTATTAGTTTTAATATGGTTAAAAACGTTTACAGATTCATAAGAAAAAATAAAACAGTTGAATCATGGCTAAAACATTTGTTTGTGTTATTAACTGTAGACATAGTAATTCTTTTTTTTTAGTTGTATAAAAAAAGAGTAAAATAAAACAACTCAATGAGAAACCATGCAGGGACAGTGTCATTAATATAAATTAAAGTACAAAGAGACTGTCTGTGATTTAAGCATCTTATAAATAAAAAAGCTTGTTTTAGTGGAACAATATTAAACATGCTGTGTATATGAACACAAAATTAAAGTGACTTTACCAAAACCTGCTCGCCCATTAAAGCCATATAAAAGAAATCGTAGAGTTTAGAAAAGAAATGATAAACTTATATTTTTGATAATCTCATTATTCATACTTACACCCTCGTAGCTTTTAGCTTCAATGCCTTTTTTAACATTCAACTGAACTTCTTGTCTCATACCTCGTTCATCTGTAATATTTGAATGAAGCATCAAGTCAACTTTCTCCGAGTAAAACATAACAAAAATAGCTATATTTAAATAATATTTCTTACGTTGCGACACATGAGAAGTAAAGCAAATCTCAAAGGTATCATATGTTTCAGTAACAAATGAAAATTTAGAAACTTTTCCTTGCTGTATGTCATCCTTCTGAGCGAGTATGTGTCCTTTGGAATCTTTTGCCTAACGAAGAGCAAAAATTAAAACAAAATTTATCCAACTCTACAACGAAAACATTGAATAAAGAAAACTCTTATCCAACTAAAATAGAAAATATATCTTCAAAAACATTTCAGAAGCATATTGAAGGTTATAACACGTACATAACCTAAGTTCCTTGATACACCCGCTATTAAAAGATAAAAAATAACTCAACATACCAAGAAATTAATCTTCTGTCCAGGAACCTCAGAAACTTCGTATTCACCGTTTACCAACACATTTCCTTGTATCTCTTCTTTTAAACATTTCTGTGTGTTCGGCTCCATGTACCACATAATACATTGCGTTTGAGATACAAGTAGGATAAATCCAAGGATACAGAGTTGAAAATTCATTTTGATTAAATTTCCAATTCACTTAAACAACTAATACAGGACTCTTAGATATCGCGAATTTTTTTTGTATATACACGTCCGCTATTCGGCTAACATCGCGATGAGGTGGCAATGGGCAACTGATGTTTTCTCTTGGATAGACAGCAGCTGCGCGGAGTGTATTGCCTACGTCATCTCCGGCGGGCGGCTCTCCAATCGGAGCAGGTATTTATACGCGCCGTATATATACACACACACACACACATATATATATATATATATATATATATAGACACAACTCAATCAGCGGTATATATGATCGCCTAAGCGGTCCTACCCCGCAAATATCGCTGGTTTGATAGATACATCTACTCGGAAAAATGTTCTCTTGGCAAAAGAACCGATATTTTGTTCAGACAATCTTGCTATTTATATTACAATAGAAATACTGCGTATCTGCATATTATTATATAGAAATTGTTTTGAAACATTGTTTTGAAACATTGTTTTTCAACGCTTATATTTTATACAATGAAATTTCGTTTTAAAATCGTACGAAAGATTCTTTGTTTTTCATTTAAAGCGTATAATTGACGAAATAAAGTCTCCATTAAATGTACGCAGTTCTTTGATTTTTTCAATATATAAATAACGAACACACGGATGCGAGAAAAAGTGTCTGCGAAAATCATGGCGTGCGCTTATATAGCCTACTGATATATAATAGAATCGTACCACGAAGTAAGTAATAGCCTTTGAATTATTCGTAAGGTTTGAGAAATAAAAGAAAACTCAAATGTCCTATTATAACCCTAAAAATCATAAAAAAAACAGCTTAAAATTTCAATAAAAGCGTACGTCTATATGCCTGTTATATATTGTACACATTGCGCACAGACAGAGAGAGAGAGAGAGAGAGAGAGAGAGAGAGAGAGCAGAAATATAGAGACCGAAGACCGAAGAGCGAAGAGACGACGAAGACCGAAAGGCGGAGGTGAACGGCGTCTGCGCAAGTTTCAGTTCTCTCTCCGGCTCTCCATGCTCCATCTCTGGTTTTCCCGACTCCCGACTCCCGACTCTCTGTACGCTGTGTACGCAGCTAGTGGTGGAAGTAGTGGCGGTGGTGGTGCTGCTGCTGGTGGTGGCAACTTGACAATATACGCGGAGCGCAATATCATGGACGCGCAGCCGCGACGAGGATAGCGATATATAGTGTGCGGCAGTAGTTAGGTATAGAGACTTAGAGAGGCACACCGGAGAGAGGAAAATACAGACGACGGCCATACGAAAACACACGCGGACGCTATAAGATTATTTTTATCTCGCGATACACCAGTGGCTGTATACGTTCGATCCGACATCAGGATGAGCGCAAGGATAGGCGTTCAAGAAGGACACCACGTCCTTCCAAGTTATACCTATTATGATCGAGGTAAGATACTCTTTGAAGAAAAATAATAAATAACGTCTTTCGACCGCGTGGTTAAGGGGGAACGAGGTAGAGTGCGCGCGCGCGCGCGCGTATTAGCGGCTATTTTTTTCCGGCGACTTTTCGCCGGACTTTTCGACTGTGAAACCTCGTTTTTCCATTCTCCAAAAGGTAGACGAGTTTCTGCATGTTAACAAGACACAACGTCGAAAATCCGTCTGCTGCGCGTCGTCTCCTCTTTACTCGCGATGGCGTCTGCTAGTTTGACGCCGCTCTCTCTCTCTCTCTCTCCGAGCGTTCGTAGTCATCTTGTATGTATATACATATATATATAGATATATATCAAATATGTATGTACCTACTGCTACCGCCGCCGCGGCAGTCGAGCTGTTGCTCACGCAGTCCTCCTACTGCTCTCAATCCCGGAGACGTCAAAGCCTACCACACATTGTGATACAACATAGGCGCGTTAAAAAAAGTGCAAGACGCTACCTCGTCGTGCGCGAGGTTAAAGCGCAAAATAAATATTGTAAAAATTCGCACGAGGCGGAAAAAATAATATATTCAAGTGTCCTCGGGGGCGTTGCCGAGAGAGTGTGTGCGTGTGTGTGTGTAAGAGAGAAGAGAGAGAGAGAGAGAGAGAGAGAGAGAAAGAGTAGCAATAACATAAGAAGCCGCACAGAGCAGCAGCATAGAGAGCAGTAGCCAACACACATAGGAAGCATTCCGATGTGCGGCGCGCCGCGACGGCCACCTTTCTACTCCCCGACCAGAAGAGCATCAACGGCTCACCTCATCCTCGACGAATCTCAAACGAACGTTTCTCTAGCTTCGTCGCGCTGACGCTTCCAAGAGAGAGAAAGAGAGAGAGAGAGAGAGAGAGAGAGAGCAAGAGCGAGAGAGAGAGAGAAATTTAGCGGCCTTTTTTTGCGCATTTCCGCGCACGGCGTCTGCGCGCTACGACGTGTTTGACAAAGGATTTCGCGCACGCACACGCCGCGCTTACCGTATATACCTATATATATATACATATACGCGTGTGCGCGTGTGTGTAAGTTCGCGCGCGCGCTGCAATAGTACTCTCTCTCTGTACACACCACTAGGGAAGGAGAGAAGAATCGCGCGCGCGACAAGGAGAAGGTGCACGAGGTGCGGAATTCCGTAGCAGAAGAGAGGACGCGATCGTTCGAGTGTGGTGCTCCGTGTGCGGCTAAATGTCGCTCGGGCAAATGTCGCAACCTAGCCGGCAATGCAGAGAGCAACAAGTGGACAACGGAAGCTTTCACCTCACTTGGCGTCCACAGCCCGAGCAATTTTCCTGTAGGCAGCGCGCTTTTCCGGCGTTGATTATTCATTTTTTCATTTTTTTCTCTCTTTATTCCTTCTTTAGTGCTCTTACGATTCTTCTTAACTTTTTGTTTATGCACTCGATTTCCGGAGAGAGATTGCCTTCGGTTATTCGATGCTATTACTTTTTTTCTTGTCACTTTTGCTCGAGAATCGATAAGTTTTATCGGGCAATTGAGCAAAACATATATCCGAAAGTGATTTCGCGAATGTTGCATCTGTATTTATGTGCCATATCTCTCGTTGTTTCTAATGCTCGCTAAAAATAAGTCTGTCAACTATTTTTGTCAATGTTGGAGTTGTTTGTAGTCGTCGCGACAGAAATCGTACGATTTCAAAATGGAGTGTTTTATTCACATTTTCTGTCGTTTTCAGACAGCATGGGTAGAGACAGTCCAGGGGCTTTACTCAATATGCTGGCAGAGGTGGCATCACAGACCTTACATTCGGAGAAAAAGCTCAGCGAACGAGAAGTGGTGGATGTCAAACCTGCACTTGTGAAACCACCTAAAGAGCCAAAGCGAAAGAGTCAACAGGTCTCGTTTAATGTTGAACAACTATTGTCCATGCCTGCTACTCAGCTAGTTAAGCTTTTTTCGGTATTCAGCAGCGATGAACTTAAAAGGCAGTATTCTTACTCTTGTGCATTGGTCTCCGGATGTGGCCAAAACTATACCAGCTTTGCCAGCGAAGGCAGAGCTAGAATGTCCATTAAGTCACATCTTGCCGATCATTTAGAATTTTTGAAGAATAATGCAGAGGCTTGTAAGTCATACTCTTGCAGCTATTATTTTTATTAATATTATTTATTATTATTCGTAAGAATATAATTAAATGTTATATATTCTTGCAGATGCCTCATTTACAGCAACAGCTGTCAAACATGCCAAACCAAAATCTACTGTACAAAATAAGAAGGCTAAAATTCAGCAAACTAAGAAACCCCATAAGGAAACACTAAATAAAGAAAATAAGGATACTAAAGTAGGAAAGTCAACAAACTATTTGCGTAAGATATTATCGAACGAAGTAAATTTGAAGGAGTTTGAAAATAATGCTGGTCAGGAAAGAGTCAACGAGCTTCGAGATACACTCGTTCATGAAATAAAGAAAGAAGTTTCCGATGTTAAAGTCTTAGGAGACCATAGTTATTACGAACATATAAAAGAAGACAATGTAAATGAAGAATCTACATCTAATTCTAACAGAGTACCTGTCAATTCACTAACCAATGAGAATGTAAGAATAATTTATATTAAAGTAAAATTTTACAAATTTTTAAATTGAAATATAAGATTAGGAACAGAAATTAGAAACCTTAAGGCTGATTTTCAAATAAAATGGCGAAAAAGATAACAAGGAAGCTTTAATTACGTAATTCACAAATGCTCTATTTATAATTTGCAGATCATGTTAATGGTAGTTGAGAGTAACGGCGTTTGCTTGAAGGACCCTCTTAGTACCAGTGAAAATACTTCTAAAGCAACAAATGCAGAAGAAAACGAAGTAGAAAGTGAGTTCATTGTTTTGTCATTAGCAATTCTATTTTATATAAACTTTTTGAAACAATAAAGTTAAGGACAAAACCCAAATCGAGTATTACTATTGCTATTAAAGCGAGTAGTGTTAAATAATACATCAGTCTCAATCTGTTACTTACATTAAATTATAAATTCACTTATTATTGTTGAATCGTGAATAATGTTGTCCTTCCTTTTAGACATGACTCTCTGGAAAGAAGACTCGTACACCGCCCCCGACGCTTTCGTACCTGCAAAACCTAAAGGAAAAGCGAAATTTATAGGCACTAGCAAAGAAGAAAGAGAAATGGCCCTGATACTGATTGAAAAAATCCGAAAAAAAGGAAACCCAACAGGAAATAATTTACAGTGCCGCATATGCGATCCACCTCGTAGCTTTACAGCTCCCACGACATTGGTATCGCACTACCGTAGTCACGCCGGAATCAAACCGTACGAATGTAGAATCTGCAGGGCAGTTTTTACACGGCGGCACAGCCTTAAGTATCACATGTTAATACACCAAAATCAAACTCGTTTCACTTGTGCCGATTGTGGAAAAAAATTCAGGCACCCGTCACATTTCCGAGAACACCGTAGAAGGCACACGGGAGAAGCACCTTTCGGTTGCGAAGACTGTGGACAAAGGTACTGTATTGATTATTGCGATTAAATTATTTAAATACAAAATTCTCTTTAATAAATTATCTTATGATTTACAGATTTAAAACACGAAACACTTACAAGCGTCACTTGAAAACACGTCACGGCAAAGTCCTCACAATAACCGGAGAATTATTACATCTCTCAGAGGAGGATTCAAAGAAAGTAAGAACTAAGAATCGCCGAAAAAAGCAGGACATTTCTGAAGGAATGATAAACGAGACCGCAGCAGCAACAGAATCCATATTAGACATTGCACAGAATCAGGAATATGCTTGGGAAGAACAACAGGTCTGTAATGGAGAAAGTCGAAATGGCGTTGAACAAGCCATCGATAATGCCATATGGATGTATCAGAATCAACCTGACACAACTCCTGATGAAAACTACAGCGAAATTCAGAATAAACCAACGCCCGACAAGACTGAGTTTAACGAGACTGAAATAGAAAATAATTTTGAAAACAATGAAGTAGTCATCGCACAAACCGACTCCAATGGCGAACTGCATTTTGAGAATTACAATTACGCACAAGATACTACGGTCTACACCGACAACAATGGAATTCAATTTTCTTGCGAAGAGAACATTTGCACAGAAATTTCAGACGATGCCAAACAGTACGAGAATCAAGAAGAAACTGTAGTCGAGTATGAAGAATGTCCCGAGAATTATAATGAAGCAATGAACGAACCTATTTTTACAACAAAGCAAGAACCCAATGATGTCTTTGTACTCGACAATGAACAAATGATAGCTACTGATGAAGTTGAAGGCTCAGAGTTAAAGGAACTACTTTCTACCTCTAATTCCACCCAAACGGAAGAAGCAATGCAGACGGAATCGACAAATACTGATGAGCAAACACTTAAAATAATACCCTGTCAAGTTAAGGTCTGCGATAATAATGGTACGGCAACGCTGCAACTCCTCAAGAATAGCAAAATTGCTCTTCTTGGAAATAAAGCACAGAGCATCAATTTAATACAAAACGGAAAGCAGCACACTATTTTACTCTTGGCTAGTGGCGATAACAATCTCCTAGAAATAGATAATGGAATTATCGAGGGATCAAAGCCACTGCCTGTAATTGCTGTCCCAGCTGAATAAGTTAGCATTACGGTACAATTTTTTAATATTCAGCAATGATCTACAAACAAACTTGCAGATAATTTTCAACGATATCTTTGTCCACTTTAATCAAAACGTATTTATAAAATTCTATAACTTTTCTACAAAAGATAATTGATGCGAAGTACTGCTAAAAGTTTGTTAAAATCATACTGACATAATTTCTTATTTAGTTCGTTACATTTATTTTATTCACGTAGATTATGTTTTCGAACCGATTGATTTATTTATGAATACAAATTTCACTGTTGGTAATAATTCCATTTCAAAGGCTCAAATTTGTCTTCCATTTCCAGAATAGTCTGGAAAGAAATAACTTGATTTGGTATCTAAACCTACTTTTTCATGTTTAATATTTAAATTTCTGAAAAAATATCTTGATAAAATTAAACAGTATAAAAATATTACTGTTACAAAAAAAATTATAATATGTATATAAACTTGAGATTACTTTGGTCGATTGCCAAATATTCATGCAACGAATGTGAAAATTAATATTTGTATACATTGTATGCCTCAGAGCTATCGAAAGATTTTCAAATCATATTTCTACTTCACCATTGAGCTCAATTTCATTCCTCAAAGCGATTAGTATCGCAAAATTTCAAATGGTTTATAATACACAAAACGTGCCTTATTCTAACAAGAAGCAATTGTGAAACCTATTTGGTAATAATGACAGCATTCTTGATATAAAATAAAACTTTGTAAGAATACTTTTATTTAAGTCACCTATGCATTAATAATTAAGAAACCGTAGGATATCGTACTCTGCATACATGTATCGATTTATAGCTTTTTATTATAAAAAGTGTATGTAGTCTGTATTTTTATACATATTTTGTACTTATATCTATAAATCTCAAAAATTACAAAACTTATTTTTGATTTATTCATCTTTCCTCTCATTCAATAATTTGGCTTTCTCCAACTGTTTTACTTCTGTAGATGTTTGGCAACAGCAATATAAAGCCAATAATAACGTTGCAGTGGCTGTCCAAGATTCTAAAAAAAAATAACTTTTAACATTTTCATACAAAATTCTCCAATATAAATGACATTTTTTTCATTAATTACCTCGGAAAACTCTCCAAATGAACATATGTCCTATTTCATCTCCTGCAAAGAAGTAGAAATTTGAAATCGCAGATAAAGCTAAAAGTGGACTCGAAATTGCACACTCCAATCGACGTTTATTTTGCGGACTTATAGAAACTCTAACGATATTTTCATAAAAGAATTCACTTATAGATTTCGCCACAGTTTCTATAAACAATCCCAAGAAATTGAGGAAAGCCCATATAAAAATATATAAATGCATGCCGTGCCATAAATATATAAATGTAAAGCATATGGCTGAAGCAAAAAATTTTCCAAACGAAGACTTTGGATTGCATGGAATGTAAATATATCTGAAACATAATTTCACGTTTTACAATACAACAAATCAAGTGTATCAAATTATATAATTAGAAATGTTATCACCTCAAAAGAAATTTATATAATCCTCTATCAAAATGTTTCCACATATCTGAATATAAATGTATTCTTCCAATACACTTTGGCTGAGGTGGAGCATCAATGTCCTCTGCTCTACAAACAGTAGAAGTCAGTCCATAAACCACGACATATTTGTTCAAAAAATACTGCCCCATACAATATCCTAATCCATAAAATGCCCATGGTCCAAGGCTTATCACAAAATCGGGATGGAATCTTATTGCATTAAAATAAAGGTAGTGTAAAGCTAAATGTGTAAAGTACAGCCAAAATATGTAACGGACTGTACTTAAAAATATACTTGTGGATTTTGCTCTGCCCCATCTTGAGAAAGGCTTGTTTATCTGAAAGATGATTTTACGTATAAAATGAATTGAAAAAGTTTGCTGTTTAAAAGTTTTTAGATACTAACGCCATCAAGGAATTGTTGATAAAGAATTACTGGTCCTAAAAAAAGAGTTGGAAGGTACAAGCAATATGCTAAATTTTGGAGTAAATCTTGTACAAAACCCCAGACATCGACATGTTTATAATTTTGAATGCTGTCAATACTGTAACTAATACTTCTCAATTGAATCCAACAGATTGCAGCTGTTAATTTAAAATATTCTTCATCTTTCAACATCAACCATTCTCTAAAGATCACATCAGATACCTTAGCATAATAAATAATAGCTAAAGTTGCAGTATGAACAACCCATGATATAGCTTTACTTCTTAGCGACGTTAAAAGGCATGATATGCATGGCAATAACAATGTACACAACATACTTAACAATCCAAAATTCATCCACAAAAAAAGAATGGCTACTGCCATGTACCAAATGCACAACACAGCCTAAACAGATAAATCCAGCATAAGAAGTCAGTGTTTATCAGTACACAACTGTAAAAAAGGAGAGAAATTACCTTCGTACAGCAAAATACTTTAAGGCACTGAGCAACAAGAACCTGAATAACGATCCAAGGTATCAACTGAAACATCAAAGGAATCCATATCCTCCACTCTTCATCCGAAAGATCAACCTTCCTCTCGACCAATGACCATCCAGATCCAAAATCACTGTAAGCATCATCGTAACCGTTAAAATCTACAAATAAAAAAAAAGAAGAAAGATGAAATAAAATTGGCAAAAGAATGAGATAAAAAAAACTCACATCTATCAGTGGACAAATGAACGTGATAAATGGAATAAAATACAGCTCCGGTCCATCCAGCCGCGCATAACCACGTCTCGAATTTGTTTAGCTTGACATCCATTCCTCAACGCATTCAAATTCAGCGCGCCCATCGACCCGCCAGCTGTTTTATTTTCAACTCTCTCCTTATATGCTGTACATACCGCATTCCCCCTTTACTCTACACTACGTTCAAACCTCAAACACTCTTCGAGACTTCGAGTCGGTCGAGTATACAATATACACTGTACTGTGTACATGCTTACGTGCACACTCTCATACGAAGCCGTGCGTGGGGACTGGGGAACTCCACACTCTTCACTGCTCTCTTTAACCTTTGCAAATGATATAGAGCCCAGTAGTCGCGCGACGCGCTCGCTGCTGTTGCTGTTGCTGTGTAGCTGCGCTCGTCTACCTGTCGCTGTACACGCGTCGAAGTGTATATTCTCTATTCTCTACAGACTATACCCCTTCCCTTCTCTCAGTCTCAGTCTCACTTCTCAGTCTCTCTCGCACATACTCTACAATCTAACGCTCTGCGTGCGCGCGCGCGTGTGTGTGTGTGTGGAAATATATATATATATATATATATATATTTATAGAGCAAAGAACGAAGAACGAAGAACCGAGACTGCCGAGTGTCGAGAGTCGAGAGTGCTGAGCTGAGAGCTGAGACACCCAGAAACCGAGAAGCAACGTCAACAAAGGGCGCACACACTACAGTGTGCGTCTGACATGAATATCACGAGATTCGCGAACCACTGAGCAGCTGCACTGCGTATACCCGATACGAGAGAGAGACGAAATAATATCTTCTGCTCGCTCCTCGAAATGCCCGCCAAAGTGAGTTTTTCGTGAATCTAGGTTACGCCATTACGCATACACGACACGCATATTTATATACAACAAATGGATACGCACATTTCACTCTCATAGCTCTTCATTTTATCGTTATAATAAATTGCGCTCTGATCTATCCACAGATCACGGAAATCAAGTGTAAACGCTGTCGGACGATGCTGTTCACGGAGGAGGCATCACCATCCTTGACAGCTCATGGACAGACCATTGCAGTTGGTCAACGCAATACCAGGTGTAACAGTGACGTCCCAGAGGATTGTCTTTATTTGGCCGAAGATAGCATGCCTGACTGGATACACGAGGTCGTCGATCGGGTACGACGTTCATCTCCTTTTTTTCTATTCTCTTTGTGTCTTTGCGAATGTTATGTCTGTCGCAGCCTTTGCGCGCGAAACATGCGTCCTCCGTCATTTCAAAACTTGCAAGAGTGAGTGAGAGGGGAACTGTTTATTATTGTTCACAAACCTTGAGACCAATGCAGAGGCTGGGCTTTTTTACGTAACGCACTTTTGGAAGATCATTTCTGATATTTGTTTTCTTTTTTTTATGCAATCACGAATTTTTAAATTACCAAAATTATAGCACTATGAAAGCATCGCTTTATACCCATACTTTGTATACTCTTTAGTACTTACGCTCCGTTCTTTCTTCTTTTTTTAGGAGAATTGGATTAAAGGCAAACTGTACTGTCCTCTCTGTCATGCTAGGATTGGATCCTTTGACTTTGTCAGCTCAAAAAAGTGCAATTGCGGAGGGTACGTTCCACCACCAATCAGAATAACGTACTCAAAAGTGGATGTACCACATCGGTGATGCTGAGAAGATGCACAATATATCCATTAATTTTTATATCATCTCTACATAAGCATATTAAAATTTACAGGGTAATTATGGTGAAAGGAGACATAGCGTCTCAGGCAATGTATATTATAGATTTGGTCTAGGTCGCCTTTCACAAAACCAACCCTGATATATTATATTGCTACATTGTGTTAATTTTAACAGACTACATCGATTTCCACAGTTTAACACTTATAAAGTTCAAACTTAAAAGTTATTCTTTTTTAATTAACACAAATTACATAAGCTATGAAAAAATCACCGAGTGTCTCATTACAAAGTTAAATGAACTTTAAAAGTTATCTTAAGTTATATTAAGCATTGTTAAAAAAAAGTATACAAAAAATCACGGTCAACCAAAATATGGTACAAATAAAAATTAAAGCTCTGTTACTCAAATTCATAAATAGTAAAGAGCTTATATTTTTTTATTAAATGTGTTACTCTAAATGTTTTATAAGAAAAAGTCTAAATGATGTTTCATTATAGAATATTATACCTGAGAAAGAATAAAAATCGTTGCTAAATATTTATCATTGCCATATATCAATCAATAAAATAAATCTATGTATTCTGCACGTTTACAATCAATTTCAGTAATTCAAATTTTAAAAAAATTTTAATCATGAGATGCTTCTATCAACCAAATGTTCAATTAAAGAAGATACATTATTAATCTTCGTAATATTTAACAAAATGTTAAAGAATATATTACAAACTACCATATTTTATTTTCAACTAATAAAAATATTACATTCTCAGAATTTCTCTTTCCCACTTATATTATTATTTGGCTGAAAATGCTGTTGGAATGTAGTGCATTCATTATATCCATGCAAATATTTACTAAGCCTAGATTATCATGGCATTCAATGAAATATAGAATGATATTGCATAAATAATGTTAAATACTCAATTGTGTTTTTTCTTATGATAAGTCACATGTATGGCAAATCATATTGTAGAAAATACAAATGAAAATGTATATAATAAATAAAATCATTAAAAAATTTCAAGTTTTTTTAAATGATTTTTTTTATAAATATAAGTTAAAATACCCTTAAAAATGTTATTCTATTATATTTACATTTATTGCTGAAAATTTTTACTGATAAATCACGGAAGACTATTTTATGTTAAGTCTGTAATACGTTACATATAATTTTTTTTTCACGAAACGCGCACTTGAATTATTGTACGTAAAGTGCTGCCCTCTGCAGTAAAAATTAAGTATATGCTGTATATATAATACGCGCTATACAGCAGGTAGAGTGTGTCTGTGTGTACGTTATATATATATATATATATATATATATTATTTACTTTCGTGCATATGTCTAGCTTTAGTTCGTAATCGTAATTGTTGTGTGCACTTCTTACATACTAAAGTCGTAGTCGGACGTTTTGTATTTATGTTTTATTGTTAGTCTTGTTTTTCGTTTAATTCGTTTAATAGGAAGTATATTAAACATGTCTTACCAGTTATACAGAAACACAACGTTAGGAAATACATTACAGGAAAGTCTGGACGAATTAATACAAGTGAGTCAAAGTTTTTTTCTTACCAATTTGTCCATTTATAACTCTATAGGTTATACTTATTGTTTACACATAACGTTCACAATTGTAAAATGTGAATTTGATTTAGTGAATGTAAATGATTTATGAAATAATATTTGTTTTTACAGTATGGTCAAATTACACCAGGATTAGCAGTCAAGGTGTTATTACAGTTTGATAAAGCAATAAATCAAGCATTGGCAACAAGAGTTAAATCAAGACTTACATTCAGAGTAAGATTAATATGTTTACTTATATGAATTTAACCTTAAATAGATATTGGTTTGTCGAAAATATTTCTGCTATTTCTTATAGTTTTATTACCTGATTGATTCATTAGTCAGTAGTGCTTCTTTAATGGCTGTATTACTGTTTAACATTTTTTTATTATAACTTATTTATTGCAACTGCATATAAGTTCTATAAATAAAAAGGTAGCATAACTGTATTAGAAGGGAGCTAGAGTAATAATGAATTTTATATTTTAGGCTGGTAAATTGAATACATACAGATTTTGCGATAACGTGTGGACATTTATGTTGAATGACGTTGAATTCAGAGAAATGCAAGAAGTTGCAATGGTAGATAAAGTTAAGATAGTTGCGTGTGACGGAAAGAGTAAGTTTTTATCATATTATCAATTTTTATTAATTGTTGAAGCAATTTTTAATTCAATTTATTATATTTATAGCTCTTGATGCAGATGTCGGACCAAAGCGGTAACAAATTAGTATTTTGATTCAGGCTATATCTAGGGATGATTTCGTAAATAAAAAGGTCGAATGGTTATTTATTTGTTTATATTTCATTTATTTGTGATAAAGCATTCAATAAAAAAAATATTATGGAAAATTCATTGCCTATACAAATTCTAAAAAATGGTATTACTTAGACTATCGCGATTTCTTATTATCAAGTAAGTCAAGGATCGAAGAATTAAGATTATTACTAAATGCTTGAAAACTAAATTTCTTTTTGAAATTCTCTTTCCCAGCATCTCCAAATTGTAACCTAAGTAATTTGTTTTTAATTAACATAGATAACTTCTCAGCAAAATTAGATTTATCGGCAAGAAAACCAGTAGTATTATCAATAATAGACTCTTTGGGACCTCCAGAATTGTGAGCAACAACTGGTTTGGAAGCATACATTGCCTCTAAAGGCACTATCCCAAAATGCTCATTGGGTGGTGTATATATAAGAATATCACAATTTACAAGAATCGAGACTTTTTCAATATCGGTGGGAGATTTTAAAAAGTACACTTTGTCTGAAACACCCATTTCATCAGCAAGTCCAATTAATTCAAGATAATATTCCACATTTTCTTCAACTCTTTTGTCATAACCACCAGCCATTATTAAATAGACTTTGCTGTACTCTTCTTGAGATAAAAAACTCTTTAAATCAGCTAAAGCTTCAATAGCTGTAGAAAGTTCCTTCTTGCGTTCATACCTATTGATAGAAAGTAAAAAACAAGTATCAGGTGTCAATTTCTTATCCAACACTCTTTCCAATGATAGAACATGCACTTGATCAAAAAACACAGTATTAATTGATGGATATAGAACTTCTGTATGATCTGCATTTAGCCTTTTGAAAGTTTTCTTGTATACCGATTTTGTATATAAACTATTAACGAAGACTTTATCTGCCAAACCAGTAGTAATCTCCTCGAGATAATTAAGAGGAGCTCTATAAAGTTTCTTCAATCCATTTTCATACGTTGTTAAAACTTGATCAGGATGATGACAATAAAACACAACAGTTGGAATCCTTAATTTCAGTACAGGAATGCATATCGATACTAAGTCACAGAAGACAATGTCAGGACGGTCGGCACAAAGTATTATATATAGAGCTGCCCACATCTACGAAAAAAAAACAATGCTAAATTTGAATAAAATACAGCACATTAAAGAAGAATTCATGAAAACATCTATTTGTTTACCATTCTTAAGTAGGCGCAGAAAGCAAAGAACCTGCCAAAAATGTGTCTTGGTAACCAGTCACCGACAACAGTAACCTTAAACGTTCCATCCCTTGTTTCAGTAAAGCAGTGGCTAGGATCGTGATGATTTGTAACGAAATCAACGTCATGACCGTATTGTTTCAGTGCTAAAGCCGCATCAACGACTAACCTCTCGGCACCGCCTATTCCTAAGTCCGGGTGCAAGAACGTTAATCGCACCATTTTTTTAAAGTCTCATTATTGTCAATGTCGACAGCAGCGAAAACGATTACTTTTTGTTTTCTATTTTTATTCGATTTCTCCTCTATATGCGTTTGCGTCTTGCATACAACTACAATGAGATATTGCAGGTGTAACAAAAAAACTAAAATGACAAACTGGTTGGCGCCACTGTTGCCACGTTGTTCGTTATTTACGTTTTTTGACATAACATAGAAAGCTGTCTGCTATAATCTCTAGTATAATCTGGTATACAATGTCGCGGAGTTGCGTAGTTTGCGGTGTCATTATTTTTACATTTTATCTAAGGGACATTACGACTTTATCGAGCTATTACTACTAATTACACTTTTGTGTTTTTCCTTGAAGAAATTATCACAAGATAATTAAAATTATAAGACAGATCTTTTGTTATAATACATAAATAATTTTATTTATTTATTTTGTTATTTTAAAAAGTACATATTTTCATTATATTATTAGGTCATAACTCAAAATAGAACCTCATGCAGTAATATCTATTACTGTATCTGAAAAAAATGCGTCATCGATAGGCTCTAATCTTATCGTATTCTCATCGTGTGTTGATGCATCAAACATCAAGGGTGTATGGTATATTACGACTGCGCGCTTCAACATCGTATACAACGAATATACAATATATTTTATATAACAAATCTTATCTTTAACGCATCTTTATTTCTAAATAGATAATCATTTTAGAAATTCCAATTAACTATCCGTCATTTTACATCGCAGTAACTGAAATACAATATCCTAATTTTAATATTATTATCTCACCTCCGAAAAATGCTTAGAATAAAAAAAAAAGAAATCATTTTTTTCTAACGAGAACAGTTTTGAATTCTAGGTCAATTACAATGATGTATGTGGAGGATGTGGCCTTCGCCCGTCGATTCTGATCCTACAATAACGTGTGTAATTTGTACAAATAAATATAATTAAAAGTTGAAGAGATTATCCAAATGTAATCCATAAGAAATTCAAATCTTAGAAAAACTTGTAATATTAGTCTTTGATTTATTCGAAGTGAATGTGTATATTATATATTATATATACCACACCACACCCAAATACATTCGGAATTCGGATTAATTCTTCCATATACATAGAAAGCAATTTTCGCAGGGGATGTCCCTCTCTAACGATTTTCCTCTAGTAATATAGGATAAGTTTATAGTTATTCCTCTCTTTGCTGATCTAACGAATACTTATAATGTCCAGCTCGAATAAAATATATTGGATAAGTTTTGTCTTTACTATTCGGGTTTGCTTTAAAAATGAGCAGACGACGTAACGTATTTATTATGTATAATATTTATAGAAAGAAGTATAAGAATTTATGTGTGTGTGTGTGTATATATATAATAGATTCGTTAAAGAACAAAAGGCATTGACCTCTCGAAAAATATTTCCGTCGAGTGAATCAATCCAAATTCCAAACGCTACGCGATAACAAGCGAAAAGTAATACAGGCGCATTTCACTTCGGTTGGCTACATTGACTTCTGCCGTTCTGCCTTTGCCATTCTGCCCTCTGCGCTCTGCGGCGTCTGCGCGCACAAGGTACAACCGTACAAGAGTACGAGAACTACGAGAGTACACAACTTAGACTTTAGACACAACCCGCGCGCACAGCGCACACACACAAACATAAGCGATTAAGGATTAAGCTCATTGCTCATAGCTCGCATTGCTCATAGCTCTGGCATATAAGCAAAAGAGACAGAGACTAAGAGACAAGTGTATTAGTGTCTAGCGCATATATTATATAGTAAATAGGAGACTAGAAGAGGGAGTGTGCAGTGAGAGAAAGAGAAGGCACAGAGAGAATTTATCGTTTCGCGTGCGAAAGGACGACGTCCTCCCGTCGTCGTCGTCGTTGTCATCGTCGTCGAGCGAAGAAGACACAAAGCTGGGCCGACCGTCGATGGATGGAGCTCAATGGAATGGCGGCGACGAGATGGAAGAACGAAGATCTATTCGCGACTCGGGTAGGGCTCCCAAAAGATACGGCAGCACCGCAAGGCACGTGACGAGGAATGAAACTTTGGTCAAACATCTCGTCGACAAATCGGATACCCTTCAAGGCATTGCTTTGAAGTATGGAGTTACGGTTAGTATACGCTCAGGATTACATATTTTTTTTTTTTTCCTAGATGCATTATGATAGACTAAGATGACCTAATTCTATCATTCGTTTACGTAGTTCAGACCAATTTTTAGGACACAGTTTTTGAACTTGATACAAGAATAAAAATTATAGCTGGAATTTCATATTGGGAAACTGTTTTGTTCAAGCGAGAGTTGCATTGATTTCAGAAAAGTGAAAAGACTTTTTATTGCTCTGTTCCATTGCTTTTTAAATGCTAAGTAGTTTTATTTCATTACAATGGTATTGGTTTATTGATTCTTTGATAATGGCTTATAGTTGCAAAATATTTGCTGGTCAATATTTAGTATTGCTATATTATCGTTGATATTACATTTGATTATTATATATATTTGCTACTGGAATATAAATTCAAAAAGGAATAATTATGTTTTCCTTTTCAGACAGAACAAATTCGAAGAGTAAATAGACTTTGGGCCTCGGACAGCTTATTTTTAAGGGAGCATTTGCTTATTCCAGTTATTGCTGATAGTCCTTTAACTGCTTCAAGCACAGTTGCCTCTGTTTCTGAAAGTTTCGACAGTACTAATAATGTAAGTTAGACCATTTGACATCTAAAATTTTTTCTTATTAATTCTGAACAGCATTATAAGATAATTTTGTTTAACAGACTTCTAGTCCATCTTCGGTATCATCTCCATTAGACGATGAAAATGCTTCGGTTAATGACTTTTTAGCAAAAATGGATTCCTCTATAGCAAGTGTAAAAAAAGAGATTAAAAAAGTACAGGGCAGTAGCGAGTAAGTTGACATTTTCATCACCCACTCGCTGTAATTTCTAAAAGTTGTTATTTACTAAGATGATTACTATGTTTATCACAGATTTTTGAGTGATGGAGATGATATGTATGTACAACGACGAAGAGCTACAGCTAGATTACGAAATTCTCATCCAATCACATCAACATCACACTTAGTTGCTGTAGAAAACCAGCGACCATCCTCGTCTAGCGATATACAAAATTTACCATCTGCGGTTGTCATGACACAAGGCAGGAGAGTAAAAACCTCTTTGCAAAGGTTACAAAAGGAACAGGATGAAATGTTTCAGTTGTAGCAGTTAACATTTGTTCATTAACTTTGAGCAAAAGATTCCATTGCAAATTGTTGTAATTAATCGTGTTTTGGTTAAGGTGATTGAACAGTGAAAAGATTTGGATCTGTGCTATCATCCATCCATAAATGATTCTTAGAATAGTTGATTTTTATTGTACCGAATGCTCAAAAAATGTATAATAAGCAATTGCTTAATTATCTAGACTGCTTTTTAAAGGTAAATTAACGCGTATTTGGATGTGTTTTTTATATCGTATGGGTTCATTGTGCAGTTCATAATCAATATGTCTGTACCATCAAATTTGTTTCCAATGATTGATGAAATTTTTATTTAAACGTTACACTGTGTACACTGTGTTTAAACAGTAATGTGTATATTTTTCAAAATTATAGAAGACTAGAATCTTAGATTGGAAGCCATGATAACTCCATATGATACAGAACTTTTAGTTTTGACGATGTCAATTATTTCATCAATCTTGCTGACCATGATTTTAGCCTTAACCAAAAACTGATCCTAAAGAGAGTTTATATTTATTTAAAATACGGTATTTACATGAAATTTATTTTAGCAAAATAACGTGAGGACTATTGAAATTATACTTTCGTCAATAGTTCAAGTTATGTTTTTGAATTTTTGAAAATCTATTTGTAAAAAAAGAATCCGGTATTTAACAAACAAAAAATCTAAGAATGTACAAAAAAGAAATGACATTCATGTAAAGACCGACTTGTTTTCGATGCAATATTCTATCTAAAGAAATACGTAAGGTACTAAGTATAGCTCCAGAGTCGAGTGAACGTTGTATAGTTGTTGGTTAAATTGTAAGATGTTAGAAAAGGTTTACGCGAGGACCCAAATTTGATCTATAAAAGTTAAACGAATCACGATTCACGCGTGCCTTTGACTGTATTGGGTAACGCGGTGATCGATCACGTTTTGCCCTATATTATATTTCTTTAAAATTATACTATATATACGACATGACTGTACTAATGAAAATATGTATTTTCTTCATGAAAAGAAGTAGATATATATATACAAAACGCTATACAAATAATATTATAAAAACGTCCATCGTTTCAAATATATGTAAAGCTGTGCTGGTGGTGTGCAAATAGCTCATCAATTTTTGGCAATATTCTGTACAATCTTTATTGGAATAAAGATGTAAGTATTTTTGCCAGTTAAATCGACAAAGCGAAATAAATATGTGATTAGCTTTACGAATTTTTACGACAATGAAAATGTTTTGTGTCACAAATATGTTTTTGGTGTAAGTAAATTTTATCATGAGCATCTATTTACGTTGAAAAAAAATACATAATGCACAATTTATGAAACTTGTTATCTTGATTTGTTCCATGATTACGATTATTAAACGAGTCTAATAATTGTTGAAAATATATGCAAGACAAATTTATTCAAAGTTGCATTAATTTAAAAAATTAATGCGTCGTTTGTGACAACGCGAATGTTGAAAGAATGATGCTTGATTTTTCATTTCGATTGCTAATATTTTTTATTTATTTATTCTTTTCTTTATGAAGATTCATGAAAGCACGGTAAATAATAAATATACGTATATTATTTAAAATTATGATATTTCACTGGACCATAACACATTTCCGCTAGTAGTTGTGGAATAGAACAATGTATACTTTGTAAAGACGATATATTATACAAATTCTATGTCAGTGACTAAGTGACTCGTAATTAGATGTGTAAAAAATCACTGCGGCTTTTAGCATAATATTAAAATGTTCTTCTTAAGAAATAATGTTTTTTTATTTTAACCCATGTAGTTGAAAACCCCTTAAAATCAAGTACAATTATCTATTGTAGTTATTTTTATTTTCAAAATTATTCACAAGATCATAAGTATGTTGATATGAATACATTCTGAAATAATAACATTGGCTACATTTAACAAATCATTATTTAGATTCGAAACGTAGACTAATGTGCTATTTTTGTTTCATTTTCTGGTAAATATACACTCTGTTTTTTCCTCGGACAAAAGTAGACAAGTACAAAGGTAAAATAAATCTATACATTTGACTCAATTTAGTTCTGAGCCCTCTAGCAGTTTTATCTAAAAAGTAGATAATGTAAAAGTGGCTAAATTATATGCGCGGCACCAGTGCAGAGATCATCTGGGTTTTCCAGATCAAGCGTTGTAGTACGCCTTGAGAAACGCAGATACTCTGAAATACAGATTGCATTTGTAAATTTACTCTTCTCCGACCTGGATAAAATTTTACTTGATCTAAATATATTTATTCATAGAATTAACATGAAAGACGATTGCAAACGCATGTCATAGATCCTTTAGAGGATTTAAAGTAAAGTAACTGTGCTTTTTCAGCCTCTAATAAAAACAAAAAGAAATTAAAGACAATACTTAGTCCGTTATATTACTTCGATGTTCATTTTTTCATCGAGTCGCTTCGCTGTCAATCGCCTTTGTACGTAGCAATACACTTACAGTCGAATCTCTAAATCTAAAGGGCTGTCAAACTTTTCCAGGTCTTGGATTACTTAAAATTGTTTTTATCCTTTCCTTTTTTCTCCCCTTTTAACGCTCTTTTTGCGTTTTCTGTTTTACAGAATATAACTCACGTATCCCCAACAGACACATACATATAATATTTGTACATGGGTAATTATCATATCCGATGAAAAAATGTATGTTTTAAGCCCAATTGAATCATACACTGATTCACTTACAACATCAAAAATAGACTATCGCCAAAGTATGCATTTATGCGCGACACACCCTGTCGATTGTTCTGCTGCTCAGTAAGGAAAGCAATACTCCTTACATTAATTGGACACTTTTAAACCAACTACATTTGCATCGATTTTCACAGTCCTGATCGCAGTAGATTTTACATATTCAGTGCGAATTTCTCTTTTACCATTACATTTTTTTTATTTACACTCTATAATCAGACAGCCGCTATTATTTTTTTATTCCTCAATTCTCAAAAACACGAGTGTCAACAACAAACCAAACAGTTTCAATTTTTCCTTAAGTATTATATTCCAAAGACTCAAAAAAGAGAGGATGTTATCGCACTAGATAGAATTCCTTTTTGTGTTGATTTGGATCTTTTCTTTTTTTTTATTATATTTTTCGCAAATCCACGCGCGACGTATAGACGTTACCTACAATGCAGACGCTGTTGTACGCATGACGTGTAGTTAGGGTGAGCGCAATATCGCTTTATGCACGTCCACGAGGTTTTTTACGCGCCGACGAGCTTTCTTCACTCGTCGAGGCTACGACTGTCGTGGTACTGGCTACTCGCTTGGGACGACCGCCAGCTGTCTTTGTATCAGGCGTCGCTGCTTGTGCTGTAGTTGCTACTGCTGCTGACCCGGCACCTATTTTATAGGAAATACTTATTTATTAAACCCTTTTTAAGAAATATAACATCTTTAAATTAAATCTTTTCTAAGAATCAGCTTTAAATATTAAACGTACCGCGTGGTTTTGCTCTCGATTGTCCAGGTGTGCTAGCGGCAGCACTGGTGCTCGCTGTCGCAGTAGGTTTTGCTGCCTGTTTTTTGGGCTCTACAGCCTTCTTGGGTTCGACAGCTTTTTTTTGCTCTGCCTTTTTGGCTGCAGCTGATGTGGAAGCACCGCAAGTACCCGATGTACTGGGTCCAACTGTACCTTTGCTTCGGTTAAGGGCTCGCTCGGCCCTGCTTGGACCCTTTGGCGTCGTGGCTACTTGCGACATTGCTTTGTTGCCCGACCGTTTCTTTGAAGGAAATTTACGACTGCTAGACGGTGATGACTTTTTGCCTGAAGAGTCGGAATCCGACGAGCTTTCATCATCTTCGTTATCGTCTGATTCATCGTCGTCATCGTCATCTTCCGATTCGCTAGAATCCTTATTAGTCTTCTTACGTTGACGCTTGCCTTTGCTACCCTTACCTTTTCCTTTCCTGTTTTTCAATTGGGCTTCGTCCTGATATAAGGATATGTCCACTGAAAATAAAGTAGATAATGTTAATCTTCATGAAATAATGTAACAGAAATTATTAAAATACTCACATCCATCTGGGTGCTCTTCAGTCACTCGCGGTTTCTCGGAAACTCCTGCTTCAACATCAATAGCCCTTTTCAATATGTTTTCTGTTCTCAACAATTCATATTTGCTCAGTTGATATTTGTTCTTTTCGACTTTACTTAAGTTAAGATTGGTCAATATACAATCAAAATCTAAAAATAAATGTTTTTAATATTATACTTCTGTCATCATTATAAATAAATCAATTTTAGTTTTATATATGCACCTGTAGTGTCGTGGAAGTCTGGCATATATATTTCTCCATTGTTTTTATCCTGACATAACCAACGTATACGAATACGTTTACTCGATTTGTAAATATTCTGCATCGCCTGGCATACAAAAAAACTTCCCTCGGTGTTCCTCACCGCCAAAAATTCATTCCTAACAAGTAATTACGATAAGTCAAATATAATTCTCAGATTAATTTAGTCATGATTATCGGCTACTAGAGAACTTACTTGTAAAATACAATTAGTTTGTTATCCGCCGTTTTTGGTGATGGTTTTGACAGGTTTTTCACAATTGCCGTTATTTCTGGCAATGGACTCTGGTAAGGAGTCGTTTGAACTCTGGTACGTTTTGATCTAGATCCACCTTCTGCTGAAGCACCACCTTTGGGTTCTTTCAGTTCACGGGATTTCCTTTTGGCAGGTCGCGATGAAACAGGTGTCTTTACGTCTTTTACTTCCGTCACCTTCTCGGGACTGTCAGGAACGGTAGAGGCGGGTTTAGGGGTTACTACGGTTGCTGCAGCAGCTGCTATTGCTGTTGGAGTTGTGGTAGGAGTTGTTGCCGTCTGTACTTTAGTTTTGGGCGTGGAAGGATCAGATTTAGACGGGCTATCTTCAGTTTTCGTTACAATAGGTGCTGATGCTGTCGGTGTTGACTGCACTGGTTTTTGAGGTGAAACACAGGTAGCTGTCGTTTCTTCTTTTGGTCCACTTGAGGCTGCAGATTTCTTGTCCTCAGGCTTATTTTGAACTGCAGGCGTTATAGCTGCAAAAGAAAATTAACGAGATTACAGAAATTAAAATAACATGTGACTCTACTCCAGTTTGTTGCAAGGTGAAAAAATCAATATTATGGAAGATTGTATAGTATGACTTGTGTCATTAATAAAGGTAAACAAAACCTATCGTAACGTTTTAGAACATACATTGTTCAGGTTTAGCCGTCGCAGTAGAATCTTCTTTCGGTTTCGGTGTGACCTCGGTTTCCGGTTGTTTTTCTGGAGTAGTACTTGCAACATCAGCACTAGAACTGTTGACCTTGGGTTGTTCCGTGACAGCTGGTTTAACAGGAGCTGGTGCAGATGCTGGGGTAGTGGCTGCCACTGCAGCTGGTGCGGTTGTGGTGGAAGCCGTTGTCGTTGCTGGAGTCGATGCCGGCGCTGCGGACGCGGCGTTCGTGACGGCACTACAGGCCGGAGGAACTAATGCAGCATTGCTACTGCTTGAGGGTGTTGTTGCTGTCGGAGCTGGAGCAATAGTGGTTATGGGTATTGGCGCCGTCGTGGCAGTAGTTATTGGTGCCGTGGTTGCAGCGGGTACTGGGGTCGAGGTCGCTGGAGCGGCCGAAGTTACTGTAGGAGGCACTGCGACTAGTAGTCCGTCCGGTTTGTCCTTTTCGACCTAAAAGGAAAAATAAATAAAGATGTCATTGATATATTATAACGTACTGTTTTCTGTTTTTAAAATTTAACCTTGACTTTAAAGTTTTAAGCGATTAAGTGTGAACGAAATGACTTTAAAAACTAGAATTTGATTCTAAAACAGTTTTGACTATCAAACAGTCAAATTTTAGTCAATGTTATAAGGTGTAATATTTTTATACTTTTGATATTTTTAAATTACCTTTGCCTGTTCAGTGCCATTCTGTACAAGTTTATTAGCATCTTGCAGTTGCTCACTCTCTTTGTGCTGTTGCAGAGGTGGTTGTGCTTGTGGTAGTTGCTGCTGAGATGGTTGTGGTGGTTGTTGTTGCTGTTGTGGTTGTTGGAGAGGCTGTTGCTGCTGTTGTTGCTGTTGTTGCTGTTGGTCTACTGGAATGTTATTGGCAAAGGGAGTCTGATAAGGAGGTGCTCTGTGTTCCTGAATCAAACTGAGCGGTTGACTGTGGGGTTGATTAGCTGGCTGAAGGGTCACATAGTTGAGATTGGTATTTTGCAACGGCTTCATACCACCACTAGACTGGTCATTTGAAGCAACAACCTTCTGGGCTACCATGTTCATAGGCAACATGGTGTGGCCGCTTGATGCAGTGGGTGTCCCTACTCCAGGCATCGAAGATTTTATGGCGGGTGCACTCATATCCCACTTGACACTAAGAGGGAACGTTTTTGGCTCTTAGCAAAGCCAAAACTTTGTGCAGCCCTCAGCTGCAGGTCATTCAGCTTTTATAAATCACTTACTGATTTTTTTTCTACACTATGATAATTTACCTGAAACATAGAACACTGATTTTAATAATCACTCGATGCAGACTTTATAAATTTATAATCGTTAAAAATTGTACAAGCTGTTTTGCATAATGAGAACAAACAACTTCAACTCACTTAATATAATGAAATACTCATGCATTTGTTTGCAATTGTTGCTTAAGCATTAATCTTATCATAAACTTTATGGCACGTGTAAACATAATGAAAAAATAAACAATCATTATATATAAATTATCATATACCACTTTTTGCCCAGCCAAAATCGTGTATTATAAAAATCAAAGTGCCCATCCAACTTTATAATATTTAAAGTTATAATAATCCTCAAGCTTTTCTGCTTACCTGAAAGCTACCCTCAACTTTTAATATGCTCGCTAAAGAAACTTAAAACCATACATCCAAATGTAGACTTACAAATTAATATAACTGAACAAAAAAAGACTAATCCGGTCTTATTTACTACAATCCACTTCGACAAAAATCATTCTATTAAGTGAAAACACTGTCATAAGTATACAAGCATTATCAACATCACATTCAACAGAATTCAGAAACAACAGCTCTAAATCCACAGTAATACATCATATACAAGCTCATCCCTATCGTCTCGCTCTCTCTCTCTTCGCAATCAGCTCCTTCCCCTGACATAATGCCTGTCAGTCCACATAGACAAAAAGTATCGCTTGCCACTGAAATTCACTCTATATCTCTCTCTCTTTATGTGTTGCATGTGCAAGCAATGCACGCAGGCGGAGGACCAGTCCCTATAGGACCGTTGTACCAAACCAGCCAACGTCGAGGTTGGTGTGTTATCGGCGTTGCGCGGCTACGAAGGAGAAAGAGACAGAGAGGAATCAGATAGGGGGATATATAACATGCAGTATATACGCGCAAGCGGCAGCCGCGAAACATGAGTATATACGCCAAGGGTAGAGGGGATACAGAGGGGAATAACCCGGGAGCCAGAGAGTCAGAGATGGAGAGAGAGAGAGAGAGAGAGAGAACGAGCAAGTGTACCACAAGGGAGGAGCGAAAGTAAGAGAGAGAGAGAGCGAGGGAGTGTATTACTGTGTGATACAAAAGCAGGGGGAGGGAGATGAGGGGGCGGCGGGATATTCAAGAAAGAGAGAGAGAGAGAGATTGAGGGGACAATTTACGAAGGGTGGCGCTGACGAGAAAGAGAGAACTACTGCGCGATATACATAATTTGAGGTAAAACGGGGGAGGACTTTCCAGTAAACATAAACACGAATCGAATATTTGCCGAATTTAACGATGGTTAAGAGAAGAGACAGAGAAAGACAGAAAGAAAACGTATGCGTGTACAATATTACTCTCACACGCACACAAATATATATATATATATACTTACAATCCGAGATCTCTCGGACGCGCGCGAGCGCTCTGAAAGCTTATGGGTGACTGTGTGTATAGCGCATATATGTGTACTACCATACACACTCGCACCTACGCCAAGCGTGTATACGTAGCGTCGCGTACAGTTTTTTTATCGCGATTCGCGAAGGAAATGCCGGAGAGAGAACGCGGGAGTACGTATGCATGTATATGCATGGATATACATCAGATCCACGTATACGAATAAAAGATACAGAAAGATTGAAAATTACCTGGAGGACGCGACCGCGCGCGCGATGCAGTAGCTCTCCTACGCACGCTATGATATTCTCTTTCGGCCGTTGCCGCGCGCTTCTCTCTGTCTCTCTCTCTCTCTCTCTCTCTCTCTCTCTCTCTCTCTCTCTTCCGATCACTTTCTCGTAGCACAGCAGCGCATTATACGTTCTCTCCTCGTCGTGGAATGCACGCACACGGCGTCTCGAGCGCGGGCATATGTGCTCCGTTTCGATATACGTATATATATATTAAACATATATATGTAAGTAACAGAGAATGAGCAAGAGAGCGAACGAGAGAACTTACCTCCGAGAATAATATCTCTTCGTACACGAAGTCTCGACTGACTACAAACTCTTCTATATACGTGCACTTTCACCTCTGTCGGCACATCGTTTCGGCGATATAATACACGCACACGCGATCAGTGTGTATATATACATATACATGTATGTGTGTATATATTATTTTTTTAGTCAGCGGGACGACGTCGACGGAGGCGGCTAATGCAGCGAGCGGCGCGCCTTCGACATAACATCGGCGGCTCGAGTCGAGTGAGTCTCTCTCTCTCTCTCTCTCTCTCTCTCTCTTTCTCTCTCACTCTGTGTATGCGCGCGCAAGAGATCTACTACTACTGCGCCTGCCTCTCTGCGTGTGTATATAACGTATTCTTTCGCGGGGTTCTTTCTCTCTCTTTCTCTCTTTCTCTCTCTTTCTCTCTCTGTTTCTCTCTGTCTCTCTCTGTCTCTCTTCTACTTCATCGTCCTTCGAGCCGCTCTTTTTCTCTTTCTCACATACATATACACACTCTTTCTCACTTACTCACTCTCTCAATATTCACTTTCCGTAGCTTCTTCTCGATTATATACGACGATTAACTATATAACTACCTTCTTCTTCGAGTACGATGTGTATATGTGGCGCCGATGACGAATCAACAACACGCACTCGCCGTGAATAATTAGCTCGTACTTATACCCCCGCAATGCACAGACACATACTAAATGTTTTTTCTCTCTCTTTCTCTCTCTCTATAACATATATGTATGTCCGTATTTAAGTCGAAAACACACACTCAAATATAATATACTTTCGTATATTATATGTATAGCATATAAGTATAATATATATAAAACTCCGCCGGGTATATATGTGCACTACCTGCAGCGACGGCTATCACGTCAGACACTGTCTCTTTCTCTCTCTCCGGGCGGCGATTATACGCGACGAGAAGAAAAAAAAATGGGAATGCCAGACGTTAGATGGCGTCGGTCCACCGCCGCGGTGTGTGTTTCGCGTTTCGTTTATTCCCAACACTCTTGCTTTCTCTCTCTCTCTCTCTCTCTCTCTTTCTCTCTATGTATATTGCTTGTTTCGTCGTTCCCGCTCGAAGCTTCTCTTCTCTCTTTCTAGAAGGTTATTCCGCGCGATGCTTCTCTTTCTCTCTCCCTCTCTCTTTTCACGCGCTTTTTTCCTCGCTCCGTCCTTGTTCGATTTGTTATGGCTCACCGTTTTCCCTCTCTCTTATTTTTGTATATACCGGAGAGCTTCGGGCAGCGACGCGCTATGTTTTTAGCGGTCGTTGCTGGACATGGACGCCATGCTTCAAGTCGTTGTGCGCTTGCGCAAAGAAAGCTATATGCTATATTGCTTATTAACTCCTATGATCGGTCTTTTGTCATTTAATTTTTTTAAGTATATTATTATGTACTACTGTATACTATGAAGAATGTGTCTGTATACATATATATATATATATATATATATATATATATATATATTCACACATACGCACATATATACATACATGCTGGTATTGTTGAGAGATTACAACGATCTTATTCTTTTTCGGTTCATTAATGTATTTTGTAAGAAAGTAATTTTTATTACGGTTTGATCGATGGGATTGGACTGGGGGTCAGCTTTTTTCTGGTGGGGGTAAATGGAACGCAGAATTCGAAATTCAAATGACGAGTGGTTTACCTTTTTTTTTCTCAGATAATCGATATGCAATTTTTGTATGTACGAAGAATATAACACGGGTTAGCTATACTTTTGCTAAGATTTTAAAATTAGAAGGGAAAGTATTTTTCCATACTTTAATCGTTATTAGTAACATAATATTATTGATTTTCTTAGGCGCATTACATTAGGGATACGAGATATTTTATTTACAAAAAAATGTACGTATTATAAAAATAACGATCAATATATTTTTCGCTTGATTAATCCACTTGATAACTGCGAGTTTGTATGAATTATTATCTGCGATACGAAATAATTTTTTGATTTAGCGATCTTTAAATTTCCAATGATTATAACATCGTTGAAAAAAAAAGATTAACATTTGTATGACTATGATTGATATAGTCATAGAGTAAAACATTGTTTATTTGTCCAATTATGCTTCTGTAGCATTTGATTGAAGATATTGCACAAATATATGAAAAATGATAACAGTTAAAAGTTATTGAGAATATATGTACAAGTTACAATAAATAAAAAATTATATTTAATTACTATCGGGAGGCAGGCTGTGAATAAAAGAGAGCCATTGCTGGATCTTCGCTTTCACAAGTTATTAGAACATCACGAAATTTATCTAATATTTGTAACAGTTGAGATCTTCGAATGTTTTCTAAATACATTATCTCTTCCAAATGGTGTCCACCTTTAAAATACCCCATTCGACACAGTCTTTCCAGTAAAATTATGTCATCTGATGGATAACCATCTGACTGATATGAATATAACTCGTCTGTTTTGTCCAATGAAATATCTGCTTTGGAGTCACTGGGTGTCCCCTTAGGTGTAACGCTCGAACTCCACGAACCATCATCTAATGGTATAGCAGAGTCATCTTCTGGTAATGCATCTGCAAGAGTAGAGCTCGAGCCATTGAGGACATCAACAATGTTCTACAACACAGTAATTTAAAGATTAAGATAAACTTAAAATGGATTTATGAAGTAAGGAGTATCAATATTTACAATGGGTGATCTTCCATGAACCGTAGGCATATACTGAACGTAAGTGTGTAACTGCAAGAGTAAGTGATTTTTCAAAAGCCAAATTATTATCTTAACCAGTTGTGTTTGTTGCTGTGGTTGACTAAGAGGATTTAACTTTTGACTTATTGAAGTTGGTAATGAGAATTCACTTATCACCTGAAACATTTAAAACATCTATATAAATTGATCTACAAATATTTCATTGTTTACTGTTTAATTATACAGTTTAATTGTACCTGCAACAAACACATTCCAGGAAATTGTTCAGAAAATGCTTCAAGCATTCGATTTGTTAATACTGCATCTGGCGAAACAACATATACATTACTTTCACATAAGGGATATATTATGGTTGCTTTGGCCCAGTAGACCAGATGCCCAGTTAATTGAAAAACTTGAGCTAATGTTAAATCTGAATCTGCAGCTAAAGTTTGTAGACTTTTCAGAGGATTATACATTTGTATGAGACGGTACAAAGCTGGTGAATGATCAGTTGGTAAAGAATCTTGTAGGTCCATAGGTTCTGTTAAAAGTAGTAATCCATGATATGGCCTCAGACTATTTAAGCACCTGTTAATGATTTCTGGGTCCACTACAAAACCTTTTTTGTGAGTTTGGTGAACTTTTTGAGGCAGGCAAAAGCTGACCTGTATCCATTTGTCGATCATAATATTTATGATACCAGAAGTACTCAGACTGTTGAAAATTGATTTCAAGTCTCGAGCTAAAGAACTTTTTTGTAAAATAGTTTCATACGGTGATTCATCTGAATCACTTTCTTCTTCTGATCTAAAATATTAATTAACAATAAATTTATTATTTTAATATCAGTATGTTAATGATTAGGCAAAAATGAACTTTATTTACCTGGCAGCTACTTCGTCATGAGTAGATACCATTATCTTGATTTCTTCTGTAAGAAATCCACATCTTTTTTCTTCGTGCCTCAAAGCTATTCCCAACCTAAAACAACACTACCATAAAGATGATATGAACAAAAAAAAAAAAATTCTATGTATATACCTTTTACTTAAATCGTAATAACATTTGACAACGGAATGACTAGCTTGGGCTTGCAGTGTAAAAACAACATTAAAAAGCATAGAAGAGTTCACTTCTTTTGGTCCTCTCGACGGTAATAATGTAGGATGTCCAACAAAACGTACATCATTCACCTTCAATTCGAATTTGCATTCACATAACTCTGGTTTCACAGCAAAAAGTGTGGATAAAACTTCATCCGATAATCCAGTTAAATTTCCATTAGTTTGATTTGGAAAAGGCATTGGCTACTCAATCAAAAACAAATAGTCGTTTATTGTTCGTGTATTCATTTTTAAAGGAGAAAATAAAATTTCAATAATATCCAAAAGTATATATGATTTACCTGCAATGAGTCCTCAGCTATAATCATCGAGTATGGATTTTTTCTTTTCAGACATTGACTTGAATCTCGTTGATGATTAGTTGCGTGTGGATAACGAAAGAGCATTCTATCACCTTTGCTGTCACTTTTGACAAGAATAATGCTTAAAGGATTTATTTCCATGATTATTTTTGTTTATTTACTTCCTACATTACTTTACATCAAGTGGAAAGATAATCGTCAGCTGTTAGAGATTTCAGGTTATGCTACCTGCTTATATGTATATTATAGTCTTTCTTACCGACTGAGCATGGGAAATATAATAATTTTTACAAAATTTTTATTTTTAATACGAGACAATTAAAAATATATATTAGCTTGTTTCTTCTCAATTCTAAAACACTATAATTAAAATTTGTAATTTCTTTCTATAGATGATAAAAATTCTAAAATGACGTAATTTATATATAATATATATATGTATATATATATATCAAACGTAGTCTTGCCGATCCCGCCTTATTCTACTTACATTTGAAAATATTCCTTTTATTTGAAATATGCTTGTAAATTTGTATTTAAATAATATTCCACCAATTAAAGTCTTTTGAAATCTGTTAATGGAAACAAGATAATTTGTGTGTACAATAATGAAACGAAAAAATGAGAGAATTTTACGAAAGGATTTGAGAGATGATTGGATTATTGGTTTATTTTATTGATATGAAAAGAACGGTAAATCACTCATTTGAAATAATATACTGCTTATACTAGCAGTCAAATAGTGTTTTTAAAAATCTGAAATACCGAAAATAATTCCCAAATCGCTAATTAGGGGTTTATAAGGAACTAGTCCAACAATTAAAACAATCATCCACATTTTCAAACCCGTTATTCAATCTCAAGATACCTCAATCCCTCATCTGCATTTATAACACAATTTATATCCTTTTCGATAATCGTTAAGAGGAAATCTTCATTGTCCTTGTCTTTATGTATAAAATATTTCTATGGGTATATCTATACATGTAGAACAACTGTAGCTCAAGAAACCCGGTATCCAATAAAATTACTCCAATTAGAAAATAGTCTTTGTTCCCTCGGAAGTCTCGCAATCATGCCATTGTAACATCTCGAACAATTCGGAATCAATATCGAAAGCTCACCGGAATTTGGCTTCGTCGAAACAAACGCGCTGCAGCCAATATATATATATATATATATATATATATAGAACGTAGAGTTGCCCAACGTCAATTCCTTTTCACTTCCGCGACAATCGAAAATTCCCCCTCGAACACAGTTTCGCATAATGGGCTGCTCTGGCAAACTTCAAACAATCAGTCACTGCTATATATATCGACACTGGAGCTTCGAGGATTTACCGGCGGAGTTGGCGTGAAAAACAAGTCGCTACGATGAAAGGATGTAGACAAAGGATTGCTTACCTGCAGTTGTATGTCACTTATCGCAGCGACGCGTCATTTAGTTCTTTAATCAAATAATGCTTTATGTTATTTAATAAATTCCTTAGCTCAGATGGTAAATTCATTGCCAATTAACGTGGCGACTGCTTGTTCATTTAAAAAATATCCAAAACGTAATAAAGTACAGTCTTTTAAATAATAGAAAACACGATTGATCTGATAAATGCACTTAGTAATTATAGATATCAGATTTAACAATTAACATGCGTTGCGTTTATTATTATTATATTATTTTTAATTGCAATAGGATATATGCAATATAATTATGAATAATAATACAATTTTTATTAGTTTTTTTTTTAATAACTATTATAACTAAAGGACTGTACAGTGAGTTTAGGCTTGTTAGCCTAAAGTGATTCGCCAGAGTCGCAACACATAACGTCTGTAAAGTTCAAAAAATAAGTTTCTAATATTTGTCAATTAAATTTGAAACTATGCGCTTGTTAATCAAGAACAAGTTCTTATCTTTATTATTCTTTCTCTAAACAAGCTGTATGTAATCACAAGTACTATATGGCGAAATCTATTTTTCATCTGCAATGACTTTATGCGTATTATATCGAGCATTTAGTATTGTAAAAAGTTGAACTATTCTGTGCAATTAAGTTGTTCACAATCACATATGATTATTTGCACATACAACAATATAACTTATCATCGAAGAGGTTGTTTTGGGCTATTTTTTAAAATAAAACTTCATTCCTTCTTTTTTTTACTCCAAGTTATAATAATATAGCTGAGACGATTGATGAAACGCTTATTAGCAGAGACGAATATCTCTACTAGGTTTTACGCCTAAGCAGGAATAAGAAAAGACTTAGAGAATGGGAATAAATATTCGAAAATGTAGCCATTTTCTGTGTATATACCTATATGTCCTCGTATACGTAGGTAAGTAGGTAGGTAAATCCTTAGGTGTCTCATCGTTGTGTATAGATACTCTATGCAGCATAGAAGTATCTATACACAACGCATATATACGTAAAGTTCGAAGTTGACTTCTGAAAAAAGGTCCGTTAACCTCGGAATACTTCTTCTATACATGTACAATGTACATATGACCTATACGTATAGTCTTACACTTATATAGAAGAAGTACATAGAGCTACCGCGCCGGTCAATTTCAATGCGGCGGTCCTTTTTTCGCTTAGATCGTGGTTTAGATTATAGATTATCGCGCTGTATCCGGTTCTACTCTCTTCGGTAAACCGCTTCGGCCACTCGTCCTTAGGGCTTTTCTCAGAGAGTAAGATCAGCTCTTTGCTCTCTTCACTCTTTGAACCTGTTGGCTATATACGCGGCTATTTACGTCGATGTGTATCCTGAGCGAGAATTTTCCCTGTGTCTCAAGGGGATATATGCGCGCGGAATTAACAGTGCGTCCGCACCGTGTACTTAATCAGACCATCATGAGCTTTACGATCAATGGGACTGAGAGAGAAAGAGTATAGAGCTCTTCATGATACGCTGCATATATATACACATACGCATTGAATTACGTAAGTGAGCAAGGAACATTTTTTTTCTTCGTTTTGCGTCTTTTTTCTTCTTTTCTTTCGAAGAGAACGAGAGAGAGAGAGAGAGAGAGAGAGAGGTAAATGTGGGTTGGAAAAATTAGAGGGGATTGTAGAGAGGCTGGTGGGATTAGTGTGGGAAGATAAGGGATTTTGTTGGGAGAAGAACGGATATTTTAACGAATCGAAAATCTTTTTTATGCTTTCAATTTTTGTAAGAACCTATTGATAGATTGGTATATGGAATTTGAATTTGGAGATTATAGGCTTTTTTAACTTCTAGTTCGCACTTGGAGAAATTATTTTGACAAAATCAAATTATATACGCTTATTGTAATGGCATATCTTGGTAGAATCATTTACATTGTACAACTGATAAAGGATATCTCTAAAATGATTATTTCAAGCTTAAATCGTTAATGTTTAATTGTAAAGTACCACCTGGAGTTGATAAAACTATTGGTATAGCGAACACTCACCTTCAAACTCAAAACCCAAAAAGAATCCTATAAAAATTATATGAAATGTTGTTCTTTAATAAAGTTTTATGTTATCAGTGATAAATGAGGAAAATAAATACAAAATGTTAACTTCAACGGATATTATATACCTTAATCCACCAAAAATCTCGTTAACGTATCTATTGTTTATGAAAAAATACTGACTACTTCAATCTAATTATTGAAAAGAGAAAAATCGCAATCTCCGAGTCTTATCGAAAGTAGAGCATCGCTCAAATCTCATAGTAACTTGTATTTCTAATTTCAAATCCATAGTATATATTATAATTCAATGCCCTTTGACCTTTCGTACGGAATGAACACCTCCATTTTGCGCTCTAATTTCCAACCTCTTGCTAGATTTAATAAATATACCTTCTCTACCCCCCCCCCCCTACCCACCAAGATACAGGCGTATATCCCTCGGATAAAAATCTCTCTCTCTCTTTCTCAATATATATGTACATATATACATATACAGCCACCAACGGTATCCATCCCGTAGTAATTGTCTTACAATATCCACGGCGTATCTCATTTCTCTTCCTTCCCCCCTTCCACCCTGCAGAAAAAAATAGTCACCCATCTCTCCTCGCTACAGCAGCATCTCTCGTCCCTGTGGGCACAGGCTCTATCTCTCTCTCTCTCTCTGTTACTCTGTGAGAATGGCCGCGAATCCATCGCGCGCGCCTTAGCGTCGGCGGCGTTGGCGGCTACGGCAGAGGATGTTTAATGCGGGGGAGAAAGAAGGAAGGGGGTATATAGCAAAGGCTTCTATCCTCTTCTTTCGAAGGCTCCGGCGCGTAAACACCGGCGATAATCGCGCGCGCGATCCGCAAGAGCGCGAGTGAGCGCGCGGGCCCCCAAAGGATATCGCTCGAAAGGACGAAGCGAGAGAGGAATCGACGCGAGGCGAGATAAGGTAGAAAAATGCAGCTTCCGAAAAGCGAAGGGACGAGAGAGCAAGAGAGAAAGAGAAGAGAAAAAAAGTCGCGTGGGGTCGACGATGTTCCTTCTACTGCTGCTGCCGCTGCCGCTGCTGCCGCTGCTGCCGCTGCTCTTGCTGTTGAGCTCTGGAGACTTTACACGGGGGGCTTGTATATATAGTGTGTATATAGTGCTATACTATGTAGTGAAGAGGTATATGCGGGACTATGTTTTGCGCGGTGTGTGTTGAGTGTATAAACGTATGAGATTTAAAAGGGGGATGACTCGATTTTTCTAATTTTTTAAGCGAGAAGACATATTTTCTATTAATACAGTGTACATACTTAATGCAGATAAATACATACGAATGAATGCAATTGAAAAGAAGCGTGTATTCTTGCTATACGATGATTTATTTGGTTATTGCAGATAAATGACACGTCTAAAATTTCAACGGGGGATGCTATGGCATATTTTTAATTTCCCTAGAATCGAAAAGTTTTCTCTGTCAAAAAGATAACAAATATCAGTAATACAAATGTAACTATTCAATAATTCTTTATTATATTGGTAAACACAGAGAATTGACATTTTAAGAATTTCCGCTTAGCATAAGAATATTATACGAATGATAAGGCAACATGAGAAGACATTAAAAATATTCGTCATTTTCGTCCCGTAAAATGATTTAATGATAAAACAAAAGATCTAAACACGAGAACAAAGAATTATCAATTTGATTTTTCAGGATACGATGTATCTCGTATAAGTAAATATAATGAGAAACATAGCTCGAGGTGGGGTCACAATCGGTAAAGTTCACTCCGACAGTCCCTTAAGCGATAATGATAATATTTACGAGTAAATATTCGCGTATGTATATGTAAAGGATCCGGAGTATCCGAACAATTTCCTCGAGGAATGTCTTATTATAAAAGCGCGGGTGGAATTAAGCGCGGCTAGTTTAAGAAAGGGAATGAAAAATAAAAAAAGAAGAAACACATCGAAATCATCCGAGGTATCTCGCCAACAACTTGGAAATGAAGAAAGACGAGGGGGAGGAGTTGCACTGCTCGGCCCCGCGATAAAGTCCCGCGAGAAATAAAAATTATTCCGCCAGAGAAAGGGAGAACAAAAGAACAGTCGTAGATAAACAGATAGATACAGCGTTCGCTTGCTGAGTGTGTGTGTGTGTGTGTATATAATATGCATATCGTCTATTTGAGTTTTCATTTGAAAAAAGAATTGGATACAAATTCTTTTTTAATCATATTAATCTTTGATAATAGGAGGGGGTGCCGATCGAAAAAAAAACCGCGGGACGTTTGAATTTGAAACCTCGAACGAAGAAAAGTCTACAGACATACATAATATACAGTAATGCATATAAAACATAATTTAGTATAATTCGCAGATCTAAGAGTCAGCGTATATGTCCAGGAAAGAATCGGATGTAATATACATGTGTGTGTGTGTGTGTGTGTGTGTGTATGTGCAGAAAGCGCGAGGCGTCGGAAAAAAAGCCGGAATCATTCGTTGAGTATCGTAATAGCCGTGTCTAGTCCTACGACGACGATGTACATAAGAAGAAGAAGAAGCAACAACATCGAATGGAGTGGGAAAAACTCTTCGTGTAGAAAGCGTCGGTAGTCGCCGAAGAAAAAAGCCCACGGAACTATGGCGGGGGTGGAGAGCAAGCGAGAGAGGAGAGAGAAAGAGAGAGAAACTGCGCTTCGCTGGGAATGCGGTAGGTAGAGGGTGTAAGAAAGAGACGGAGAATTTTTATCTGGTCTCTTCGGAGTAGGAGGAGGAGGAGGATGAGGAGGAAGAAGATGATGCAGAAGAGAGAAGGAGAGAAATGCAAAGGAGAGAGAGAGAGAGAGAGAGAGAGAGCAAAGCGTTGCAGGGGGGTAATAGAGGAAGAATGGAGGTAAACAAAGAGAGAAAGGTTGAGGCGCTCTTGAGGATGATACCGGGCATTTCGCGAGAGGAGGAGAGAACTACAATACGTTGAAGCTGCAAAACGGAATGGCCGAGTAACTCAGGGAGACACTGTCTTCTCCTTTTTTTTATTTCTTCAGTACGCGATATACTTTTTCTCTCTTTCTCTCGAATGCCCAACGTACGCTACTCACTAGTCGATAAAGAGAAATCGGTATTGAGATCGGTATTGATATCGGCAAAGGTCACAAAGGTCGATCGTTGACAAAACTATAGGAATAAATAAACAAAGAGACGAACTCTATAATTGTATAGACCTAGAAAAAGAGGAGTAGGGGGAGAGAGAGAGAGAGAGAGAGAGAGAGAGAGTACAGTAGTGTGTACACACGGGAATGCAGTAAGACCGTAGGTAAAGGAGGGAGAGAAAGATACTCGCGAGTAGAAGTAGTAGGAGGCATCGGTGGTAGGAGAAGTGGGTGCACACGGGAAGGAGGCCCGTGGAGAGCTCGAGAGCTCCGAACCCACGTGCTCAGTGTAGTAGCGCGTTATGACCCGGATGTTAGATTGCAGCCGGCGCAAAAGGCTAACAGTCGCTCGGAAGCGCTAATGTCCATCCCCCGCGTCGTCGACGTAGAGATCGGCAACGCAGCTGACCTACGCTGCAGGTCGGCGAAATATGTTCAATCGGTAAGCAGCTGGATATAGAAAAAAAGAGAAAAGAAACAGCCCTCTAATGAAATTTTTTTCTTTTTTTCTGCCCCTAAAGTGTTTTTACGAGAAGCGAGGAAGGAAAAATCGGTTGTTCCAGCATACCGATCTTTCTTTTTTTCTCACTTCTCGCTATTATAAATATGTCGCGAGTGTGTATATACGTGTTGCGTGCAATTTTTAACGAAGGACGCGTGTGCCCTTGAAGGATAGATGCAAGCAAATCCACGAAAGGTGCGAGCAAATTGCGAAGGGACCTGATCAACGCAGAGATCGCAAACCTACGCGACCTCCTACCGTTGCCACCGTCTACGAGGCAGAGGTTATCCCAACTGCAACTTATGGCACTCGTTTGCGTATTTCTCAGGAAGGCAAATTATTTTCAGCACGGTGAGTTTGATTTTTTTATTATTATTATGATTTTTATTACTACTACTACTGCTACTACTGCTACCAGTACTACTATGCCTTTTTAAGGTCGTGAAATTTGAATGTAAAGATATATAAAATAAAGGAATATAAAAAAAAGAATTTTTTTACCTTTTAACGAAAATTTCACAAGAAATTTTAATGGTCTTTTAAAGTTACACACGTCGTAAGATCGTAATAGTCTCGATAAGAATTAATGTATAACGGCAAGCTATTAAAAATGTCAATATATACGCCAGCCGTCGAATCGGACCGGGAATCGAATTTTTTTTGGCGAGATGGACACGTGCAGAGCACGTGTGCCGAATGACCGTCTCTGTACGCACATGCGTATCCGAGCATCGAGAGTCTCTTCTATCTCTATATCTATCTGTTGTATATGTATTCTATGTATTATTGATATTAGTATATATTATTGACGTAGAACCTCTTGAGTAACAAAAGTCGTTTTTCGCGACACTAAAAAATCGCAAACCTACAAAATTGATAGAATACTCTGGGTCGAAAGACTCGCCGTTTTAAAAAGCATCTGCACGACTCGTAAGAGAAGCTGCGAAGCTTTTGTAAGGTGTCTAAGCGCAGTTAAGTGAGTTTTACTCTGCTATTCAAGCTACTGCTACTTACTCTCGCGGTTTGCGCAATATTCTCATTCTTTAGATTTCTCGTATATATACATATACATAAATATACCCACAGACATAAAGCCATATTTGTCAGTGTCCGCCCTTTGTCGCTTTTCCGCGTTCTACACATAGAACTTTGGAAAGAGCTTTTTGTTTTTTGTCTTTTCGTTCCCGCCTTTTTACTTCGAAATTCAAACGAAATTTCGCGCTCTTCAGTTATAATCCAGACGTAATAACAAAGCAAACTTCGAGCGTCGGCACTTTAGATATCCGTGGACTTTTCCACGGCGCCGTAATTATCGTTCTTAATCACAGTCTTCATCATTGCCGCAGAGGCTTACTCGCGATTACCTGCAATTAATAAAAACCACATTGGCGCGAGCGCGTGTTTATACACGTGCATTTATATATATATCTACAATAGAGATGAAATATAAAATATAAAGTCGATTATTGTGTGCAACGATAGTCCTCGCTATATACACAGAGGAATATGACCTCTCAGCCTCTTCGCTTTTCGCACGTTTTCCCCCTCCACCACGAGTTCCTTCTCTTGCTTTTAAATGCTTTGCATATATAGCCTATGTATTGTATATACATAAGCACATATTTCAGAGAGTGAAATAAAAGTCGTATATAAACCCGAGCTCTCGATCGATTTCTTTATATATTTCCGAGTATCAAAATAAAAATAAAAAAAAACAATGAGTCAACGTCTCGTCAATTTACATACATACCCAGGTTTGTATATCATTGTTTGTGTATATGCGTATATATGTACGTACTCACATACACAGAGATATCGGCAACCTCTGCCACCGTCCGCTACTTAGGCGGTCATTGTTTATAAGCTCAATGAGGTACAGAAAAGCATGAGCGCAAAAAAATCCTCTCTTTTTCTCTCTTTCTCTCTCTTTCTCTCTCTTTCTCTCTCTTCTTTTTGCTGTACATACGATCGACTGACTACTATACGAGCGCAAGAGAGAGAAAGCGAGTCTCTCAAGAGATAAAAGGCATAAGGTATATACAGCAGAGGTAAGCGGCTCTAAGGAAGGTAAGACGTAAGAAGAAGAGGCATACAGAGAAGCGGCCAGAAGAAGACTGAATGTATGTATATATATATATACACACACACACACACACATATTATGTATATATATATATATATATATAAAGTCGCTCTCTCGGCGGTCGCGAGGGAGGCAAAGTTAACCGCTCGAAGCGAGTGCAGTATATATATATATATATATTTGTAAGTGTATATGTGTATGCGAGAGACGTATATATATACGTCCCTGGCTTTCGCGCGAGAGCGAGTCCTAAGCGCGAGTTCCGGGTGATCCGCTGACCTCTCGGCCTCTGCAACAACACTCTCACGCTCCTGTAACCCATACTCCCCCGTATATACCTACCGGCCAGTCGCCCCCCTCCTCTTTCTCCTCCTCCTCTTTACAGTATATATATATATATTTTCTCTCACTCTTTAGTTCGCTCACATGCATATACGCGAGACTGGAAGGGGAGGGGGCATATATACACACAAACGCTATCTCCCATAATACCTCTCTTGCAAGAGAGCCAGCTTACTCTCTTTTATATAGCAAGAGAGAGAGAGGTTTCTCTCGAAGACGACAGAGATGGTGCGCCAACGTGCCGAGCATTCTTCCAGAAAAACCCATCCTATGGGCAGAACTTTGTGTATATATATACATATATATATGTACACCTATGGTCACTTATACAGCTATAATATATATGTGTATATATATATATACACCAAGAATCCAAGAGAGAGAGAGAGAGAGATGCGAACTCGGATCTGCTCGCCGGCAGAGTGGCGCCTTTGCTGCTATGCCTAAGGCTCTTTCCGATATGCAGCGGTCGAAGTGCATAGGGCGATCGGTTGGCTATAAGCTATCTCTATAGACCGATTTTCGATGATTCGCGTGGGAGAATCGTCGCGGGAGGATAGTCTGCGCTTGGGAAATTTCTATCGTGTTGAGCTACTGGTTTAATTTATAGGTTATCACAAAACTATTATAAGGCATACCGATTGAATATCATAGAGCGAGAGAGTGTCGCGTGCACGAGTTAAATCGGCAAAAACTTACGTAGACTCTTCTGTAGCGAAAACCTACCGGTTAATTTACAGGTTACGAGAGACACTGTGCAATAACGATTTTTTAATCCTTATAGGTTGGAAATATTGGTAATCATCTATATACAGAATCGCGATGAAAAATCCGTTTAATTTTTAAAGTGGAAAAATGTTTAAATTATATTTGATATCTTATACGTAATGCGTATTATAAAGGTTGAAAAAACGTGAGAAAATCGCGCGGCGGAAAATCAGCAAAAACCGACTAAACTAGCAGCCGTTATTCCCGAGGGTTAAAGGTTGACGAAAAAATGAACCGAGCGTATACAACGTGAGTTATTTGACGGCATTAGAAAATAAATCGTTATCAGGCCTGTGAGATCCTGACTCGGCGGCTACATGACGTATATACCACATCGGTATTCGAAGGATCCGTTATCACACTGTGAAATTGTAAAAATCATTGTACATATATATATATATATATATATCTATATATCTATATGTATATCTAATATGTTTCCTATCGTTAATGAACACGTTACGTTGCAATTCGCACAACGATTCGTTTTTATGTATATATGAATATACGATTATAGTCGCTGCTTGGAGTTATGGATTATTATTATAATACCGTCATATCTATGTTCGCAGTTTTGAAGAACGACCAAGAGTCATCGAGCATTCCAACACCGAACATTGGATTTTCAAAGGTAAGCTTTACTTTTTGAGCTTTAAAATTCTTTTACAACCTGACTATATAAATACATATCTTATCTGTACAATATGCATATAAGTATAACATATAAACACATACCTCGCCTCCGAGAAATATGAGTATACACAATATTCGAAATTGCAGCCGTTGTGTATATATTCTGTGGACAGAAAAACTACGGTAAGTTAAAGAAAAAAAAAAATAAAAAAATTTCCGCATGATAACGATTATTCCACATTGCACGGAAGAACGCTATTTCCCTCTCTTTATTTTTCAACGATGCCTGTAAACCTGTATAAACGATATAACCCCGTAGTGAACCTTTGGCGTACACTATATGGACTCTATTTACATGTTACTCTTTTTTTTACTGCATTATATATATGTGTGTGTGTATGTACGTGTCTCCGGTTGCGCCACAGACACACCAGCGGCTCGTGAGTCGCGGAGTATATGTGCGCAATGCCTTCGAGATACTTTAAAGAGCAATATAACCGGGCGACCGATACTTTTGCAGGCCATGTCCGGCTTCATTATGATGATGACTCAACAGGGCAAGCTGCTGTACATATCGGAAAATGCTGCGGAGTACTTGGGACACTCGATGGTAATAACGATTGTCGTATATATATATATATATATATATGTATGTATATACCTATTATAAGGATCCTTTCCTAGGAATGTTTACCGATTTTTTTCTAATGCCATACGCCATTCAATACCGATCTTATCGATTTTCCTAGACTTTCAGTATTCTTGGATGGAGTTCTGAATGCGTGCATAGTTTAGGGATACTTTTTGATTGGAAATGCCTACCGTTTTTTTTTTCAATAAACAGGTGGAAATATAGGGTTTTTAATGTATATATACGCTTGATATAAAATCGATTTTTTAAATCATTTTTTATATGAATGAAAATTCTAAGACTTATTGATTTTGAAACGTCGAGAGCCAGATAAAAAATAACTTCAATAAATAAAGTCTTTTTTACATTGCAATGTCATGAAGTTTATGAAATTAATTCCACGCAACGAAGAAAAAGATTGCGTCGATTCTCGGGCGGTGTTTATTACTTTTAATTGTGCGCAACTGCGCTGTACACAACCGCTTGTTCTTCTCTCTGCCTAGCAAAATAAATAAAAGAATGAAAGAAAGAAAAGAGTATAATCTAATGACAAGAGTATAATCTATTAACACTTGAAATATTCTGAAAACCGTAGTTTATTCAACGCTACTTTCGCTTTCTTCTTAAATAACTACCTTGAGGCATCTTAACAATTATCGCTAATTACTCTCTCGTTGCACGTCTTTCTTGCCGGTAAACATTCTTCAATCCCACTTTTATGCATGTATATTATTATTATTATTATTATTATTGTTATTATTAAAATTAAAATAAAAAAAAAATTAATAGGCGTAGGTTGCTTGTGCAAACAAGCGAGAGAGACTTAGAAATGTACTAATCAAAACTCAATAATGAGAGCGAGCACTACATTAGCATATATATATGTGTATCTTTATATGTGTATATTGGTTCGCGAAGCGTAGACAGATGGAAAGAAAAATCGATTTTAATTATTCAGGAGGACCTCTTGATCCACGGCGACAGCGTTTACGACGTCGTCGACAAGCAAGATCACATGGTTATACAGAATCAGCTGGGCAGGAGCAGCGGCCCGGGGGTACCGGACGACCGGAGGTTATTTCTCTGTCGCATAAACGTGTCGCGGAACTCGCGCAGGCAGCTCCGCTTCGGAGATCAAAAGGTACGTGTGCGACCCCCCTCTGATGTCTATAAGAGAGCTTGTGTTTGGTAATACACGAGAGAAAGAGAGAGAGAGAGAGTCATGCATTACTTTTCCCACAGTGTGGGAGTATCTATAATACCGGGTTTAAGTGGTCGACAATTTTCCGCTCGATTGTAGCGATTCACGGTAAAAAAAGTTTAATTTTAATGCGGGATATTATTTCTTTTGCTCGTAGGAATTTTTTTAACAATTTTATTGTCGAAATCAGTAAATATACAGTGTAAATCTGAGCCTATTAGAATATGGTAAAGTTCGAAAACATCGTTATTGTTGCAAAATAGTTTATAAAATTCACTTTTTCTGACTCAAGTTTATAAAATTTAAAGCTTTTTTTTTATTTAACGTCGCTCTGTTTATGCTTCCATTTACGGAGTTAATCAGCGACGGAGCCGTGTGATGCGTGGTTAACAATAAGCATATGATTGATTGAATTCAGTGGTGCTTGTAAATGTAAAGGTTGATTAGATTTTAATTTTCAACAAATTAAACTTGGTATTATACCTATTTATTGATATATTAAACTATAATTTTACATCGGTATTAATAATTAAATTCTCACTAAGTAAAGTATATCATAATGATATAAAGACTTTTAATGAATAATATTTTTTTTAATAATGTCACGTACTGTTAAGAATTGTTTTCTTCTCCTAACTACTTAATGTGCGCAATTGTGTAGAATGTATTCTCGAAGGGAATTTTCAATAATTTAACGGTCTAATATGTAAAAATTGGTGTAACAAACAGTGCGCAATATTAAAGCCACTCTTGTCTGTATTTAGGTTATCGATCGTTGAGGAGATTTGTATTCAGCAAATACAATGCAGTGAGCAATTCGGTGTTCTTCCTTGATTTGTAGATTTAAGTTTCATTAGTCGAATTAAGCGTGCGTGGCGTGTTGATGCTTACCTTCACTGCACACCTGCCTTTCCACATGGTATTTTACCACATCTTATCTTTTTGAGGAGTTTCAGATTTTCGAGAATAGTTTACATATTTTAGAAATATAATTTTCAATAAAGAAAATACATATTTTGCTTCTACGTGCGACCATTTCCATTTAAATAAACGCAATTGTTTGTGTTTTATAATTATTTTACGCGATAAAATTGATTTAGAATTCAACAAATAAAAATAAATAGTTTCGCTTGGGTTAACATTTACATAGATATATGCGTATGAAAGCGCAAATATATCTATGTATAAGTGAGTATCAGTAAGTTACAGGGATCTGTGTATATAGGGTGTAGTTATTGCAGGGGCATATTTTATAAAAATTAAAGATAATTCGACAGGATGTGACAAATAAAATATTCCAGACGTTTCAAAATAATATTATACATTTATTAAAGAATATCGGTAAGCGTGATAAGAAAGGTTTGTTTTTCCATATTTTATTTCTAAAAACAATTGTAGTGCAAAGTATTTTATTTTTCATGCATGCTATCGTTACGTTATCATACTTCTTTTTAAAGCATTTTTGAAATATTAAAAATTTAATTGCTTTAGTTATATGTGGTTGGGGAAAAAATATGTAATCTAGTTTTGTGTAAAAAAATTTTGTTTTTATTAATTAATACAACAAAGAAAATGAATGTATTTTTATTTATGATTTGTGTTTTTTGTCATCTGCACGAGTCCTCCTGTTTGTACGATATCTTAAGATTAAGCTATTACAAGATATTTTCTTACTCAAATCCATCTTCGTAGTCTCTCATATAAAGTCAATAGACTCGAACAAGTACGAACAGACAATAATATAATCGGCAGGAACAATTGTACATAACAGACAATCGCGTGAACGAGCAATTTGCACGGCTTTACAGGTGGTACTCGTCGAGGGCCATTACCTTCCGTTTGTGCCGCTATGCAATCGCAACGAGTCGGTGTTCTTGGCCTCGTGCACGCCGGTCGTTCTGCCAGAAACACGAGAGAGCGTCGTGCAGGGTGCGACCAACATTTTCACGACGATTCATTCGATGGACATGAAATACCTCCACGTCGACAAAACGTAAGTGCGCAGTCTCTTGAGTGTAAGATCACTATTTCTGGACAAAACTGCATCGTTTGATTAATTGGTGTAAAATTGTTTGACTGCAATTTTTTGATTCTATTGATTACTATAGAGCCGAAAGTCATATGGAATACAATCGTTCAGAACTGGTGGGCGTTTCATGGTACAATTTACTGCATTGGGATAGTATACGTACCGCGTATTGCAAGCACCAAACTGGTGGGTATACGGTTATCAAAATGAAATTCTTACTTTATTCTTACTTGATGATACGTTTGCGTCATGTAGTTATCCAATCGGATCAAGAGAGATCGAGTACGGCTCTACTTAGGCTACAGAGTCGAACCGGTAGATGGTTCTGGGTTCATTGTGTTCTTCAAGTCAAAGATACATCGGAAGAGTGTCAGCATCCTATTATTGTTTGTACCAATCAAGTATTAAGGTACGATTTCAAAATTTTAATCATATTATTTTACCTTGTTTTTGTTTTATCGATCGATTGGTAAACAGATCGAGTTCGGCCCCTTAACAAATTTCCAATGCAAATACAAATTTTTTTTCCAAATAGTGATAAAGAGGCTGAGATATTGCGTGCTAGTTCTTGGCTTTATCAATATTCCTCACAGACCAAGTTTACGTACGGCGTGTGTTCGAGTTTACCAAATTCGGGATCACAGCAGACTCCACCAACTCAACATCACCAACAGCACACACCACCTCTCGTCTACTCTTCCGAGTCTGGGGTCATTGCGGATTATAACAACGGCAGGCCGGGTTTAACGCCCTATGGAGTACCTCTACCACCACAAACACACGAGCTTGAACTCGGTCCAGTTGCCTATCATCAGATGGATGAAGGACAGATCGGTGCCCCGTGGAGTAAGGAGAGGACGCTTGTTAAGCAGGAACCTGGAGAGGTATGTGTTTGCACTTTTTTTATTTTTAACTATAATAACTTTGGGAGTTTTTGTTGCTCAAGTCGATAACGTAGCTGCATGATAATTTATAGAATAGCACAGAAACACCCGCTGGCTAGTATAATAAGTAAAACTTGTTTTATGATACATTTGAAAAATCTTGTAATAAAATTAATAAGAAGACAAACTAAAGGCCATTAAAGAAACTATATATAAACTAATATTTACTTAAATTTAACTTTAATACAAATTTCGAATTTTCATAAAATTTGAAAGATTATTACTTTCCGATGTTCACTATGTCAATGCCTTGATAGAAAAACCCGTCAATTCAGAAGAAGATTTCAAAAATCATATATTAAACCGTATATAATACACATTGCCAATATATTTTCGTTAATAGTTCGAAATTCATATGAACACTAACACTAAAGCAAACGTTGGTTGGTTTTTGATGCCCGATTCTGAGTTGGCTGGTATTCGAAATCTGATATTAAACTGGCTGGTTATTGAAGCAAATTTTATTTTTCTAATATATCGCATTCCATCATCCCTCTAATAATGACCAATAGGCAACATCGGCTACCATAGACATAAATTACAGTATATTTGCTAGATTAGAGCTGATTAGCATAACGTTACGCGGTGGTCCTGTTCTCGTAGGTCTATGTGGAAGCGACGGGAGCGAATAACGTGGCGCGAGCGAGTCAGCAGCAGCCGTCGCATCATGGACAAGAGGCCGAGGCAGCCGAGCCTGTCGATATGTCGATTAACAACAGTGTAACGCCTGGTGAATCACACGATGAACGTCATTCTGTAATGCATCAGCATTGCAATGCAGGGCCTACTGAGTTCTGTCCGTGTAACAAAACACATTTGACGATGGTGAGTTTTAAATATGGTTTTCAGTCATATCTAAATTTAATTTCAAAATAAAAAAAAAAAAAATCTTAAGGTTCAGCACAACAACAAAAGCCCAAACCGGCCCATGTCAACGGTTCATCCTACCTACCTTCGTCCGAGTAGTAAATCCTTGTCGTATTTTCTGTCGAATCAACCACATTCACCTGGACCACAATTACATCAGCAGATGTCTCCAGGAATGGTTCCGAGTCCAGATAATAACGGTGGCCTTAAGTACAATATCGTAGACCTAGACAAGTTAGGTAGTCATGCAGTGGATCAGTCGCCACAAGCGCCACCTCCACCGGACATATATGGACCAACATATTCGCAGAAGCGACAGCTACTCTTGCTTCATCAAGCCAAAGCTCCGAACCAACAACCCGGAGAACCACCTAATCCGTCTGTCGATGACGCTGCTCACCATCATCTAGCGCATCACCATCCGGTAGGTGGTTTAGTCACGATTCGTTACATATGAAGGGAGTTCCCAAAAGATTGGAACTATTTCTAAATCTGTTTTGTCAACCGATAAGAAAAGTAAAAAAACGGCCCTAAAACTTACGAATTTAATCAATAAAATCAATCCTGTACAAAATATAACCTCTTCAGCGCTACATGTATCCCTCTGACGACCGACAGGAGCAGTGGACGAGTCCAAACGCAGCTGCGGCTTCCTCGCCGAGCACACCAGGAGTCTGGCCAGATTGTGGTCTTCAAAGGGTCCCCGACGTTGTCCACCAGGAGTTGAGTCCATATATCACGACCCCAACTACTCCAGCCGATACCCCTGATGATTCATCGGAACACCAAACAACACCGGGTACCACACCGGTATCTGTCTTCAATTTCGAATGGCCAGGCGAGCAACACGTGCCCAATTTGCGCGTATTATCCTTCCGTAGTAGCAACAGTGTAACCGGAACCTACACCGAAACAAGAAGATCATCCGAACTTGTACAACCGATCACTCTTCAACTGCCGAGAAAAAAGAATATAATAGACTCTCCACATCGAGACTACGCGAAGTGACTTGTCTTAACATTTCCATTTATTTTTTGATATTTACATCATGTGTTCCTTTATTTTTGTCTATGTTTCATATTCCCTTTGCCTCTGGTTTTATTATCTCATTGGATTAGCGCAGCGGAGAGACGACGTACGATAGGAAAGTGCGTTTTATTTTTCTTTCTCTTCAAATCAAAATTGATGCACCATATAGACTTACAAGATTACTACACGTGATAGCTGCTCTTTCATAATGTATATCCAGTGTGCCATTTAATACTTTTCCCCGTCGCGTAATAAAAAATGCAATCCTCTCTTTCTCTCATCCTCGAGATAGAGCGGATATACAAGCTGTGTATTTAGATTGTAGCTTTTATATGGCTGTACCTGTTTTCTCTCCGAGTGCGACGGATTTATGCGAGAGAAGGATTGAATTTTCTCCGCATCTCTACATCTTTATATTGAATTTTTTTTATTTGTTTAGTGTGATATTTTTGTACACGCGATGAAAGAAATATGTATTTCATAGAAGTACATAGAGTCGAGATTTTGAATTTGTAATATATAACGTATAGCGATTTTATCGTCAAGTGAAAATTTGATCCTCGCGCGTAAATCTAATCCGACTAAATTAGTTCTTGGTCACTATAGGGTGATCCTATTTTTTTTCTTCTCTCACATACAATCTGCAAATGTGATCGTCGAGAGAATTCGTAGAATTATCATAATAGTTGCCAATTTGTATAGCTAATTTGGATATTATATATCAACAGTAGCAAAGAAATGTGTGATTATAATAAAACAAGTTGTATACGTACTGCAGACGCTACTAGAGAAGTATGTGAAGGTCGGTTTTTAAAAAGTATTCTTCTCGCTTGTCGATCGAACTGTATATATATGGAGAATTCATTGCGAAAATCCATTCCCCTTGTCCAAAAATTTAACCTCGAAAACTCGTTAATACGTTTTTTTGTAGGTCTGAACATTGTAATTCTGTACATTTGTAATAACGATGACTTTATTCGAAAGCAACTACTAATGGCACTAAAAGTGCGTTTCATTTGGAAAATTGTCTTTTAAACTTAACACACTTTTCTATCAACAGCTTTATATACATAGCCAAAAATTATAAAACATTACTAAGAATAAGAATATCTGAGAAGTCATAATGAAATACTAACATCTGTATATTAATTTTTCGAAATTTTGATTTTCCGCGAACTTATTTTTAACGATTACAAGAAAATTACAATGAAACACCGCTTAAAAGATAGAGCTAATTTTAAAATGTTTTTATTCTTGTAAAATCTATCAAATTGAAAAATATAATATTTGTATATCACTAGATATACTTTAAATTAATAAGACACGGAGGACACTTTCTAGATAGAAATAGAGTGTTTAAAAAATTGAAGTAACGAAATATAATTTAAAATAAAATCGGTCTTGTTTCCGTTTTTTTTTGGGTTTATGAACTTTTAATCGACAAATTTAATGTTTTACATAATGTCCCTCCAAAGTTGTAACTAGGCATTCATTTCCACAAAAAGACTTATACGAAAACTCGTATAAACGAGTCTTCTAAGTAGCCCAAATTTTCGGATAAGGGGGTATGGTAGTTTTTTTCGCAAAGAATGCTCCATATTTGCATATATATTTATATACCATTCGAGGATTCGATTGTGAGGAAAAAAAACGTCGAAGTATTTAATTTATTAACTAGCAGCGTTTAAATGAACGAACGTGAAGTTTTTAAATGAGATAACTTTTAGTTTGCGACGACTTTTGCATTGAAGAGTTTTTTCTTTCGTTCGCCACGTATATTATTATACGCGTAGCCTATTTTAAAATGCTCCTGTTCCTAATATATGATAAAAAAAAAAGAATTAAAAGAAATTGAAAACACTGACGAATAATAGTTCTATAACGTGGTGTGTACACGCGCACACTACAATATTACAGCATAAGCATATGTTTTAATGTAATAATAATACGTAGATTTGTTTAATTATTGGCGAGCAAAACTCTGCAATGCAAACGCAATCATATAAATGTATTTTAGTTTTAAATATCTGAATTATCATTACACATCAAGCAATAATGGCATAAATTATTTTTATCAATATTATAACATTTTTTTTATTAATTCAAAATTATTATTAGTATTATTATTATTATTAAAAGGAAACAAATTGTGTATTAAGGCCAAATTTATATTCATACATTTATTGTACGTAAAACTTATGAACGTCGATGTCTTTAAATAAGCTTTGTCTTCATATATTTTTTCCATCAGTTTTTTCTTCTTCGTGAATTATCGGAAAAAAGTCCCTTGCGTCAATGTTTTTATCGAGTCGTGGGTAAATTCAATTTCAATAGACCTCACACACACAAGCATATACATGTGCGTGTGTCAATATATATACACACACACATATTTACATACGTGTCTCTCTCGCTTACGTTCTCGCTCATCATCCCCTTTACTATCGCGTGTACATTATGCGCCTATTTACCTTGAAACGTATAAATAATTTTTTTTATAGACCAAAGTCATCAAGTCTCATATGCATAGTATTGCATACACATACATATATATGAGTGTGTATATAGTAAACGTGCGCGCGAAGTAGTTGTCGCGTACTTTTCAAGAGCACACTAACTCGACGCGTCCGATTTTATTATAATTATTATTTTTTTCGATTTTCGCTCGATAATAATATCCTTGACACTCCGCCTTATTCTCTCACTGGCAATAGTAAAATGCGACTCGAGACGATAAAACCTTTGACGTCTGAGGGACTTCCTCAGTGTTATTATTATTATAATTTTTTTCGTTTTTTTTTTGTATCACCTTGTACGAGTCATCGGCCAAAATCCAAACGCTTTGTGTATACGTCGTATTTAGACGATATGAGAACCAAATTCGCCTATTTCTCACTATCTCTTGCTCTTTCTCTTTCACCTTCTGTGTCTCAATGTATATTTATTCAAATCGAAATACTGCGTGTAAATTATTTGTTTTTTTTTCTATACATAATGTGCCTCTAGGTATAGTTGTAACACGCTTATATTCGAAATTGTTTTTTGTCTTCATACAGAGGAATCTCTTAACTCGTAAAATTATACATTCTATGTTCGAAAAAACAACCGCACCGCAGTATAATGTTAATAATTTCGTATAACACGAAAATGTTTCTCTCTCTTTCAAACAATTTTTAACTTCGATTCGGCCGATTCGCATCAAAGTCGCGCTGATTTTCTTTCAGAATAAATCTCCAACGAGAGAGATGTATAGAAAAAGTATTTAGCATATAAGTAAACGCATACGTGTACACATAACAAATATACACTCGGTAAACGATGCTTAATGGCCAAATCGAAGTTTTAGCTTCTCTTACCAGATTTATACAAAAGAATGCATTTTAATTATCTTTTTCTGTTAAAACGAGTCGAGCAAATGGCATGTTGCGCCCGTATTCCGTTCTTAATTAATATACACATATACGATGAGTGTATATCAGTCGTATAGAAGGTATCAAACTAAAAAAATTCAAACCTTCGTATTCCCATTAACCCCCCCCCCCCCCACCCGCCATTTCGTACCAACGATTCGCCATTCGTTTCGCGCAATGTTTATACATATAATAAACGCAATAATTAATAATAATTAATAATACTGTTAAATCAAGAAAAATACACTTTTTTGTCCTCTACGATTATACTTGTGTTTTCTCTTTTTTGCTATTCTCTCTCAATACACCTCCGATTACAAAGATGTATTTTTATCTTTCTCTTCCACATATACAAATGTTGTACGCAATAATTGTGTAAAAATATTAAATACGACGATACGGCGGACGTAGTTAGTTCGCGTTATCGCACGCAAAATACTCATTAACCCAATGCGCTTTATCTTTTCATATAATTCAAAGTGTAATATTATATGATATTACCCATCGCTTTTGCATTCGTTTGCTACTTCTTTTTTGTTCACATCCACAGCAGAATATTTTAAATATAGACGATTCGACAGTGTGAAACAAGTCTCGGTATACATAAGAACGATCGATAATATGTCGCTTTTTTCATTTGTATATGTGTGTGTGCGTGTGTGTGTGTGTGTGTGTGTGTGTGTGTGTGTGTGTGTGTGTGTGTGTGCTTATACTTATTCAACGGCGGAAACGAGCAAAGTAAGTTCGTCTGTTAAGAGACTTTTTTACACATATTATACCATATGTCTATATATATACAATACATATACATATACATATACATATATATATATATATATAGATATATATAAATATATATATATATATATATATATTTATATATATGTTTATATAGTATGTATATATAGATATACATATATATAGTATGTTTGTAAACGTACTTCTTATTTCTGTATTATTATATAATAATAATTATTATTAATAATAATTTTTTTTCGTAAAAACGCTTTCTCGTGTATAAATAGTACGACTCGGTGTAGTATTTTTTTCTTTTACTATAAATTGTTTTACATTTATATTATGTTTCTGACAGATATCGCAGCGAGCGATTTTCTTAACGACAGTTTAGTGCTCTCAATACATTTGTGTATTTCAATCGCTTGATTCCGATTATTCATGACTCGATCGTCGGCTCAAAAATTCTCATTGTCCACGACCTGCGAGCCCGTATAATTATTATTATTATTATACCCTTTTGCGTCTGGATGAACAATTCATTGTTTTGTATAATTATGCTTTGTTATTATTATTATATATTTTTTTTATTTTTTTCGTAAACACTCGATGGCTATAAATAATCTCTACTTATCGTACTACACATCCATTGCTCGTCGCGCAGTTTTGTTTGCATCGTTTAACTTAGCAATTTTTTGTTTCCTTTAATTTTAGTTGCCGGTAATGTAAACCACGTATATAAACATAGACTGCGAGTACATCGGTATTTATACATTTCTTTTTTTATCTTGTATCATTATTAATGTTACCGTTATAATTATCAATATTATTTTTTTTTCTCGTTATTTTTTTCCTCGCTATTAGTACTCAATTAATATTTAAGAAATACTGTCTCGTCACAACGTTTTTTCTCGTTCTCTCGTTTTCTATCGTTCGCGTAATCTTTTTTCTGTTTTTTCTTTTTTAATAGTAATCTGGAAAAATGTGTTCAGCACGCAACGTGATACGTTTTCAAATACTTTGGCGTATTTGTATACCGTGTGCGTGGTTGCAAGTGACGCGCTCGTGTACGATAGTTCTAAATCGTGTATATCGAGAAGCTTTTCGCAGATGTTATTAGTAGGTAATTTATAATAATGTCGTTGAGATGCGTAAGTTATACGAATTTGCATATTTTATAATACATTATTTATCTGTCATCTTTTACACATAAATGTCTGTTAAAGTATCGATTCGTTGTGAGCTATGCATAGGAACACCGGGATGTTATTTTTTCTCATTTACCTACATTGACGATCGTTATAATAATAATTACCATTACATTTTATTATTATGATTTTTTTTATTTAAATGACACGCATATTACATGACACGATTATACATCCGGGTATCGAAAAACGCGAAGGAAGCGAAACTTCCTTTTACATTTTACATTTATTACGATATCTTCATTCCTCGCTCATGTGTGTTGGGATATTTTTCATATCGTTAAATGGTCCAAATTCAAGATAAAACAATACGTAAAATACATCGTTGATAGAAAACATAAGCATCGTACACGAGCGCGAATCTAAAAATTGCAGGATCGCGATTTCTATAATGTTCAATCGATCGTCCTTCGATCGACCATCTTTTTTCCTCTATCGTACAATTAATACTCGTGAAGCATTAATGCAATTTGCGTTACAGAACGCGCTTCGATTGTTGCGCGACTAGACGAAAATGTTTTCGCGTTAAAATCCATCACGCGATGTAAACGTGTTCAATAAGTTGGATGTTATTTTTTTTATTACTTTATTCTTTCAATTATCGGGTCGCCATATGGCGCTGTAGGTGTAAAACCTAGAAGTTTTTTTTGTAACGGCCTATAACTAAGATATGAGAATGTGGGACATTTATATAGTAGCAAATAACCATGTAGCGTTATTTTTTTACTCTGTCTTGAAAGAAGATTAGATGTGTAAGTAATGAATTTTTCCACGTGATTTTATTAATGCGTATGTTTTTATAGTTTTCTGTTTATTGCATGCGATGTTGTCAAGTTCTTTCAGTTCCCGCTTCGTTCTCTCTTTTTGTCTCTTTGTGTCTCTTTTTTAATTAAAATTAACCGTTATGCTTTATTATTATTCTCGAAATCATATTCCAGTTTCTGAAAAATCATGTCTGTGGTGTATGTCGACTAAGGAAGATGGAATCGAACGTCAAAGATACCACAACGGATGAAATATTGTCTAAAGCGTCATTATTCGATTGGAAAGAATACGGCAAATAATATTGTAGTTGCCATACTTGACTTATTCAATCACTTAAGTCTATTTAAGGATTGTTTGAGTAACGATATTATTCGCACTGGTCTCGAAAAATTTTCACCGATAACTGGAAAAGACGTGTGCATTTGAATGGTTCTTAAAAACGATGAATTTTCTCTCTCGAACCACGTCATCCGCTGTTTCTTCTTCTTCTTCTTCTTCTTCTTCTTCTTCTTCTTCTTCTTCTTCTTCTTTCATCGATACCCGATGTTTGAAAAAATTCGACTAAACTGACTTTTTTTTTCTTTTATAAAAAACGTGGAAAAAAGATACATACGTATATACTCACTTGCGTCAAGTATAAAAGTACAAAGTTAAAGTTAATAAACTTTGGCCTAAAATATCCTCGTAAAGATAAGGAGGTGTAATCTTCTATGTTCACCGCGAAGAAGGATATACGATGTAGTCTCTTATTATTCTCTGTGTCAGTGTGTTATAAATACGAAGAAACAATGAAGAATAAGACACGACGATAACCGATACAGGTAATTTAGTGGAAAAGAGTTCTTCGAGACGTGAGATTATCCTTCTTTCAGCGTATGTACACATAAAAGTTAAATAATATCGAAAGCTTGTATACGTTCATTATACAAAAAACATATAATGTGTATATTTCAACGGCCATTCAGCAACTGAACCTATTCTCGACTGTGAAAATATGTTTCACTCGCTTACCGGACAGCAGCGATGCTAAAAGATTATCCGTTTCTTTTTTTATGCTTATTTATTTTTTTATTTGAATTTTTGTTTAAAATACCTCGCTCACATGGTTACACACACACACACATATATATATATATATATATATATATATATATATATATATATATATAGATATATATATATATATATGTATACAGATACATATATGTAACAACGGGTAAATGTGTAAAGGTGTGAAAAGGCGCTCGCCTAGGAGACGCACATTTTATCGCTTATGTATATACGTATTTTTGTATATGCATATACTTTTTTAAGTCGTATTATGTAATACGAATTCACAATAGTTACTTTTTAAAATTTCGGCCCCCTGTATGTTATTTTATTTTTATTTATTTCTTCGCCCTATTTTCATCTGTTTTTGTTTGGCACGTTTAATTAGAATGTCATATTTACCTTTTTTGTTCATCAGTACGGAAGCTTGTTCGATTCTCGATTAAATTTGTCTGGTTTCTCTACGTCATTACACATACACGTATTCTCCGTACATATATATATATATATATATATATATATATATATTATAATTTTATGCGTCTGTCAGCTTGATTTATTTATATTTTTCTTTCTCGCCGTTAAATCGCTCAATTTCATTTTTGATGTATGTGTGTATATATCATGCTGCTCACAATTTTATTTACTTATATATATATATAAGTAAATATATATATAAGTATATATATATGTAGTATTTATATTCGACTATATGTTGAATTAATATATTACACTTGCCGCGCTATTTGTTTCACTATTCGTAGTTATCGATTGATTTGTTTATTGTATAATACTGTATTATGCATGTGCTCGACGCAATCGACGTCGAATAATGAAAATTTCCTGCTCAAAGAAGATGGCAATAGGTAATACAGTATGTAATATACATGTAGCCCATTTATACATTTAAATTTAGCGTGCGATTGTCGTTTCCGATTCGTTCTTATTCTCCGGGTTCCTTTCCGGTCGTTGAGAGGCAGGCGGCAGAACAAAAAATGAAAACGAGCAATTTTACGACTCGATCACCCACACTCACACACATACACATACATATATGTGCATGAGACAATTTTCCCTGTACAGACATTTTTCAAGAGGTAAACTTACCCCGTAAATTTTTAATCGATAAAAGAAGATTTTTCATTTCATCTGATATATAAACCGCGAGTCCGACAATTAACCAGCGAAAAATGTTCGATTGAAAATAAAGAGAGAAAGAGAGAAAGAGAGAAAATAGAATGTATATGTACAATACAGTTTCGATTCAGGTATTAAAAATAGCCCCGTAAATTTTTCAAAAACTTTTCCTCGTCTCTCGTATGTCTATTTATCAATAAAGTTATACGTCCTAGAAACTATATAGAAGAAACCAATAAAAAGCTCAGCGAAAAACTCTACGATAAATACTCCGGACCAAAAGACCGACGAAAAAAACAGCTATACTTCCCCTTGATTATCGACAAAAAAATAGCAAGTATATACGAAACGATGGTACAGCAAACCGGTAGGGAAGAGAGAGAGAGAGAGAGGGAGAGAGAGAGAGGGAGAGAGAGAGAGTCGTTAAACGAAAGCTCGTTTAATGGTTCTTTAGCCTTGGCAGAGAAAGAGATAGAGTCTGGCTTCGATTTGTCGGTCAGGACCAGCGAACCATAGCAGACATGGAAACTGAGAGAGAAAGAGGAAAGGTAAAACGACTGCTTTTACAGACACTCAACGTCGAGCTTGCGTGTAGGAACGAAAAGTTATCTCGTTATCAAAAGTGAACGCGACAAAGAGCCTTCTTCTATGCATATCATGCGTATGTATATATCCGTGTACGTGTATGTGAACATTTATATAGAACAAATCTCTCCGAGAGGGACGCGTCTGCCCGACGTGGGAGAATTTCTAGTGTTTTCTCAGGAGGAGACCATCCCCTCATTCTCTCTCCCTCTCTCTCTCTCTCTCTCTCTCTCTCTCATTATTTTCAATTATAGCTTAGACGACAGCGTGAAATTACGACTCTATCGGGAGCTCGAACATGTTAGTAGAAAATTTTAACTAACGATTATAATTATTCCTGTTTTCGAGTTTTTCCCCGTGTCGAATTTCAGTTGTTTCTCAATTGCGTCAACAAGTTTCTACATAAGCAGATCCACGACTGAAAAAGTAGTCGATAGCTGGAAGTTTGAAAAATTCTGCTCGAGGACACACTTACCAGACCATAATTTTTCGACCGCAGAACTTTGATTAGGGAAAATTAATAATTACTTCAATCGTGAAATTAATAAGTAATTCGAGTAGTAATCGAGATTCATTGTCTAATCATTGTCAATTTTATTGAACATTTTTACTTTGATAAAAACTACATCATAATTTTAACAACTATTTTATAACGTCCCATTGGAAGATATATTCTGCATAGTCAATTTATGATGTATTTTTAATCAATATTTTTCTCGATTATTTCCATCAACGTGAAATGTTACCTTTATAACATGCATAAACATTGTCATACCACAATTCAATTTTAATTGAGATAAAGAGAATATTTCAAATATTTTTAAAATTTCGGAACTCTCTTAAGTAGTTTATTGATACTTTAATGCAATTGCCGAGGAAACATCGTATTCTGTCGAAAATTTAATTTCGAGAGAATAGATGGCAAGTGATATCACTGATTCGCTTGGTTTTTTTCATTGGTCACGCTTTTGGAAGTCAGAAAAATATGCTCCGACATGTATGCGCCCTCGAAAAGAATTTTCGGCCGTCGACCCTTTCATATCTCCTTCATCTTTCTCTCTGTCTGTCTGTCTGACTATTTCTCTCTTTCTCTCTCCCTCTCTATTTCTTTCTCAAAATTAAATGAACATTTTTTCCCCATTATGAATTCTGCTCGACACGAACCTCTTGAAAATCCGATAAAACCTGCGTCGTCGATTGCGTCCCGCGCAAGCACTTGCCATAGGTCATCTATACAAATAAATCGCTCAGTACCCCCTGTTGACACCAGTCCTGTTTCTGCTGTGCCACTTGCACTTAAGTATGCGCACGTAGGTCCTACGAAATGTTGCATTGCACAGAGCATAGCAGACCGGATTAACCGTGCTGTTGATGTAGCACAAATAGTAAAAAAAGTCCCAGAGTTCCTGGGGTATACAACCAGTGCAAGCGGTCAACGGTTTTAGCAGCACGAGGATGTTGTAAGGTGTCCAGGTGATGATAAAAGCCGCAAGAATGGCCGACAATGTTTTCGCAGCTTTTTTCTCGGCCTTTTTCTCCTGAGACTTTTTCTTCTTTTTGGCTGGGGCTTTGGAGGCAGCGCCACTGGTACCACCACCCGATGACGAAGACGACTTACCGGCGATAGTTTTCCCGGGGATGTTCTTAGCGCTCAGGGGTATACGGACGTCCTGCATTTGAGAAGGTCGCCGGACAAGAGCTTTGTCGTCGACGGCCGTTGAGGATGCCGAAACGATGATCTCTTGACCGTCACAGTTTAGCTCCATACCAGGACGTATTGGACGGAAGCTCATCACCTCGTCCGGATACATCTTGATGCTTGGAGCTTCGACCGCGCCGTACCTACCGAGTACTTGGGTCTCTTTGCCTCGAGATACCGTTGGTCCTGGCAGCCTTATTAAGATCGTGTACACCTGTGTTAAATGGAGAGATAAGGGTTTAGGGTTATTATTGAGTTTTTTCTGGGGGGAGGGGAAGAATGTCAATGGACAGAGAATATGCTTCAGTTAAATTAATATTCTTGGGGTGTTTCAATTTTTCATTAAATATGTACAAGAATGTTTTTTTTTTTTTGTTAAAATATCTTATAAAAAGACTGAATACTAGATAATGAATACTTAGATAGCTTATTTACGATTGGAAGATGTATTCTAATGATTTCATCAACTAAATTACACGGTTGCATAGTCGTTATTTAAACTTTATATACGCTAAGCAAATTCTACTTAGTCACATATATGTAAAACTTTACTCAGGATTGTTCTCCTTATTAGTATTAGTATATACTCTGGAATGAAACAATGTTGGCAAACGTAATTAGGGAAAGTCTAAAGCAAGTTTCCGTGATTTACAATATATTTTAACTGTCTAATATTGTTAGACCTTTTCATTAATGCAGCTGATTAAAAATAATTTTTTTATACTTTTTGGAACTATGTCTGATTCGATTCATGACAAATGAATTATTATTAAAAAAACTTTGGGTTACAAAAGTATTGCGCCACTTAGTTTAATGAAACCAGATAAAAACAAGATTGAAGATTTTTGTGAATGAAAATTAGTTGTACAAGTTTCGATTTCGAATGATGCAAGCACTTTTAAATCGAGTATTTATCGAAAATTTGAACATAGCTCATAACGATCGCTTGATTAAGCTCAGAACGAGTAAGATTGATCGATGATTAAGTAATTATTCTGCAACGAAGAAAAACAACGAGGCACGAAGAAATGTGGCAAAACTCATCTCTGATTATCCTTAGTTTTCGAATTTGTTAATGTATCCGACTAATTAATCTCCCGATTTTCCTACCATAATTCATCTGAAATTTGCCTTTCTGTGTAAATGCAACATTACACTGAACGCGATAAATTACTGATTCTCTCGCAAGATCGACGGATCAGCCCGAATTTTCATCATCATTCCCCCGGAAAGTATGAAAACCCCTCTTCTCTTATGCTAGCTTTCGTGCACTGAACTAGTGCTTTTTCCTCTTCTTTATACTCGTCCGTCTCATCCTCCCGAGAGACGTGCCCGAAATCCACAATTGAACCGAATTGATTTCTATATAACCCTCCGATAGCTGTCAGCGATCGGCTACTCGACCCTTCACACACGCGTGTATAGATGTATTTGTATATACATAGATGTAGAGACACTTGTGCTAGTATAGCTCGACAAAGAAGCAAGTCGACCCAGCAGTCGAGGAAAATAAAAATAGAGGAAGAGAGTCGTGACTAGAGGAGAAGTAGTATACGGCGAAAATGTCAATTGCCAGCGATAATGTTTGTAAGGCTTCAGTGTAAAACTTTTGAGAGTCACAAAGGGAAAATTTGGCGAAAAGCCAAACATACCGTTAGATCGAGAAATCACGCGCAGTGACGCTTTAGTATAATAGTTTTCTTTTTTTGTATTCGTTCTTTTGTATTTGTGCGTTTTTGTGCTCCTATACGTATATGCATATATGTGTGACGAGAAATTCGAGTCGTTGAGTGTGCTGTTGCTGTTGCTGTTGCTGTTGCCGTTGCTGCTGCGGGGATTTGTTTTGTACAAGCGACGATTGTTAGTGGATTTTCTTGACGAGTAGTTAAACTGAAATAGCATATTTATAACTTGTTCACGATCGATGAACTGGACACAAATGTATTGACACGATTTTTTATCGACAGACTTTTCTATGCTTATATTATATTATGGCTTTGGAAAAAGTATAAATTTCAATACTTCGTGGAGAATTTAATACCTATAATTTGTATTTGTAACGAACGGCTTTTTAATTAACCCGCGTAAATTTTTGGAATAATCAAATTATTAGGTTATTGGGTTATCGATCGTTTGATATATGCTATATTTTTAGCAATATTATAAAGGTTATTAATTGTTTTCTCGACTATTCTGCATTAATGTAATCTTCCTGAGATTTCTATCGTTTAGTTTTATTCCAATATTTCCATATAATGATTGCATAATTGGTAACTAAAAAATTTACTTTCGTCCTCGTCATCGTCAAATTTTATATGCAAGACATTCAAAGCCACGACATATTCATCATAAAGTATAGTTTATGTATCGTAAAAACCGTAAAGTTTCAATAGTACGATCCAATATATAACTCATAGCGATGAGTGCAGTAGCCGACTCGTATATATACAAATATGTATGTATATATGTGTGTTCCGGCGATGATATCGATTCAGAGTTTATGTAAGGGTGCGGGTTTGATAATCTTGTTTGAAAATTAATATACCTGTGCTTTATCGATCCAATATTGGCGCCCTTTTGGCAATTACAAGGGTAACTGTACCGAGAAGATTTCGCGCACACGCGAAAACTATTTAAACAATGAAAGTGAAAATTGCATATACGCAAAGCTCAAGTTTTCGGCGGACCATCTTTAATCGTATAAAATCTAATTGAACGTATATTTGTGAAATTTTGTTTACTTATTAGATACGCATGAGATGTCATTAATGAAATGTAATTTGGTTATTTGTTCTGTCATAAAAAGCTTGATACATTCTGCATTTGTGGGAGCGTAATTTTATTACGTTACGCCCTATGTGCGTAAAATATAACGTTACGCCTGGAAAATCACAATTGTCAATTGAAACTGACAACCAAGCATGTGGAGTAATTTCATTTGACGCAAACAGCATGAATAAAGCGAAAACGTTTGATAGCATTATCACTAACGTTTTCCACAAATTTGTTTTTATTTACGTTTCACGGATATTCACGAGTACTTCGATCAACTTTTGTGGCTACAAATATCTGCCAATTGAACTGTTAATATAGCGAAAAAATGATATATTTAATATATACTAACCGAGTCGTTGGATATATTTGCGATGGTATCCGAGCTAGTGTGTCCAGAAAACTGCATTTTTGTGATGGTGTCCGAGCTAGTGTGTCCAGAATACGACTGCATCTTTGGCCTCACAAGTTGTGCTTGTTGATTGAGAGTCAAACTAGTCGACTGCATGACGCTAAACGAGTCACATTGCGATATGACGCTCGCGACCGGTGTCTCAAGTGACACAGGCGTCAGAGTTTCGTCATAGCCCGGTACTGTCCGACTACTTTCTGGACCACCTGGTTCATCCTCGTCGTCTTCTTCGTCCTCGTCCTCTCGGCCACTATGCCACCAAGCGACGCACCACATCTTTAGCCACGTCCACGACAACGGTCGGTGCTTCTGTAAAAGGTAATGCAGTCGTGCGCGTTCGCAAATGCATTCATGTGTCTTTTTTATATGGCGCCACTAACTAAGTATAAGACAATTGTTTAAAATGTAAGTAGTGAAAACGAGTAAAACGAGGATTTGAGATCTTGAATTATAATCGAACCTACATTTCTTCGTTGTCAAACGTAATAATGTTTGAGGAAAGATAATAAATACTATTGCTGATTGTTTCGTAACTTTGGGATTGTCGCTTTAAACAATGTTTTCATTGACAGATTTAAAGAGATATACAAATCATAATTGTATAATTGAGCATTTTTCCGTAACGAAGCGCATGTTGAAGGTAGAGAAAAGGTAAACGAGATTTTCCATATTCATTGACGAGAAAAAAACGCGATAAATATATAATCGTATAATCCGCGTAAAGGAAGCAACATCCAGAATCCCGTGAGATCAAATTCCAGATAAAAAGCCGTCCACTACACCGTCGTCATGACCCCTGAAAGACCACAAGTAAAAAATAAAAGAAAGAAAGAAAGAAAGAGGAAATAGGAAAGACAACGGCGAGATAGCGGGAACAAGTAAGATAAAAAGAAAAAGCTAATTTCGTCCAATTGACAAGTATTAAAAGAACCGCGAATCCGTTGTAGCTATAGGAACATATAATAATAACTTACTACCCTGTGCTGAGGATAATGTCTGTCGAGGTAGGAAACCGCAATATGCGTGGAATTCGCCTCATATCCAGCGCCGCAACTCGACTCACTGCGAGGCCTCTCGCCGCACATCTCCATGTCCAGGGCCTCGTCGCTGTGCATAAACACAGGGACAGTATCATATTATACGTTTGACGATTAAAAAACTCACTGCAGCAGGAGATAGAAAGATGGAGATAAAAGGTTGCGTTCGGGCTATGTATACGCTTTTGTCGGTGAATGTTTTCAACCAACAGACTTTATTTAGCGGAAAACTTACTGTAAAAGTGCATCATTATACTTTAATGTTATAAAGTTTTATAGCATTGGGAGTACACGTTTTTATTCCGGAATATTATATATTTTGAATTTCAATTTCTTTAAACAAGATGGGAATATCTCATTATAGACTCGAGTTTACATGTATTTCAAATTTACGTACTCTCAATTGGTTTTTAAATTCCAGAGAACTGACAAAGTTTTCAGATGACATAAAACGCTTTGGTTATAACGTCTGCAGTCTCTATTCTCGCAATATCTTACGATCGTAGAGGACAACACTTCTCAGCCCGTTTGCCGCAATATTTTTTCTGTACTCGTTCTTTTGCTCTCTCTAGTCTTTCTCCGTATCTAGGCATAGGAGAAAAATATACGGTTTCTCCCGAGCGTCTTCCTCCATAACACGATCCGTACAATTCTCTCATTTCCATGATAAAACGCATATTATTTTTAAGTCCTACAAAAAGAATTTAGAACACCGAACGCGTGTAAAAATTTAGGACTCTAACTCGCGTTATGAGCTTTAGTATAAACCAATATGCTTCGCTTATGGGTTGGCATACGCCATCTAGCGGTGAAATAATCAAGCATATTAAACAAAAATACTAAAGTATATAGTAACTTTATTCAGTAACTTGTAAGAGAATGCCTTCATTTTTAATAGCTTGTGCACAATAATTAAGATCAGTTTGGTATCAACTTAACAAGCTTAATAAAATAATAATAAAATAATAATAAAATGTATGACGTGCAGAAAAAGCCAAACATGTGATTAAAGGGTTCAAATACATACGCTAACCTAAGCCCACTACTTCGCTTGCTGACATCTTGTTTGGTGGCCTGTAAATTCGGCAGATCTTTCTGTCGTTTTTCAGTCTCCTGCCAGATCCTCCAATAGAGAAAAGCCATAACGCTGACGGGTACGTAAAAAGCAGCGATAGCCGTACCAAAGGTGATGTAATGGTTCGTCTCGATGAACTGTATATAGCAGGAGTATTCGGGTACGGTGCGTTCGCCTTCGATGTAAGGCCAGGCGTAAATCCACGGCGGCCAGAGCAGTAGCGATATTCCCCAGGCGCAGGCTAGACATAACGCAAATTGCACCGCGTGAAAATGAGAGTTAGCCGGATGAGTTTTGGCTATGAGCCGCGCGAGTAATTACTTTGTACTGCGAATTCAACCTGAGAAAGTCTCTGTGTGTGAGTGTACGAGAAAGGTCGCGGAAGTTTACCTTTCGTGGCAGAGTACTGGTATTACTGTTGCCGCAGCAAGACAGAGCGAGTTGTTTTTTAGTGACGAAAGTTTTCGATGTAATTGCGCTCGATTGTTGTCATAAGAGGCAGGAGTTTTTTTATTCTCCGAAGGGTCGAGATTGGTTTGGTCTGAATGTACAAGGAAACTGCGAGGAGTTGAAAAATGTAGATTGATTTTATGCATAGAGTTTTGACGACGGGGAAATACAAAGTCAATCAAAAGAAATAAAAGAATCAATAGAAAAACGGAGATGAAAGGAGAGATAGCTTGAGAAGTAATAAATCTGTTTTTATTATGCTACATAAGTGTATAAAATCCTTTACGGTGACACATTTGATTGACCGGGGTTGTATTCGCGCGTAACTGTTTCATTATTACATTTGCAGCTGAATTAAATGAAAGAAACAGACTAAATACAGAGTGATTACTCGCACATAAACTGTAAATCGGTGAAAAAGATAAATATAATCCATAGGACTTACCGATCATTATGCCGGCTTTAACAGTGGTCCTCTTCGCTCGATAAGTGAGCGGCCTAGTAACCGAGAAATACCTGTCGAAGCTGATGATAAGCAAATTTAAGACCGACGCATTACTGGCCAAATAATCGAGGGCCAGCCAAGTGTCGCACACGTGAGAGCCGAGGGGCCAGTATCCGAGCACCGTGTAGACCGTGAATAAGGGCATGGATATGAGGCCTATAGCAAAGTCTGCGACAGCCAAACTGAATAGAAAGTAGTTGCTTATCGTCTGTAGCTGTTTGTCAATTTTAAAGCTAACCATGACCATAATATTGCCAATGACTGTCACGAGACTCAAACACGCCGCGACGATACTAATGAGGATGACCTTCCACAAGGGATACTGATGGCCGAGCTTTTCCTCATCGTCGAAGCCGGTGAGGTTACGCTCGAGCAGACTGTCATTGCAGGTCTCCGGCAGCAGGCACGTCGTCACCAGCGTCACGTTCATCCTTCCTCTTCTTCTTCTTCTTCTTCCGTTTCGTCTTCGTCGTCGTCGTCTTCCTCGTCTTCTTCGCTGCTAGTGCTGCTGCTGCTGCTGCTGCTGCTGCTGCTGCTGCTGCTGCTGCTGCACTTCAGCCCCGCCGGAGAAGCTTGGTACGCGGGCGTCCTTACCCCGGCGTTCATATATACATTCGGCGGCGGCGCCGATGCGGCAGTATTATCTGTACTCTCCTTACGGTGACCAAAATCAGTAGCTAACACTACGAAAACTATAACCTTCGGCCGAGGCGACTGCAGCACTCGCCCTCGGCCGCCTCCTGCGAGCGCTACTACTGAGCAACGTCAACTACATCCCACGTGAGTCGTCGAACAACGAGCTTTTGAGCTTGACATCAGCACCAACATCGGTAGCTCATCCTCGGAATCCTCGCCGTCTAACGTCGAGGCAGCTTCTCCTAAAACATAAGTATCGCAATAGTTTTGTATTGCAAGGATTCAAAGTGCTTTAGTATTGCTTGGGGCGTCTTGTGCACCGCTGTCGCGCTCGGAAACGACAAAATACCTCAAGCTGGAGATCTGTGCGTTGTCGAGGCTTTTTACATGTTTTATTGCATTTCTGAGCTTTTCTCGAGAGAAATGCATTCAGATTCAGTCTACAGAATAGAAGCATCTAATAGTGACAATGCAAACGTTTTTACAATCATAGGAATCAACAGAAGTTAAATTTTCAAATTCTTCCAATTTACCGACAGTAAACAATTATACTTTTTACAATCCTTATGAATTCAATTAAGCTTTCTACATTCGTTTTTCAGATTATAAAAGCCCAAAAAACTAAATTAAAAATACTAAGAAACTAAAAATCCCACATGAGTATTTCAGTTTTTGTACTATTCGTACGCGATATTACTATGCTCATTATTCGATGAAAATCAGGATGGATTTCAGGATACAAGCCAAGTAAATTGTTCTCTCTCCCTCGTTCCTAAAAGCAAACTACCCTTTGTTTTCTCTCGGCAGCACATGCTATACTATCCCCTCAATGCGATTTATAAGTACAACGGCTCCAATTTTTACAGGTTCTCTTTCTCTCGAAATAGCCTCCCTTTACGGCTGGCAATACTTCGTTACGAGAGCTGCATGAATATAAAGCAACTTTTTAAACCCGTGTACTTCTGCCAAAAATGTCCTGTATACGCGAATGCGAAGAATCAATTTATCGTAAGATTTTATGTTCTAAAATAGTCTCCTCTTGATATTATATATATATATATATATATATATATATATATATACAATAGTCGGACATAGTAAAAGCTCCTTAAGCCACGTCGAAAAGACGGAGCGTCGAGACAAGTGCCCGGATGGGAGAGAAAGGAAATACGTTAAAAGAGAACCGAGATTGCTGCCCTCGTGTTTACGATGTCAGTGTATATAGTGACCGACGTGGTCTTTCGCAAGTATATATAGAGGTGGTACCGTGTACTCAGAGCTTTCTCCGGTTCGACTTTATTTAGAGGCGGGAGAAACTTGGTTATACTATACGTCTTATTTGCAGTGCGATGTTATGCGGTGAAATTCAAAGAGAAAAATTACGATTTTTTAGACGTTTAAAACGTTGGAAAATTTTCTTATTAAAAGCTTGTTTCTTTTTACCTGCAAGAATAAGCTTTCTTAATAAACTTGATTAAATAGCAAGCGGACAAGCTTTTTATATATCCTTTATTACCTGTAACAAAACATGAAGCTTAATAAAAAAAAAAGTTTCTATCGGAAAGCTCCCACAGTATGAAAATTAATTTAATTCAAACTTTCACTCTTTTTCTCTATAATAATATAATACTACCGGTTTTCTGAATTCGATTGTGGCTCTGATGCACATTTTGTAATTGAATTTAACCTTTACACCTTTGAGCTTTTGCTCCCCCTGATTTATTAAATTATTCAAAGGTGTAATAATCATAACTATACGTCGGAGGTAAATCGGTAAGTTTGTTTTTGACTAAAGTACACTTTACCTTTTTTTACTAAAACTAATCAACACTAATAGATGCTAATATATTTCTGAAGGAGTAACCAATGTGTATATCGGCCATTGGGACAATTACGATATTTATTTAGTTTCATCGTCTTCAAGTTTTACTAATAATCGGTATGAATTGTTATTACACGCATATATTATAATAATATACTAATACTTGTCCAGTTTGATGAATTTTTGAACTATCCCCGATCTTTTCTACAGTGTTCTCAATAAAAAATTAATTTAGCCTAAATGAAACTCCATGCAGATATTAATTGACTTAACGTTCGTTCAAAAATTCTCCAAAAGGCCGGTAAATCACGCCGCAGGTTAATCGACCTAAGTTTATTCGCTGGAAACTAATATAGCGCGCGAACTTTTTTTTTGCCGCGGCTCGCAGAGATTTATCTCGGCTGGGAATTAATCTATTATCAGTTTTCGCAGTTATTGAAAGCTATCGTCGCAGCTACATCTGAATGAATAGAGTGAAAGAGATACAAAAATAAAAAAAAATTGGTTAAATTCGATTAGTCGTCTGCGCGCTTTCGTACTGTTTGCAGCAGTTTGTTTGTCTTTCCAAGTGGAAAGTGTTGCGCAGATTGCCTTTGTGTTGCCTACGCGTTCTGTATGCATACACACATGTACATATTTTTATTTTGGACAGGATTGGAGCGAGGAATTAATTTCAACTTCAATATAATGTTTAAGTAATTGAGTAGACGAATTTTTTGTTTCAAAATAGCTTTGAAATATCAGAGTAAATAACTGCAGGTAGTTTCAGTTATACTGGATGGTATTTTTTTGAATTTTCAAAATTCGAGATTTAATAAACCAACGCTTTGCTCCATTATCTACCTACTTTCTCCCTTTAGGAAATACCAAATATATTTGTATGTAGAGAAGCTTTCGTCAACATATACATAAACTTAGAAACATATTATATTACCCAAGTGATCATTGACTCAAGTTGTAATATAGGTATATATACGTACTCAGTAAGGTTGCAGGTCCGTTGCTGAAGCAGTGCATGTTAAAGTCCGATAAACGCTTGAAAAGTTCATTCGGCCTGGGGCTTCAGAGCATACATGATGGCAATGCATGTCGTGTAGCTACACAGCATCGGCATACTCGCGTTTTTCCTTATCCATTAATCATCCTCCTTCTCACTCCGTTTCTCGAGCTCTGTAATCACATGCATCTATGTGAATTCCCAATTAAAAAGGAAGAAGAGAACTAAATTCAGAAATACTCAATTTTAGAAACATTTCTATTTTGTATTTAGCAAAAGTACCGGAAAAACGTGAACTTTAATCAAGTTTACCAATAAATGAAAACTGACTATCTTTAATGTATCGGATTTTTTTCTTCTACCCTATAAAGCCGTACATAATGCAATTGAGAAAGAGATAGAACGTAAAAAGGTATTTTCATTCTTCGTTTATTATGAATATACCCGAATATATGTTTTACAAATATATATTATAAATTTGAACTATAATTAATATCGTGTATTCAAAGACACACATTCTGTACCCAGAATTTGCATGACTTAATCGGCGATTTTCTCATTTAAATTATAAACATAACATACTCATTTGAAAAATAAAAATTTCACTATACTAGTGATAAAATGTTTATAGTGTTTTAGCGAGCTATAATATTTGAAGTCTAACATGTTTCTGTATCATAATAAAATACGAAAATTAAATATGACTCGACTTAATCCGAAGTAAAAGATAGGATTAGTATCATAGCCAATGAAAAATTCACTATACTATATTACATATAGTAAATACCTTCTAGCAAAATGTGATTATGCGTCTTTTTCGATCTGTCAATTATTCCAATATGTACACGTGTGTAAATATATATATATATATATCTGTCCTGTACTCTCTCTTTTTTCTTCTCTCTTTCTCTTTCTCATCACAACTTTTGCTATATCGGCGTCGCAGTATAATGTATGTACAGGGAGACTTGCGCTTATAACAGCGTCGGCGCATTGACGTTCAATCGTTTTTCCGCTCACGCGACCGATAACGTGCATAATGTGATGAGAAATAGAGCGAAATGCAGAGAAAGGGATGAAAATAGAGAAACAAAGACTGCAGCTCGATATAAACTCTAAATACACATGCACACTCCGTATATATATATATATATATATATATATATATATATCTTTGTTCCACACATATACATATTATATAAAATAAATATATGCATTGCATATATTTATTAATTGCACCTTGAAGGCAAGACAAATATATTTCTTTTCGTTTTCTCTTTATAGAGTGTGTGCAACTTTTTGAACGTGAAAATTGTACATAACAGGCGCAATTACATACTGTTCTATATATATGTTTTTTCATTATGCACAATGCTCGCATTATTAGCCGCACGAATAGCTTTATACATAATGATGCTTGTATATGCTTATGCACTGTTTATTTGATCGTTTGTTAGTTCACGTCTATGTATGTGACTGCGCGAAGAAAAAAAAACATTTCTTCGATACATTGATATAGGTGTACATGAGTGTAAGTGACAATGGAAGGAACGAGAGAGAGATCCTTTTGTGAATTCGAAAAGGCACGTGTATACGTGTATACGTGTGTGCATCTGCAGGTCGAGTGGGAGAAATGATGATGGCGATGCTTTGCTAAATGGAGCACACGAGGCAGTGCTTCTCTCTGCGGTTACATAGCTATACACCACGCATGCCTGTGCATATTATGATGGAGTTTCATCCTGCGTGTTCTGCACTGAAGCTAAGTACTGGACTGGAGCATATATATATATATATTTTTTTTTTTTAATTCGATAATGCTAATATATTTTCAATTGTTTCGTAATCATAGATGGAAATGTGATGTAGTTTATTTACTTTGGAATCGATCCGATGCTGCGTATACGAAATAGCTTAGTACACTGTTAAACATTGTTATTATTTACCGAGTAGTGTTTAATTATTGGAAGTAAATTTGATATCCGGAAATAAATTAAATAATATTTAAAACATAATTTTACTTATTTTCAACTACGAGTGTACTTGAAAATGAGCATGGTGACTGCACGATTTCAAGGTGTTTGACGTTCTAAACGAGTCTTGCGAACTTCAAATCTCAAATAATTATTACAGGAATATACGAAGTTCGATTTAATAAATTAGGCTTACTTAATTTTACAACGTTCAAATTTACTTAACCGCTTATTTTCAGAGTTTGAAAGCGCGTTGTCGTTAAATCCAAAATAAACTATTTCTTTCCGTAAGATACATCCATATTTTAATTTGCCTTACGATTTAATTATTAAAATATACATTCGACATAAAAGAAAAACTAATTTTATCCGAAATTCCAACGAAAACAAAACTAGCCTGCATTGATTAAAGTCCGAAGCACGTTCTTCAGTTTAAATATATAAATACTTGAAAAGTAATTTTAACAATTGAAAAACTGATTCCCATAGTTATACTTGAATACGCAACGGAAACAAATCTAATGTACGTATATAGTCGTGTAAAGTTAGCAAATGTTTAACCGCGACCTCCATCTAAGCAATGCAGAACGTTTAATGTCCTTTGTGTCATTGCGACAATAGCTCGAGCCTAGAGCGGGCTTGTGTAACCCTAATGAATAATCTAGGTTTCTTTCGTTACTTATCTCGCTCTTGACTGGGAGAAACTAAAAAAAAAATTCAGAGATGATGTTTACCGCGAGTATACTTGTGGGATCGGTGTTACAGGACTCAAGAGTGTTATCTTTTCATTTAGCATTTCTATCTGAACGTATTCTTGCTTCAAGGCTTGAACTTCTTGTTTTATAATTTTGATTAATTAATAAGCTATTATATTCTGCAACAGTTTTAAAAATAATATGTATTTGTATGCATGTTTCAGGTCTACTCCTTCTTGGAAATCAGTAAAAAAGGTAGAGATTGAATGTAAACAATATTTTACTTGCATAATGAGTAAGTCCACAAATTACGGAAAACATCTCGGAGATTGGAAGTCGAAAATCATTTGTGATGGCACGTCGACCGAGTGTCTGCGATTTATTTTTCGATTTATCGTTTTTTTTAAATAAACGGTTTCTCTAATATACCCTAGACGTATGGTATTTCGCGAAATTTTTATTTCAAAGTGCAATTAAAGAACTTCGATTTAACAAAAATTGTCCAGATGGTATGCGTAGAAAAAAGTTATTTGCCTTTATTAAGGGAACGCTTATTACATTATGATTTTTTATTCCCGATTGGTCTTAGTTGGCCATTCTTATTTTTTAATCAAAGGATACCTTTGATTAAAAAAGATACAGATATTAACTATAATTGGATTTTGTAATTTAATTTTTTCGAAAAGACCAAATCTATGTGTAAAATATATAAAGTTAAAGTAGAATTACAGAATTATCGTTTTATAAAAGAATTATTTACACATACTTTTCAAGTGCAACTCAATAATTTGCATTAATATTTGAAAACGCCATTAACTACACTGCTTTTTCACAATATTAATTAGTATATGCTTATATACTTAGTTAATTATTATATAGTGTTAACATAAATCACTCATCTGCATAGTTGACTTTTAAGACATTAATTTATAAAAAGAATCATTAATAAGGACCTTTTGGTCTAAAAGTTATAAGAGTTTGAACTAAAATCATAAAAACTGGCATTTTCCAAAAAAGGGTGGTTGTTTGTATTGTTTAGCATTTCTTTAGTAATCAAGTAACTGGGTAATTTTTTTTAATTCGACGCTCTTTTAATCTAACTTTGAGTTATATACACCCAACTAGCAATATTTGGCTTCGCTTGATGAAAATTGGCAAAATGAGCTGCCTAAAAAATCATTTGAAAATTTTTTTGCGATTTCGGCGTTATAAATTGAGTCACAATAGTTCAAACGAATATGCACAGTCGATATACTCTTGCGAATAACTTTTCGATTTTCAGATACCGAATCTTTTCCTGTACTTTGTGGCTTTACTAATTTACGAAAATTCAATTTACTATTAGAATAAAATTAGAAAAACGTTTTAATAAGTGTTCGTTTATGTTTATTATAATTCAATAATAAAGTGTATAAAATTGAAGAGTTTCATAAAAAAATAGCAATTTTTCTTTTTGCAGTAACAATCGTAAGTTAATTATTCTTAATAAATCAGAGTACATAGATATTCGTTTTCCATAGCATTTTATAATTAATATTTATACGTTTCGGATATCTTTGTTATTCGATGAATTATAAGAGAACGTTGCCTGGCGATAGAACGCACGGATTAAATAATTTTAAATTTACATGAATATATCTATAGAAATATATTAAATGCAGGGTATACCTCAAAGTAAGTACATCGGATATAGAATAAGGAAAATATATGTATAACTCAATGCAAAGTTTATTGAATTATACCAAAATTTCCACTTCAATGAAATTTAGAATAAAAAATAAATGAAGAAAATTAGAGCAGTATATGTGTTTCGAGAGCATTCTGAAAATCATCGATAATGTTAATTTTTATTTTTTATGTGTGGCATACCTATGCAGGTAATATGCATTCATGTCCATTTTTCACGACATTATTTCATACTAATTAATTCTGTTGTATAATTCATTATACAACAGAACATAAGGTATAATCAAACAAACTGTTTTCTAAAAGATATCACTTAACCGTTTTTTATATTTCATATAATTGCGTCTTGATATTTGAACTTTCAAATTTCCCGCGATATTTCAGTGCTTTTTATTAGTTTCTGTACGCACACAATACATTCAATAGAGAACTGTTATCAATACTCAATTAGTTAACTATTTACATAATATATCTACACGTATTTAAACGATTATTCCACAAATTTCAAATATAGTGTCAGCACACGTGACATTTGGGTATATTTATAATATCTATCATACATAAACCTACACAAATGCAGAAATTTAAACCTCCCCCTATACGCATTCAAAAGCTCCATCATCTCCAGTCAGCTGCTCTCTTTCTCTCTCTCTCTCTCTCTCTCTCTCTCTCTCTCTCTCTCTTTCTCATTAAACTTGCACATATATTATGCATATGTTACATATACACATGCATAGAGGCGCAACAGAGTATAGGCCTTTTCCGATAATGCCTTGGCGTATCTCAGGTACATAATACAACGCAAATACTTTGTTTCTCTCTCTCTCTCTCTCTCTCTGACTACTGGGTCTTCTTTGACTCGTGTGTGTCACTTCTACCCACTATATATATACGAGATGACTATATAGCATATACACTTTCAGTCGCTCCCGGCCAGTTGCTCTCAGCATCATATGCTTATATACTTACACATAATGCTGACAATGAAACAGTCTCTTAGATCGTTTTGTTTTGCCTGAAACCTCCTTATACAGACGTATAGCACATTTAAAGATATTTACAAGTCTTCATACATATATATGTAACAATAATAATAATAATAATAATAATAATAATAATAATAGGATTGCGCGACACATAACTGGGTTATGCAGAGTTCCCTGCGGCTATTCAATGCTCGATGTATTAACGGCTTTCCCTCTCTCTCGTACTTTAACCACCGAGTCAGTAGCGATCCGTTTAATTTCTATTTTAAGCTAGACACATGTCGATGCGCTGCTGCAAGAGTCTATGTGTGTGTTTGTCGCAAAGGTGAAGTTGACGAGGATATATATGCAGGGGAATATACATCCAGGGAATATTGGTCTTTGACGTTGACTGTATATATATATTATATATACAGATACGAAGGACGACTTGATTATTAATTTTCTTAAAGTACTACTGACAAGTAAGAGTTTGTATAAAGGATTTCGAATATGTGTATAGTTGCTACTATATTATTACTAATACTTTATTTGAGAGTAAGAATTTTATGTTTTGTTAAAATTAGAATTTTTTTTTTTATATTATGTAGATGCCATATTTAAGGTTAAGGAGTCATGCATCATCCGGAAAGATGTGTGTATATAAATGGAGAAGACACACGGGGATTGAAATAAAAGTGCTACGGGATGATGCAAGCGACACTTTCGGGTAAACTAAAACAATATAGGGCAGTATACAATGGGATAATGTATATTCTAGAAGAAAATCGACTATATTTTTCAGTTGGCGGCACAACTTGCATAATAGTTTCTTGACAATTTATGGAGAACTTTCTACAAGGTGACACTATGTACAGAATATAAAAATCCCTAGACAATAAACTTTGCGGTAGGGTTTTAAAACGTAAAACCTTAAAAATGAATCGTAAATTACGTAATAAAACTGTAGTAATCGTTAAACAGTCGAGTAATCTACAAACACGCACACACACGTATATATATATATACGTATACGCATACGAATATACGTAAGCTGAGCAAATAAGATAAAAGGTTGCATTTGACGCATTATTAACTCCGTATTTGATAAAACGTGAAACAACACGCGAGAGCGCTGGGAGCTCGTTCCAGTAACCTAGTTGACGATCCGTCACTTAATTAATTCAATAACAATCTAAATCGGCTCTCGTCACTGCATATGTTTATTTTTCCTTTTCGCCAATATGTACAAATTCCAAATTTTAAAATCGCTGTATTTAAAAAGGGACAACTTCTAAACGAACAATTTCAAACGCAATATAGTCTTTGCATTTTAAAAAAAGTAGCAAACAAAATATTGCTGTAAATAAACAAATAAAAGAACTTACGATAAAGTTATTTATTATTTTTGTATCCAATAATAGCATTATTGTATATTCGTATAGTATTTGTATCCAATAATAGCAGCATGATTTTGCGAAGAAAAATAAATTATTAACTGCAAAATTGGGGGAAGAATTTTTTTCAGGTTATTCAAAAGACTTTAATGCATACCCTGACTGTCTGGGATTTGCGCTAGAATTATTAACTTCCCTCCGAAACAAATATTAATAAACGGGCGGACTGCATTTCGCCGCGATGCTGGAAAACTGCCAACTTTCGGTTCTGTTCTTGGTTTTGAAAAAAAGAGCTTTCAATGTTATATACCCGCAAAAAGTTTATTATGTGCTCACGTCACATCACTTGGCTGAGCTTTTTACGAGCCTCATTTTGTTTCAATTTTTCGAATGTAAAAACCAAGAGTACTGACCTTTTGGGGATAATTTCAGTTGAAAACGACAAAGCGCTGTATATGACGAGAATTTTGTACATGACATCGTTATGATAATCAGAGGCAACAGATGTTTTTGGTTATATCATAGAATAGAAAAGAATTTCTTTTTAAATGCACTTTCATATGGTTTCGTTTTCGCTATACTGATATGCTCAAGGATTAAGTTATTTTTACATTATCTCTACTGCACAGACTAAGAACCGTATATTCACGCACGCGTATACGAAAAGTATTGATTTTTCGCCCTATACGCTCATCGTGTATACGTATATGCTGACTGCACCCGGTAAGTTTGCTCTATTATATTTCCATATCTCCGCTCACGAGACAAACTTTTTTCGTTTTTTCGATAATTAACAATTCGAGTAGAATAAACAAAAAACTCGACTTACGAGGAATATCTGTTTTATATTTCAATCTCCGATTAATGGGAATCATGCCGTGAAAATTATCCAATTACAAATACGGTTCATAATTATGCGATGAAAATCGTATTATATAATCGTTTTTTTATTACAACAACAAACAATTTATGTACGCATATATAGTGTATAGTCGATAAATCAATCATAAATATGACGACGTCATTAAGGATGGATGATAATTGGATCAGTTACCCTGATATACAGAAAATAAACCAATTATCCCGAACATGCACTTATTACGCTTTGGTCGATGGGTCCATAGATAACATTATTGCAGAATGTAACGTTATTTTCGGACAATTACACGGCTATAAAAATGTTAAGGATTACTATTGTGAAATTAAATTAAATATTTTAATAATCAAGTTTTTGTCGATTAATTCCAAATTCAACACACGAATTAAAGATGTTTTTACTTCGAAGAGGTATTTAATTTCAAAACCAGATTTGCCATGCGTATTATCTTATTAATAGTCTATTGTGCCTCGTAAATGCTAATTATAGCAAAGTAAAAATAACAATGGAGAAAGAAGTCCAGTGTATACTGGACACCGCATATGAACGTCATTACATAAGCTTAATAATAATTTTTAAAAAATGGTAATTAAATTGTTCTTGAACTAAATTTGCGTCATGAATAAATGCGGGTAAGTCTTGCGATGTAGTTACGTGCGAATTTGTATAATAACATTTTTTAATTAAAATAATATTATATTCACATATTTTATTACATATATTCGCAAAGAAAACCCTTGTATTGTTTGTATCATTTAATTATTATTTTTCTATAAAATTTTAGGACAAGATACAAATTATTTTAATTCGTCACTAATATTTTCTACTAAAAACTTCTTAATCTGAAAAAAATGTCGTTATCAGTCTATACAGTCATGGTAATAAACTTATTCATGGCTTTATAAATTATACGTACAAAAATACAAATGTACTTCAATTCTCAAAGAAGAAACAGACAAATTTTGATTCTGTTTTTTTTTTACTTTTTAAAACCTCAGAAAACTTTGTTCGAATACTATAACTATAAATAGTAGGGAACGCGGCAAAGAATGACAAATATTTATGCGAAAAACTATGCAATGACTCATTTTCGATAATGAAAGTGAGTAACGTAGCCATGTGCAGAAATGGATACAAATGTCGTTCTTATCTACTTATTTTATTGATTATTATATTATTGTAATTTTAACACTTCGAATTTGAGTTGATAAATTTATATACAACGAAAGTTCATGCAAGTATTTTAATGAAACAAACGAGACAAAGTATTACCGTAGATGCCGAATTTAGTTTAAATTCGTTCATCTTTCTATTTCTCTTCTTTTCTCGTAATATATATGTATAAAGTCATACGGATTTTCATTTAAAACTTTAAATCCATTTCCTTCTCTTATCTATACGAATTAGCCATGCTAGTTATATAACAGAGCAGAATTGGCTACGTTTTATGATCTATGTATACGAACAAATTCGAACATGTCAAAGAAGAAATAAGTTTCAGGTGCAAACAATATATCAATGCTGCAGATGCTAAACTTGTTTGGGGTATCGCATCAATTTCTCTGTTAACAACTTTTCATTTTTTTCTCTCCAGTCGTAATAAAGTTTCGTAAAATGTAAAGTAATTCTTCATCACGCTGTAAAGAATGCTGCTACTTTGTTGCATGCTTACGTTTTTTTATTTAATCAATTGGAACTTTTGGAAACAAAGTTATTGCGCGAACAGGAATGCATAATATTCCAAGCTGTTAAGAAGCTTATGCAAGTTGATCGAAAGTTTTTTAATGTTTGGTGTATGTTTGATGTAAAAGTTATAGATTTTCATCAATAAATTGTTCGAGTAAAAGTAATTCTGAATTCGTAGTAGGATCCATTGAATCAATTCGATGAAACAAAAGACATGTTTTTTTTTCATTATATTCGAAATACCGTATTAAAAAAAGATATATGTAACTATTATTGCTTTTGAATATTTAAAAGTTTAGAGGAGCGTCAATTGTTGTTAATTGTTGTCAATTTGAGAAATCTAGCTCTTCTATAAATCCCTTCGATAGTTAGTTACAATACAGAATAGAAAACTCACTTACCGTAGGATTCACAGACAACCAATGGATTGATTGAGCTTAAAATTGCCAGTTATACTCTGCGATGTAGTCCTTTCAAAATCAATGTAGGGATTTGGAATTGAATTCACAGAAAAATGATTAAAAATAAAACACTGCTTTTTTAACCAATTATTCCAAAACAATTACATACTTTATATGTCAAATTTTTTCTGATCTTTCAATTAAAAATCCCTACATTCATATTGAAAGGAGTGTATCAAAAAGTATTACTACCAAGTTTGTGCTCAACCTATCCATTGGTTCTTTTCAGACCCTACGATGAAGCACTTCGATTGATAAAAAATCAATATTGAGCAAAATTAAGTTGAACTTTGGAATCTTGAAATTTGAAAAAAAAAATTGAAATTGAAAATTGAGATATACCTTTTGACAGGATCAACTGTCTGTGCAAGGTACATTATTTCATAGGCATTCAAATTTTTCTGAAAATTTAATAAAATAAGGAATAAAAGCTAAAACTTCTGATTGACATTCTGATTACAAAGCAGCAGTAAGTACTCAAACACTCAAATAAAACTAGAAACAATCACGGTAATCCAAGTACCAATGTCAAATGACCATTATTGGTGTGATCTGCGTATACGAGTACTATATTTTAGCTTTGTAATAAGTACTGTAACAATTTTTTAATTTAATTCATTATTATTATTCTGAATTTAAAAAAATCTTGAATGCCTGTATAATAAATTGCCTTTAACAGACAGTTTTATACTGTTAAAAGGTATGTCCATGAATTTTTTGGCATACATGACCACTAAATTTTGAAAGCACATAGATCGGGCTTTAAAAGTATTTTTCTTTAAAAATTTAGACAATTCTGGAAAAGTATTCTTGTGTTTTTCATGAAAAATACTTTCCTGAGAAGCTACTAATAAATGAAAAGATTAAGTTCGATTTTTATTTTGCAATAAATTTATTTAGCACAATAAACTCAAGGGGATATTGTAGTATGAGAAATTTTCTATCAAAATAGGCAATGAAAAAAATCGGCTTTTAGTGATTTAAAGCAGTCTTGCCCCCTTAAAAACAATCCATTTGCACATTTAATTAATTTAATGATATCGTTTAATATAGCAGGTTAAATACTAAAATAATATTTTTAAAACTACTCAAGAAAAGTCAATTTCTACATGGATACCTAACGTTTAACCGTTACAATGTAATTTTTTTATTAGAGTTAAAAAGACTGATTTTTTTCCAACATCCTTGTTATATATATTAAATAGATAAACATAAAAAAATCTTTTACAATAAAAAGTTTTTTATCTCTCTTTTTCTTCGCGCAAAAATAATCTGTATACTTCTAACTTAGATTGATAGCTATAATAACTACTTTTGGAAGTCCAAAACTACGTTCATTATTGAAAATCAAAATAATTAAAGTATGCCAGTATAATGCTAGTGCAATAAATATCAATAACTTATAAATTAAATGTATAATAACATCAGTATAACAATAATATTAAATTTAATACAAACATATCTGAATTTCTCGTATGCGCGTTAATGAAATAATTCGTATATAATAATGATAAAGTATATAAGCGGAAATAAAGTAGTTTTTCATAAAAAGCACAACAGCGATCTCATCTATAAGTTTCTATTGAAAACTGCAGCTGTATTTCTTCTATTACAATGTCTCAACTTTCTAATTAAATTAACGATTTTCTAAAACTGTGTGTCTTTTTAAGAGCGACCAATCTAAATACGTCTTACCCAACTTTACATTTTTGAGAAACAATTAAACTTATAAATGATGAATGTAAATCTACCCCGATTTTCGAGTTCAGTGTCTTGATATACACGTGCGTAAATTCATCTTGCATTGAACACTGCATTTCCTCTTGACTATTAGAAAAAAATAAGAAATTACTAAGAATGTCCACGAAGATACTTTTCAGCGATATGTCAAAGCTTCACTCTGGTAATTTCATCGGCGTTACACACGTCGCTTTGAAATTCAGCGAGGTCAGAAACTTCCCACCGTTTAGGAACTAACCTGGATCGCGACCTATCCATTCGCGCGCCGCTTCAATTTCTCCGAACGTCCGTGCAATAATTTACAGTCGCCCCTGACTATAACTGCATCGTCGTTTCGTTTCGAGTATAGTTCGTACAGCTTTTTCTTTCCCAGCAATATACAACCGCCTCTCGCCGAGGCAATTACACGGAAGCTTCGCTTTAACCTTCGCGAACAAAAAACAGGGATATTCATATCCTTAATTTACGTGCAAACATATGCGCGTGACATATGATATATCTGATATATATCATATATCGATTGCGCAAAAATATAGATTTTTGAAAAGTATCGAGTTTTCGAAAGAGGAATGAATTTCCGCTGTTAATACCGGCTAGATTCGGTTCAATTCGGCTTCGTATTCCGGTGATAGAGCGAGTGAGATAGAGAAACTTCTGTCAAAGGAATCAATACACGAGATGAGGAAAATTCAAAGCCGAGCGGGTGATGCTCGAATGGAAAATGTGAAAATATTTCGTTGGAAGGTATATATAAGAGATAGACATTTCTCGCGTCGATTATTTTTTATTCATCGTTGGAGCTTAATTATCGTCGATAGGTTATTGAAACTTATCGAAAGTTCGACTTTTTAAGCTTTAATTTTCAAAGTCCATTCACTGAACAAGGGATGGATGTGCTGGCGAACAAAAGACGGGGAATACAGTGGACCAGTGGTTCTCTACATTAAATTTTATTTATTTTTATACGAAATTTTCAATAATTTGCAATATTTAACGGAAAAAATTATTTTCAAGCTTGTTCGTGCATTAGCTTATATAATAATAAGATTTTAGAAATCAATTTTAATATATTAAATAGGTATGGAATTTCCATTACGCGACATATTAGTAACTTGACATTCAAAAGATGTACGTATACGGACAATTCGGTTTTGTTCGAATTCGTCATATACGTACAATTCTTGTGTTAGAAATTCAAATTTCCCGCTCTTTTCGTAAGCTCGACACTACAGCTATAAAAATCGATCTGCAAACACAATGATAGCAATTCGCTTTACATTACTATATATGTCATCAAAAAGCTTCTCACTCTATCACACTACATACCCATATATACATGCCAACAAAGTGTAATGCCCCGCCCCGTAACGCAATCAGCCAGATTTCATCAAAGCGCGCGCCCGTCTCTCGAATTAACAATCGTAATCGAGTCAACCTTTGCACTTAGCCGTCCTCGCGTTAATGCACACCATCTCTGAGTTTTAATATATAAACCCTCTCGTAACTCGTCGCGTCACCTTTTTTATTACTGTACTTGCAAAATTCATGTATGTTTATGTGTGTATATATATCTATGAGAAGTGCCAAAGTGAGATAGAAAAAGAAAGAGCGAGAGAGGGAGAGAGAGTATAATTGTCTGAAAAAATTGCTTTGCGAAATTTGGAGAACAATTTGTAAAAAAAATTTTTCTTTTTGACATTTTATAATGTGTCTATAAGCGTTTTCTGTACACGCTCTCTAGACTCAAAGAGTGCGAATTAATGATCGAGACCAATAGTTGGAACTCAGCTGCCACTACAATTTATATATATATCTACTTATACGATTATATATATACTGTAGAAAGCTGCTCTATTCTATTCCATCTACGGTGACGACCACTAACCCTTCTAGGGTCTTTTGTTCACCGAAAATGCCGTTCCTACGGAAGCACATTGTATCTCTCGTTTTACTTTGGTATAAGTGTGTATATGTGTGCGAATATGTGTACATGTACACTAAGGAAGTATATCTAATTTTCTAACTTACGTTTATACATATATATATACAAGTGCTCTGTTCGTCCGCTCTTGGGTAACTACTACATGTTTCTTACAAACGAAAGAGTAAATTAAGTTTTTCTTGTTCTTTCATTATTTTTTTAGCGAAAGATTTTGCGTATTGCACTCGAGAAACTAATTATAGGCGCGATAACGTTTCCAGTCACGTTTCTATTGTAAGACTCACGTATGTTCTAGCAAGAGTCACATGTTATAGTCGTATGTGAAGGAAATCAAATCGATAAAAAAATTTTCTTATTTTGTATTCGAAGATAATGTTTGCGACTTGTGCTTCCCGGTTATATTTTAGTTGAACATGCAATTTTTCAAGTTTTCATTCGTAAATAGAATAAAAAAAAATCGTCGAATCATCGGTACTGTTGACTCACACAACCGATGTTAAATCTCGTCCTCGTTATTCTATGATAAAGTAAATAGATAATTTCGAGAAGTTTGGAAATTCAGAAAATATGCTCATTAGATCTCACCGCGGAAAATCTCCAACTGCCAAGACTACTAATCTTTCGATTTTGCTTGTGTGAAAAACGATCAAAGTCTCAAAAATATTATGTACACTTATGTACGTATCGTCTCTATCCATTTAACAAACACGTAAATATTTATCCTCTACATGCATTTACGGTGAGGAGAAAATATTTTTACAATTTCACCACAGCCTATTCGTTAACACATGTTTGCCAGGCGTTTGTGTCAACCGCGTTAAACTTAATTACGCTGCGTCGTCTCACTGATATTGTCAGCTCTGGCTTTTTCGTATCTATACGTGACAAAAATAGTAAACGCGCGAATTTACATGTTTCGGAAATTACATCTCGTTCACTTTGCAGATTAACGTTGTGACGGATAATGTAAGCGAAGAAATTAATTTTCTAACATTTCTTGAATATGCAAAGTGCGCATAGAGAACACACCATATAAACTCAAAATAATATTAAATGAATAGAGATAATTTAATTATGTAAAGTTTTGTAAATCATTTTCTTAAATGGTAAGTCAAAGAAAAAGCATTTCTCAGATCGCGCCTTTTTTCGATAATACAAATAAACGAAATAGATTTCACTTATTCCAGTATCAATAAATACTTTACGTAGTGTTTTTCCAATAAGTTAATCGTTTCGTCTAAATAACAAGTAATTATTCATAAAACTGCAAAAGTCCACTCGTACGGTAGTTTTTTAAAACATTAATATTATAAATTAAAAATTGTCCTCGAACCCAGAAAAAGTGAGACAACTTAACGTAATACACAGTAAGTATAAAGATTTACGGCTATAGATAAAAAAGCTTACACACATATATCATGTTAATAATGATCTATACAAAATACTTCCAAAATCATGCCTAAGTGACTAAATGAATTTTTAAATTTCATCATTGCAAAGCGTCATCATTGAAAGAGCAAAAAACATTCCTGCGTATAATTTTATTCTCTCCACTGAAGTTTCTCTCGACGATGAGTTTAATCCGCGCAGACTGACATACAAGAGACGAAGAAAAAAAAACAGAAATGTAGGTCGTTCCGACTATAATTTTCCACAAAGCTCCATCGATTTTTCTACGATTAATCGAGGTTCGCAAGAAGGAGTAAGAAAGAAAAAACGAAAAAACTCTCTCGCTCTTTCTGTCGTCACATTTTTTAAACTCATCAGCAGTCATAATATCAGCTCACCACAAGTTCCGGGAAATAGGTCACAGATTCGTATACCCTGTTCTTTCTCTCTCTCACACACATACACACACACACACACATCTTCTCATATAAACAAAGCAAATTGTTCTAACCGCAAAACGGAAGAATTCCCTGGAAAGTTTACTCTCGAAATTTCGATTAAAACTCTCCCTGTTTACCGTAATGAAGCCTCTTCTTCTCCCTTCTCGCCTATAAAACTATACCTATATACACCAAAACGAATAAGAAACTTCTTCAGACCCTCATATACACACTCACACATACATATATATAATCGCAGTGCGCTCGTCCGGCGAAAACCACTTGTTCTCTGCTCTGCGTGACGTTTACGCGCAGCTTCGTGCGCACATACGTATACATTCGTATACATATATATATATATATATATATATATATATATATATACTCTCTCTCTCTCTCATACACACATACTCACGATATTGGCCGCGCCTATACTCTGCGCTGGGTCCAAACGAGCTTACACTTCGTATTCACTCTACTGGGGAGACTGTCTCCGCGGACGTTGAGCTGTACTACTTAGCCGACACCTCGTGTCTTATTACTACTCTTTTTGATACATGTACACATATACCACTGGGCATAGCTCGAAGAAAGAAAAAAACAATAATAAATAAGAAAATGCACTCAGAGACCAAGAAGCGCGCGCAGCGTGTAGTCCACGCACACCGACACGCCCGCGCGCGTCCATTCGTCCGCGAATAGACACACGTGCATATCGTGGAATTTCAGTGACTTTAAGTTTTCCTTTTTTCTCTAAAGTCCGAAAGTGGGGAGGAGATATCCGCTGTTTTTCTTCTTCGCCAGGTTCGAAGAAGCTTCTTTCGATAGACGCGTGCATCGAGAGGTGGGGGATATGTATAGAGTGTGCGCGCGATCTCTCTGGCTGTCTCTCCTGTTCAACGGGAGGGGGTGGGGGTGAAAATAATTTTCCGATACGCCGTGCACACGCGCACCGCACTGCTATGCGAGAGATGAAAACAGCCGTGACGGGTATACATGGATGCTGGGAAGAGAGATAGAGATAGAAAGAAAGGGAAAAAAAAGTCGACGCATAATTATCCTGTAATTATCCACCCGTCACTTATAGTATAGAAAAGATGGAGGAAGGGCTGGCTCTTTTCTCTGGAGACGGAGAGAGACATACAGACAGACAGACAGACAGAGAAACAGACGAAGAGTTGTGTGTGTGGCTGACCAAATCCTGAGCCTTATCCCTGGACGCCTCAGTAGTAAGAAAGTATATAAGAAGTTGGCTTAAGCTTACGCGGCGTGCAAGGGAAGCAATTCGAGTTGCGAGTAGGCAACCTTTCCTCGGCGTCATCCTTCGTGTGAAACGTGGCTGCACTACGGAACTCTGGCCGGTGACACATCGCCCGGACGGGCCGTGTGTATATCTCCTCTATATTTTATATACACCTCCGTATATATATATATGTATATATATTCGTATACTCTTTCTGTACAGCACTAACATCAAGACATCCTCCTTGCAACACATACGTATACATTTAGCACGATATGTACATCCGAAGGATATCAGGAGGGAGAGTAGGGTTAAAATGGTTGGAAAATGAGGGAAGGAGCGTCTCTCTTTCGCGTCTTATACACACACATACATATGTATCTTCCTCTCTAATTCTCTTTTAACAACCCGTGTACACATGTATATATGTACAGCTAAAATGGATATATAGAAAAAATTTCACTCGACGATCACTGCTGGTATTAGTAGCTAAAACTCCGTCTCTCTCGATCTGTTCGTTCGACGAGAACCAGATATTAAAGACGCTGAGAGATAGAGAGAGATTTAGTGAGAAAATGAAAAAAAATGACTTATCTATATGTATACGCACGTCTATGTATGTATTACAAGTATATAACACTGCCGACGACTAGAGCGCAGGCACACTCGAGGAGGAGCGTTGCGCGACTGCTGCTCCAGTGCTCCACTGCGGGCGCGTCGCAGAGCAGCTTTCTCACTCTCTTTCGCGGGATTCTGCGCGCGGGATTCGACCTCTGCTCAACGGGGGCTGTATGTATATGCGTATATATATATATATATATATGCGTGTGTCTACGTGCATGTGTGCGACTGAGTAGGATGTATGAAAATTTTCGGGAGAGCGAGCGAGATAGAGATAAAGGTAGCAGCGCGCGGTGGCGTCAAGCTGATACGCGATGGACCTCTGCTCAGTCTCTCGTGATGATTCTCCAAGAGGAACGAGGGGTGATTGTCCGCGAGTACACCTCAAGCGTATGAACGTATGTATGAACGATAATTGTGGAAGTTTTTTTTATTTCTCTTTTCTTGGAACAAGTGGAACGAGTCCGGGTTCGCTCGGACGGGCGACGAAAGAATGCGTGGAGTTTACGGAAAGTGTGATTTTTATGTGTAGTACCGTTGAGTGACTTGAGTAGGTATAGTTTTGATGCGGAAAGTGAAAGGGATGCGAGAATCTTTATTTTCTTCTACATATAAGAGATGATGAGCTTGAGCCTATGAATTGTATTCAGGGTCAAACATTTTTTAATCTTGTTTGATTAAGACATTTTAAATTATTTCCATTTGTTTACTATCAAAATATTTATTTGGAAGGAAGAACGATCGATATATTTATAAAATTAGAAATCAATATAAAATCAGTATAATATAATATAAAAACTTTGAAAAACTACGAAGTTAATATTCTTCTTGTTTACAGTAGAACATCGATACTTCCCATTGCCATATTTAAGTAATAGCTTTATTGTATTGTAAGCCTATATCTAAAAATTAAAAAAATAACTACCCCAGTAAATCGAACTGATGCCACAATTAAATTTACTCCATGTATACACGTCGCTTACCAGTCTTTCTTCATTATTATCAATATACTTCGAAAGTCCCTACTTCTCATACTATTTTCTCAGGTTATATACTAAAGCCTGCATACACTTACATACACATCCTAAGCTAAAACCTAATAGGCACTTGAAAATATTTGCCCATCCAACGTTAATTACTTGTCTTAATCTTTGAAATACTTCTCGTAATGTAGACACAAAAAATTCAAATTAAATATCGATTGTCATAAAACATATCGCCCAGTTTCTTTAAAAAAAATGTTCGTGCGTAGGAAAATTAAGAAGAGCCACCTAAGAAAAAGACCTTCTCTCTTTCTAAAACAGAAAGAGCACTACAAAACCGTGTCTCGGCGCTAAAGGCGTCTCTTTCCTTCTTGCTCTTTATTTTCACGAACTCTTTATGTACCACCTTGTTTCTCTTACATACAGACCTTCGTGTCTCTCTGTCTCTCTCCTTTCTGGAGAAAAAAAGGAGGTGACGCGAGCGGCGAGCACTACTCGACTCGAAAGCGTATATGACTGCTGAAATTGCGAGAGTCTTGGGAAAATTCCCTTGTATATGCGAGCATTCTACATATACATAACCGCAGGGCTCGAAGGGATTCTCTCTCTAGCGCAAGCGAAAGAAGGGGATATACGGGCGCGAGGGTTTTTAATTAAAGATAAACGCTAGTCGAGGAGTGTGAGTATCAAGTGCAAGGAGATAGGAATTGAATAATGGAAGAGCTAGCTTTTTCGGATATTTTTATTTTTTTTACTACCCTAGAAAAGTGATCGGTAAAACTTCTGGAGAAGAAAAAAAATACACACGACCAGCCTGACCATAACGTTGACCTCCGCTACTTGTGTATAGAGTGAGAAAATATAAAATCTTTCTCTTTCTCTCCGAGCACTTCATGTTTCAATAGATCCAAACTGGAGTTGATCCCAAGAGCTTGCAAGCTCTCGCGCGGGCGCTCTCGGGTTTAATCGCCGACTGAGAAAAGACTGTGTGTATACATATATATATATGTATATATATATATATTCTAAAAGAGATGAGAAATTAGAGGGGAAAATTAAAAAACGCGAATCTCTAAGTAAAAAAAGAGATATCAACTCCTCTACTTTTTCTCTCTCTCTCTCTCTCTCTCTCTCTCTCTCTCTCTCTCTCTCTCTCTCCTTCTACTAACCGCGAAAAAAGCTCTTCGAACGAGCAGCAGCAACTTTTCTCTGGCTAGGACGCGTCGATGTTCCCCCCTACTTTCACTTCGGAGTGAGAGAGAGAGAAACGGCACGCCCAAGTGCGCCGACGACGTCGACGACTACATTGATTTTGATTTTCGAAGGCGTGCGCACTTGCTTCGGCTCGGCCCATTCATACAGGCACGTTCTTGTATTTTCCGTTGTATTGCGCGGTTATATGCATGTATATATCGAAACTGGATTTCTTTTCTGGATCACTAGACAAGGATGATTATGATTTTTTGCCTCGAGGCTCGTTTTTGCCGTTGTTCGTGTTATTGTTTCGTGAGAGCTGACAGAGTGGAAAAAAACGGAGGGAAATATTCGTTGGTAAGAGGAACAATAATTGACATGTTGAAACTGGTTGGAAAGTATGTCGGAAAAATTGAATCGAGATTTTATTTAATCGCGATTTAGAAGTTAAGTTTGCACAAAGAATGCGAACTAGTTGTTTGCATTTGTATAAACGATTCTGCTACCGAGCTTTTGTGGCTAAGTTTGGCGTTTTAAATGCGCGGGAAAATCGAATTCCTAACCTCGAAAATTCAATGTTGCCGCGGGAATATGCGTAAGTATTGATAAAAAAATAAAAAAAAAAAATGCGTAAAAGGAACGAACGTCAGGAATCGCTTACGCTGAGAAACTCGAACAAACGAATCGTGTAATAATACCTCTCGAGAACGTACAACCCCAGAGCTCGTGATAAAAGGCATTTAAAACAAAGCCTCGTCGAGCGTACATATATATACGTTAATACCGATTCTCGCGAAGGAAATTCCGACGTCTTTTCTCTACCGCCGTGTACATGTGAACTTTCTCTACGTCATGTCTATTATATAACGTAAACCCCGGAACTTCCGACTTCACAGAGCGCTATATGTGGACAGCGTGCTATCTATCCTCTCTATGTTTAACGGAGAGGTCTTCCTTCCTTCGGTGCACTAAATTCACTTCGGCTACCAGAAAATGGATCGTCCGCGTATATGTGGGTGTATATACATGTATAAGTGCACACCTCGTTTTTCGTTGGTAATTTACGTCCCGCGAAACTGAGGAAGCTATGCCTGAATAACGAAGCTTCGTACATATACGAAGCTGTTGTTTTTAAAAAAGGGAACCGTATAAGTGTAAAAAAACTTGCTTTTTTTTATCCGCAATGGGCGCAAGCTTCAAATGCGACGGACAAACGATTTATCGACCGATTTCAATATCCCGCGCTTGGATTGAAAAACTGACTAATGTATACATACATACGTGCATCGAGAATTCATCTCAAGTTTTTCATGCTTCTTCGAGATAGAGAAAAAAGTAATAGTCGTATATCGTAAACATTGACACGCGTGAATATTTATGTTGATTGCATAATAGTTGAAATATTGTCAAAATGTTATAAAACGTTTTCCAGAATTTGTTAAAACCCTTTATCAGTCGGTCGCAAAAACTTACGTATATGAATAGATTGAAATCCATCAGTCGTAAAACTGAGCTGTTACATTGTTTTTACATGCAAGTACATATTATTTCGATAGAAACGTTATCGATATATTCAAAAGTAAATAGAATATAATACATTACAAATATATCATTATTTATTTAAAGTGATATTCGATTCAGTATGATATTCAATGCTATTGCTAATATTAAATCAGTAAAATATAATCATCAACTTATGCTGAACTAGACCGCATCGACTGATCTATAAGCTATTCCGAGAGACTCGTGTGTCGTCGTACAGTTGAATTTTATGTCTCGCGCGTCGTTCTCGTAGACGAGTATGACATCTTTTGTATATTGCTCGAGGTTGCTCTATATTTATACTTCCACAAACGTTGTGTATCTGCCGTATAAATGCAACTAAGCCAATTCAAATTATAGTGGTATATATATATTTAAAAAAAATTCCTTTTCATTTTACAAATTTCATATACAATAACAATAATACTAATAAGAAAGATGCATCTTGCGTCGAACGATAAGACGATCGTATCAACTTGAAACACATCGAGGATCGTTATCTTTTAATGACGCTTTTATTGCTTCGAAATCCTTGTACACATACACACACACACACACACACACACACATATATATATATATATATCACCTATTCGCCTCCCAGAAATGGGTACTTCGCTCAATATATAACGGATAAAATAATTCGAAACAAAAGCTGTGGTCCGAAATTTTCAAATTGTGATATGCTAGTGCACAAACGCACAATTTTACTCATAAATTCTTATAACACAAATGTTCGTTTTCGATTCGTTTTCTTTGTGTTTCTAAAGTAAAAAAAGAGCCATCGATCCCAAAAGACTCGCGCGCATAAATAATTGCGCTTTAACCCACTTGAGCGAGGATGCCGGATCTTATTCCGGAATTTCCGGATTCGTACACAAATGTACACACTTATACGCCTCATTGTGACTGCGCGTCACGAGGGATTTGACGAGGACTGCGTGACGGTGCGTATAGAATAAGGTACATGTAAATATATAGGTATACCTTATATATATATATATATATATATATATATATATATATACATGCATGTGCGTATGTTAAGGTATAAGGCATAAGGTACATATAACGTGGTCTGCCTCGGAAAACATACTCATTATTATTAATTTTAGTACACGATTCTTTTCGTAGAAAAAAACTTCTGCTTGCGCTTGGATTATTGCAGCTGTTTTTTCTCTTTTTTGGCTCGAACTATTAAACTTTTTTGGCTTCAAATTAGTCAGTTACGTTGAATTAATGCATTGTTATTTAATAAATAATTTATTGTTATAGATAATACAATGTGGATTGATTTTAAAAACTTTCTAAATAAATGTTACTTTATCTTAAAAAACAATTATTTTTCGAAATAGTTATAAAAATATTATCTCCTGTTAATACAGGTTTTACTTAACAACAGACTGTCAAATTGTTTAATATAATTTATTTAAAATTTAATATTGGATTATTTGTTATTACTAGTTTGTTATGTTTAAATCTTTGACACATAAATTCCAGTTTCTATCTATTAAATCTCACCGTATATGTATTTAATTATTCTAAATTAATTTGATTTGCAAATTTCAACTGCGATAATAATAGAACGTATATTATCCAGCGCTTTTAAAGTAGAAAATTTTGTTATGTTGTTAGTATCTTAATGAGCAAAATAATAATCAAGATTGACAAATTTAATTCGCAATATTAAATTCTATTTATTAAATTAAATAGAATAGAATTGAATTTACTAATTTAATCGGTGTAATTAAATATTACTCATTCTATTTTTCACACAATCTTTCTTTCGCGTTCTCAAACTTACAGGACAAGTTTTTCGCCTCCGACGTACAAATAGCTCTACGGCACATGTAAATCTGCAAATCCTACGACTCAGAAATTTTAAAGCTACCATCAACATAAGTTAATTCGATGGAAATGACGTTTATCTAAGGCTTTGAAGTATTTTGCTACGTAATCTTTTTCCGGGAAAAACATTTCAATTGGTTATCTTTAGTATATTTCATTTTTTCTTTTGTTTATAAAAGCAATCTATCCTAAGCATATCGTCTACGTCAGAAATATTTTGTTAAATTAATGCACTGTTTGAATTCAAATAATTATATGTGCAAACCCTTAATGAACGTGGTAGAGACGAATGAATAATAATAAAGCTCCACTTCTCTTACTTTTGAGATTTATTTACGCTTTATAAACACTTGTTGTATAAAACTTTTAAATAACATAAAAATTCAACTTAAAGCTTCGTTTTCCAAAAAATATGTGAATTGATCAATTTGAGAAAAATGGCCATCATCAAATAAAATCATATTGTGTCAAACACGTCCGGTGCCAATAAATCATTCTTCTTATTGTTTTATTGTTTATTGTTTATTGTTTATTGTTTATTGTTTTCTTTTTGATGCAGAGCATCGCTAACTTATCTCTTGACCTTTGATACTAAATTGTTTTCAGTTTCTGGTTTAGCGACTTCCAGATACCTTTCTTGTGTAACCCACGTCAAGACTCGTTTGGATTTGTAAATAGTTATGACAATGATGATGACTATTCGATATCCTCCAGTCGTGATGTCGTCTCTTTGTCTCGTATTGTATCGTACTGAGAGCTGCTCTTGCGGCTCTCCAACTTTCTTTTTCATCTACTTATCAATAAATATTTATAGTACCTACGTAGCAAAAGCCTTGCGCATTGTGGGCGATAGTAAGGATAGCTGTGGCGACACGCGGTATGGTTGCGCGCGTGCTTAAGTGTAAATGAATTTAAAGAAAGTATGGCAATGAAGATTCACATGAAACAAGTGAAGCCAAAGGTTCTCTTGATAGCGTCCCAGTAATATCGATCCCAATTCTCCTTCGTTGAATCTTCTTCGCTATCGAATTAATATGTAAATGAGTCATTGGATTTCAATCATGTTTTATCGTTATATATATATATTTTTACATGACAAAAATAAAAGCTGATCCCAGTGATACTAATAAATAATCTCTGAAATTTACCTGCTAGGAACTCCAGTTTGAACGATATTAACCTCCGTATGGTCGTTCTTTTCCACTATGTTTAAAACTACGTCACTGTAATGTCCGGAAGGCCATGATTTACACCTCCACTTTTGTACAATTTTCGTTGGTGAAAGCTCAACGAATTCCCCATATATATTTCCACCAAAAAGTTCAAATTTTCCTTGCTCTTTAGCTTCGAGCTTTACCGGCCCTTTCGTAAACGCCATTACCATCTGCAGTAAAGTGACTTTTAGTATGAATGCATTTTATGAAATTTATTTAATTGACAATTTAGTGCAATAGAGTATTAAATTAAGATGAACAATTTAAATGTAATTAATGGAATATAAATTGAGGGAAGGATGGCGAGCTTATGTATTGTTGTAAACCGTTATCAATGTAAAAAAAATAAAGATTATCCAGAGGAAACATGATATAAGTGTGAAAAAAATAATATCTAACCTCTGGTGTTGTCATAACAAGGTAAAATTCCATTCCACTACACATAAATTTCTGTTGTTGCTTTACAGTAGTCGTGGATATTTTAGCAGATACATTTTGTTTGGTGTTTGAAGAATCTACCGTTGAATTCATTTGCATTTTAATATTGAATCCAGAAGTAATATTAGAAATATTTTCCTTCATGGTATCTTTTTTCGGAAGAATCATTCCTTTTGTAAATTCTGAAAACACAAAAAACATTAATAGCAAGTCTCCTGTATAATTTTTAAATTTTTTAAGTCATTTATGATTACCTTCTTTCAAACTTGACACATATTTCCTCAATTTATCTCGGATTGCTTCTTTGCCATTTTTATGTAATAAATGTTTGATTTTTTCACCATTCTCAGTACTGTCTTGCAATGTGATTTCAATCTTTAAAAAGAAATGACAATAAAATAATGCTTACTTTTAAATTTTTTATTCATGAATGGAATATTTTCAAACTAAAAACTACTCACATCTACTTCAGAGATGTCATTTTCTTCCGAAAGATTTGGGATGTTAATTTTTCCTTCAACTTTGCTCTGTTCCTTCTGATCGATGGCTTTCCATTTTAGAATTATATTCCATTCATAAAAGAAAATTAATTTTCCTTTTCTATTATTTGCTACTGCTTCTCCTTCGCACTTTTCAATCTCCGTTATTTTACATTTGACTGAAATAAAATATTCTTGTACACAAATCAAACTAGCATATTTATCATTCATAAAAAATGCAACTTACATCCATCTCCTTCAATGACAGCATCCGTAAAAATCTCTTTAATTTTTTCCAATGACCATGCGCATGCATTTTTCTCTGTCCTAAAAGAATCATCAGTAAAACAATTAGCAATACCAAGTCAATATCTTGCATGACTTTTTGCATAACAATACATCTCAATTTATCGACTACAACTAATAGGCCTTGGTAAAAAATGTTATATTGAAATAATTAAATATGTCTTACCAATGCCAGTTGTTTACATTTGTAGCATCGGGCCTTTCTTCGACAATCCATCGGGGATCTCCTTCACCCCACTTAGCCATTCTTTAAATTTATTAAAAACAAATCTCTATAACACGAAGAATCAACTTCCCCTCTTTGCAGCTCCAAAAACCTGTAAGAGAAAATAAAAAAAAGGTCAAAATCGCATACAAATTTGCCATCGTCATAGACAACAAATCTAGTGGGTTACCCAATCGAGAATGAAATGACAAAATCATTCTATAATCATAACTATTGAAACAACAGAGTTTTTCACACGAAAATACTTACGGTAGCCGAAGGTCAACTCGTTAAAATTCACAGTCGAGAGAATCTACCAGATTATTCTAGGTTCTCGAAGAAAAATCTATGCTTCACTCAGCAATCAATATCGATGGTCAACTTTTCTCTCTCGCGACAGGTGTCTCTATATATTCCTTCGATTAATTTTCAACGAAATATTCAGAGATTTTATTTAGCGTTTTTTTTCTCGGAGTTACACTCGGAGTTATATCGTTGCCAATTTACTCAATGACGATTCAACTCGATTTCGTTGAGAAAAATCTTTCTCGGTCTCTTCTGATGTGTATATATAGCGCTCCGCGTGCACCGAATAAGTCCTCGCGGAAAAAAGGTGTATAGCACACTACTGCTGGGCTTCGAACATTTAACTAAAGATCTAGACTCTAGAGGAAACGCGTGCTCGCAATATTCTTTCTGGAAATCAACCGACCAAGAGGCAAGAAAGTTCTAGAAAGCTATGTAACGTACTGTATGTCGGATCTGGTCGGATTTCAATGCAATCACCGATAGCAGCGCGTGCTACTCGAGTATGTATACTTCAATGTTGCTTTCAAGTCACAATTATTTGTGTTTCATTTTTTGTGGTTATGTTTAATTTTCGGTTATCCTGTTTCCGCAATGTGATCACCCCATAAACACGAAGTTATAAGAATGAAAGCACAATGACAGCACGCAAGATGTAACGCGTGACGTCGCCGTACTCCGAAATATGACTTCGAAATGCAGGCATTGTGCGTTTGTAAAATGACGGCACGCGAGCAGTCGATACGACGGCTCGCGGTGCTAGCGATATGATGTCGTTAATCAGCACAGAATACTATTTACAGCTCGCCAATAAAAATATTATTTTATTTATTCAAATTCTAAAATACATGTCATTATTGCTGTTTTTACATTACATGTAATTTAAAAATTAAAAATTATAAAAAAATCGTATAGGATTTAGAGGCATACACTACTTTTTTAATCGACATTTTTTCATTATACTCTCAGTGGTAATTGAACCTTAGACCTTGTGATTGAAATTCCGAAGACTCATCCGCTAGACCATGAACATCTGTTAAATGACTTAACGTAGAAACTTATAGATTGCGAATGAAAAATTTGTTCCTATATTTAATAATTTTTTTAAATTATAAATATTAACGAACGTTCATTTAGGTGGAGTCCTACCGGAGTACCGTATCCGCTATATAGCGAACACTTATATTTGTTAATTTCTTACTTAAAGTTTTAGATACATATGATTAATTATTAATTAAATATTAATTCATTGTTCACAATAATATAATGTGCATAATAAATATGTGTTCGAACTTTCATTAAATAAATAGTGTAAAATAAAATTTCTCTCCTGAAAGAAATAGAACTTCAAATTTTCTTTGCAAAACACCAACTACGCGAAAATATAGAGGCAATAAACGCAATAGACTGCAATAAATATTTTTACATAAAAAATTTCATATTAAATTTTTCAACTATAATTTAATCATTATATCTATTATGCAGCAGAGTGTCTTTTTTATAAGAACTGCAAAATGTAAAATGAATATACATTATTGCCGCTTAATTAATTTTTATAATTTAAAGATTTAAAAGATAAGAATGATCGTACTTTACGCAATGTTGTTGGGACATATATGTTACAGGCATGCATGTACCAATAACCAATTCCGTGTGGTGTGATGCCAGCGTGACACTAGGTTTTCGTATATTATTTACCGTAATCAATATATATATATATATGTTGACTTTTAATAAATTAATGTATTCATATTTCATCTATTTATTACATTTTGTTATTCATGGCAACGGTTAGAGCAAATATTTTTTATATCCATCAGCGGATGATTACATGACATAGAGAAAAGTTTTATTTCAAATTCTTTTTTGTATGAGACAATGGATGTTGAAAAAAACTGGCATAAATTAAAATTAATTAAAATTATCCACAACAAGGGCTTTTACATATGAAGGTAGCAGATATCTTCATCGCTTCATAAGAATGATAAACAAACACATACTTTATTGTTATTAAAAATACATGAATTTGCATTTATTTTCCAGTTATCCAATAAACGAAAATAAATATCTGGTTAAAACGTAGCGTTGTATTTAATGACGAATGAAGAAGACTATTTTAAATTGCTGAATTGATAAAATATTTTAAACAATTGAAAACTCGACGAGTTCTGGATCGGTAACTCTTATCTTTTTGTTTGTGATTTAAAAGTGTCTCGTGTCTCCTTAAAACTTAATGATTATTACATATTACGATTTGTACACTATTTTTTATGTACATTTTTTATGTATATAATTAAATAAATTATTATTAAACCCAATTTTATTAAGTTAAATTAATTTAAACAATAACCGGAAAGATTATATGTGGATTTAAAAAACCGCGCGCCGACAGCCGAATGCCGATATTGCCGACCGTGAAAATTTTTCGGGCCAGAAACTTTCGAACAAAACGACTTCATCATGTTATCTGGAATCTTATTATGTTAGTTAACCTTTCGGCACATGTGGCGCTGTGGGGCTACGGCCGCTATACCGATATTTGAATTTTTCCGCGCTTTCGAAAGATAACAGTCAATTTCATATCATTTATTTAATAAGAGCACTTCAGCAAATTTTAACAATTTTAACAATTTAAAATATGCTTAAATGCTCTCCTGCATCTATTGAGATTATCAACAATGGTTTTAGTTATACTATATATGTATACTTTTTTAAATTAGAAAATACAAGATATAAATAATAAAAGATCCCACTAAAGAATTTATTATGTATGCGATTTCACAATTTAGTACGTTCTAAATATTTTAACAACGACTTATCAAATTTACATCTGTTCATAGAAATTCATCATTGATTTATTTTTTTTTTATTTAGTTACGAAAAAGTATATTAAAAAAATACTTAAAATTTTACACAATGCTCAAAATATTTCTAAACAAAGCCGATGGTTTTAAATTGGTTTCAACTTCTTTTGGCTTGAGACGAGTGCGATGATCAATCGGTGGTTTTACTAGCTCAGCTTTGGAACAGGGGAATGGTTTTGTATGAAAATATTCGTGTCGAAGCGCCTGATGAGTTTGAAATAAACGTGTTGTATGCATTTAATGATTCTCATTACAATGTGAAAAATATTGCTAATTATGCAAAATACCTCTTCTGCGATTAGGCGTTTCGACGAATCGTATATTAATATACTGCGCAAAAGGTCAATAGCCTCTTGTTGAGCGTCAGGTACGATTCGTTCCCATAAGACACCTTTGTGATAAGGGAATGTTATTTTATTGTAATCAGGTAATGAAGTTAATTCGGGCCAAGATTCTGCTGTCGGTGAACCGAGATGTCCAAGAACTATCGCTAATTGCTCGATGTCACTTTCACCCTAAATTAAAGAGGTTGTCGATTTAAGTATTGTGCTGACAAAAATTTATATATTATTTTTTACGCACATTAAATTAATGCTATTCAAAACATTGTTATCAAATGTTATACCATAGTACGCGAAATCCAATGAAATTTAGGTTAACATTTATTTACGAGAATATTAATATAAATAAAGCACATAATTTAATGCTAGGATGCATACTAATGATGCAGGATGTCTTAAACAGATATTTTTAATTGATCCGTAAAGATGTGCATTTGTCAAAGTACATATAAAAAGTTGCTTCATTTGCTTATATGGATACGCACTCATATATATAATTAAAATACCTGGAGTGTAAGAAATTCAATAATATTTGTATTGCATGTTAAAGTACTCTATTTTATGATTGTACATGCAATGCATTAATAAATATTTGTATTTTTAATGTCAAACAGCTTTGTTCACTTTGTAGAAATTTCTATTTAGAACAAAGCTGTTTGACATTAAAAATACAAAGTGAACAACACGATTTCTTTTTAGCTGCGAAAACTGAAGGTAGATCTGAATAAAATTTATGTACCAATATAAAATTGGCGTTCATTACTTTGACATTAAAATAAATGAAGAATTGTTTAAAAACATATATTTGAATTAAATATGATTATTTCAGTATTTAATGAAAGCTCGTAGAAGTTATTGTTTAAAAATGAACTACCTATTTTTTTCTACCATATCTATAATTTTTTACGTATATTAATTATCATAAAATTTAAGACATACTCGTCATAAGTAATATACTTTTCCAATTATACTAAAAAGTCATTATCTTATATTGACAATAAAAATGAAAAAAAAATATGAACTAACTGGAAAAAGCGGTGAGTTGTTCAACATTTCACCAAAGATACAACCGACTGCCCACATGTCAATGGCATCTGTATAAAATCTTGCTCCATAAAGCAGCTCTGGTGCTCTGTACCATCTGGTGGCTACTTGATGAGAATAAGGCCGACTTATATCCTCCCACATTAATCTGCCCAGACCAAAATCAGCTATCGTTAAAACTCCATCCTCTCGTACCAACAGATTAGCTGGTTTCAAATCCTACGCAATCCATATAGTATTACGTGTAATTATACACACCTGATATAAAAGCAACAAAGAGAATATTACAGCCATACTCTGTGCATAATATTATTCGAATGCATATAAGCAACACCTTCCAATAGCATCTTCGCGTAAGTTTTGATTTGCGACTCTGTTAAGGGCCTATCATAATCTTTTAGTAGTTCCCATAACCCTGAGGGCATGTACTCAAAAACCATAACGAAATCCAATCCCGTTGGAAAGGCATCCAGTAGTTCAACAATCTGAAAGAATGCGTATGAACATAAAAAGATTTTTCCGAAATACTCTGTGTTATCGAAACAACTAATGTAATAAATATTAAAAATATTAATTTTACAAGCTAATTCTAAGACTTTGAGCTAATATAAAAAGTCATCTTTTTTATTTTATTACTAAAAACACTAGTCATTACTGTACACTCAAGCTACTAACTAGATGATTGCGTTTTAATTTTTTGTCCACAAAATTTATTCAGGTAATATTTTTAATGTGTATAAAGAAATGTAATAAACGTACATATATTTTAAATGTGTAAGCACGAGAAATTGCATCAACAATGTAATTCAAACTAAAGGTCGAATTAATGATTTTTGTGATACAATGAAGTGATACATGAATATTTAAAATATAAACTTACCATAATATAGATTTAAAGTTAAAGTAGTTCTGAATGAAATATAATATATGAGTAAAAAATTACTTTCCAGTACATTAACATTCAAAGTAATGAATGAATTTGTAAAAGTATGTATACATTGTATAAATGTAATTTTCCTCCTCTCAATGTAAAATAGATCAATTCTTACGTATGGATGTTTGAGTCTCTGTAACGTCTTGACCTCTCGTATGACAGATGTAGGTATTCCATCTTCGATCCTTTTTAATAAAATTCTCTTCAAAGCTACAGGTTTGCCTACTGGACTGGCATTATCATAAGCCTTGAGCACCAGACCATGAGCTCCTTCGCCAATACGACCTGATATAATATACCTGTTCATCTCGAACAGGAAAATTCTTGTGCAAAGTCAGCATGTGCAACTTGAGTTAATACTTTACGGCCGAATGTTTCTCTTAAATTGTTGCCATAGTAACCGCTCGAGGGTGCAGGTAAGTAGTGAGGGAGTGCAGCTTTTGACGCAATTGTAGGGCTCCATTTTAACCGACGCTTATAACATTCAATAAGACGTCTGTAAGGCAAATAGTTATAGTTGACTGAACGAATATTTTTACATGTCTAACATGGAGTTGAAACGAATTCAAACAATAAAAAAACCACATTTTTAATATACATTTTTTAAGCTTTTTTGTGAAGAATAATTTATTTCTACAAATAATGAGCGTAACAAAATCAATTTGCATATAGAAAACATTTGCAAAAATGTTTTCCAATTTTATTTACTAAAGTCGATTGATTGGTTGTTTTTTTTTTACATAGTTGCGTAAAGCTGCAATTTATATTCTAACTGGTGGACTTCATTTTTTCAATATAAAAAATGAAAAATCATCGTATACGTACCTCGTTATATTTCTTAATGAAATTATATTATTTTATAATGTATATGGAGAGCTGATAGTTACATAGATAACAAATGAGTGATTTTTTCAAGTTTTAATATACTTCAAATTGAAAAATGGTTTTCAAAACGTACATAATTACTAAACTTCTATATAAGTATGCATAACTTTTGTTGGCGTAAGAAAAGAAAGAACGATTGATTTAGGCGGTAAATATAAAGTTGCGGGTAAAATTGCGAGTGCACTTTTTAAGAAAAAAAAAAACGATAAGCCCGATCGAGTGTTGCCACCGACGTTTACATCATTACAGTAGAATGTAAGGGAACGATCGAGCGAGAACTATTAACGAGCGAGCTTGAACTTTTTCTTTGTCTACTTCTTTTTTTCGGAAAATCGACAGTTACAATCGTTAACGATGCTATCCATTAACTTTCTACAGCGCGGCGTCGTTGAACGTGTATATACGTCGACTGCAAAAATGTATTATTCCCCATTAGCAAGAAGAAAATCAAAGACGAGTAACACTGTTTACTTTGAGAGATACGTGCATCTCGTGTGTCGCATCTAGCATATAAACTTTAGTAACATATAAACTACAAAACGGAGTTTTTCCTTATTCTTTCGTTTTTTTATTATTTTCATTTTCTATTATGATTATACAATCTTATCAGTTATTTGTTAACACTAGAATTGTCCCTAAATAATCCGCACCCTTGCGTGTTCGATCAACAGCTACCTTTTTTATTTATTCTCTTACGTCTCTAGAAATTCAAGTTACGAATTTTATACGCTCCGATCGACTGGTTCTTTCATAACGTTTCATTAATTTTATTTTTTTGTTTGTAAAAAAAATTCGTGAATGAAGTTTAATTTCTCTACACATTTGCTGGTAAACAAACCGATGGTCCATCAATAAATCGATGTAATTATTTGTTTACATATGGTTTTAAGAACTCGATATTTTTCTTTATTTTTCAAAATGTTTAATTCCCAGATACTCGTAAAACTCTTCATATTTAACATACACACGCTCCTTTCATCTTTTCATCTCTTTCACTCTTATCTTCCATATAATAATCAACCAGCACATCCGCAACAGCTTATCATTGTTGCTTCAAAAACTGGATTAAATTAATTAAAAGAAAAAAATTAGACAGTGAATAAAACAATGACAGCGATCAATCTTGTGGAGACGATTGAACATTTGATCATTAAGACTGGATTAATGTGTATGAAATATAATTATTAGCTTTTAATTATTAGCTTATAATTATTAGCTCAAATTTGGCTGGAGTAGCAAAGGAACGCGATGAATATTAAAACTCAGCCTGTATCTCAGTAGTAAACGAATAATTTATCAGTTACACAAAACAATTTACAATTTCGAGTTGACATAATATTCTAATTGGCTGCCTACTCGAAAGTAAACGGAAAGAATGAATACAATACGAAAAAAGATCAAGAAACACAAGAAAAGAAGATTGGAATAACTCGCAGCTTATGCACAAGTCTTTTTGAATCCTTTCTTGAGAAAATAAAAGTCCTATGGATCAAACGGTCCCTCTGTCATGCTCGTAACAGTTGTTGTTGATGTTGTTTTTGCTTATCGGAACGAATGAAAAGTGTAAAAAGCTCACTCGTGTCCGAGGGGAACGATGCAGCTTTAAATGTTTCAGCAACATCCGGTTTTAGAGCCTTGAATGCCCGAAGTGTCAATGTTGTGGCCCTGATCGATTTTAAGCTTGCTAGTCTGATCGCTGGCCCCGCTCGACGGGGGTCCCACTCGGCTTTTGATTTCGGCGGCCATTGTCATAAAAGCTTGCTCTACGTTCATTGCGTTTTTAGCCGATGTTTCGAGGAAGGGAATGCCAAGTTGATCAGCGTATTCCTGGTCGAGAAGAGAAAATATTCGTTAAATCAATTTATACAGGTTGTTTGAGAGACGTGAAATCACGACATTGACAGAGATTGCGAACAATTTCTGACTAATGAGCTATTCAGTGTTCAATTGAAAATAATTACGATTTATCCTTGCTCTTTTATGAAAATGGACAATTTAATTATTATGCCTGGCGATTGGTTGAATAAAAAGAAAGAATCATTAAAAAATAAAGGATTTTATTTTATTCATTTGTTCTCCATAAAATGTTGCTATCTTTGCTTTAGTGAACATTTAACTTTTCATCAATAGATTAATCATAGATAAGATAATTAGTTTGATTTAGCTATTATAAATCTTTTATTGCTTTTATTCTTATCTCAGATGAAGCATATTCTATAGACGTGAAATCATTACTTCGTCAAGAGCACAATATTTTTCTTAGCCTAATAATTCATACTCAGAAAGTCCAGGTATTTGTTTACATGTTTGTTGACATTTACAAATCGACTACCTTTTGTTGGAATTCTGAGAAAAGTCACACAGGAATTAAATTCTTATATATTTTTTTAAAACAGCACTGAATAATGTATCAAAATGTCTAAGCAAATAAGTTGAATTTAAGAATAATCAAAAACACTTCTGTGTAATTAGAGATAAAAATCAATAAATGCCTTACCTTAGCCGTTGTGTAATCAACAACTTTCTTAGTATGAAGATCAGACTTGTTGCCAACAAGTAGTTTGTTAACGTTATCACAGGCATAACGGTCAATTTCCTCGAGCCACTGTTTAACATTGCTGAATGATTCAAGATCTGTACAGTCGTAAACAACAATGATGCCATGTGCACCACGGTAGTACGAACTGGTAATGGTCCTAAATCTTTCCTGACCAGCAGTATCCCAGATCTGTAGTTTTATCGTTTTTCCATCGAGATCAATGGTTCTGATTTTGAAATCCACACCAATTGTACTGATGTAACTCTCCGTGTAGGTATCATCTGCAAATCGGAGTAACAAGCAAGACTTTCCAACACCAGAGTCTCCAATAAGCAAAAGTTTGAACAGGTAATCACTGCAAAAAAAAATGTGCATCTGCATCAGTATTGCTAAAAATAAACCAATGAAACATCTAGTCTAAGACATCCCCCTCACTGCCCTTTAAACATCGAATAGAACCAAGAAGCATCTAGCTATGACTCAACAGTTTCTCAAACAACAGTCACTACTACTAGTGCTAGTAGAAGAAAAGAAAATTATTAAAAACGCAGTAAGCTATACTCGCGCATCACACGAGGAGGGAGGATGCATAGTATACTCTCTCTCTCTCTCTCTCTCTCTCTCTCTCTCTCTCTCTCTCTCTCTCTCTCTCTCTCTCTCTCTCTCTGGTTCTCTGACTCGACGCTTAGACATATACTTTATTTCGCTTTCTCCGCTTCTCTTGCGTCAAACAAAGCTTGAAAATCTACTCGCTCAGCTGTGCTCTTGGAACACATAGGTAACGAAAAAAAAAGATCGATAAAGAACGAAGTATGAGCATCATATTTAGATAAAACGAGATGGACGTTCGGATTTGTCTATACGCCTTGGCTCTTTTCGCGCATTCAAGACACGAAATGGGAAATGGGAAATGGCACTTTTAAAAGGTCCCCTCGAATCATCACGCGTTAAGGTTAGAAAATTTTGCGCAGTGTAGAATAGTATAATTCGCCCATTGTCACGATATCCTCTATCTCTCTCTCTCTCTTGAATGTTGAGAAGTAGCTGACGATGAGTAGCTATATGATTACGGGAATGGCAGCAGGCGCTGTCCCGAGAGAGACAGAGAGAAAGAGCAAAAGCGCCTAACAATCCGTCATATTGGACGGGCGGAAGGTGGAAAAACAAAGCGTTGAAAGTGAAAGAGACAGATGCGACATATATCGAAAGGTATACAAGAAAAGAAGAGGTGTTACCTCGAATAAATAGTTCCTGTGTCCTATACGTAGTACACAGAGAAGAGAAAAAGATGCTTATAGTTACAGGTTGTCGCATATAGAAATAAAAAAAAAACCATTGACAGACATTTTTTGAGCTAATGTATTTACTCACTATTCGGGATTCATCGTGGACATGCTACGATTGTGCGGACGACCGAGAGAGAGAGACTGTCTTTACAGCTCGACTGGTTATATGCGTGGCGCCTTTATTATCGATGTCGTGGCAGCAGCAGCAGCAGTAGCAGCAGCAGCAGCAAGGAAAATACTGGAGGAGGAGGCGGTGGTGGCAGCAGCAGCAACAGCGGCAGCAGCAGAGCAGCTTCGATCTCTCTCCGTCTCTCTCTCTCTCTCTCTCTCTCTCTCTCTCTCTCTTCCTCACACGGCGAGCGACTCCGATCCTGTTTTGGGGTCGTCGTCGATGTCGTCGCGGTCGTGACTTCTCTCGGAGTACACACGTCTATATACTGTAGACACTCTGTGCGCTACTCTCGCAGAGACACAAAAGAGGATAATGCTTACGATGACGACACTGGGGCGCTCGCACGCTCGCGATTTCGAGAGGGGAGAGGATCGTATAATACTCGTGTGTAAGAAAGAGATAGAAAATTGAAGGCGGAACCGCGATAGGTGTATGTATATGTGTGGGGAGAGTCACAGTTTTTTTTTTAAGAACGACGGTCAGCTATGTACGTATATATATATATATAGAGAGAGAGAGAGAGACAGACGTAGCAGAATATGGACGTAATACTACAATTATGTACGAATATGAGAATTAGAATAAAAGAAGGTGTTATTTGCGTTAATGATCTGTTTGAAGCTTGTATGCGCGATGTGGATTATTGCGACGCGTTATATCGTTATATGAAACTCGAAACAATGGCGGGTATATTTGTATATATAGATGCAGGACAGCAGGAGATGGTTTCCTGTACAACTACTACATGCATTCACTGTCTATCGTGTGTGTACAAGTTTTATATATAGACTATAGGCAGCTGTATCCTAATGCTATATTTCATTCTACGTATTATATAGTGCAGGTGCGCGCGCGCGCGATGTAAACCGACTTAGCAGCATGAATCGGAAATTCGGAATGCAGTAGTTAGTAATTTCGAATGTTTAATGAGCTTTCGTTAATCGGATAATTTTATGAGCTGTTGAATTATACATATTACATCTCTTGCGTAAACGGAGTGACAAATACGTGTTTCGTTTTAATAATAAACGGACAACGATAATACTTGGCTTATTTTTTCATTATTTTTAAAGAAAATTCGTATTTGCGTAATTAATGACTAAACGAATTATTCGTATTTCGATTATTTCGAATTGTTTGCTTTTTACGCAATTTCACGTGAATCACATGTAATCTACGTCTTTCGCAGTATCGTCTTTTATATTCACACTGAATAAGCGGGTAATATATTTTCAGTTCTCAGTTGTTACCTATTTCTTAGATGTTAGATACATGAAAAATGACCGTATTATGTGACCGTCTCACAGCAGCTTTGGTCTTTGGTGCCTCGTTGTGCCTCCGTTTTGGTGGACGGCGTGACAAACAAATTTACGTCACAATACGTAATAGTTATTTTAAGTTGGCGGGGAAATTAGAATATTTCTAGAGTTTTAGAAATTAATTAAAATTTATGTGCAAATTAAATAATTAAACGACACTTTAGAACTGCTAATAAAGTTTATATTGCATCGTAGGGCATATTAATTTTTAAAAAGTAAATCAAAGAGATTCAAGAATAATTATCACATTATTTCTGATTATATTTTCTTTGCTAAATCATTAGCACATTTTGATTAAGTAATAAAAACGTACTTGCGTGGCATATAACATTATTTATTTACTTTTAAAAATAGACTAAATCTAACGAATAAATTATTGCAATAATCTGTTGGGAATTGACAGTGCAAATAATATTTAAACTCCAATAGAATAAAAATCTATCTAAACAGTTAATGCATACATATATCGGTGTTAGTATATTATATATATATATATATATATATATATATCATGCTCGAATATTTTTAAAAAGAAAACTGCAAAATTCTTAGCACTAAATAAGTCTTGATAATTAATAATTAATAAAATAACAGACTTTATACAATATATCATACATAGTGACGATTTATAGTAGATACATGAAAATGTCAGCAATGCAAATTTCAAACCCGCGACTCCCCCCACTTCTACTCATTGCTGTAGCTGTAATGCATATTGCATATTGTATAATATATATGATATGCATATAATATACGTATATGTTCATCTCTGTCTTTGCCAGCTGGCCGCCGCCGCATACCTCATTCGTGTACTTCTTCGAGGACGAGGCAGACGATATATTCTAACCGGAGTATCATTCGATACTTTACTTCGTCTTTCTATTTGGCCGTAAAGCAAGTTGTCGTGTCGCGGTGTATTACTCCGTTTAAGACTTCAATTACGCCGATGACTTACCTTGTCTAACCTAATTCAGCAAACTTTTGACGTATTCATGTGTATGGAATTTATGTAAAGTGTTAATCGACTCAGTGCGTGTGTATAATGCAGGTGGGTTTAATAAGATTAAATTCTAACCTATAAACCGCTAAGTTTTGTTTTCTTTATGTATCAATATGTACATTACGTATTACGTGTCATTGAATGATTCACGAGTAACGCAAGTTCCATTATTTACAGAGATGTTTCAAATTGGGAAATAACCGTTGAGTATTCAATTCTAAACAAAATGTTCTTCCCAGTCGGATGGCCTAGAGTTTTGAAGGTTTCAGAGCCAGAAAAGATATGCTCCATTACTTGCAATAGAGATAAAATTCTTTTCGGTATACTTACAGCTGATTCGATCAGCATTTGGTGTTGTAAACCATGCGTGCCGTTGGTTTATCAAAAAAGAACACCAGAATGTTTGCAGAAATATGGAGAAAGTATGATTCTGGAATGGAGGCCAGATTCAAGTATGCTGGTGATTGCTACCAATGATAGTTATTTGCTTTTTTACAAACTGTTCGATCAGTCAAACGAGGGTAAAAATCCTTATGAGCAGAAAGACTCTCCTATTAATGGTTTAAAGAGGGATAGTGCTGAGCTCTTTATTAAGGAATCGATTCCATCAATTCAATTGAAATTTGATAAATGCATCTGGATTGATGGAGGAATAACATCTTTTGTGTGTATTCGAGATGAGTTGATGATAGCTACTAAAACTAGTTTTGTTATAAGACACAAGTGGGATGGAACTCAGAATAGAGATTATTCTCTGGATTTAAGGAGGATCCCATTTAGCATTGATCAGCAAATATCAACATCGGCTGCACCTATAACCACTAATGATACATATGTCATATCTATTGATTATTCACCACTGGTTGGTGGATTTGCTGTTGTTTTCAATTGTGGTAAAGCTGCATTCTTGACTGCTCAATCATTGAAGTTTGATCCTAACCAAGTTATAGGAGTGTGGGCTAGGGATTTGGAAGATGCAACCTGTGCTGCTGTAAATCACAAATATAGGTTGATTGCTTTTGGAAGAAAAAATTCACAAGCCCTTGTACTGTATGTGGATGAAACAACTGGATCGTTAGAAATATCACATAGCCTTGTTTTATCCACTAAAGATTACCCTGGAATTCCAGGAGCAGTTTCCTGTTTAAGGTGGACACCAGACAGCTGTGCTATTGCAATGGCATGGAATAGTGGCGGCATAGCATTGTGGAGCACTTTTGGAGCACTTTTGATGTGCACCTTAAAATGGGACTATGGATTAAATGTAGATCCTCTGAGAGGAAATCCTTTTCAAATAAGTACAATGGAATGGTCTGCTGAGGGTTATCAGTTATGGATGTTAAAGGATTCTTATATATTGCCAAAGGAGAATTGCTCTAACAACAAAAATCATCAGTCACGTTCCGTGGTGCATTGGGAGTTTGTAAAAAGTCCACTTACAGTCAACCCTTGCATGTCTCACAATGGTCACATATATCTCCAGGGAGAAGATCGCTTATACATAAACTTGGGACATAAAATTTTTTCAAACAATATTAAAGTACATTTTTCTAATGCGGATCGTGTAGATGGATTTTGTCATGTTCTTTCTGGCACAAAACAGTGGCTTGTGATACCCATTCCAAATGCATACACAAGCTCCAACTGGCCAATAAGGTTTACTGCTATTGATGAAGAAGGACAAAGTATAGCTGTAGCTGGTAAAACAGGTCTTGCACATTATTCAATGTTGTCTCGAAAATGGAAATTGTTTGGCAATGAATATCAAGAGAGAGATTTTGTAGTGACTGGAGGTCTGCTCTGGTATCGTGGATATCTCATTACTAGCAGTTACTCAATCCCAGAAAATGAAGATGAAATCAGAATCTATCCAAGAGATGTACGTCTGGATAATAACCATGTTAGATCTATTAAAACAACATCGCAAATTCTATTATTGAATATTCTTAAGAATATTCTTTTGGTATTCTGTGCCAACTCGCAAATTAGACTGTATACAATGACATTGAAAAAAGAAAAAGGTATTAGCGGAATCGAATTAGCTACGATTCAGACAGTGGATATAAGCAGTCTCTGTCCTCACCCTGCATGTGTTGTCAGTGCTAGCTTAACATTAATTAGAACAGAAATAATGGATGAAAATCTACATCCCGAAACACTTCTCCTTAACGTTTCAGGAAAACTTCTTATGGTACAGAGAGATCACTGGCAGGAAAGTACGGATATGCTATTTACATGTGCACCACCAACAGTGCTAGCATCCAGTGTAGAAAATATATGGATACCTTGGGAATCAAAAAAAGAGAAGCCACATCTAACAGAAGCTGTGTGGTTATTCTGTGGTGCTCACGGTATGAGAGTCTGGCTACCCTTGTTCCCAAAAGGACATCAAGATAAAGTTCATACATTTATGAGTAAAAGGATAATGTTACCATTTTACTTAAAAATTTATCCTTTAACAATATTATTCGAGGATGCAATTCTTCTTGGTGCAGAAAATGATACGGTCCTCTACACATCAGATACCAGCTCACCATTCATTCTGCCATTCAGTGTCTTAGAACTCACAAGTCAAGTTTACCTGCATCAGGTTCTTCGTCAATTGATCCACCGTAACTTGGGTTATCAAGCTTGGGAAATAGCTAGATCATGCTCATCTTTACCCTACTTCTCTCACTCGCTTGAACTACTCCTGCACGAAGTTCTCGAAGAAGAAGCTACCAGTAAAGAACCACTACCCGATGCTCAGCTACCATCTGTAGTGGAATTCATCCAGGAATTCCCAGGCTTTTGGGCACGAGCCATTGTCCAATGTGCCAGAAAAACTGAAATCGCTTTGTGGCCTTACTTATTTTCAGTTGTTGGACCACCAAAGAAGCTTTTACAAACTTGTCTGAACAACCAAGAATTAGATACAGCTGCCAGCTACCTGTTGATCCTGCAGAACCTGGAAGCCTCTTCTGTGAGCAAACAGTATGCTACAATGCTTCTAGATGCTGCACTCAAGCAAGGTCGTTGGGAATTGTCCAGGGATCTGGTAAGATTTCTCAAAGCCATTGATCCTACTGATGCAGACCTCATTAAAACCTCCAACTCGATCAGCAATAAGAAACCAACACAAAGACCATCTTTGTCTACTCAAGAGGATGACTTAACTCTGGTGCTGGGGACAATGCAAGTCTCAAGGAACAGAAGCTTCAGTACCACATCCGCGCCAAAATTGAATTCCGACTCGCATAACAAAGACAACGCGAGGTAACATTCTGGTGAGCGAAGGCTGCTTGAATTCATGGAATCGTACATTTCGTTCGAATTCGACATTGCCTATCTCTTAAATACAACATTGTTAACTATTACTATTAAAAATAATCTAATGTAAATTAACTATTGAATCGAATTTGATAAGTTAAGCGCAATATAACAATGACTTCTATACAAAATAGTCAGATTGGTTTTCAGTCCAAAGTCTGGATTTTACATATTTATATTTATTTATTTAATCAATGTCTCGTTCGTTGGGTAATCTCTTTAGATAAACCAGAATGGTACCTCTTAAAAACAAGCACAACAAAGTCATCTAGAAAGATTTAATACTGAAATATTACAGAAACTGTTCGATGTAAACGTGCCACTGTTCTAACTTGAAACATTTGTATTACTTAGTCAATCAAAATAGATTTTAGAAAAAGAAAAAAAATCATTACGTGGAATATAACGACATCAAAACGATAAAGCTAGTCGAGATGCAGTATAAACGATGGACGTGTTTTTTGTAAAGAGATGTGAAAGAAGTGTGTTTCAAATGGGCTTCTGTAAAGGCGATGTTTTGTAACTCGTTTGAGTGATATGGTGAATGGTAAAGTCGATTACACTGCCAAGGTAATTTTTTATGTAAAGAAAATAACTGTTGAATAGGGTTAATGATTTATCATAATGTAAAAGATCGCGCATATGCTTTTAACGATTTTGTTTCTAGTATCGATTAACTGATATCTTTGATTGTTGAAGATGAATGTGAAAAAAAAAAGAAAATGTAGTTTCGTATTATTATTAGTTTAGTACGCGACGTTGAACCTGTTATAGATGTTCTTGTTTTTACTACACAGAGGTCGATCATTCTCATACTTTCGTTTAGAGTAATATCAATTTAGCATTGAAGAATGAGCTACCGCTGGTATAGCATAAAGTACTGTATATAGTATAAAAAGATTTTATCAATCATTGAAACGTATCTCAATGATCAATCGACTCGAAGTTACCGGTGGTAGAATCGAGTAGTGCAATAGTATGCGTATCTACGCATGTATGACTGATTAGGGCCAGTATTCGATAATTCATCCTTGTATTTCAGGGGAGTTACTTTTTTTAATGAAATATGTATGAATTTTCAACAATTTGCGACGTAAGTCTGTCCGTTTCGCCCGAATCATTTGAATTCTGTATGAAATTTGTCTGTACAGTCGTTGAGGACAATAATAATGTTGCGTATATAATAGAGAATTTGAAAATCGACAAAACGCAAGACTTTTTTCTGCGTTTAGAATGTGTATATAAATAATGTAAATACCAATCGTTTTAGAATACAATTCATATATTTTATAATCGAAGAGTTTGCCTTAATTTATTAAAGTTAATTTAGCACCTAATATTGCTTTGGCTTCTAGAAGTTTCAATATCCATAATAATTATTCGAGTGACACCGACGATAACCTTGTTAAGAGTTAATTTTAAAGGTAATTCGATAGTTTATATAACTTATCGTAATTGTTCTCATTACGATTTTTTATCGGGCATATTTTTACAGCTGGCGCATTTTCGTAACGAGCATTGAGTTGGTTTTAATGCAGAATTGAAGGAGCTTTTTTTGAAAAAAGAAATGCCGAACACTTGGGTAACTTTTTCGATAGGATTTATCGGAATCTATTTTCTGCTCTTGAGTTTGGTACCGGACTTATGGAGTAAGTAGATTTTTTCAATGGCTAAGTTATACGATTTCATGGAGAGATCGAACTGTCGCATGGACTTAAAATGTTGCATTTTTCAGATCGTTTTCGAGATTTATTTTGATTCGACATTCAATCGAGGACATAAATATAAATTCTATTGGCACTATTTTGATGAAAGAATAAACAAGCGCAGTCCGTTCATTATGTTCAAATAGAAATTGTCGGCGTATTAGTCGGCGCCACTTGCTGTATGCTATACACGGCAATGAACGTCGCAATGAACGTTTTCATTTGTCATCAGCGAACGTTTCAATTCACAGAATAAATAGGCATATTAATATATATATATATAGAAACAAAATAATAAAATCGTGCATTGAAAAATGATATCTAGCCGAGTACAGCGATGGCCCCGACATTACCGGCTACCAGTCAAACCGTCTTTCCCGGCTTATGAATGCGTCCGATGGAGCCAGTGGTGATGACACGACGTCTATACGCTGTTCCTGTAACAGCGCTAAAATACTTCGGTAAAAAGACAAATTTTTTTCTTTCCAATATACTAATTGCTGCTAGTACTAAATGCTTGATCGAATTGAACGAGCAAAAAGCTGATTTTATAACACTGAATTCAATGTATTGTAATATAAACAAAATGTCAATTGACTTTACGCGAACCTGTAATTGCAAAAAGTTCCTCGAGCATTCGTGCAGTACGAGATCGTCGCTCTCGTGCTCGTCCACTTCGTCACTGTCATCTTGTGCCATAAAGCAACTCTGTGTTATACGTATACGAAGGAACGTGCGACGTCCACCTGCTTCAACTGAAACGGCGACTAAAAAAATGTTTAAATACACTGTGTGAAGATGTTTTTCCGACGCCGTCCCTCCAACGGATTTCAAAAGCGCATATCTCTACATGCCATGTGACGCAAGAAAAAAAGAACGAGGAAAAAAAAACAAGTACAATTCTCAGAGGCGCAAGTAATTATCTCGACGTCGCGAAATAGACAGAGTGAAACTGAACTCTGGACTCTCTCCCGCTTGGAGTTATTCCCGTACTTTCGTTTCGCTTTGCGCAGCTTTAACTAAACGTATGCTTAAGCTCAGTTCTCTTTGGAGATTTGGAAAATACGAAGTTGGAGCTTTTGAAAAACATTGTTTTAGGCTCAGCTTATATATTTGCCGGAATGTTTAGTTTAGTTAAAAAAGTTAATTATTAGGTGTCGGAATTGAACGGAAGCCAAAGCGGATCGAAGCGTTAGGACTAGTCGCGCTTAATCGACTTTGGCTTCGGTTCATGAAATGACTTTTTTATCGCTGTCTCATCGATTTTGAATGAACTCACCAACACTAGCATTGTCGAACTTAACGTTCCAACTTGACTTCAAGAACAACAGACTTAGTTCAAGGGTATTGGTTTCGAATGAGGAATGGGGCCTCTATATATTAATACTGATAGACTCGCAATGAAATGATTTATCTTTTCATCGTTAGCTAAACTACCGGCGTCAATATACCTCGATACATGCCGATGGAAATATTATACGAAATATATACATTTTATCGATAAATCTGAGATAAAATCCTGAATATTTTGATTTGCAGGAAAATCTAATGTTTATTTCAACGCGTACTTGTACTATATCAAGTCGTCAGCTTGGCATTCAAGCTACAATCGAGCTTGTAATTATTTCATCATTTTACGCGGGAAATTTAAATTTCACGCTTATAATATTACGTACATTTATATATCTATATATATTCGAGTTTAGGGTCATATATACACATTCCACGCTCGATAGCCAGACATACCCGCATAAACACTCTCAAGTGGTGCTAATGACTCGGGACCGGCTGCAGTGCAGTATATAACGTCAGTCGCGTATAGGTGCATACGTATAGGTATAGTATAGTACATGATTTACGATCCTGAACACCGACGCGACACTGTGCATTCGTAGCGACGATCAAAGTCTGCGGGTGTGTCTCGCTTTCGCTCCGTATATGCACAGTCGCTATTTATTAAGGGCTATCTATTAAAAATCTGGACTTCATACGTACCGCGACACTGCGGGATATGAAGAGACAGAATGCTTATGATTCATGCTCACTGAGTACAGATGATTTTTTTTATTGAATATGAAAAAGGTCGATTTGTAATGAAATTTTAGTTCCTCAACTAACTGTGCCATCGTGTAAAAGGCATTTCACAGAATATTAGGTTATACGATTCGAATATATGTTTTGTTAAGATATTTTTATTGACAATATTAATGAAAAAAATGCTTCTATTATTCTTTGAACTCTTAATTAATTAACCACAATAATTTTTTTTAATTCTCAGCGTTGCTCTGTTTTAATGGATAGGACTGCTTCTGCATGCGCGTAATAATAAACATTCCTTTTATATGCGCCAAAAGTAAAAATTAAAATAGTCCAAAAATTATTTTAAACCTAATTACGGTTTTTTCACGTTTCCCCTACCTCGAGACTCGTACTTCAATTATATTTATAATAATCAAGCTGTCAGACACTCAGGAATGTAAAGTAAAAAAAAAAGGTTTTTCAAAATTGGAAATTCATTGTAAAACCAAAAGGCAACGTCGGCGTTCAAAATAAGGAAACAAAACCGAAAGATTTTTTCGGTTAAACCGAAGAATGTTAGAAATAGTGCAATGGAAAAATTCTCTTGCGTAACGTCTTATTTATTAAGTCAACGTAAATTTCAAATTTCCCTACTGCGAAAGCTAATCAAATCGTCGAAAAAATACTGACGAACAATGAACTTTCATCCGCCTTCGGAAGCGTGCAACGCGGAAAGTCCCACTCGCACATCGCGTTTATACAGGAACAAAAGAAGCCAGAAAAAAAAACAATGTAACCAACGCGTTTCTCCCAGCTTATAGCGTTTACATAAGGCCGGTAAACGTACGCCAGAAAGCGCGCGAAAATGCGTATTTTTAAATTATCGCGCATATCTGACTTTTTCTCCCAACGAAGTGAATACGATTGCACAATGGTAGTTTTAAAAAGGGAATCGAGCATTCGCGGGACCAGATCACTTGATTTCCGCGCTCGCGAACACGACTGTCAGGGTCGTCGCGTCATTTTTATTTGTTTTACGTACTCGGTTACAATTAAAAAGAAATCAAACTACAGATTTTTTTGAAAAAAAAAAAACCTCACCTACTTCGAAATTTTCTCGCGTAAAAATACATTATTACAACTTGTAGTATAAAAACAGCGTTGGATAAATGTCAAAACAGTGCATTATAGTCCTCGACCGAAACGATTTGCACTTCATTATAGAAAGGTGTCATCCGAGAAAATAAAGCTTTACGTGATTGCAAATTTGTTTCGTTTCTAAGAATTCTGTATCGATTTATGTTATCTCGCCATAGAATTTTCCGTTCAAGGCACTTTTTTTCTTCGACAATGTATAGGTATAGTCCTTACTGTGCGGAAGTATAGGTATACAGGAGGTGTATATTTATACAACAGCGGATGTAAGAACTCGTCAAGGTCGGCTGAGAGCGAGGAATGCCCGAGTTGCTTTTTTAAATCAATATATTGCAGAAAAAATGTATATAATATAGATTAATACTTTTTATATGCAGAAATTTATTCTCGCGAGTTTCCTTCGCGGCTTCCAGTTTGTCCGAAGCGTCAACTCGGTTGATTGACGCACGTGACACAATACTCACGTCGAATGATAAATTAACCCAGACTCACTCCGTTGAAGTATCAAAGAATTGGCAGCTGTTTTAACTAGAAAACCTTAAGATTATTCTGCCAGGGAATCGCATTCGAATTTTCATAGTCAGCTGGGGGTTTTCCGAGAAAAACAAATATATCTTGCTTCTTCTTCTTCTTCTTCTTCTTCTTCTTCTTTTTCTTACTCTTCTTCTTGCGTCAATACTAACGGTGTTGCGGTTGAAAACTATTTCTTTTGTATTGGTCGGACTCGCAAGTTGTGGTTTCGACGTTGGAATCTGATAAAAAAGCTGTGTCGGAATATTTTTATTTTATCTCTCAAGTAATCTCTAAAAATTACGCAGCTTGTCAATAACCGAGTTATTCCAGTATTTTTAACGTAACTCGGTTAGGTTTTTCTTTTTTAGTGATTTATTTATATTTATTTGAAATTTGCGAAATCGATTTTATACTAAAAATATGTTAATGAATATTTATTATATTAATATATTATGCTTGTAATTATATTATGATATATTTGAATACATTATTTAATACTAAATTATGATTTTATAAAATTAGATCAATTTGTAAATATAATACATTTCTTATTTTTTATATGGACATTTGTGGATAACTAGAATGATTATATTTTTGGTTTTTCAACATTAAAGTTTTAATAAATTATTAATCATATTGTTGGTATACATTTTATGTACAAAATCCAAATACTTATTTTTATATTAGTATATTATATTATAATAGATTTATTAAAATATAAATTTATATAAATTAAGCTTATCTCGTCAGTAATCTAAAATTTCTGAGTATATAACATACATTTCATACAGTTTTTAATGTATGCGCCTCGATATAAAGTATTTTGTAAGAGTTATATTTTGGACATGAAATGTAAATTTTATTGAAATTCATATGTTCATTTAGATTAATTTTTATGTACGAATTTGCCGAAAAATGCGCAGAGATTCGCGCTATTTACAAGAGTGTAAATGTCCACAAAAACGTTTGTTACAAAACAAACATTATATACAGATCTGTATCATTGAACAAAGTCGGTTGAACAACACTATTCAAACGAGCTTAGAAAATATCCGTCAAATTGTTTCGTCACTATTACGCAAGAAGCTTGGAAAGTAAAAATTCGTGACTGACAAAAACTGAGCAATCACATTGACCTTGTTTAAAGCTCCAGGAAGAAAGCTTATCCAAAGTGCAGTAATTTTTTCTCATCGATTCTTGCCAAATCGTCGTTGCTGTTATAGAAGCACCATCGCGCTCGTCCGAAGGAACTGAACGTGTGTATTGTACATCGATGTATATTGTATGATTTACAGCGGATAATCGTTCATGGATGGATTCTAAGCTTAGCAGATAAAACGGCGAAGTTCCTTTTTTAACGAGCCTAAGTCGGACTTTGCAGAGCGTAAATCGAACTGTTTGCTTTGCCTCGTCTCTGCTCCTTGTACACTTGTGTATTTTGCAATTACGTTCGACGTTGGTCTGTTAGTGCGGTTACCTGTATACATATATGTGTATATGTATTATACGCAATATAAACATATTTTCCTTCCCCGCTTGCAGAAATTTCGTTTTTAGCACAGGTGCGTCATTCGAGCGATAGAAATCGTAAGTCACGGCAACTGCTGGTCTTCGCTTTGGAAAATCCGCGCTGCTCTTACGGTCCGTTTTGATCATATCTCCCTTATACGATACATTATCTATACCGATGGCGATGAAGTTTTTATCTTTTTTTCGTTGAAAGTTTTAGGTGAGCTCGAGGTTCTCTTTTTATCTCGATAACAGTTGCTTCTTTGTAATGTCAAAGAAAAACAGCGAGCACAACGACATATATACGAATAAATAATTGACGTGAATCGTCAAAAGTTGGCGAACCTTGTCATTTTCCTTCAATAGTCTCGAATTGCATCCGTATATAGATTCAGAGAATATAAGCAGTGCCATTGAATAGCATTTTCCTGTAGGCGCGTCCCGGGCAGAAAACGTTTCCCACGTGCCTGGTAGAGCAGCACGTATTGTTAGATCTCAAGGCGATTCGTGAATTCGCGTCTGCGTGCCCTCCCCTTTTGCGCTTGCAGCTTTTTTTTGGTTCATCGCGCGAATCGTGGATAAAGTATGCTGTAGCTACTTATACACGATGAAAGCAAGCGTTACAGTTGCTTTTCTTATCGTTTGCTTCATTATACTCTTCGATGTCCTTGCGAAATCGCCCTGTGCTTCACAACGCGTGACATCGCGATTTCTCTACGCAGATTCATTCATCGTTTGCGTTGATTAGCATTATTATTAATTAGCAGTCATCTTTAACTGATTGTTAGTTTCGTTATGGATATCGCGATGCCCTATAGCGTATGTTTCTCGTTGATACTAAATAATACTTCGATAATATATCTATTTTTTGATAAATACCGATTTTTTTTAGAGGGTGTCAGGTAGCCAAAGAGAAAGAAGCCTTTAAAAAATTGTCGGTAACGTTAAACTTTCGAGTTTCTCGTTGTTGTCTAAAAAAATTTTCATCTTTCTCGATGTTTATAAAAAATTGATAAGCCCTTAAAATTTGAACGCTATCTTGTACCGATTCTCAGTTTTGCCAGCATCTTTTTTTCTAAAAGGAACTAATTACCACATAATTATGATGTACCATCAGTTATAGGCCATCATCTAATCAAGTACATTTCGAAATTTATTCGAGTGCGTAAGAATTAAACAGTAACACCTGATTTCCTCAACGGCGTTTAACATAGAAGAGAATAGATTAATATCTGCTTTAAGCTTCCATCGTGTGGTGGGCGCCAAAGTTAAATTGACTGGCGGATTCTTGGCCAGATGCACTAATAATTAAACACGGGGGAATAAGGAATCTCGTATGTACACGCGTGTACGTGGTGCGAGTGATGCGATCCATTGTTATATAAATACATTAGTTTCCTTAATTGACAGATCAAGAGGTTTTTAAAGTCAATTCAAATTGCAAATGTTCACAGCGACAGTTTAGTTTTGTTGAGAAACTTCTATATATAAACAGTAAAGCTGATGCGTAAAAGTATACCGTAGAAAATTAAAAGATGAAGTTCACCAAACTTCCAAGGTTTTCTATTTTGCGAAACTAAGCACTTAAGGTGGCTTGCTAGACAGACGCAGAAAGGTAAACGCGGATAATCTAATGACCACTCGATCTATTAATAATGAACGTATATTACGTTTGAAGTGGCGAAATGCTATTTACAATAATAGCTTAGAAAATGTTTCTGCTGTATATATTCGAGGCATTTTCCGTGAATTTAAATACTCGACTAAAAGTCGTCGGAAAAATACATGAATATTACAACGAATGTTTATCTCTCAAAGTTTCCTTTTCAACTTTCTTCCTCGGGTGTAGCAAGGATACGTGAAACACTGCAATTAAAAGACGGAGAAGGAAAATCTATGCCACATGTACATTCCACAATTGAACGCGAAACATTGTATTTACGTAGATTTTTATATATGCCGAATGCAGGCCTTAATATTGATCTGAGAGTTGCAATGTTTCGTTCTGACCTTTAAAAGCGTCGGCGGCGACTCTAACTCTCACCGGCCTTCAAATCATGATTTGCACATCCCTACTATTACTTTTTGTGAACATTATGCACATATGTTGCTTATTGATTTATCGTCATCGGATTTTTTCACATATTCTGACCGCATGTTTCATAAGTACCGACTGCTATTCCGAAAAGCTTGCTTATTTATCAGAAATAAAGAATTATTAGCTAATGTTTGCTTAGCATTATTGATATCGACGGCTCTAAAGTGAAAACTTGTTTTTTTTTTAATTTAATTTTAAACTGTTGATACAATTAATGATTATTGCACAATGGTATACAAATTCATAAACATTAGAGCATTAGGAGCATCTGATATATATTTTTTCTCGTTTATGGACCAACATACTATCGCTATCGTGTCCGTGAATGTAGGGCAGAAGTTGCTCCTGCGCACGACTACTTTGCCCGCGCAATGTTCATTTATTACATCCTCGATCCGCGGGCTTCAAATATTTACATTTGTAACTTGGTAGTTTTTTTTTAACAATTTTGTATCAATTATTTTGTTATCTTCATTGTCAGTTTAGTGGATTATTATCTTTCAAATAAACGTTTCGCTGATACGTTAGTTACCGTAAAATTCACAAAGTATTATACATTTTTAGTTTGACACCTGTTTTTTAGTACACACATTTTACATTGTAATTTCTAATTTGAATCAATTTGTACTGTTCAAGAGGAGTTCCCATTAGACATGTTTAAAATTATAATTGTGGAAAAATATTGTACGACAATAGACAATATATGGACAATATAATGAAAAATGTATTAATATACTTAGAATTTGCTACTTATTTTATTCGAATTTATCACTCATTGTGCAATCAGCACGATTTCTCTCCTGTAAGACTTTAAACTCGATATTCAAGCGGTATATGTATCTAATTAAAAGGCAAACTAGTCTGAAACTATTCTTAATAAAGCACCGTTAAACTCGTCTCGCCTGCGCATAACATATGCATAGACGACGTGAACGGTGCATCTATCTCGGTGCGCTAGCAATAGATGCATATATAGATACATCGAGGTGGGGATGAACGGGAGAAGTCCAGACTCTCGATCTGGAGGCGATGAGGGAGAATGTGGGCGAAACCAGCTGATTTTGTAACTTCGCGAAGCGGGGGTGGTGGGCGAGCTGCTATACCGTTCTCCGGAAATTCGATGCGCGCGCTTGCATTAGGGTTACTTCACATTGATTGCATACATAAATTTGCATAAAAATTTATTTTATTTTTTCATGTTATTCGTATTTTCAGATGACAATCTATACCTATATCTATCGATCTTGTTACCGATCACCGCTAATATATGTATATATATAACATTGATTTCTCTAGCAGTGGCGTATATACGGTTATATGCGTAAATAATAAATCGTAACATAAAATAAGTATAAGACGGCTAGGAACCTTTCGGAGAATTACACTTTGGTCACGATATCCGCGCGTGTCCAGTACATCGTGAAGGTTTTGACAAAACTGAGAATCAGAACTGACAAGAAGACTGCTAACATTGAGAGGATGTCACCTCGTCTACGATACCTCCTAGTAAAATATTCGTTATTTAAAGAAATGAATGAAGCTTCTCGGTTAAAATATATCGCAGATTCCGTAGACGCAGTATGAAATCGGCTTAACCCAAAACCTGCACACTTCCAACTTTGTGCACAGTAGTTGACTCTCGAAATCTGGGGCATACGAGAGAGCTGCTTCGACTTCCGCTTTCCTATACCTTTTTCAAGGCCACGTATATGTAGAAACGTTGCGCAAATCCCAGTGTACGGTCGATGAGATCTCAACGTTGATTTTGACCACGAAACCGCACGATCGGGCAAAGGAGAAGACACCCAGTCTTCAGAAAAAATCAAGTCCCTCATATTAGCTTTGCGAGTCGTGTAAAATAAATCTCGCGAATAATAATACTTGCTTTACCTATGTGGATAATACATTCGAATAGTGTTTTGTTTTTCAAAAGCGAGAATTTAATTAAAAGACTTACGGCATTAAGGAAATGACGTCGTGATGAAAATATGGTTATAGCCGTGGAAAATTCACGGTGTGTTTCTATTAGTGGCTCTGCCAAATTCTGTTTTCTAACACGTCTTCGGAATTGGCAGAGCGAAGATCCTTGAGTGTCTCTTCACGTATTGCAAAGGGAAAAAAGGTCATCCTCCCTAGGCGAGGGTGAACTCGATGGTTCTAGTGAAGATATTCTGTCTTGGGAATAAATCGATATAGATAAATTGTTTATCTCTTCGATTCCTTTTCGCAAAGCCGTTTCTCAAATTCAGTTATACCACAGTTAATTGAAAAATTTCCAAAGCGTTAAGTAGGACGACTTATTGGAAATCAATAATATGAGATCGCAATTGCTAACAGAATAATATGCGCAATCCTGATTAAAATTATTCATGACGTCAGGCTACAAATCCAATTATTAAAAAGATACTCGTCAAAACAGGCTTTCCATTACTGTATTTCCAAACTTTGGAAAAGTGAAATCCCAGTCGACGTCAGTAAATTATGAACCAGTCTGAAGTTTATCCAAGTATGAAAAGCGACAAGTGAAACAAAGCGTCTCCAACCATCTGAAATCGTTGAGACCAAGGTCTAAATACGACCAACTATACCAAATCTACACAGAAAAAATGACATGAAAAATGAAACGAGAAGAAAGCGTAAAATAACCTTAAAATCGAAAAGCTTGCGTTCCATTCAATAGCCAACGAGAAAATAGTAAGGAAACTTATACCGGCACGATTGCCATCAAATTTTTCTAACGGGGGAACAATGACTTTCTGTTCTAACCTTATATACATTTGCTATCGTTGAGCAAACCGTGTAAATTAAAAAAGCATTCTTTTTTCTCTCTAAAAATAAAAAAAAGACACGCGACGCAGAGGAATTTTAACGTAACACGGAGCGCGCGCGGACGTTCAAAATCGCTTTGCGTCTCTCTCTCCTGCATAGCAACAGAGAGAAAGAGCACTAAAGTGTAAACAAATATACGTTGAAAGATTTCGGTTAGTCTGAAAAGACACTTATACTTATTTTCACATAAGTGATTAAAAAAATCATAAAATCATTTGTCAACTTGTCGATTTTTCAATATCATAAACATTCGTTTACATTCATATTTATCGCTTCAGATTAGTTATACATCGAAATACCGCAATTCCTCGTCGCTATAAATAAATCAAAATTCTTTCCTAATTGTACAAGATCGTAATTCACCTATCGCCTGTAACAATAATACCTAACCTCCCCAAAACATACGCATTCGATAAGTTTTCTCAGAAAGCCCTCTCTTCGAAAAAAAATCACGATATATTAGCAGCAGCAACTCTATTTTTCTCTCCTGCTATATATATATATACATGTATGTATATATACACAGACACACACATATATATATATAACTTACAGTAAAACGATCCGCGAGAAAGAGTAAGACTATGTTCATGGTTGCGCCCCGGCTAGGACGGAGGGCGTAGAGGGGGAAGCCAAAGGCGCAGCGGCGGCGGCTCAACGTGTGCAGTAATGGAGGGGAGGTAACCGCCGCCGCTGTTCGTCTCTACTACTCGCGCTACACTTCGCTCCTGGCTCACGTATCTGCTCGACGTGCGTTCCGGCTTCTTCTTATTCTTCTCGATCCTCTTCATCGGGAATCTTCTCTTGTTCTCTCGTTGCTCTTGTGCCAAGGTGAGTGTCCTTCTTTTTTATTTATTGATTTATTTATATGGTATTCTTTTTTTATCCTCACTATTGCTCGTGTATTACTTCTTTCAACGTTATTTTTACTCGTTGATGCAAAAACGATCGAAGTCGATAATCTTCATCTTCGAGATTATTCTGCATTCTTCTAGTGCTGACGTGTACCGGCAGTTCAGTTTTTAAGGTTAACTACTGCATCATACGTAAATGTGCGTTTTCGATTTATTCGCGATTTGAAAGTGTAAGTCTTGTATCGACTCTTCGGAATTGGACGCGTCTACAATTCGCCGAATCGGCGACTATACCTGTTTGTCTATTGTTTCGTGTAATGAGACTCGAATTTTTCGCGCCTTATAACGAATATAAATGCAATATTGGCGAATCTTTGAAATAAGATAACTGAAAGGATTCTATGTGTTGTAAGTTCAGAGATGCGAAGGGACCGGTGTGATTTCGCGCGGAATTTACGTCCGCCATGTTCCTTTTTTCTTTCGATATTTGAGAGTTGGATGCAATGTGTGTGTGTGTGTATATATATATATAGGTATAGGTATGTAAGAACGAAGCGAAACCGGGTACTCGATTGTTTCCATTCGAGGTCATATCTAGGAAAGTCATTATTTTCCGTGAGTCACGAATAGACTCGTTTAATCCGTCATGTGAGATGCACAAAAACTTTTTCAAGTCTAGAAAATAATGACGCTTTTTCGTTTATGAAAATGTCGTTTCACAGAGATGGAGCATGATTCGAAGTTGTTCGACAGTAGGGGAGAGGGGTGGTGGTTATAACCACTTTAAATCGTCACAGCCTCGCACGCGCGCTTTCGTCTACATCCGCTATGAGGGAGACTAATTAAATTTTATGTTTGTCGCCTAGATCCTCGTTATCGGTTTGAAAACGGACTTTGCAAAAAACGAGCCTTTAAAAAAAACATTGCGCAATCCGCGAGATCTGACTCATTGATTATATATCACATGACTAATTCGCATTCCACGCGGCGTTACTGATTAAATACATATCGGAAACTCCTGCGGAGATAAATATATCGATAGTTTTGACAGTTTTACATTGAGAGTAACGGTTTTTATTTTTGTTTCTCGATGTTTATTCGGTCGTTCGGCGACGAAGTATATTATCGAGAAATTTGAAATTTCGTAGAAATACTTGCATTTATTAAAGGCTAACCCACCGGACACCACAAACATTTGTGTTGTGTTCGGAAAAGAGCGCAAGTCGTTTGACATTGACGACGACGGAGTATATAGTCATATAGAAGGGACAAGGCCATCGTTTTTAGCTTGTTCCGCGTCTATTTTCTTTTTGTCTCTCGTTCGCTCGATCAAAAATTACTTGTCGCCCCGATGATCATCGACGATCATCGTCAGCCTCGCCCATGCAATTTACTCCCTACTTTGCACTTTTTTCTATTTTCCTTTTTTCACTTGAAAACTGTATAATATAAAGTCAATAATTCGATCGACTAAACAAACCGTACATTTTAAATATACGTTATCTATAATAAGAAGTATCGTGGATTAATTTTCTACTTGATTCAAGTTAGACGAGCATTAGCTAATTTTAATATACTATCCCAAACACGCAGAAGACACGTTACAGAAACGGCATCTATTATCTGTTGACAACGGATCGCCGATCTCGCAAAAGGTTTTCTCGATAGGCCACCTCGTAGCCTGAAAATCTTGACATTGCGAGAAAAATAATAAAGTTGTCCTACTATTGACTGACTTACTTTTAATTGCACCTTTGTCAATCTCGAACGTCTGCATTTTTAATGATTATTGAATTATTTAATATTTAAAGCTTCGCAGCACAGTTTTTTTATTATCACAAAGCTTTTGTCAGAAACATTATGTATTTGTTTATTTTCCTTGGTAACAGCACTGCGAACCAATTCAAACGCATTTCCAAATCAACGATGAAATGCCGAGTCATTCGTAAGCAGCTTCTCAATAAGCCAATTATTACTTACTATACACAGTATATTTTCTACTTCATTTCCCTTTGTCCGTACGGACACTATTCGCGTTCGTTCGACGATTTCGTATGTTTGTTCGCCGAGTCTCGTGACTACGCGATGATTAGCACCTTGGAATTACATAGCGCAATTTTAATTAACGTCGAGGTAGCGGTAAACTCACTTTTAAAACTGTACCTCATGTATAGGATGCATGAAAAGCCCAGAGAATCACGCGAAACTCTAATAACCCGAGTATTTCTCGTTAGGCCAATAACCGTTGCAACCAAATTTAGTGATTACATTGGAAATTTTCATTTTTGACTGGCGTTACAACGTTAGCATGAAAATGGGCGCAGCTGCGTTATGTAACCTGGTCGAGAGGCGCTGGGGTGTCACGAGAGAAGCTCTGCGTCTGATTTGTTACTAGGGAAGTCAGAGAGTGAACTCTGGAACATTCGTTTACATCATACGCAATAATTAGAGTTTTTCAAATAATTAACTTCGAAATTTGTATATGTTCATCTACAAATTTTTTTTCATATATAAAACGTTTCATTTAACCCTTACCTCAATTAATCATTGTTTTGTCCGCAACAAATGCATTTTGCTGTGCAGAACAGACAGCTGAAGGCTCGTTCAATTCTGATCGATACTCGTGTGTCAAGTTTCCAGTTGTCTGAACGGACAACCGAGTCACGAACGTCGTTAATAGTTTTCGCCATGTGATCAATGCGAAGGAACTATATATTCGATTGTCGTTGACTTGGGAAGTTCTTCCTTTGCTTTAAAATCCATAATATAAGGTTACCGTTCAAAATAACTACAGTGCAAGAATAGAATGTAATACTTTTTTCTTTACTTCGCTTGAGAAAATTACACTTACGTTATCGACTAACCAATTTTCCGCTACAGCTCACGAAAATCATCATTAGTCTCTCGTATCGCGATATTCTAAATTTCGCGATAACTCCACTTTTCGACAATTTCAACCGAACCCTTGGTGGTTACTGGGATAATTTCTGTCGTAAAATCCGACTCACAGTAGAAAAAGTGATTCTTAGAATACCTCTCGATAAACGGTTATAGCAACGGGTGTGAAAACCGTCCGTATCATTAATCCGTGCAGAGAGCCATGAAAGACATCGCTTAAATGCTCTTTATCTCGAGTCTGTGAACTTGAAAAACGTTCGGCATTCGTATACCGTTATATAGCGAAGATGATAATTTTTTAGCCCTTCTTCTTTGCTACTCCCGTATGTTGCACAATTCGATCGAGTATATGTATATACAGCCGGACTAGACCGGAGATTCGCGCGCTCGCGCACGCGTCTAACCAGACCATTTGGTAATTCAAAACGGAAATTGATAGTTGCCGGTCTCGCTCAGCTCGCTGCCTCTCACTCTGTGACTCATGTGGTCATTATGCTCTGCGAATATAGACATGTACATATAGTGCGTTTTTTAATGCATATAAGAGAGTAGTCGGTTTGAGGTTAGTTTTCAGGGCAAGCGCCCCCTAGCGTCAATTTATTATTGGTTAAATAAGAAATAATTTATTCGATCGCACACGAGTCGTTGGCCAGGGATATGAATTGGGGATTAAAATTTGATTTAAAGCCTGGTATTAATTAGTACTGTAACTAATATAACGTTAAATTATTATTCACTCATATAAAGAAATATAGAGATGCAGAAGGAGATAGAGAGAGAGAGAGACAAAGAGAGAGCATACAGATTTTTTGATCGAATAAATCGTGCTAAAAATAGATTATTTATCCTTGGATGACCAGTAAATATTTATTAGCCTATGTATCTGCTGAATGTAGCTTTCTATTTTTGCAATTGCATCGGATAGGTCACTGGATGCGCACAATGCTCATCCAGTTTAGCTTCCTGCTTCGATTTTACGATGCTATTGTTGCGTAATAGAAACGGATTTTGCGCGCGCTCGTTTTAACAAATTGATGAGTCGTGCAAAACTATACGTTCAAACACGCTCGTTCGTCATTCTGTGACTATTCCTCTTGATTCTCTTAGATTTATTACTACAAAGTCCCGACGTTTACTGTGAAGAACAGAACAGCGACCTCCAACTGTTCTTCGACTTCTTCTCTCGCGCGACCACCTTCAACTTCAGCAAAAGCAACTCGAAATATCTTTTCGTCGCGTGATGTCTTTTTGAAAATAGAAACGCAGTGTGCGAGTAAAGAAGAGAGAAGAGACTGTGAGATCGCGAAAATCGTAGAGGTCCCCTACGTAGTCGTCGCGTCGACAGTCGTTAGCCTTCTATTTTGGGGCCCCCTCCTATACGCAACTGGAGGCTCGTCGCTGTTATTGTCGAGGCTCGAGCTGTTTCTGGAGAAGCAAGAATTAGAAACGGTCCGGTAATTGCCTTCACCTCTACAGTCGGACGAGATTAACGACCTCTGAACATGGTATAAGGGAGTTTATATACCAATTTCACGTCGTGCAGTTGTTACTTATAGATCTGGTTTTGGAGATTGTTTCTAAGAATAAGTTCGTCCCTGGTATTGAAATAGATTCGTGATTTGATGCTAAGAAAACCTTTAAAAATGTCAGAATAAACTGTAGATGTTTTTTTCATTTTTTAATATAGAAAAATATTACAAAAGTTTATGTACATTAAAATTTCATAGAAAATACAAGTAGCCTTTTCAATTTCTTATCTTAACACTGCAAATTTGAAACCATTTTGTACAACCATGTGCACTTTACAGGCCATTATTTCAGAACTTTTTTGTTTGTCTAGACGTCAAAAGACATTTGTTTCCTTTCAATGCAATTTATAAAGGGAACGCTTTATTTTTAGCCTTTATGCGGTAAATTTAACTTCAAAGTTTAAGCTGCCTTATGTTACACGGTGACATCTTCATAGAATCGCCAAACAAATTTCTTTTCAACAATAAATAGACGATGGATTAAGCAGTGTTATAATTTTATTAAAAAATCGTTTAAATTCAATGTATTATCTGCTATTATATATCTTTTGTAAAACAAGGCAATCACAATCACAAGTGTTATTACTTATTTCAAGTACTATATAGTTATTGATTTGTGGACATTGAATTTTTTAAAACGCATTAAACGAACATCTCAGTTATAATACAGAACGTTTATTTCAATGGATATCATAATGCTATAAATATTTGAATTTTAAAATAGTCTTAACATTTGATAATATCTCTGTTAACGTAACGTATCAACGTCTCTGCATAGTCCATAAACCTCTTATACACTCAATTGCTCGTCAAACCTTACAAAAACAATACACGCCCGCACCCACACTTATTCTCCCCTCTTAATCCAAACAAAAGAAAAAAAAAAGAATATCGTCCCACTATGGCCTATAACCCTCTCTACATCATCCCGCATCGTTATTTAGTCCACTTTTAATTTAGACGGCAGAAAATAGTGGGTTCTCGTGTCGAGTGGCGGGTGCTTTTTGTCGGATAAGAGGGTATAGCAAAGAAAAAGAAAAAAAATAATTGATGAATAGCGAAATGTGGTTTTGCGACCTTGACCTTGGGCTGGATTCTAGGTCACGTGCACGCCGGTCGATGTAGGTGATTTTAAGGTTTTCGCTTTCACCGACGATTGGATAAGTCGTCGAGGGGGATCCCTTTCGTTATCGACGTGGTTAGAGTTCTGGAATTGTAGGAGATGGAAATCGATGCATGCGACTGTGCGTTTCGGATCAATGGAAGCTTCTTCTTCTACTCCGGATGGAACTAAGAATACATTAATCTGGCGATGAATTTCATAAAAATAGAAGTTTGGTTATTTTTATAAAATCTTTAGAATCGTTTGAGCACGAGATCATGCATCGATGAAGTTATTATATCGATCATCTGTGTCGCGTTACGTTAATGTTTGGTAAAAAAGTGTAATAAACTTATTTGTATGAAAAATTAGGTTACATTTTACGATTATATTGATCTTTCAAAAGATCGCGTGCACTCGCACACCATTAATCGCGAAGTTTATGCGATTTTTTGTTTAAAATTGTCATCATAAAATTTTACGGACTGCTGGTCGCGATAAGACCGATCGAACGAAGCTTTTTTTGTACTGTGGTAATTCAATAAAACTGAACCAGCTTTACTTACGTAGTCGTGCACCTGAAAAATTGAGCAATCAGCTGGTTTTAAGCAAAATCGATGAACCTTCAGCAGTTGCTCGAGTGTTTTTAAATCGTACTTGACACTTTTTAGAGCAGAATAAAATGTTAGTTCTTTTTTTCGTGTCGATGTAAAAAAGTCAGTCCCTTTTTTGAACAATATTATACAAAAGAAATAAGAATAAGTATTTATCGATCGTGAAATCACTTGTATACAAGATTTATCTTCGACGCATACACGAACACGTACGTTACAATTGCATAATTGGACACATTATACATAACAATTAAGTGTCCCATTAACTGTTTGTGTAACGGCAGAGTACATAACTCGGTCGTCCGGCATGAAGCCAATCGAAGCGCAATTCGTGACATAATTTTACCTCTCGCAATGTCGTACCTCAAGTCACTCTTGGGTCGGCGCTCTACATTGTTGTCGCAAGAATCAGACACTTTGTGGATATCGACGCCAGTTTTTTTTTCGTTTGTTTACCATTGACAGAATCCTCGAGGTGCCTTGGCTTCTCTGAATATAATACGTTGACAGCGTTTGCATACGACGTATCTACATATTTTCTTTGCAAAGACACTCATATTGGGAATATGAATCATATGAATAATGATTTCTAGTACTTTTTCGATTTATTATTACGGTACATGATTTTGGCAAGTTATAGTCGATTTTGTAATTTGCCGTTTTGAAATAGTAGAACGAAATAACAAAGTAGGTGCAGACGTGCAAAAATCAAATTTATCTTTAGAGGATAATGGCGAAACTTGGATATTCTACAAGACTATCGGTGTAATTTGCGAATGGATACGAGCTCTACCTAATAAAGAATCTAGTCGCACAAAAGCAAAATAAGAAACTGTAATTTACGATGTTGACTAAATAAGGAGAGCGAAATAATGCACATTACATACATTTTTTTCTCAGAAATAATAAAAAAGTTTCCGTTTTGTGAATTTATTATTGAATGACTGGAGTAGCGCGAATAATAAAACGAAGATAAGAGAATTTCGGCTAATGATGGATTACATGTGTATATGGTGACTTAGCAAAGCTTGTTGTTGCATAAGTCGGATGAGATAAGATCCATGATCAAGTTGTGATGGGGTGTTAGTCAGTTGGAGTCTTGTTAATTGTTGGCCTTCTATTTTTAATTCGATAGATGATTGTCTGGTTTACGATGCAAAGCTGCCCCAATGAAAATGATAAATTTTTATTGAAATCTTCGATTGTAACAATTAAAAAAAAACTGTTTAATATTGCCAATATTTTCGCACGATGGTATATTAGAATTCTACGAGATGAGATTTGCGAGTAATGAATGTATCTACATTATCGACGTATACGTAACATAATTATACTTATAACGAATTTCGTGTATAGATTATATTTTTAATAGTATTAAAAAATTAAGAATAGATACTTAATTTTTCGAAGTAAATGTCAGTAGCGTTGAATATTTTGTAAGTATTAACTTTAGACAATTTGTTATTGAAGTAAATTGCACGAATAAAATCAGGATAAGGTGTTGAGCGTACGTGAGCCATTAAAAGCGTTCTGGGCAAAGTAAACGAAATTATTTTCAGCTTTCGGAGCTTGAGTGCATCTTCTAATCTTAGTACTAGAAACAGGAAAGAGCAAACATCGTGTTTTCCACCCAATTGCATTCTTAATATTTTATTTTTTTTTGCAAGTTTATAATTATGAAATAAATGCAAATAGTATGTTGTTTTCATCCGTATATGATTCATAACTGAAAGAATGTTCATTCTCATCGCTAGCTATTAGTCACCCGAAGAGCGAGTCTATATCGATTTCATTGCATTTGTAAGAGGATCGTTGGGACCTCTCTCCCATCCATGGGTCAATGGCTGCATGCCGTATCATCCTCTTTCGGCGCTTCCGATTTCCACTACCACAATCTACAAGGTGTCCGGATATGGGAAACAGCATTTGTCGCCTATACTCGTCGTTTAGCTCGTTTAGGTATATTAGAATATACTCTAATGCATTGTTCGTTTTTCTTTACCGACCACCTCCTGGAATGTCTGTAGTGCTTGCTTTTTGACGACAATATCATACATATCGACAGGATTTTCTTATTTGAACTATATTACCCTTCAATAGATTGCAATTGCAATTTATACACGTTATATTCTATTAATACGTTTTGTATGGATGTTATTTAAATTCTCGACTTTCTTAAAGTGGTTGTCGAGATTATTAGAGCATGAGATAGCTTATGTGTTTCTCCGGTATCGCGATAACAGTGAATGCGAGACATAATAAAGACACAGGTGAAGTATCTTCTTACTACAGCGCATTCTTTTCCTTCTTTTAAGTCTTAAAGTATAAGTGCCGCAAATTAAAATTATAATTTATTTATTTTCATTTAATAACATACGTACCTTTTAAATACTTTGTCCTATTCATTAAAAAATTACCGACGACCGATAAAACTGATTTCAGCCTTTAAAAGTATTAATTTTATACAGTATCATAAAAAAGTATATTAAATTTAAATAAATTAAACTCCATTACGAAAGAATGTTTTTTCATCCATGAAGTAACTTCTCTCGAGTCTTAGTAAATTCCATTTAATCTCGCAAAAGAGGTGGCAGTATCTACAGACGAAACGACGAAGTCTCTCGCCTCGTGTAATAGCTTTAATTAACAATCGGTTCTCTAGCAGCTATTCCCTTGCGACAAACAGTATCCTTTATTTCTCAGAGAAACACCGACAACTACAGCCACCAGAAGAAGGAGAAAAGGGAAGGGAGTAAAGGTGACTCTGCTACCGGCGAATTTCCAAGGACTTATATTTTGCAGCAGCACAAAAGCTTCTCTATGTTATACAGTCTCTCTCTCTCTCTCTCTCTCTCTCTCTCTCTCTCTCTCTCTGTATTTTCCGGCTTTCTTCTCTAGATAGACGCCCCCCTGGAACTGGGCAAAGTTTTCCATAAAAAATTCGCGTCTCGCAAAAGCAAAAGAAACCTTTTTGAGGTCTTGTCGACAAACGAAAAACATTCCCTGTGTGCTACCACTTCTTTTCTTAACCTATTCTCGACAACGGGGTGGTCTTACTGTAGCGAATATGCATGAAATACTTGCTATTTTTAAGTCTAAAATATTCAGGCTTACATTGAGATTCGGATGAGGTAAATTTTCTCTCGACGCGCTTTATACACGACTGTGCATCGTCGCATTTACATACATTTGTTTGTGCGCGCGCGTGTGTGTGTACACTAAGATGTGAAATTTTCGTCTCTTGAATTACATAAGTTTTTATTGCGCTGCTGTCGAAATCACACGTGCATATGTACACAGATGTAGGCGACGGTGAAATAAACAGTTATGTCGACTCATTTAATCAAACCTATGTGCACAGTCAACGGAGAGTAAAAGTGATAAGGTTATTTATACCTCTAATCCCAAACGCAGACAGTCTAAATTTGTTCGACAGCTTACTTATTCTAGCTTATTAAAAATGAAACCTTAGAAAATATAGAGCAAAAAAACAATTCGATACCCCCAAACAAGGGTACGTATCCGTAAAAAATTAAAGCAGCGACTCCAACGTAAGAGTGGCCTCTTAATTCCGTCCTCTTCTCTATAGTTTTTCTCCTCCTCCTTTTTCTCTTTAGAGTCTGTGCTTTCGGTCGAAGTGCCTTGGAAACGCAGAGAGAATGATCCAATGGCACGTTTTCTCTCCGAGACTGTACTTGAGACCCGATTGTGTCGTTGAGTACTTGAACTCGTGCTTGAAGAAATTCGTATAATTGATGGGATCGGTCGGCGTAATAATTATTTTCGAGAATAATGAATTAAGAAGTACCTTAAGTATATTATATATATGAAATGACACGTTGCACGACGCGAAAATCGTTACAATAAGTGTAAAGAAAGTCTGAGCTATGATGGGCATAGAAAAGAAAAATAATTTTTTAAACAAAAGGTATATTTGAGAACAATACATAAGTCTATTAAAGAAAATAATGAGACAGAAAGAGAGAGAGAGAGAGTAGAAGGTCTAGATAATCAAGAAAACAAAGCTCAATGCTGAGAGGCAAATAAGCGTGACGCGTAAAGAGAGTATAGAAGGCGACATCTCGACTGCGAAATGTAGATTCATCCTGGTAGTTGTCGTTTCAATTACATTCTAGCCTTGCTGAGTAATTAGTCCAAAGACGACATTCACTTATATTTGCGTTGTCGATCGAAGCTATCTATCTGGTCTATGCACATGTTTATATACCAATTATTAATTAGCGCATTTAACCACAAACTCGACGATTTAGTCTAATATTTCACTACCGTAGGAATGTTCGCGTCGAGCAAACTTAATGTAAATCTAACTATAGATTAATATGAGCATATACAACACGTGTACGTAGAAGCGCTCGTGGTTTGATTGTGTAGGTTATTTTATTATTAAAATATGAAAAACACCCTTCTTCTGACTTTGAAAAGTTACGTTCGAAAATATTTCACACCTCTATAATATTGATATTTTTTTAATGCTTTGAATTGAAAATATAATTTCATTTATGTATAAGCAAAGAACTATTAGTCAATTTTTTTTAATATTATCATTATTATACATAATATAATATTCGTACAATAATTCGCATAGTAAATTAATGCCCATACGAAAGTAAATTTTTAATTAAAGCGTCTTTTCAAAATTGAATTGTACGTAGTTATTTGTTCCTAAATTATCTCACAATATAAATGTCCAAAAAATAAAAACCTGAAAGAAATGTCTTGAAATCTTGTAATATTCCGAATAGTTAAGCATTGCAACCCTGTCTTTTTCACGAGGGGTGAAAATAAATTCTTAATTTTGTAAAACCACGTTATCTCCCTTTCTTAATGATTACATTCCAAACCGTCTCTCTCTCTCTCTCTCTCTCTTTCTCTCTCTTTCTCGCTTTCTTTCTTTCTTTCATTCTCTTAGTGCAGAAAAGAGAAAAAGTGCATTACCGGGGGTGACTACATCCGCGCGTGCGTGCGCCGGCCGGTTCTGGTGCGTAATATCGACCGGTGACTGGAATCATCCCACGTACACACCCCCTGGCTGCTGCTCCTGTGGCCCCACCCTGAACCGGGACGCCAATGCGGAATCTCATGGCTTATAGACGAAAGGACTCCGAAAAATTTGTCTCTTTCTCATCGAAATCCTACAGGTCTCATTTTTACGAGATCGAGACTTATCCTCTTGATATAGACACACTATCCTCTTCTTTTGACGATCAATTTATAAGAACCCATATTTTTTATATCTATACATCTCTCCACAGCTTTATTCGCGATTCTCTCGAATGGTCTACTTAAGTTTCCAGATCGATCAAAATTCATAAAAAAAAGAAAAATCAAATAAACAAATAAATTTCTGCATTTTTCACCCTCACTCTTTTTCTTGGAGCTTCTCTCCCCCACGCACTCTCCATACAGCGCCGCGCGCGCAGCGACAAACGGGAAGGCTTTACACACACCTCGCGGCGCACGCTGCACTTAGTGATAGCGTAGAGACTGTAGCGTTCGGGTCGCGCCATCAGCCACGCTCTCTCTGTCTGGCTTTTTTCTTATACACATACATATATATATATATGTGTGTATATATATATACATATATATACAATATATACCCAAAGAAATAGAGAAAAAACGAATCGTTATTTCTTTTTCCTCGCGAATATATATATATATATATATACGCGCACTGGTGTATATTTATAATCATAAAAACAACACGGCCTGTGTGTGACTCTTACTTTTCCTTGTCCAAAGCGAGAGAACGCGACGGACGTACTGACCCGACGAAGAGAGAGAAAGAGAGGACTGTCGATTGATATATTAATTTGCTTTGCTCACGACATTCGTACTATACGCCTATATTTTGAATTGAAAAAGTATATAAATAAAAACTCAGCGCACAAGCAGTGATACGAGAAATAAAAAATACAATCATCGCGAGACTGAAATTCAAATCGTAGCTTAAGTACGCGTACACACCCATTCCGTGCACACACAAACACAGGCATACACTAAGAGACAAATCCCTCTTCAAACGAAGGAAAGTACACAATTAGCTTATAAGCCGTTGCGTACGTTTAATTATACAGTAAGAAAATCTACAAGTGTGCGCGTGAGATATAGTAAGAAGAGAGACGGAATAGTAGTGTGTATAACTTGGCAGGGCGAGCCGGGCGCGCAACCACACCCCTTTCGCCGGCAAGAGAGAAAGAGAGAGACGCTAGTGGCAGTACAGCGCATGGATCGGGAAACTGCGAGGGAGAACGACGCCTTCATACTTACTGATTAATATTCGATAATTGCGTGAATACATTATTCGCGAGGTGTTTTCATATTTGAGACTGTGTGCAAACAATTATTGTGCGTAAAAGAAAGATAGAGGAATAGTGCGATATTAGGATATATCAGTTAAGAAGGAAACATGGGCGGATGCACATCCAAGGATACCGCTTCGAGCGACGAGTATGTAATGACTTTCTTTAAGTAATCTTTTCTTTCTTCCTGTTTGCGTTGTTTCAACGATGGATAGGGTATACAAGACGAGATTCGAATTCTGATACCTGTTGAACGAAAATTACACTATTTTGAATTTTGAGAGAATCATTCGATGGAACGTTACTTGTAAATGATGAAATATATCGTTTTTTTTTTATTTCAAGCAGAGTCATAAATACATGTATGTTGTGACTCTGTGAGAAAGCATCACACGTTTACACGAGTACTTTCAGACACAGAGATAGAGTGACAGAGATTTGTTATACAAAACCGTTTATATTTGACGTAGGGGCGCTACAGATCTCTTGATAAAAAAAGAAAAACCGTTTTTCGCCTGTGCAAAGCTCACGTGTTAATCGGTCAATAATGATTTTTTAACAGTTACGTTTACTTTCTCTTTGCCCGAGAAGTGCTTGTCTTCTCCTTTCATCGCGGGCCGACACTCTCGACTTGTAGCACAATAAGAATGGAGTAGGGGGCGCACCCGTCGACGACTATGCGTAAAAGACATCCGAGCTTTTTTATTTAAAATTTCAAGATTCCACTCCAGTTAGCGTCGACGTTTGACGAGTGATCCCCTCGCTTTATCTTATCTACGATGCTGCGAAAGAGTTGTGTGTGCTTACGCATAATAAAGTAATATAACGCGTTACAGACAAAAAAGCTACACTAATAAACCTTGAGAAATAGGGTGGGTTAAGATTTGCAAGACGAAAACGACTCTAACGAGAATTATAAAGAGAGCTCAAATAATTCTGTTTTTACCGACAGAAAAACTACATCGATAGTTGTAAATTTGCCTTAATATACGTCCTTTCATTTCAAGGATAATGGGAACGTAAAGTTTAGCTAATTACAGTTGAAAATCCTATATTTCAAATGGATTAATTAGTTTGCGTGCTTTCATCGGTAGTACTAATTCGGAGAACTAGACCCGAACAAAAGTTTTCACTGATTTTCCTTTAAAACCAAAGACACTTTCACTATTAGTCTGATGTTAATCACTGTAATAAGCACTTGTCATCATCACAGTCAACTTTCTAGTTTTCGTAGTTTCTCGAAAGAAAACCTTATATATACATATTTAAATATTTATCCAAATCAATAAACAATTAAATTATACAGTCTGCACTTTAAAGATAGATATTTCAAGGTGAACCTCGAACCTTCTTTACATACAACTTCTTTACATCGTCTTCTTATATATATCCAGAAAATTCTATCCCCATACATGAATTCTAACCTATTTCGCAAATTCCACTAGGGAAGATCCTGAATTATTCAATATCGTTGATTGAAGAAAAATCCCTTTATAATCTCGTTTTCTTCCTTTATCTCGGATATGTATATGTGAATATGCGCGCGCGCGCACACACACACACACACAAAACACATTTTCGCCTCATGAATTCTCAACTCGCAGCTTCCGCCGTCGTTTTCCGTACTTGGCGTCGTCGCCTCCTCCTGAATTCGAAAGCGCACACGTGCATCATCCTAGGACACGTTGCGAGGCTTAGGCATTTCGCCTTTTCGCATTATACATCGAAAAGGTACTTTGGATTTGGCCTTTGAATTTATCGTTTTTTATGATGATTACGATCATAAGAAGCTCCTTTCAAATTTTATAAAAGCTCGCATTAGCGTAAATCAGTTGACTAAAGTAACATTTTTTGTTTTATCATTAATCTCCGATATAAATTTATCAATAAATTATTACCAAGATTTAATAATAAACAAAAAAGTTCAAATTTATTATTTAAAACATCCTTCAACTCTCGCTTCTGCTCTACCTCCTTTTTATTCTACGTACATACGTATGTATATGTATATTAAATGACCCGTAGGTACCGGTAACGGGCTGCGAAAATATCCTAGTCAGGTTCTATAGAGTCGGGTCTCGTGCATAAACGTTGGGCTTCAAAAGCCGAGTGAGAGAGAGAAAGACGACTTATTCGGTCATACAGGAAATTGCGTAGGCCGTGACGCAAATCTGTTCGCCTTCTTTTTTTTTTACTTAAACGAATCCTCTCATTTTATGAAGATGAAAAAGTTTTTGAATGAAAAAAAAATTCATTTCTTTTTCTTTCTCAATATTTTGCAGTAAAAAAGGCGGAATGGTTGACCAGGCAGTTTTGGACAAGCTCGAGGCCAGCTTCACCAAAGTCTCGACCTCCGACAGCAAATCGCTGTTGAAGAAATATCTGACTAAGGAAGTTTTTGATGCCCTAAAGACCAAGAAGACATCCTTTGGCTCGAGCCTCCTGGATGTCATTCAATCTGGTGTTGAGAACCCTGACTCCGGTGTCGGTATCTACGCTCCTGATGCCGAATCTTACACTCTTTTCGCCGATCTCTTTGACCCCATCATTGAAGACTACCACGGTGGATTCAAGAAAACCGACAAGCACCCGCCTAAGGACTTCGGCGATGTCGACACCTTGGGAAATCTCGACCCGACCGTGAGTTTTTTTTATTATTCTCTTTTAAGAGTACATTTCTACAATTTCAAGCCGAGAAGGAAACTGACAAATGGATTTAATGCGAGACACGATTAGTCTCTACATTATCCACTTGACTTAGCCGGGAGGTTAGATTAAAACCGCGGGAACGGAAACTCTGTAAAAAGAAGGTCTCATTGCGAAAGAATTGATTTCCCCTTTACTAGTATTTTTTTTTATCTCCTTGGATGATTGACCATCGTAAACGTGTTTTTATATCTATGTCCTGAATATTCGAAGCGACGAAAGTGTTTATTGACAATGTGCGGGTCAATGTTAACGTTTTTTTTTTTATACAGGGTGAATACATCGTGTCTACGCGTGTGAGGTGTGGCCGCTCCATGGAAGGTTACCCTTTCAACCCCTGCTTGACTGAGGCCCAGTACAAAGAGATGGAGGACAAAGTCTCCAGCACTCTGTCCGGATTGGAGGGAGAACTCAAGGGTACGTTCTACCCACTTACTGGCATGAGCAAGGAAGTCCAGCAGAAACTCATCGACGACCACTTCCTCTTCAAGGAGGGTGACCGTTTCCTCCAGGCTGCTAATGCCTGCCGATTCTGGCCTACTGGTCGTGGTATCTACCACAACGATGCCAAGACCTTCCTTATCTGGTGCAATGAAGAAGACCACCTCCGTATTATCTCCATGCAGCCCGGTGGTGACCTGGGACAGGTATGTGGAAATACTAGTTTGATGTCCGTTTTTTTAATAGTAGAAGCTACGAATTGTTCAAATAATGCAATATCATGCATGATCAGGTCTACCGTCGTTTGGTGTCAGCCGTCAACGACATCGAGAAGAGGATTCCATTCTCCCACAACGACCGTCTTGGTTTCTTGACTTTCTGCCCATCGAACTTGGGTACTACTGTTCGTGCTTCAGTGCACATCAAGGTCCCCAAGCTAGCCGCTAACAAGGCTAAACTTGAGGAGGTCGCTGCCAAATTCAACCTCCAGGTAAAGATTCGTTAGCCGAAATTATTATTTATTTGTCGAAGCGAACGATTGATGACTGGACTTAGTAATATGCGGGAGAAAAAAAATTGAGTCAAGGAATACAAGAAAGTTTTATAGCATGATAAAATTGAAGTGCAATATAATCTTTATGTGTTTTATGATTATGATTGGCTGTTCGCAAACGAAATAGCCGTATAAAATGTTTTTCCAACTCGTAGTTCGTCATTTATTATTATTTTTTCAGTCTATTGATAAAACATTTTCTTAAAACAAAGACTCAATAACATACTATTGTTACCTAATTTATTTGATTTATTTTACTAATGATTCATATCATTTGCTAAGGTCCGTGGAACTCGTGGTGAGCACACTGAGGCTGAGGGTGGTATCTATGACATTTCCAATAAGAGACGTCTTGGACTCACTGAGTACCAGGCCGTTAAGGAGATGCACGATGGTATTGCTGAGCTGATTAAGATCGAGAAAGAACTGTAAAGGGTATGTATCGATATAATATATTATTACAGAATAATAATTACAATTAATTAATATCATTATTTTAACTTTGTAGGTTTAACCCTTCTAGGAGCTGCGAGAAAATCTCTCTCCAATCATTCTCCTACCCCGTCCTATTTTTCTCCCACCTGGTGCACACCAAAAAATAACAAATAATAATAAGAGAACAACAAAAAATACCTACACACATGTTAAGCGAACGTGGAAAATAAGAACAGAACCGCAAGTCAAGAGGCTGGAATTGACAACGCGAAGAAAAATCCTATTTAACAACGTGCAAAACGATTGATAGTAATTTGCTAACGTATATTATATGATATACATACTATATATTTTCCGTTGCGCATTTTAGTATTAAACCTTCACGAGCGTTTCTTTGGTTGAAACGTTTGTCGGAGTAATTAACGAAGTATTGTTGATTGTTATATATTGTATTTGTCATTCGGGTAACAACATTGAAACAAAGAGAAATAAAAAACGCTTGAAACTTTTTGTTGCGAGCTGACGAACAACCAAATCGAGCGATTTGTCCAATTCTGCGCCTAGAACAAGAGCGAACGCGATGGTTAAGATAAAATGTTCGATAAGCTCCTTATATTTTTCATTACTGAACATGTATTATGTGAGATGTATAACTATTATTATAATTGTCCGGAGAAATGTGGATGGGAGGTGTTAGATAAAAAGAAAACGATAAAAAAAATAACCAAAGGAGAAAAACAGGTTACCGCGAGCAGCTTGTACTATACGATTGTATGTTGTGATTTTGCAGTATTTACTCGGTTTCTTTTTTCCTCCACCCTTTTCTTTTTTTATTACAGTTGCACGGAAACATTACTGTGCTATCGCTTGATTTTTGCGTTTTATTCATTTTAAATTATAAATATAAATAACGTACAGAACAAGTACACGTAGAGTGATAAAAACACTAGAGTATCTAGAGTTACAAGAACTTAGAAGTACACGAATACATGATATTCGCTATAAAAACTCGCTCTTCGCTTTTACTTTTCACTTTGTTTTGTTTATATTATATCTACTCATACATTTGTATTTGCGCTGGAGTATTGTTTAACATGGCGACGCGTATAGTCACTTGTGCTGTCCGATGTTTTATTGTGATCGTTTCATGGAGCGAAGCGCATTAAATATAAAAAAATAACAAACATTGTATTTTAGATTATAAAAGCTAAAACACACCTAGCGCTGCGGTAAGTTTTTTCCGATCGTTCGATATTGATTTTAAAATAATGGCGGTGTTAGCGATCGGAACTGAATGTGAACTACTAGTCCGGATGGACACGAATGGTGATTATGTCGAAGAAAAATACTTCACACAACATTATAAATGTTTAAGACAAATCTTTTATTCCGAAGGATGGTTTTCATGGCTGAAAAGAAAAAAAGTATTCGTTTATCTTGAACAAAATGCTTATTGTCTTTATTCAAGCTACGTGTTCGATCTTTTTTATTGACTGAGCGAAAATCCAAAACAAATTGTGATCGAGGAATTTGGCAAACCGGACGAAAGAAAAGTGCGCGTATGTACCGTTATGCAGTATTTGATTATCTACCTAAAGAATGCCGGATGTATTGAAAATACAAGATTAGAACACGAATAAAAGACGTACACCTTAAATCTTGTTGCATTACATTTATTGACCATTAGACATACATATACGTACTTATTTAAACCTTATTTTGTTTTATGGAGATTCTTAATAATAATATATATTATTACTTTAACAAATAATCATTTAACGGATTATTAAAGTGTTTATTATAAACATTAAACGCATTAATAGGACATAAAATTTGGCATTTTTCATAACACGTGTACACTGCATTGTAAAATACATAAAATTACATATAAATATATAAAGAAAGCGACAGCTTTATTCCATTCAGCACAACAACAGAGTAAACATTATTAGATCTAAGCAAAAATCATACAAAACAGTCTTAATTTAATGATTTTTCATTATAACAAAATATAATCGTAAACAATGCGACTGGCAGATGAGTATAGAAAATGAGACTACTTTACATAAATGCCAATCTGTTCAACGAAACTACGTTAATAAAAAGAGAGTATTCAAAGCTTAAACTTGCAGGGTATACAAACATCTAGAACAACGAGAGCTGTGGATCTCGCAATATTTAGCTAGCGTCTTTTTAGTCGTTCCAAGTTCGACTTTTCCACGAAGTATATAAAGTCCTGAAACAAAATAAGAAAATTCAATTAAAATTTTCGTTTGCGTTTATCAATCAAATAAAATACAAATTTCATCTCGACCTATGTATACATACGAACATGTGTGTGTATAAGAACTAAAAACCGAAGGTCATTAAAAGTAACGAATGAACTTTATGGCAAGCAGGCTGAAAATGGACGATCTCACATTTAACGACTCGATGGATCTTAAAAGATTCTCGTAAACCAAGAAGATTTCTTCTCTTCTGCGCTTCGAGAAATACTTACTCTCGGTAACTTTTATCGAATCGAATCTAAGAAGAATATTACGTTGCCTTAAGATCCGTCGCCCCGCAATGTGTATAAAGATATCCCGAAGCTCCAGGGATATGCAATCATCAAAGGCTTGTTAAATCCTCAATTTACCCGGTTCTCAGTTTACATTTATAGATGAAATCGACGCACTCGGCTGCGAGATGCGTCTAATGAGTATTTTATTTCATTGGTTATATACGTATAAAATAATGATAACAGTAATTATTACAATAATAATAATGGCAATTTTTCATTTCAGATAAAATTTCAAAGCTGCCGGTATCAGACTTTTTTTATTCATTCGCGAGAACGAATTTTGTCGAAAGCTCGATCGTATACTTACGATTAAAAAACAAGCGCCGAGGAGAACGGCCTTGATCTTGACGTCGAGATCGGTGGGGAAGCTGAGGCCAAAGCAGTTGCCGTCTATGAAGAATTCCCTCGCCAAACCTGACCACTTTTTCGTGATCACTCCGACGTTGTGTTGCTTATCGATCGATTTTATCTGTACATCGTTAAAATGGAGAAAAGTTTTAACTGATCGACGTTAGATTGCTCTTCACAAGCGTTATTACTGTGCGATGTATATAATGTTACGTAACGTTGTTAAGTTGAAATTTTATTAAATGGTCCATCTAAATGGCTTAACAATGAAATTGTAGCACCAATTGGAACATGACAGTTTTATCAATTTTATCCTTTGTAATAAGGATAAGAAGAATGTCGTAATTTAGTATACACAAGAATGATACAATGTCTCTATGAGTATCAGTGATTTTTTAATTAATCATTATAAGCATAAACTCGTGTATTTAATTAAAAAATTTTGCAATAAACACCATTTCTTTGTAAATAAAAATTTTAATAATTAAATGACAACTTTAAATTAAAGGAATAAATTGCACCTGAAAAAATTAGATCCTCTAAAAAAATGTATTCAAAAACAGAATATTTTGCTAATCGCCATAAGCTTAGAGTAAAAAATACTTACGAGAAAATTGACTTCGCCCGAACAGCAACGACATATAGGTCCCTTTATAAGGAGGACTGGCACATTGGATTCGTCCCGAATCGTATAGGATGGCCGCCAGGCGTTCCAGTTCTGCGTCACCGAACCCAGCAGTTCGCCGTGATCCGTTCGTATCGTTACCCGCTGTGTTAAATTGAAGATTCATTTCTTAACTGTTCAAGTCTTAAATGTTGTTAAGCTTATAATTATAATAATTTAACTATAAGCTCATTTTCATTAGATACCAAAATTGTAAAAAAAGTGTAAAGTTTATCGAATTTTCGATAATGGGAAGAAGAGGATTGTAAAAATATTATAAACATTAAAAAAATATTAACCGGTCGAACAATGGCAAAATATTTATTTACAAATTTGCAAGTATTAATTTTAGGAAAAGGCTGACCACAAATTCGTCAAGAACTTTATGCCGAATATCGTACTTTAGGTTATTTTTCAACTAATATCAAGCTATAGTTGGAAATTCGGTGAAAGTTAAGAATATTTATATGTAAAGTTAATTATGAAGGCACGTCGCCTTTAATTATTGTCAAATTCAATAATTAAAGCTTCATTAAAAATATATATATAATATAAACCTTAAAGTACAACGTTAGTTATTTATCAGGTATTCTTTGGTAATAATAATATAATCAGTGTCTCTTTAATAAGAGAAAAAGGTTTAATCGAAATCGGACCTCAAGACAGCACGGAAAACAACAACTAGAGACTCGTTGGGCACGATTAATGCGCAAGACTTCCCGTTGATTGTTGTCGAGCACGTGGAAATCCCAGGAGCGACATTTTCCAAGACAACATCGCGCGCAAGTGCTTGACTCCTCCACAGCCGTGAACAGCGGTTTACCGTCTGCATCCATCACTCGGTACTGCTTCTCCGACTCCCACGCTCGCAGGACTGAAAATAACAAATTTATTTTATATCTTGCGAAGAACCATTTTTACCGCACTTTTTGGGGTTACGCTTGACTGGTTCAATCGGTAACATTTAAATATCAGACTTTGTTCATTTGTTAATATATAGTTCAGCTTTGTTTGCTATTTTAATTTTCTCTAAAAATTCATGATTTCAACAAAATGTATTGAATATGTATTTATATATTGCAACCGAATTAGTTTTAATGATATATTAATGATTAAAATAAAATGTGATATTTTAAGAAAGCCGTAAGAAATTAAAAAAATTATAGGATAAATCAAGAGTTAAGACCAGCAGTGCAAGAATCGCGATTAGATAATAGCAAAGATAATTGAAGATTTAAATTGAAGAACTATTCCTATCATTTTAAAATTAATATTGACGTTAATTAATGGACATAAAAATATGAGATTAAAAAAATATTTAAAAATGAAGAATTCTTGTTTTCAGAATATTTCAAGAATATCAGTGATATCAAGAGGTCAAGGAAATCGCGACCCCTGTAACTCATTGTGCTTATAATTAGAATTAAAATCTATATAGTTTGTTTCTCTGAAAAAATAATTATAACGTTCCTTTCTCTCTATTAGATTCATCGGTTGTATTTTGTTTATAGATTAATATCGCGCTTGTACATTTAATATTATATTGGTTTAATTTAAGGTATTTGAAGGCTACCTGATAAGACTTCGTCCGGCTTGCGTTCAACATGGATCTGGTCAAGGGGCATAAGCGAGAGCAAGCTTGGCGGAAAGGTCGATCTCGTCTCTCGCCATCCTTCTGGGATCACCGGAACACCGAGAACAGACAAACACAGAGTCGTCGATTGTAGCAGTGGCTGCTCAAGTTCGTACATAATCCATCAGAGAGACCCGGGCGACACGAGCACCGTAACATCCCGGGTGTTGACTCGCCAGCAATCTATTGTAGGCGATTTGGCAAAACGAACGCGATAAGACGAACATCGATAGATTGTTTGATAAATTAAATTCATTTACTTCGTAGATGTAATTAACGAAATAGCACATCTGTCCTTTTTTTCAACTCTTTGTTCAAAATGAAAATGCAATCTAAGGTATTTAGCATTAACCTCGGGTTCGAATCAAACCCGATGTGTGTTTGAATGTTGATACTCAAAGCCTGGGTATTATTTGATAAATATGAATTCAAAGATTTATACTTAGGGCTCGAATAATAATATCTAAAGCGTCGAAAAAGCGAGAGTAAAATGATGATCTGTATCTAGCGCCACCTGATGCAACCTCAACTGAAATGAATGAAGTTAAAGCCAAATATGTCAACTATATGGTCAAAACCTTAAACGCTGCTCCTCTTCAGTCTCGAATTTCACGTAACCTGCTCTTCGTCGTCTTAGCTTCATAGGACCGCAGGTAGCCAGAAGTTTTCGCACCTGTCTACCTAATTGGCGCAGCTTCATTTTCCACGAGTGTTCGTAGTAATAGCACTCGCTGTTGTCCATCGTTTAGTACTATCCGTCTATGACTTCGATCAACCAAACTTTCATGTACTGTATACGTTCGATTTTATTTCATTTCTTCACGTTAATTTTTCATTATTTTCTTACGTTTTTACTTTGTTTTTTTTTTCTTAATTTTTACTTTCGAGGTCTCGCATAATCTAAATAGCTTTGTTGGACATGGAGAAAAGCCTTGACGCGTATGGAGATCGCCTTATTATCCTGGAAACTTCAATATATGAACATTTAATGTAAGCCTCTCTAGGCACGCTTGATCAAACAATTATGTTATAAAAGTAGCGAATATTAAAAAACGTTAAAAAATTGTATTGCTAAATGGTTGCGGATATTTTTAATCGTGAATTTCAATTGCGAATAAACAACAGAGTTACATTTATTAGAGATTATTAAAAATTCGCTAATCAATTGGACTTTAAAACTGTGCATTGATTTAATAAAAATTTTCCACTTGCCTTGATTAAATTATATTGTATAACTATTATTAAAAAGAATCTGAATAATCTCGATAATTCACGTTGATGTATTCATCAACAATCTGGCAATATGTTACGATGAGCAAGCAATGAGTATTTTCGAACATTTGAATTTAATAATGTTTCGAAGTTTTGAGGATAGTAAGGTCTTTGATGTTTCTCAGATAGTAAATCGAATCCAATCTTGTTTACTTTTGGCTATGACAGATTACACACAGCCATAGTAACGTTAGAATTTTTGAAATTCATCGCGATAACCGTTCGGATAATTTGAGTGTAATCTATTTTCGAATTGGTTGGAAAATACATTTTTTCCAATTTACTTACAACGAGTCATTGCGGTCTCTACTTTGTTTATAAACTAAGAATTTAACGTCTCATCTCGAAACTTCATTTACATTACAACTACGAGTGGTTACTCGTTATTACTTCCAACGCTAAAGCGGGTAAAAAATCATTGTTTTCCCTTAATTTCATTTTTGCTTTGGTCTATCCTCAAAACTGCACCTATGGTCTTCCAGCGCACTTAAACTTAAAAGTAGATAAAACTGGTGTTATGCTTATGAAATACCTGAGAGACAGCCGTTTATTCTCGTTTCTTCGACAACAGCAACAAGAACAGCAAATATACCGATTGATCTTTTCACATCGGTTTCATCGGGTTCATCAAGGAAGTTCAAATATATTTTTGGATTTTTTCTCAAAAAATATCGTTCCGCATTGCTCACTATAGCGAGGCGCGAAACGCGAGAATAACCATCATATATCGTAATTTGTTTGTTATCGGTTAGCTCGAGAATGATAAAAAAATAATCGGCACAGCAACGACATGTAAACTGGAGAACGTGACTGCCCCTTACGACGAATCCAATGACACTGACTCTATGCTGTACCAGCCATTAACGTATAATGTCGGAGACAGAGATGGAAAATCGCTGAGATAAGCCGATTGATGCTCGAGCGCAGTAGACTGGGATCGCAGTTGTGTACACGCGTGTGTGTGGTGTGCGTGTGCGTGTGCGTGTACTAGAAGTAAAAGTGTAGATAACAATGTGACGAGGAGAGGGAATGGGCTGAGGTGTGTAGTGTACAGCATGTGTGTTGATTGAAAAATTTTATAGTCTGCTAGTTGTGTTAGGAACGACTATACGAGTTGCTCGCTATTATCTTCGCTTAAACTTCATTTTCAATGGTGTTTCTTCTATTTATTTACGCAGTGGTTCTCGGATTCAAATTTTATCGAAGGAGCTAATAAAGAAGAAAGATGGTAAAAAATGCGTATGAAAACACACTTCAAAATATACAACATAGGCATTATTGATTATCGCGCAAAGTTTCAACGGTAAAAATGGAGTAGTAGAAAAGCAAGAGATCCTTTGGAAGCATATGCAAGACTAAAAACACTACTGCGCATAACGTGATGCAGGGGCAATACCAATAACAGGGGCACTAATAAGCTAGCATATATAATCCAAGGGGTCGTGTGACCTAGAACTCGAATAATTGGATCAGGAATAGTATTTTGTGTTCAGCCTTCGTACATCATTTTGCATTTTCACCGAACGAGCTCCTAGTGCAATAAAAATATTGAAAACGTTTAGAGAGAGATAAGACTATATAAAACAGTACAATTTTCATAGTCTCAAGATAAATAGTTTTTGGAGCAAACAATACAGTTAACTATTCATAGTTCAACCTACTTAATAATTCCAAAAGAAATGCGGCCATCTTCGTCATATGCGATAATCAATGATTTTGCACAGATTTTTAAATTACTATAAACATTCATTTAATAGATATGTATTTATATAAATGTGTCAAAAAATCTAAATTTGTCTCTATCGTATAACAAAATTGGAGACTTCTCCCATTATAATCAGGAAAATATTGAAGAAATGAATAATGGAAACAAAAATTCTCGTCAAAATTGAAAGAACACATAATCATTGATTCCTTTTATCTTTGATTAAACCATCGCTATCTGTCGTATTCGAATACATGCATCCAACATACGGTTCTCGAGTGTTTGCCTTGAGGAGAGAAAAGAGCGCGACAAGTAGATAATGACAGTCAGTCTTTAAGAAATTATCGTCGTGTCGTTGCTTCTTCGTTCTCTCTTTCTCTCCCCCCCCCCTCTCTGTCTCTCTCGCTCTCGCTCTGTCTCTTTCTTTTTCAAGTACGACGATGGAAATTAATGTACAATTCTCGTAGGCGTTTCAGACGCGAAAAATTGCCCTTGTTATAGAGAATTGGTGAAAATTGAGAACAGAGAGACTGCGTAGACAGAAAGAAAGGTTCCGGCATTAACAGTAAGTTTGTTTGACCGATGTAATGGTGTTTTGAGGGTGTTGATGGTGAAAGGGATCTACCTTATCGATACTCTCTTTTTTTATTTTAATCGTGTATTGTAAAATTCTGGTACTTACGTATGTCAAATAACTTTGTCTGAAAATATTGTCATTTGATTAACAAGAAAAATGTTTTATTTTCGAACGGTAGAAGCGATAGTCGTATATATCATTTTGGGTGTTCAAATAACAGTCATTTTTTAATTAATTATTAGAATGCTAATAACATGACAATGCCTTTTGTGTATATAATTTTTTGTAACTTGACGAACCTTTTTAATTCTGGAAGTAAAACTTCATAAAATCAGTAATAATTTAAATAAACTAATTACTGACTTTCAACACAGCTAATGTCATAAACCAAAAATTAATGAGAAAATTTTGGATTTCAGCAATAAGTTTGATAACATCAGGTGGCAAAAAAATTAAATATTTCGTAACTTACTGTACTGGTGACCTTGTCTTAATTTCATTTTTTCTTCTATTCAACCAGTGCATAAATTCTTTTAAATAGAAATAAACTATTTATTCACAAATCAGCTTTGTAACACCATAAATCGCTTATAATTTATATATATTATACAATAAACGAAATCTTCCCAGCGATAATGTATCCCCGCAGCCTGCTTCCTTATCATCCAATCAATCTCTCGAAGTCCAAACTCGAAGAATCGAGAAGAAATGATCTATTATATAGTTATATACGTAATATCAGAAAATCCTCTACACCAGCTTTGATCATAAAAACGACGAAAGATTATGCGTATAAGACCTCGAAAAAGCAGCTGCGTTCGAAGAATGTCAATTACGCCGCACGAGTAAGTTTTATAACGAAAGTTATATCGAGAGGTGGAAGGTTTATATACGAAAAAGGGAAGTGTGCGATGCGCACCTGGTGGTGGTGGGGCAGTTGGACGAGTCCTCACTTGCTGATCTCGTGGAATTGGAGGTGCTGGAGCTGTATCACGCATGTTGGACCGATGGATATTTCTGCGGTGGATTCTGAAACAAAAGTATTCAAAAACAAGATTATAAAGTGTTTAGGATAAGCTTCTAAAATACTTTTTATATTATTTAAAATTTGTCAACGCTACCATTTGAAGGACAGTTTATAGTTTACTAGATATTTGTATTAAATGAAGAAATCTCGTAGAACAATAAGAGAACGTATACCCGATTGAGAAGTTGTTGACGTCGCATCCGATTACCATCGGTATAAACTTGTGACGTTTTTGTGGCATATGAATGTAATGTTTAAACGAATCAGAATTGGATTGCCATTGAAGCTGCCGTTGTTTGCATGGAAACCTGTTAACCATCACAGCTGTCTAGCCAACGCACTTTACGCATACTAACGTATAAAAGTAGAGGGCTCAGCATGGCATATAGAATTCCAGATTATTTCATATCTTGATCAACCTGAAAAGTCTTCCATATACTGATTCTAGACAAGTCTAACAGACCTTACTTAGCGACCACTACAGCAGTTACATTAACAATTTCAGCAGCCTCGGGCCTAGTAGTAGGCCTGAGGTCCTTAGTAGTTTCCCCAAGCGTTTGGTTATTGAAAGGGAGTAGCTTTGGGTATCGAGTTGGATCAATGCCAAGGAATCAGCTCTAGTCTTCGTTAAGTTGGTTAAATCATTATTGTTTACTTGTAATTGTAAACTAATACGACTTGGGGCATCATTTCACCTCAGACTCCTCCCTGTACCTTCTACAGAGCTCTATAGAGACCGATAAGTCCGGCCGTGTCAGTGCCAAAGGATCATTAATCATTCCCCCCCCCCCCCAACCCACACTTCCTATATGACAGTCAGATAGATAAGCAGGCTCTATGCACTTTCCGAAAAAAGTGTAACGAATTCTGAATTGAGCTAGCTGTCTCTCGTTTAGACTCGCATCAAAGTTCGCGTCGAGAGGTCCGAGTTGTGTCCGATCTCTAGGCAATTTCCTAGTAGTGATCCAATCACCGACAACGAGGCTTCCTCGCGAAGCGTGTTTCTGTAGGCTTCACTTTGGTCCGCAGGCTCATCTACTTAGGCGCAGAGCTTCAAAAATCCCTCTGCTGTGGCAAGACTTCCACACCTGCGGTAAATTTGCCCACAGGAAGGGCACACATGTCTATCCGTAGAGGCCCTCTATCAGAAGATACAGTGCACTCAAGTTAAAATTTCAAAGTAACACGGCAACATTAATTATATTTGGGACTATTATCAGCATAAATGCATTATCAGCAAAACGCAATACAGCAAATCAGTAGAGCGACTCCGTATATTTTTATACTTTTAAGGTTGGTTGTTTGCAGAGAATTGATACAATTTCGCTTCAGAAGAAATTGGACAGTTTTTTCACTGCACGAAATAACAAAAATATAATAAAAATTCAACTAGTAATAATCTATGAACTGAAATTGCTATGGTTTGGACAATGCACTTGCTGATGAATAATACAATTTCTTCGAGAAAAGAGAAGAAACGCGAGAAGAATGTTAAAATTTCTGATAGATAAAGTATTATTAACATTTTATAAATAAATTACTACAACGTCGAGTACTAAAGTTTCATAAAATTTTTTATTGCGCGCGAGTATTGACAACTAATGATCAAGCATAGAAGCAGACTCTCGCATTTCCCTTTTTTACATTATATGGCATTCCTTCAGTAAACTCGTTTACAAGCACCTTTGCATTTTTTATACACAACTATTTTATTTCGTATCTTCGTTTCTATTAATACTATAATATGGAAAAATTCGTTAAAAGAATCGGATCTATATACATAAACTACCAGAATTATTTTTCATTTTTTAAATATTACTGACAGTCTTACTTCTACTATATATATATTTATAATTAAAGTAGTCTAGATGGACGAGAAACAAAATATATAATGAATTAGAATCAATGAAAGGAATGAACTCGAATTTAATCATCTTTATAAGTACGAATTCTGGAACATTTAGTATTTAGTGAACAGAATTCATATTCCCGATATAAAGTATGCTAAATTTTATAAATAAGTGTTAGAAACTAATTTTTTTATTGTTAATAATCTCTATGTTTATTCAATTTTATATTCTTGTAGTCATCATAGCCAAAAAGGAGTGGATTAAAAAGTAATACTACCGAGTTTGAGCTCAATCTATCCATCAATCTTGTGTACAGTAAATTTTCTATTTTCTACTGTAACTAGGGCAGAGAAATTCTAGACCTATTAACTTACGGAAATACTCATATATAATCGAATTGAACTTATTGTGATTTTTTAGGATTCGATGTGTAAATCTGTTTTACCTCTTTAAACACAGAATTAAGCAATTCTCATGTCTACACAGTCTAATATCTTAAACATTTTTTCTATTGAACTATAGTCATTATAAAGTATTTAATTTTTTCTATATACTTAGCTATTTATATAGAACCTCTACCATACGCACATTAACTAAAAAGTATTATAATTTAATAAATACATATAATTTATCTTATCTCGATTCACTTTAAATGAGACTAATCTCGTCTAGTCTCAATTTGTTGCCGTACATCTTTACCGTCGATCAAAGAAAATTCACTTTAGTTCAATTTGTTATATTTACTCAATTTTCTATATCACGATGACAATCAATCTCATAAATTAGGATACAAGCGTTTATAAGAAATCTGATTGTTATAAATCGAGAATCGCATGGAATTCGTACAGTGCCGTATTGCGTGTTGAAGCGAGTTCCTAATAATATAATCAACGAAACTACAATACAATAGTAGTTAAACGCAACAGCCAAAAACTTCGGAAATGTTAAAACAATTACATCTCAATTCTAACTTTATAAACGGACCTGCATGTACTCAAGTAAATCAATTCCACAATACTTCAAGTTTCAGATGCTTAAAACTTTATCGATTAAAGATGAAATTAAATCTATTCGTCGTCTTCATTTTATTTATAAGTATTAAACTTTTAAAAATTATCTTACTATTACAAAGGTTCGTTTGAATGAAAAATAATGATGAAATTAGTCGATAAAGCAGATTTCTACGTTTTAGCGCGCGAAACTATTTCGTTCTTAGATTAACCGTAAGTTAGCGCATTGACACTATTCGTCGCTTTATATTCGCACGCATATACGAAAATAAAAACGGTTAACTCGTCGCGCAACTTGTATATTTATTTGAGAAGCATATATATCGTTCTAACGAAGATTCCGGTTTCGAATAAATTGAAACCGCAGAAACATTATCATATTAAGCGCTCTCGGTTGTACGAGTATATTATGCACTTGTAATTATTTTTTTCTTCCAAAACGATGTAATCCTGCATTAGCATACTGGCTAATGTCATATGTATATATATACACATCTGTTAAAAAAAAAACTTTTTGCCACGTTTTATCTGAGTAATTTACCTTTTTTTTGTTTTTCTTTCACGGTGATCGTTATACGCGTGGGTGTTAATGATTCGTTGACATTTCGGTGATGATGTTTTTGTCATTTGTGATAAAACTCGTGTATACGTTATATGGCGCAAAGTACAAGAAATGATTAGGAAAAAATGAATGACTGAATGTATGCATATATCGGTTTACTAACGCTCGTAACAGCAACTCGTGATAAACATAGAACGTTTATTAGTGGAATGAGTTGCCGCATTGATATGTATAATCGTATTAACGGGTTTGGCTTGTCATTTCCTAGTTACTTCCTTAATGGAAATTTCACCATTTTCGCTCAGTCTGAATTTTGTACGCGAATGCAATAACAGTCAATCTAAACTTTAGCACAAAACGAATACGGTTATAATTAATTTATTTATGTGGATACATTATGAATTCTGTATATAGAAGCAAGAATGATTGAATAAACTACATTTTTCTCTCTAAGAGAAAAATGGTCGATCGCTATTTCAAAGCAAAAGATTTATCCAAATTGTCCCTTTTTCGGAGCGACAGATCGAAGTCAAATTAAAAAACGCATCGATATGGCGATTTTGAAATAGCGAGGCGATGACGTCACGCGCAATGTCAAACCTGTTTTCGCCGTTACATCACACTCACACACTCGTACACCCACTCTCTCTCGGCAACGACGACGTTTTTGGCATTTTTCTTTTTACCCCGGACTACATATGTTTCGTTAGTGCATATACAGACTTACTCAAGGCTTGCTTTTGCTCGTGAGAATATTACACGTAGCTTTTGGCTTCTGCACTCGAGATAGACAGAGAAAGATGAATATTTAGAGAAATGTATCGGACTAACACGTTTGCCAAGCTGCGAACAATATTTCTAGCTATTTTCGCGCTTTGAAAATTGGGCGAAATTTTTTAAGTACTCTAGTTTCCTGGTTTCTACGAAAACCATATATATTGTTGACTAGACTTTTGTTGTCATGCGTGTATATATATATATATATACATAAAAATTGTCTGCGTGAGATAAATTATTGTAGAAGAATACAATCGTAAATATTATTCTTAAGAATGTATGATGAGAAAGTGTACCACGGCGGTGAATGAATATTTATATTTAAATTTTATTTATTTAGATAAATAGAACGGGCTCGAGTTCGATTTTACCGAATTATATGAAATCGTGTTTGCACAGTAAAATGTAAAATATGTAAGATAAAAAAACGTTGTAAAGTTACGATAATCGTTGATTTTTAACCGGTGATTCACTCGGAGAATTATTAATAGAATTGAATGAGAATTTATGATTAGATGGTGTAAAATTTCGTCAAATAGAACTAAAGAGTTATTAAAGTCGATATTTTATAATCTAACGATTAAAGCTAAACTATGTATGGAATTGAGGGAATAATCTATACCTATATCTATGTATAAATCGAGGCTAACTGTATTCAAAATTTTAATAGTTTTTTAATTATTCTAAGATTCTGTAAATGATTCATTTATTTCTTATTTAATTACTATTTTGAAATAGCGAGAACAATATAATCATTTCATAATTTTTATCTGTATCCGATAATTTAATAAAAATTAAGAAATACACGGACATCCATTATTCTTCGCTTAAATATTTTAAAATAAAATAAAAGTATGAAAATTTAATTGAATTTTACTCAATTCTCTTTGTCGTCATCTGATAGTCTGAAAAATTCAGAAACGCGTACATCCTTACGTATATTATTCCGTTTGGAAGAAGCCCTTGAGTTCCCAAACAACTTTCGTAGCATATTCACATACATACTTGTATCTATAGTATATATAATATACACGGTTACAGGCACTTGGAAAATGAAACGTTTTTACAATTCCTTTTACACCTATATTTGTTTGTATATTTATTATAAATTTATTATTAATGTTTTTTACACAATATATAATATATATATATATATATATATAATACGGATGTACTGTAAAATACATTTTGAAAAAAGCACATTGTATAGTATATGTATACAATTACATATACTACAATAGAAAATGAAGAATATAATAATATACCCTTGATTATCAATCGTTAGTTATACAGTCTTACACTGTTAGTTGAATTATTAATTGGAAAGTGCAATTCCTTATATTCGACTCGGAACTGCCTTGCAAATATCGAATCCTTGAGTCCTCGAATATATAAGAAATTACATGTAAGAAACTCAAGAAGAACCTGTATGCAACAACGTGATTGATGCACGTCATTCCTCGAAACGGCAAAAGCAAAGTCATGCTGAATCGAAAGAATTTTAAGCTTCGGGGTGCGTTCAAACTTGTTGCTATACATAAGTGAGTATACATTCGGCGGGTTATGTATTATTGTGGGATAATTGAGAATGATGCGTCCATGTCATCCAAGAGACATATTGGTACTTGTTGAATATATTCAAGGAAGTACTGGTGATATATACACTGCACCTATAAGTCGATCATTTTTTCTTCAATCAATATTAGTAATAAATTTTGCAGCTGGAAATAAAATGATAAATAGAGGAACTTACGATGAGTCATGTGTGTTTGAGTGAAAGATTCATTTGTTGCTTTGATCGAAGACTTCACGATCATTTACTAGCGGCATTATTTATGAATATAAACATATACTGTACAATACAGATCTACGTCCAAAAATTACTTAATCACACGTTACCGAAAGTAGTTCGTGGGTAAACAATTTTGCAATAACGGTTATCATAACTGTTTTCATATATTATTCGATGTTAAATTCACAAGAAATGATTAAAAATAAATTTATGCATATATATAGTTAAAAAATAAATCCATTCACGAATATCAAGAAACATACATCTTTCTGTAAATCCTATTAGATATCGATAATTTTTCCTTTCCTATTAACTCAACCTGTACACGAAAGCGTCGCAAAAATCGCCAGCGCGTAGATGCTTGTTTATAATTCAGACTCTCTCGAGTTACATTTTTCGCTCATTGGTCGAAATAAATTAGATGCAGATCTACTCTCTCGCACCTGGCGAATGTATTTCTATCCCCTGCCCAGTGACACATCAGCGTTAAAATTATACAAAATTGGCCGTTTGCCCTGACATTAAATAATAAATAAAACAGACAGTCAATCATCAAAAGATCACTTGTTCTGGAGACACTCTCAAAAGAATCAAAGCAAAATAACATATAAATATATACTTCTCGTATTTCCAAGCCAATAGATCGAGAATTAAAACGCTATGTGTGCGTGCTCAAATCTCTCTAAACTCCTTTGCATTTCTATTTTTTAACACTTTTCTCTATAGAGTGCTCATTTTCGTTATTTTTGTTCGATTAGTATAAAATTAAGTAAATCAGAGGAGCGATTAAATCGCCTCAATTTGAAGTATAATGCACTTCGACTGTAATGCAATAGCATATGTATTCGCATTGAACTATTCTTGTAATTCTTGCAACTTTCTATCAGAAAAATATGAAAAAAAATGCTCCAAGCTTCGATTTCACGCGGAATCGTCCATATATTCGTTTATACATACAATTCTGTACGAGCATTATACGTACGCGTAAAGGTACGTATATAGAGAGAAAAGCCGGCGACCGACCTTCAGACTAGCCGTTACTCGGCGAGTCTTTCGCGTGGTAATTATGACGTGCATGAAATATAGAGACGTGCAGTTGTGGCGGTAAGGTGGAAGGGGGGGGGGCAGAGAAGGAGGAAGGAAGAATAAGGATGATGAACGAAGAGAAGTATGCAGGCGGTTCTATCTCTCTTTGACGCGACAAGGCTATAAGAGAATGAGTGGGGCTATGCGTTGTCTGAGATTTTTACTACTGACTCTCTCTCTCTCTTTCATTGCGATGCTTGCAACATACCGTGGTGTAAAATCTATGAATATTTTTTCACTAGGGACCTTTCGTCTACAAGATGTTTATTCAAAAGAAAACTTATTGCGTAATGTTTGTAGATGTGAAGAGAGCATTTAAAATTGTTAATTAGTAAATTTTACTTCTTATAACGGGTATAAAGAAACAAAGTTTATTTTAGATTCGTTTATATTATTGTTTATGTTATTCTGATGTTTTATTCGTGTTTGTAAATAAAATATATATTCGATAACAGCAATTGAAGAACAATTGCTGTTATCGAATTTTTAATGATATATCGTATTGAGATGTTTGAATCGAATGATAAGTGGTTTCGAGGGTATGAAAGTACTCATATTGTTCGAAAATCTATGTTACTGCAGCTGTTACGGTTCCTTTATTTTTAACAAAGGTATGTTTTTTTTTAGAAAAAGGGGCTTTACATAACGACCTAATTAAACCGTCAACTGGTCTGAAAAAAGACGTCGTTACGTCGAACAATAATGTAAGCCGTAATAATATTGTATAGTTATACGCTGTGGATAAAAATCAATCCTTTTGTCGTACTGTTTACTGAAGAGATCAAAGTAAAATAAATTTATATTTTTGATCACGATCATGAGTGAAAAAGAAATTTGACTCGAAATTCTGAAAATAATTAAACTTATAGAAATACCCTTTTGAAAAGCAAATAATCTTGATTAGCACGACAAGAGGATTAATCGCGTTTATAATACTTTTCATTAGCTCATATTAAAAGTTTTACATTTATGTGCGAATATATTTTTTAATCAAACTGTGCAAGATGCATTATTTTTTATTTTCTAAAACCAGTTTATTAAAATACGACTTATCCGGTTACATTTTTGCGCACTGGTTACAGGCATAACGTTTTCATTCTTATTTTAATTAATTTGCCCTATTCAAATGGTATTTCTGTTTCACAAATTTCGCTGATTCGTTCATTTTCGCTGTACATCAATATTATAATTTATATACAGAATAATGCAAACGAGACTATTTAGACTATCGAAAAAATATGAAAAGGCATCATATTTGTATAGTCAGGCTGTTTGTATATTTCACGTTTTAACAACGAAATTAGATGCATATGAATTAGTAAACTAGTCTGGACGAATATAACTTCCAATGAATAGTCAACTCTTTCTTTTTATCGTCTTTTTTTATCGAAATTATGTTAATATAGAAATGTTTATTATGATTTTATAAACTCACTATCGTTTGTATAATATATATACACTGTTTTAAGGCTGTTTTAGAGAATGAAATGTAACGCTTGTACACATCGCACTAACAGTAAATATAATATACATATATGCACACTACATATATATATATATATATATATATATATATAAATGTTTCCAAGGAAAACTTTTCAGGACAGAGAGCATGATTTATGCGAACAATCGCTTAATTGCGCTTCATTACAGGAAATCAATACACACAAATAACTCATGCGATATTAAATTGAATGATTTCGAAAAGTGTAACAAGCGAAGCCTAATTAATTTTGCCTAATGTATTTTGTACGAGATCGCGCGTAATTCAACCGAAATTTTATGATTTTATTACCTTACAATAAAAAGTATATTTATACCCACTTATACATCCGCATCATCGTTTTAATTGCGATGTTTTGTACACGAACACTTAGTCCTGCTATGCGACTCACAATAAGGTAGAAGATAAATTTATTGCTATTTTATGACTCTTTTGTATGAAAAAAGCAACATACGCATACGCCGTATACAATAACCAGCGTTTATGTATGTACACCTAGGATCATTTGCATACGTTGATGGAAAACTTATGAAAAACTTCTTGTGCAACGAGAGCACAATTCGTTTTCGCGAGTATCTACATATTTATAAAAACAGCGACTGCGCTCCAGGGCTAAAAAAATTCATTCAAAATAATGACTAAGACTGTCATCGTTTAACCTGTTTCGCGTACGAAAATTTCCATACGTACATAATGTTTACATATATATTTATATGTAATGTACGTGCCCACTCGATTTCATTAACCGTGGTGTATCCAAATATTTATTAAATAATGAAATTCAGATTAATTATAGTTGGTTGTCTATTGTTCTGCAAAATTTTCTATCGAGTATATTTAATTATTTTTAAATAAATGTCTGGCATTTCTTTTTTTCACGAGGCTTTCGTACCACGGATAGTCGGCGATGTTTTTGGCCGAGAATGTACTTGGGGCGTAAATAGAGCGCAAAGAAATAATCGAAGAACGTGCACGCGCGCATATACTCGAGAATCGAGAAATTATGTGCGCACCGATTAATTAAGAGGCTACTCTCAACGTTTGAGCGAAAGATGCAGCTGTAATTGTAGCTCGAAAGTTGGCCATATTTGCATGATTTTTTCCCCTCTCTCGTTATTTAGTCTGTATTATAATTGGTACTTTGCGTCGAAAATAAGAATCGAGTTTGTGAGACGGTTTGGATGTTGCAATGATTTTCGATTACGTTTAATCGAGACAGTAATTTCATTGCAGCGACTCTGTGGAAAGCTACAGATAAGCTTATTATTGCTATATGCGAAGAAACAAGATTTGGATTAATATTCTTTGACGGTCTACCTAGTATCGAGTGTTAAGTGATCGAGGGACGGAAACGATAGAAGTATTTTAAATACAATTTCTATTTTATGTTTGTTGTATCGATTTTTCGAATCTTTTACGGTTTTTAGCAAAATGTATTTAATCGCTCAAACCAAAACAGTGAATTTTACTGTTTAGCGCCTTGTTTATGCTATTACAACTTATTATGTAAAAATAGTTGTTTTTTTCAATTGCACAGATAAGCTTTTCAAATAACAAAATAAACTCATTAGTTAGAAAGAATTGTAAGAAAACCATAACATAATCGATGTATCATTGCAATAAAAGTTAGCGACGTCACAGCTAGCAGTTACAATTTGCGCTATTGAATCGGAAATTTGTCTTAATTTATGAATTAGTAATTATTGAAACAGAAAAAAAAACCCGTAGGAATAGATACTACTTACATAACATCAACTAATTGACATCATTTTGATCATTAATCTGCTAATCACATAAAATAATACCAAAAATCACTGTTATAAACTACTGACATAATTTTCATTTGGTTTGTCATTTATAATTGATTTCACGCTGCATGTGGCAATGTAAATTTTACAAACTCAATAATCAATATAATAATTTTACAGAGAAGTTTTTTACTAGCCAATGATAAAAATGAAAAAAATATATCTCAAAGTCAAAATAGAGATATGATTTATTACAGCGGTCACATGCAAACGTCTCTTACACCAAATCAACTTTTTCAATGTTATACATTTTTTTCATATCCTCAAAGATTTCTGATATCTTCTTCCCAAGAGAATATTCCAATAATACATTCAGACGATTTCAAGCTATAGAACAAAACGCAATAAACCACGACGGTTCAGCGCCAAAAACAAACGAGCTATATAATGACTCAAGTCGCGCACAAAGAAAATCCTGAAAAAACAATGCAAAACGATAAGAAAAGTGACAGTGGCGCGAGAGCGCGAGAGCACGAGAGAAAGAGTCACAAAGAGGGGCTGATATTACCGAGAAGTCTGTGTCCGAGAGCATTGAAAGAAAAAGAAGAAAAAATATATTCAGAGCCGACAAGAACGAGATCTGCAATTATCGTTGCACGCCCGTATCGTAATCATTTCGGTATATTATTTAAACGGTTTAACTTTTCGCGCGTATACAGAACATTTTTTCTCGCCATTCGAGAATAAATAATTACAGGAATAAGATGATTAATTTTTTTCCTCAAAAGAAAATATAATACTTTGCGTGACGCGCGAAGCAAGATATACACTGTCTTTTAAGTAAATGATTTGTAATTTTGCAAAAGTGAAATACTCTATTTCGATATTTATTTGTTATTGGTTATTTTTATTTTATCCTCAGATAAACTTTATGAAAGTTGTTGTCGATATTTTATCAGTTAGCTGTTGCATCTTGTGGTAATGAAGTTCCAGTCTCCGTTTAAATGTTATTTGCAGTTAAATATACTTCTATTTTTTTATTTAATCATAACGTATCGTTGAGATGGTTGAATTGAAGTTGACGTAATGGAAATCATTTTTTTTAATTATTTCAATTTACAACAATTACTAAAATCATGTACTTGTATCACGAGGGTCCATTTCTGGACTAATAATAGCCATGATACCAAATTTTCTGCAAAAAAAATATTTTCTTCTTTTTAAATTTAATTAATCAAGGTTTTGAAATTACTATTATAAAATGACGAATCCGACGGTCTATAAAAACAAAGTTTCTGAACATAAAAGTCGAAGAAAGTCGAAGGTTATAAATGCGGTATTTTTTAGAGTCAAGTTCACAAGTCCTATGCATTTCGCAACGACTTCCAATATTAATTTATCATCGTGTTTATATTTAGAAACGTTTGCTGGCAATAATACGGAACAATTTATTTTCAAATACAAAATTTCACTACGGCAATCTAGGTTTCATTACTATCCGCAAAACTATCCGTAATAAGTGTACTCCCAAATTTAAATCGAATATTATTAATATTAAAGATTTTATATAATTTTACCGATAAATTATCTGATTTATCTTACAGCTAATTTATCGGTCAGAGGTATATTGTGGATTTAACGTAGTATATGTTATCAATAATTTAGCTAATTCTAACAACGACTAACTAATTGGTATCAGCATTAATTATTATCGATCGATTCTGCCAGAGTATATTTGGTGATGAAATTTGTGCTGCTCAAACCAGCTCTTTAAATATTAAATAGAATGTATTAATTTAGAAATTATTGTACGCGATTTACCTAGTCGAATTCTTATAGGCAAATTATCTTATTCTGACAGCAATCAACTGATTAGCACTGGAATTGGTTAATTTGTCAGTATAATTAGATCACCAGTAGTTAACAAGATATTTTATTTTTGAAGCATATTAAATACGAAGTTCGACTAGCAAGGATAATTCATATGTGAAAAAGAATTTTTTGAAAATAATAAAAAAAAATGTAAATAACACTTTTTCACCAGATATTTTGTTTACGAGTTCTACAGTCTCTATTTTTAAGACTTTACGATTGGACCTTTTTTCGTAAAACCAATAACAATCGAATAACCAACTAATAACATCTTTTAGCAGATCACACATTCCAAATAAAAGATAAGAAAAATCTTATTACCTTAATCATAATATCAATCAAACTCACGATCTCGACGAGAACGAGGAGAAAAATTCTGGGCCACAAATCATTCTTATCACTTCACCCCACGTCCATCACCAAAACCATCAGCATCTCATCATCTCTTTCCCTCTCGAAAAATAAAAAAAAAATTACCCTCGTCCATTGCGAAGGAGCGGCAGAGTCCGAAATCCAATACGTATACACGCGTCGACGCCTCCACCGCAAGGAAAACATAGCTTATAGACTCGACTCGGATCTATCAAACCGCAACGCACATGTATATGCAGATACAAGAGAAAAAGAGTTAGAGACGATGTGCTATATAGGCATATGGGGAAGCATTATTTTTATTATTTAACCGTCGTGTCGGGTCGTCGTCCGGCGCGTTATATATCTCCATTCGATTTAGAGGTCGTTAGACCGAACGTATAACCAGAGAGTAGGGGAGAGAAGAGCTCGTACAGCTACAAGGCCGTAAGTCGCTGCTTCTGCTGGAAAATCGAAAAGCCGATATGAACTGCCTCGATGCATACGCACATACGCGTACACACTTACGGGAGAAGAGACGAGGGATTCGATTTTTCTGGAATTTCGAGATTGCAAAGTGCGTCTGGCTCAAAAATTATACATAGTTCAATTTACATAATCGATGCGTAAATGTTCCATGCCATAGTCTGATAAGTCGATTTTAGTTCATCAAAATACTAGTGCGGAAAATGAGTTCAATTTACCGATATTATCTTCAAGTTGTCCGAGTTGTCAGACTGATCGATATTGTTAAAAGCGAATAATTCTGAATTTCTTCTCATTAAATTGCGAATGCTATTGAATTATTTATTTGTTTGTTTTTTACATTCTTGAGCAATGCATGTAAACAAGATCTTATTGTGAACAATTTAATTTGTCATTATGTAGGTACAAAAAGGCGCAGAACTTAATTTAACCATTGGTTTCTAGTAAAAATCAGTTTATTCAATAAACGCGTTCATCAAACAATGCGTCGAAGTTTCTACGGACGGAAAATTCAATTGAATTCTTTAATAAAACGCATTTGTTTGACAAATTAATAAATGAAAACTATAGAATAGAAAGAAAAGAAAATACGTTTTAAAAAATAACTAATAATTCAGTGCTTTTAAATAGGCTGCAGGGACTTTATCATCGAGGAACATATACGCTACATTATACCAAAGAGACTTTGTAGCAAACGTCAGCAAATAGTTGATAGCGAGTATCACATTTTTCGACGAAATCTTTTGTGTCGTATATACCCGTAATGCAACTTTTGTGTCGTATATACACATAATAAAAGGCGAATCAGACACGAAAATCATAATAAAAAAATCATCATTTCCATTCGTTAACATATAATTGATTTATCGCAAACTTTGTTAATAAGCCTACTTCCTCAAGCACTTTTTTATAACATACTTCCTGTCTGCAACAATCATTAAAATACAAGAAACCGAGTGTCGAAAACACGAGTCGATATTCGTTGCCTTCGAAGTCTCATCCTTAATATTCCAATCGGAAGTAATATCCTTCGCATAAATTTTCCTCCAAAATTCTTTGTCCCACGAGTAAAATAAATTCATTTATTTTGTTAACGCATTCTAGGCAGCACCAAGACAATTTACGCATCTTATCTTCAATTTGCTCCAATTGAATCGAAACGTGCGCAACCGAAAATAGCCACGAGAAGAGACACAATTAAAGTCAATGAGTTAAACACCCCATCCGAAAACGTAATAACCAAACTTGCAAATGCAAATCAAATTCCTATTGCTACATCCTTATCAAGTCAAACTCGAAATTTAATTTTAAATCGAGTTTAGTATTTTTAAAGATAACGCATAATGTTGTATAAAGGTAAGTAATCGTGTAAGGGTATGCAAAAATTAAGAAAAATTGTTTCGATCAAATTCAGATAAAAAATGATCTGAATATCTATCTTACTTTCGATGCTATCTTATGCTAATAAAACAACAACAACAACAACAGCAACAGCCTTTCGCAAATTTTATAATTCGTATACGGAAAAGAATGCTCGTTTCGTCAATTTTGAAACTACACCTTACAATGTTTTACGTTATAAAGTGTTCGATAATCCGTGGACTTTTCGAACTGTACAGTTAGTATGGTACTAACTTTTTCAAAATCAATATAGCAATTTTTATGTAACTTATAACTGCGAATAGTGTGTTTATTAATAGGTAATGCTTTTGCAATATCAAATCATCTCATCGAGTCATGTTCGAAATGATTTCTAGAAAAAACGATGCATTAGTGACGTGCAGTACTAAATCGCGGAAATCCAGCTCAGCAACCTGTTACTCGTAAGTAGTGTTTCTCGTCAATACGTCGCACAGCTTTGCGTTCAGCAAAGCGAGTAAAGACTTTTTTATTGCAATAACACCTATCGGTTGTGATCGGACGTTCAGGTGAATCATCGCCTGTAGATGTGTGTGTGTGTACATACAAACGTGTGTGTAGATACTCGAAGGTATGACCGACTTTGTAGGTGAAATTGAAAGAACGCAGATCGAAAAAAAGTAACCAAAAGTGGTTTAATCTTTCGCTCGAAAGTTGAGAGGCTTTAAAAGGTTTTCGAGTGGAATTTCAGATTTTCTTGTCAATTTATATTTCGATGAGTGTTATTGGATTTCGAAAAAAATCACATTTTTTAGAGAGACGATTGGTAAAATTTAATTCATGTATACGAAGGGATCTGCATCTGGCTACGGGATTTTATAGTCGATTGAGTTTATATGCTAAGTGAGAAAACGTTGTTGTTAAATTTATGATAAATTTTACTGTACAGTTTACAGGTCATTTTGCCATTGAAATAATTAAAATTTAAAAATTTATCGTTGTTATCTAAGAAATTCGTAGTCTCTGGTATACAATAGAAAAAATAGGAAACATGGATTTGAATAAATAAAATTAATCTATTAAGATGCTTGCTAATGTAATATTACATAATTCGAAATAAAAAAATCAATGCTTGCATATTTATAATAAACCTTATAATAGACCTTTAATTGAATTGACCTACATTTCACGCAGTAACATAACTTACATGCACAGTATTGATAAAACCCAATTTTCAATCGATAACGAATTACTCACAAGAAAAAAAGAAAATACAGCTGACGCATTTTTTAAATAATTTATCATCGAAGCAAATCTAAAACCACAATAACAAGAAATAGTCAGAAGAAATATACTTATGTATTTATTTAAAGTAAAAATAACTGATTGAAATTAAATTGACTACCTTAACGCGATACAGGTCAAACTAAGTATTCAAATTAGTTAACAAATTTTATTCCAGTTTCACTGACGTTGCAGCCTCTTAATGACACTAAAAAAGAATTTAAGATTAGATCGTCTGATAATTAATGCAGTGACGGAATATCCCATAAAAGTTTCTCGTGTAACTTAATATTCTCTGAGTCATGCATATTGGTCGTCGCAGACTTAACATTGAAAATTCCGTAAATCAACGATAATTACGACGTTGAGTAATATATATATATTTATAGGTATAATGCTATACACACAAGAAGAAGAAAAGGAGACCACACGGCGATTCTACAAAATTCTGCCGTAATCGACGAGAAATTTCGCAAGTGTAGTTCGCAAATATAATATAACACTTCCGCGACTCGAGCGACTGTCTGCTACTATTGAAAATATTTGGTTTTTGCTTTAAAGTGTACCGATGCAGCTGCTGTTTGGGAATGTGCGTCAACTTTTTTTCTTTTCATTGGAGGAAATATAGATTTTAATTATTGAACATGCGTCATTTTTTACTCGTTTTTGACAAAAGAAATTAATTTTTACAAGGAAATGAATGAAAATGGTTCGAAGTTTTTTAGATGTAGACACTTGAATTCTATTGAAACATGTATAGAAATTCGAGTAAAAATGGTTTATTGAAAAATTCCTTGCCTTTTTACGATGTATAGATACTCCATTCTCGCGGAAAAGAATTTTATATTTTTTATAAATTAATGAAAACGAAGGAACAAAGAGGCAAAAGAGTTATTGAAAAATTATATAAAGTCCCTATATAATTTTTCAATATATAAGGTATGACAACGAACGTAAATAATAATAAATTCATATTGTACAAGTATAGTTCCTGAGATAAACGTCCAAGTTCGTCCAAGATATCCAGTAACAATTTTAAAGATTCGCACACAGCACTTTACTGGCTGAACCAATCCTTATTACACTGTCTTTGTCACGACACAAAAATACTGCAAATATTATCTTATATATTCAAATATCATCTTAATATTGGCATTATCTATAACTATGCAAAGTTTGAAATGAAAATATGCGTGCCTTTGTGAACAAATTTTATTGCAAATTCGTTAGTCGTATCTATCTCTGTAGAATCTTTTATAATTGATAAAAAAAGTTAATTATTTTTTAACGAATTATGCAAAATTACGAGGCACTTGTCTTGGAGTTAATATTAATTTTAGATTTTCTGTCACCGATAAAATAAACTATCATCGAGCAATCTATCCCTCAAACAGTCTATAGAAATGAGGAAAAAGTCATGATTGCTTCTGGATGTATTTAAAGCTCTGGCTTTTGTTCTCGTCACCGATACAGTCGAGTTGAAATAAAGGACATTCGTCAATTCGTACGCGTACGAACGATAATAATGGTACGAAAGAGATAAGTCGAGCAAACTCTGAGCAAGAATTTATCGTACATGAGGGTCTTGGTAGAGTGAGGCAAACGGTTTCTTCGCAAATCATCTCGATTTTCCTTATTTTTTTCCATTTTTCTATATCTATTAGGCTCGTTCGTTCTTTTGGTTTATTCTTACTTTTACTGCAGCCGTTTGTAAACTTGTATTAACAAAAACTTTCGAGGAATCTTTCGAATTACAATTCCGTAAAACTAGACTCTAGTGTGCATATATGCGCGCATAAGAATCGTTACTGGCCTGGGTTGAGACCAGTAACGATTCTATACATAATAAAGGTCGTACCCTCATCAAAGTCCCAGATATGTGGAAATTAACGGTACTAACCGTTACACGTTGATACCGTTCGCATAATATTTTATATATAGTATATACACGTACATTATAAGATATTTTGGCACTGAAACTAATACACACATACACGCACGTACAAGCAATTTTTACGTTTAAATATCTCGTTTCGTTATAAATTAAAAAAAAAAACACGTTCGCAATACATTCAATGGTATGTACCTTTAGGGAGCAAAATTTACACGGTTAATCCTATACGCGCACGTTAATTTGTTGCCTGATCTTATATTATTAAACAAAATATGTACTTTCATTTTAATGCTAATAAATTCTCGAAGTTCTCTATAATTGACATTTCGCGCATTAGCGTGATATTTTTGTGTCTACATTGATATTTGAATAAATATTGTGTTTTAGAAATTGAACACAAATTATGTACTTTTATAATTTTTTATGCAGAAACGTGTACGCTCGTGGCAATACATAGCGTAAATTATTATATTATAATTACACCATAACATTTGTATGTACAACTGACAATGACATAGTATTTAAGTGGCATTCGTACTGATTTTCAAATACAAGTGAATATTCGATTAAAAAAACGAATAGTCTATTAGTGCGGCCGAATAGTTAACGCGTATAGTAAGGCGAAAAGTAAAAACACGAACTGAACCCACACGATTACGTCGCGACAGCCAGCGAGAACTTTGAAATTGTGGCCATTAACGCATTTCGTGCATATGGGTATATTCAAGACGTGCACATGCGCATGCACATTCACACTCACGCATACACGGACGTATACAAATATAGCGACTATCCTATAAGCGAGAGCGCGTTAAAGACCGAAATATGATGCATCGCTCAGCTATGTATACTTTCGAAGGATGATATCACTGTAGAGAGACCGAGAGCAAGTGAGAGGGAAAGGAAATAAAGGAAGAAATATATAGTCGGTGGTTTGGTCGAGAGTGTCCCTACACTATGTATATACGTAAGTCTACAAGTGTATATAGCTTCCATTTGCCGGACGAGCAACGATGACAAGCTGCCTGTGTCAGTCTTACGCGCACTGTACATGGGATTTTTATTTGTTCTGGAAAGTATGATATACCGATATTAAACCCGATTGTATTTTTTCTTTACGGGGAAGATTTGTTACGGTGAAATTGCTGACAATTCATTTAGTTAAATCGTTTCAGAAACAGGTTTGGAGAAGTTGGAAGTTCGAACGAGACGATTTAATAGTCAATGTCGAGGCATACGCACATGCGTGCGTAACTTACCGAGAACTGCTGAGATATTCGAATAGGAAAACGCTTTGACCAGTATTTTTCCATTAGAAATTTGACTTTTACTATTGAGGTTATCTTAAATTTACCAAACATTTTTTTCATGATATAATGCCAAAATTAAACTGCCAACTAATCTAGAAAATATCATTTGATCAAACATTGAGAACTGAAGAAATTTTCATTGGCCAGCGATTATGAGTCTAAAAAACTCATTCTAAAACAATAATATTGAAAATCGCGTTCGAAATATTTCTTTCATTTTATTATACTTTTAAATTATACAACGTACATTTTACAATGTACTAACTGTGCAAAATAATTGAAGAAAGCTGTTTTGGTACCAATTAATAATTGTCACTACTTTTATGCGAGAATATTATATTAAAGATCAAGTCAATATTTTATATTGTACAATTTATTATCAAATTTGACGCATCGATAAAATTGCATTAATTGCAGTATTAATACGTATTCTACTAACGAAATCACTTTTATTACTATATCAATCGCGACTCCCCGATTGCAGTACATCAATATATTAAAGTACAACAATTAACAATATACATCGATATAATTAAAATAAAAACATCATCGCGATGACCGGATAATTTTCAAAAATTTCTGTAGCCTCTCATACATACGGTAATATATAAATATACCTACTTACAGGCGAGAGCATTATACATGCGCATTGCGCCGTCCACAGCCGCAGATAAGCGGCTTCCGCCGACACTGCCATGCAAGGCGCGTGTGTGTTGTTCATACCTATATATATACATCAGTCGCTCACCTCATGGATGAAAGAAAAAAATAATAATAATCGAGCTGGGGATCGCGTAGAGAAGAAAAAATAATTATCGAAGATAAAGAATTTCCCTTAGTGTATAGGTATAGTACCTATGTTTTTTCCGAGAGAAACAGCCTAGGTCGATGATATTGTGCTCTTTAAATTTTCACGATGTAATTTATTGTATTAGTCACGCGAATGACTAATGAATTAGCAATGATAAAAGAGTTTTAGTTTGTAATAATAACGACGAAATTGTTTGAAAACGAGAGTATAAGGTGGCAAGAATTTTGTAAATATTATTGTTGTCTTGTGTGTGGCATGGGAATATACAATTTCAAAGTACGTATAAAAGCGTGGCTTTATAAGAGTTAGATAAGATTAGAGAAGGAAAGAAAGGAAATCACCGGATTCTAATTATACATTTTTTTGTTCTTATCCGATCTGATTTAAGTACATCCGATTCCCCCTATTTTTAAACCACGAGTACACTATATCTCCGTAATTTTTTTACTTAAATAAACACATCAGTTTTGACATTCAATTTTTGTTCCAGATATAACAAAACTAATGAAAAACAGTGTACGTAATACATGCGAGGTCAGTAGCTAAAATCGATATAAAAAGTAGAAAGAGACAGGAACTGTATTTATCAAACTTATCAGGTCAATGAACTTTAGTCAAATTTAATGACAATATCGTCTTGTTATCGTTTTATTAAAGGGACTGAAACATGCAATAATATCAAATAAGCTATTTATTATATTTAATGGAATATTTAACAGGGTATATTTTAAAATTAGGTACAATACTGACAACTTTGTTTATTTATGCATTCCTAAGACTAGGATACACTAATATCCCAAGTATAACTTATAAACCTAACCTAAAAAAATGTGCGTCAAAACAAGCAAGCTCTTGAATAAAGGCAAGAAAAATAGAGATTCAAGCTAAATATGGAATAAGGGAGCACGCGCACACATACACATAGTGAAACGTCATATTCTCAAATAAATTCCAAAAAGGGCCATCACTTTCTCTCGGCCAAACCTAACCTCCAAAATGTCGCAGAAAAAGCCAAGACGAAAAATCTTTCTTCTCTTCTGGGATGTATATAAGCACACTCGCGTACACTCCGAGGGCTTATACCACTCGCACGAAAACTCGCGAGTCTCGGGCAGCCGCTATATACTCTCCTGAAGCTTCGCTAATTATAGCCACCGGACTGAGAGTTTATAACTTCTCCGAGAGCGGTTCGAACTTCTTTTTTCTTCTTTCGTTTTTGTTTTGCTCTTGAAAGCAGCAGTCGTTGTAGATTTTACAATACTCTCAGGTTACACGACCTTGAAGGTTATGTTAGGTTTTTTAGCGAGGCGAACTCACCTGTAAATAAATCGGTGAATCCCAGGTTTAAGGTATTTATATGGATGATGTGCAGCTGCGTACAATCAATTATCCAGAGACACTTGTACTATACTGACTGCCGTGTGGAGAAGAGAAAAATAAGGAGCGATTTCCAATTGGGAGGGGGGAATTATTCAGTTTATTTATGACGATCGAAGATTCGTATTCTTTATTTACGCCGCTGACTGTTACGTGTGTAGTACGTTCGGTTTGTACATTTTACTATTTGCATGATTGAGGAGGAATTTTTAGTACTTGCTAATGCGATGCGAGTTTGCGTTTGTGTTGTGGGTTACTCAATAACACGAGTTTTACTGCGCCTATTTTAATAAACCTTGAACAATGCGCTTTGTTTTGAAATTGAAGAGGTATAGGTGTTTGTATAACTTATGTGAAAACTACGCCTTATTTGCTTAAGTATTTAATAGGACCGTAGTTAGAACGACACTTTTCTTATGGTTGGAAATTGATCGATTATTGCGTAAGGCAGTATCGTAGTGTATCCCAGTGCGTTCCAATCGTAAAGAATATAATTGATTTTTTATATAAAGATGAACTTAGCGAATGTGTAATTAACTAGCATTTGAATTTTTGCCGTTAGTCTACCGCTAATAACTGCTTTCACCTATAGTCCGCGTAAACTTCAATTCAGCAAGTCAGGTTGTTCAAAATCCTTTGCCGCAGTTCATTTTCTACAATTGAATTTCTTATGTCAATATAATAGTTAAAGTTCAAATGTGAAAGTTTACGCACAGTGTGCGTAGAATCAAATTTAGCGTGTCGATTTTAAAAGCCTTCGCCAGTTCATTGGCACTTCATTTCTTACCGCCTAATTTGACATTTCCGTACTGACAAATCATTAACATTATAATAGAAATAACGTAATGTGAAAAAACCAATAATTGTAAGAATCGCAAATTATTCGCTATAAAGGCTGTTTATATTTACATCCGCATAATTGTCGGGTAAAGAAAACTCATTTCCAGTTATGATTTTCACAGTCTGTAGCTACTACTACTACTACTACTACTACTACTATATACTTATTCCTTATAGTTAAGCTTTAGTTTCAGAGCTTGAAGAAAAACTGTGCGATTACAATTGATATTTTTATTTTAAAAATCGAGTTGATTTTCATATTTTAGTTACATTCCAATAGAGTACATTAAAATGTGAGTTACTATACAGACGCTTACAACAGTTGAAAACGCGTTTCTATTAAAATTAAGCGAAAGCTAAAAAATTGACTGACCGTGTTATAAAGCTTCCTCTACGACAAGACAAGAATTGCGCAAGGTGACGATCGAGTGACTCCTCACCTGTCAAAGCTTATCGAAAAACTGCAGACACTCACGTGCGCGTGTGTACGCGTAACCAGAGTCCTCGAAACGGAATATATTAATTGCGCCGATCGCTACATGTACACACAACGATCGCAGAATCTATAGTTTGCACAATCGTTCCAGGAATTCTCAAACGTGATTCAAAAGAATGAAGAAAAACGCGAAGGAAATGAAAAAAAAGGAAAGTAATCGAAGGAAGACAAAGAATCGAAGAAAATCGGTGTATACTTGCCCTTATATGCAGCATAGGAGGAAAGAACCGAGCGGAACCTGTATTTCTTTTTCTTCATCTCGCATACATATATATCGCCACATATATATTTATTTTTTGCATACATGCTTTACTCCGAAGAATGTAACAGCAAGAGATAATGTTATATACGTACAAGGAAGTATAGAGATCGAGTAAAAATCAGTCGCAATAAAAGCTTATCACCGTCGATTTTCTCACTATTAAAACACACACACACACACACACACACACATGTATATGCGCGTATATATTGGACATGCACGCGAATGTTGCATCTCGCGTTGTAAGATGAGAAAAAAGATTTGAAAAACTACAATATCGTGGAAAAAAATACATACATGCATACTACAGTCCATCAACCGATTCCGACGACCGCGTGTGCAGAAAACCTGCATTTCTGCGTCTTTTCCCCTCCCCTTTGTCGGTTTGGCTTTTGGCTTTGGCACTTTCCCTTCTTCGGTACGCGCATGCGCAGTTTCCCCGATTTTTCTTAAATCTCCAAAAAGTTGACGATCCAGCCTTTGCACACTCGCGCACATCGCATCTGCACACATCTAGAAACGTCGCGTAGAAGACGCGTGTAGAGACACGAAGAAGAAGACATAATAGTAGCACAGGTACAAGTGCACTCTTCGTCTCTCTCTCCACCCAATCTCCCTCGCGATCTTTTCCCACAAAGAAAACGGGAGCCAGCAGCACCTATCCCCCCCCTCCCTCTCCCCTTTCTCTTCTTCCCTCTCCTCAGCGCCATTCCATTCACGATTTCGTCCGAACTGCGGCGGTACGCTCAGTCTCGCTGCGCGTCTCGTTCGAGACGGTGTGTCATGGACTCCGTCATCGTTCTGTCATCGCAGTGTGTTTTATCGTGTGTCTCTCGCACATTTTCTTTATAAGCCGTATATACGTATGCATTTAAGCATACCTATATATGGATGTATGTTATATATCTAAGTGCAAGTATACGTGCGGATCTGTAAATAAAAAAAGGCTTTACATGTGTAATCGACGCGGTGCGCGACGAGACGACAGTGAGTGCATATATAACCTATAAAGTGCGAGGTATAAGAGGTACATATATATATATATATACATACGTTTGCAGGAGTATTTCGCATTTGTGTAAGTGTGTGGTGAGAGGAAAGAGAGGCGAAAAAGAAAAAGTGAAAGAGAGAGAAAGATAGCAAGAAGGAGAGATATATACGGACAAAGTGAAGGAGAGCGAGCGCAACGCCTGCAGGCGGCGGAAGGAAGCAGCGGACGCCCGAGTGCCGATAAGATGGCGTCACGCGTGTCGTCGTCGCGCAGGAAGAAGTAAAGAGTCGACGTGCTGCTCGTCTGGGTGTCCATATCCCCTGATGTGAGTTTCTAGCTTACACTTTTTTCTTCCGTTGTATTCTTCGTCTCTGTCGATCTGGCAGCTATCTCTCTCTCTCTCTCTCTCTCTCTCTCTCTCTCTCTCGCTCTATCTCTCTGTCTCTCTCTCTTGCTCTCGCGAACCTACGCCTTATACCCCCAGGTATGTGTCGTGAGAGAAAGAGAAGGATTGCGTCTCTGTATATATGTGTGCAAGAGTGAGAGGGAGACAGAGACACGTCCCGGAGACGAGATTCTAGAGTTATTCTATCGAGGTGTCTTTCTCTCTTTGTCCCTCGTGATAAACAAAGGATTAATAATAGTCTTAAATATACGTATATACGAAGTAAGAGAAAGAAAACGAGTGTGCAAGTATGTGTATGGAGAGGCGCGGTGTATTGTCACTGTATACATAAGTCTCGTGTGGAGAGAGTGAGAAATGTTCGTGTTCGTCAGATTCGCGAGAGAGATAGAGAAAGAGAGTCGTGGAAGAATATTCAGAGATGAGTTTCACAGTGAGAAGAATTTGTAGGTTATATAGATTGGAACTACATTCTTTGCTCTCTGGAACAGGTTTATTCTGACTATGGTGTGTTTGTTTCTGAGAATGTAAGCTGTACATAATTATTGTTGTTTAATTTGTCTGCTGAGAGAGAGGTTGAGTTGTTGGATGCCTAGTAATAGCTCGGCGATAGTCGGTCACTTTTTTTCTTAAAGAGTTATCAGACAGATTAATGATTGATACGAATGGAAGTTTTATAGAGAGGAGAGAGAGAGAGAGAGAGAGAGAGAGAGAAGCAGAGTTTGTTATGCTATAAGGATGAAAATTCAAGGTAACTGCATTTAAAACTAAGAATGGAAGTGGTAACTTTGAAGTTGTGCTGTTTCATGATCATTGCATTGAATAAGAGAAGTCAATTAAAAAGTTTATGAATGGTATTATGTGCGGTAATTGTGACTGATAGATATCACCTTCGTTTTAGCTTTAAATGTACAAACTTTATGCTTTACATATAAAGTTGTGATGTAACAAATTGTTTATGGTAAATATAATTGTTGGTATTACAAAATATTGTGAATTGTTCCTGTCCACAGGATCAACATTCGTCGTCCATAGGATCTGAAAATAGCTTCTCCATCCTGAGGATAAGTCCAGAAAGAAAGATAGAGACGGTCAAGTGTCCAGCTAAATGCCTTTGTTGTCAAGGAACTGCCGTAGGGGCTTTAAGTCGTAGCCCAAGGTGAAGGTCGTTGAGGAGGCCAAGAATACACTGCCTCTCGACCCTCCAGCAATAGTAAGGCATTTTAAACTCCTGCCTTAATCTTTCGAACGACCAACCATCACATTAGCAAAGTCACTCAAACAACTGTTTAATCATGAGGGAATTCAAGGTAGTCGTACTGGGCTCTGGTGGTGTAGGCAAAAGTGCCCTGACAGTGCAGTTTGTATCGGGTTGTTTTATGGAGAAGTATGATCCAACAATTGAAGATTTCTACAGGAAAGAGATCGAAGTGGACAACTCGCCATGTGTCCTTGAAATCCTGGACACAGCTGGAACAGAACAATTTGCCAGTATGCGAGATCTTTACATCAAGAATGGTCAAGGTTTTGTTGTGGTCTATAGCCTGACGAACCATCAAACTTTCCAGGACATCAAAGCCATGAAAGAGCTAATTACTAGAGTCAAGGGTACTGAAAGGGTTCCTGTTCTCCTGGTAGCGAACAAGCTCGATCTGGAGCATCAGCGTGAAGTGGACACAGCGGAGGGCAATGCCCTGGCCCAGATATGGGGTTGTCCTTTTGTTGAAGCTTCAGCCAAGAATCGTACAAACGTAAACGAGGTCTTTGCGGAAATCGTACGCGAGATGAACTTCAGCCCAGAAAAGGAGAAAAAGACCTACTGCTGCTGCAGCGTCCTCTAATACTTAATCAAAAGAGATGATCGACTGATTATTCGCGCGTACGTCGCCGCAGCCCGATTATTATTATTAATTATTAATTATCATTATTGCTACTACAATTACTGTCGTACGGTCAATTCCTGAGGGAAAGAAGGTGAAGGAGGAGGACGTGTGCTCTCCCGCGCCGCTAGACGGGCTGTGAGAGATAAGGAGCCGCGAAGAGATAATATAAAAGAGTGGGGGAGCAGTGAGTAATAGGTTATAAGGCGTCTCTCTTCACGAGGATGACGACTACGTCGACTCCTCGCGCGCTCAGTTATTTTATTACGCGCCGATAGGTATTACGTGTAATATTATTGTAATATATAAACGGTAGACATAGGCAGGCAATAGAGAAAGGAGGATAGAATATACGGAAGGTGTAAGAAGAAAAACAATAAGAAAAAAGAGTGGATTTGGACCAATGCGGGATGTGTGGATATGCGCTGCATTTACGGAAGAGGAAGCTCTGGCACATGTTACACGGACACACACACACTTACACATGAACATACATAACACGTGTTACACGCACTCACACAGACGCACACGCACGCACGCACGCATGGATCGCGCGTATATTCTCTATAAGTTAGTTGTTATGATATATTGTTATTATATTTCTTCGGCGACAAACCAAACTCGATGTAACATTGTTATACTATCGTAAGGCTAGGTAAAAATCCGTTCTCCGTCGTTCAGGCAAACAGAACTGTTAATGATGATGATTATTATTATTTTATTTTATTCTATCGCTATTATATATCTATTTTTCTTCGAATCTTTTTATACGCCTTATATTATAAATAATACTCGTCGTTATTTTTTTCTTTTTATGAATTTTCGTCTCATGAGTGAACCCAGTTCTGTTATGCCTGCGTGCGCTCGACTAACGTGTTCTCGACTTTGACAAGCAGCTGAATCGAGAGAAGAAGAGAGAAAAACTTTGATAGTTCAGTCATTTTTTGATTGTTTTTTCTTGTCGACGATGTACGTGATACGGATTTATTGTTTCTTTTAAAAAAATATAATGCTCGGGAAGCAGTAGTTTTTCTCTTTTTGAAACTCGAGTTCTCATCTGCTTTCTGTGCTCGAACCAAAGTTATGAAACTTTATAGGGGAAGAGAGAGATTTTCCACGCGATCGAGCATACGTCACGACGATGACCGATGATGATGATGTACCGTTTACTTTTGTCATTTCTATTATGATTATTATTACTATAACTCCAAGCGAAATCTCATTACTAATTGTACGATATAGTTTGTTAAGGTACCTCATATTGGAAGCTTTTCGACGTTTTACATATTTTCCGTTTTTTAGTCCAACGTGATAGACGTAGTACGTTATTACTATAGTCTCCGAAGATCGAGTATTAAACGCTGAATTTCATAGTCGCACGCGTTTTTCATAATTTTCGATATTATCTCAAAATCAAGACGACACGCGGGAGACTTCCACGTTTCCTCATCTTTTATAATATATATATATCATTTTCTCCCGTATCAATTGTCCGATCTGCGAATTTTGGTTTTGTTTTTAAACGTCCGTGCGATGACACTGTGTATATAATATCCGTACACCGTACTGTGTGCCGCAGCTTTTATATAATACGCACGAGAATCCGCGCAGATATATCAAGCCCGAGATCACGAAAAACCTGAGTAAAAAGTATCACCCCCCTTTTTTGTACAGCAGAGAAAATTAACACAAAAAAAGAAGTAAGCAAAGTACACTTAGTCGTGAGTCGAAATCGCATAATATTTTTCTAATCGAGAATAAAAAGCGTCGACGGCACAAATCTTAGACGGCGAGAGTATAGAATCATTTTTGCGCATATCATTCGAAAGGAAACTTTGCTCTGCTAACGATTTTTAATTCCACGCAATGGCTATTTGTATGAAATGATAAGGGACGAGTGGCTATTTCTTTTTTTTATATTAGAGCCGCTCGTGCGAACACCTACATATACGCGAATTGGTACAGAAAAAAAGAACTCAAAGTATAAAAAAAAGGTTTAAAAAATCAACACCACACAACTTAGATGGATATCGGCCTTTCAGTACTACCTGCGTATGATATTGTGTACGAAATATGTTATATTTTTTACAATGTGAAGAAAACTGTAAATATGATAGCAAGTCAAGGTTATACATAAATATATATATATACATATATATATATATATACACACACGATAAAATTAATCGTCCCACCCGTGGCAAGGACTACCGACAGGGGCATAAATGAAAGAAAGTGCATCGCAAGCCATAAGTGTATACGTAGTTGTCGAAAAGAAAACCGCGAGAGAAGAAAAAATGTTGTCGTAAATTTAAAAAAGATAAAAAGACAGAGGAGTCCTTCGTGCGGGCGGAGCTGAGAATAATAAAAAAAGCGTGCTCGAGATCGAGGCGACGAGCTTTGCGAGTGACGATTTTCGTCGAACGTGCGGTGCTGGCAGAGAAAATAATGTATTGTAGTTTCATGAGGAAATCGCTATCGCGCAACGACGATATGACATTATTCGCGCTGTTGTATCTCGTTACTTAAAATACATATATACGCAAGATATATATATATATATATATATCTATATATAATACATACAGCGTCCGATTAGATCTCGCGAAACCTCGTATATATTGGACGCTGATATCGAGTCAATTTTTCAAAGATTGTTACGACACAATCTTTCAAACCCAGATTGTAAAATACTGTAAAAAAAGAAAACAAAAAGCAAAAGAAACTTGTTATCCGGACTTATCGATCAACACCTGCCAGCCCGATAATCTAGTCATAGCAGAGATGTCGTAGCAAAAGAAAAAAAATGTGAAAAAGAATCGCAAGTAAAGCAACGAAAATTCGTCGGTGAGGCTCGTCGCCGCGTTCTCGAGATTTTTTGTACGATGTAAAAAATAGAGATTGCGAGAAAGAAAAGGAACGCGTAGAAGGGGCGAAAAAAATGTTTTGAATGTCAATCGTGATTTTTTCCTCGCGCAAGAAGCACATGTCTCTCGTCTGTATTTTGTTGTTCTTCTCCATCCTTTAGGAGTTCAAAAGAAACTTCGTTGTCGAGACGAGAGAATTTATTATTATGTACGAATTCTATGTAATTGTATATCGATCATACTGTACATATAGTCAAGCACACGATTTTCTCTTCTGTTCGTATTTGTTTCAATTGTTTCCCTTCTTTCTATGCGTGTGGCTATATATAGAGCTATAGACGAAAGAAAGATGCGATTGTACATGGCTTTTTATATGGGCAGCGAATCGAGTGGAAACTTTGTTGTGTTTTTTTTTTGTTTCGTCCTTCGTTTAACGTCAAGTAAACTTGTCATTCTTACTTGTATTTAAAATTCAATATTGAGCACCCGTTATTATACATTGTTTGCGAGAATAAAAATTTGATTGCGTTCGTGATTAGACGAGAGAGAGAGAGAGAGAGGGGGGGCAGCGAACAAAAAAACTGAATGAATCGCTTCCTTCGCAAGTGCATGTAATTATAATCGATCAATGAACGTTTGCACTCGAATCGCCAACCGGCGTACTTGGACAAAAAGGATTTTTATATGATTTATATATGGTATATGTAGAATATATAATTTCCTTTTTATCAGTACGAATTTTTAGCGGATTATTAATTATATGATAGAAACAACAATAACAATAATAAAAGATCACAAAACGGTTTAAGATGAAGTTCGGGAAAGAACTAATAGGTGAAACGGAGGTTGTAAAAGTGGCATTTTCTACTTGAGAATAAAAACTACGATGAATGTTTCAATTATAGAGCATACAAGCTACTTGTTGAACCGATTTTTTGTACACAATCGCGAGAAAAAGGATGAAAAACAAAATTGAAAGAATAAATACGGTGAACGTCTTTACATTTTTTGGTGCACAACATACCCCCTCCACATGAAATAAACAAATATTTCAGCATTATGTATTTCCCTATGCAACCTTGTATATCCCCTACAAGAGAATCAAACAAACAAGCGGATCGATACGTTGAATAGATACTTTTTTACTTTGTCAATCATGCACTCGTATTTTTCTTTCTTTTTTTAAAATTATACAAAGCACACTTTTAAAACACTCGAAATCTATGAAGAAGAATATCAGGATGAAAAGTTTTTTCTTTTGTAATATCGCACAAATGTATTAAAGAACTATCGTATCGAAAATCCGTAGAGTATAAATTGTATGAAGGGGAACGAGAGAAAAAAATCTTACTTCTGCGACACGCAACTGCATTGAATTTTGTAAAACCGATATACGGACAGTCCTGTGCAATAACTATGCGTTTCTTTGAGCTATGTGCCCTGCCTTCATTTAAAAATTTTATACAGTGTATTACAGTGAATAATAAATTACTACTATTATTATTATTATTAATACTTTTATGCTTTTAATTATTGTTCTACCCTATAAAAAGGTATTTTTATAATGATTTTTGTTTATTTTATTAAAAAATTAAATTATGAATTTTGTACAAGTGCGATGTATTCTTATAAGTATATTGCAATTTTCTTCAAGTGTTCTTCGTCCTTGAGATTCCTTTCGAGAAGTGCGTCGATGATATCGTTTCTCAACCACAATTCAATAGCCAATGGCGAATGCTGTGCCTCGTAGTTTTTCAGTTTGTCACTTCCCTGTGTGGAAACACATGCCAACTGTTCTATACCTTCGATTAAAAGATCCAAATTTAAAGGGACATTTTGAAATGTCTTTAATAGCTCCGAGTAAACATTTTCTAAATAAGTGTATCTTATGGTATCCTTGAAAATTATAATGTTATTCTGAAGACTCTCACAAAGCCTCTTGTAATTTTTGGTGCTGCTTTTATAATCTACTGTAGACAGAAGCTGCAAGAGACACCTTAACAGGAAACCTACGCTATCGGGTGCTGTAACATCAGGATACTCGAGACATAGTAGACAACTTTCTAAGGTCAGTTTTACAAAGTTTTCAATGGCATCAATCTCACTGTTGCACCTTAACATCTTCAATTCTATCACTTGACTTATGTAAGCGAGATACTGTTTTTTGGTTGACTTAAGCATTAAATACCGTAACACGTCGTCGTCTAATAAATTTTTAGGATAGTTCGTTGAATCGTTCTGTACGTGGATTTTGTGTAAAAATCTGAAAACTGCTATAATGTATTTGAGACTATGAGACATAAAAAACGTATAGACAGGTTCTTCTGATATATTTCTTTTCTTTTCTGCGATTACTTTATCATTGAAGTATTCCCTTAAGTTTTGGATCATTGTCAACAGCTCATCTAGCAGGTACCTGGAGATGTTGTTACTCATTAATAGCTTCAGACCTTGGTAATCAAAAGCTGAGATCAGGTCCGGATTGATTTCTTCACACTTAAATTTTCCCACAAGCTTTTGCAATTCCACCAGAAAGTATTTGAGATGGACCGCTGAGCACGATTTTGAAAAAAGAAAAGATGTGAAAATTTCGTTGATCACCTCTGACACATTGCAGAAGGTGTACAAGTACTGCAAGAGACTGGAGAATTTATTCCCGTTCCAGCCAGGACATTCTAGACAAATATCTTGCAGAATTTGTACTACTAAGGTCACTGGTATCAGTTTATAAGCTTTCGTTTCTTCTTTTAATGATGCATCTATTTCATTATTTTTCGACTTAGCTGAAGCAGAAGTTGTTGATAAGCCTACAATATTAAATATATACATAGAATTTAAAAAGGACAATTAAAAACTAAATATACTTACTCTCTTTTTTTTCCAAGCATTTTGGTCTCAAGGAGTTCACAATGGTTTCATACTTGCTGTGAGTTTGTATTATCAGCACTGGACGAAGCAACATCAAATCATCCAGGGTAATAGCAACATCAGGATAATCTGGATGACCTATAGCCATTTTCAAAAGAATTTTTAAAGTATATTTACTATTCAGACAGAGAAAAATCAGTACAATCCTAAGATTTTTTGATGTGGATAAGTTAGGATTCAACATAATGAACTTCTCAAAATTATTAATGTCTATGACATTGTTTAAGTTATTTTTCTCGCTGGATTTCAAGATAAAAGTAATAGCGATCTCGTACAATTCTGTAATTTGCAGGTGGGCCAAAGCTTTGGTCAGATAACGTATGCACAACTGTAGATTTGTGTGGTTTTCTCCAGAATGACTCATCTCTCCTACCAGATACTCAAAGATCTCCTCACAACTTGTCTTGTCCATCAAAGATATATTACTATTGATGGAGTCCATTGTTGAGATGTCCCACTCCTTGTACCTGCGAAACAGAGCCATAAGGAATTCGAGTTTACCTTCTCGTACTCCCTGATACAGATCTACCATTTGTAAGCTCTCTACACTGCTTTCAGGATCAGGTTTCGATGATATCTGCTGGAGACATTCCACTAGATGATTGTATTCTTTGATATTGGAATTTTGGTACTGTTGGGTATTCTGCATAAAAAAGTAACTTTCCAGACCAATAGCCCGTTGGAGAGTTAATGAAGTATTTTCCTTATCATCATGCTCTGTCCAATTCAAGTATATGTTGCAATCAATTTCTTTCACCTTTTTCAAAAGAAGATTTATCAGTTCACGATCAATTTCTGTGAGCAATTCTTTGAGTACGATTTCATCTATCTTTTCAAATGGCTCTCGACCGTAAGTTAACTTGTACATCTTCACCATTTCACAAGGTATCTCAACATTTGTTTTCGTAGAGAGACATATTCTCACCATTTGGATGATTGATTTTAGTAAAGTGCCATATCTTTTGTACCTGTCGGATGGGTTTTTGATAATGTCCATTCTCAGAAATCTGTAATTATTCAAGTATAAAATATAAATAATCATGCTGTATTTGTAAATCAAGTAATTCAGAATATTACAAACCTCTCATTGGTAAATTGCAAAAATAGTTCTTGCAAATTTCCAGCAAGTTTTCTAGCATTATCATTAATATTTGTAGTCTGATCCCCAGTGGTATGAAGGATAATCAGTTTTTTATAAACATTAGTTATTAAAGCCATTAGGAACTTGGATGATCTTTCATAATCAAGAAGATCAATACACCTTGGTAGAACTTCTAAAATTTCAACACCCAAATCGATAGGGAAATGTAAAAAAGATTCCGCCAAAATGTCTTCAAATTTTAAATACCACAAAATTTCGATAAATAGGTATGTCGAAAAAGGTGGCTGAATATCAACTAAGTGTCCAAAAACAATGTCTTCAGAAAGTAAAGATTGACTAGTGAAATTGGTGTTACAAAATAAGTACATGAATGCTTTAACACACAAATCATTCTTTCTCAGAAAATCTCCTTCAGTTGGTATAGCAGCATTAACACAATATAATTGAATACTTTTACACAAAACATCGATATGGTTTTCTATGCCTTCTGTGGATCGAGACGTGATGTAACGAAGATTGTGTTCTTTATCCATCTCCATTGCTTTGAGCTGTACATAGTGATAGAACTCATCGACCCTTTCTTCTTTCTCCATCTCTACTTGCCTAGAAGATCAAACAAATTTAATAATGTTAGAGTCATGAAAAAAACACCAATTTCCTCACTTGTGAACAATTGTCTTAATGCATACACTTGATATCTTCTTTTAAATCCCACTTATATCATCAAATACAAGTATATCTCATGTACACAGACTATTATCTTCTCCCGAGCGATATTGAATTAACCGGTGGTAGGGCGGCTCATTAAAAAAAGCAGTACATATAATTGTCAGCTATTGCGGAGTATAGACGCTCGTTTTCGCTTTGTCGTCTTTCGTGTCGGTGTCAGCGAACACTCAAAGATATGGTTCGGGTTTGGTACATGGACGAGAGTTTAGCCGACCAGCGGTTGGAACATCACCGGCAGCCGCCTGAATTCCTCAGCCTCGAGGAACTATTCAAAAGAACCGGAGTCGAGCACTTTGAGGTTAAGTTTGTTTGTGACTGCGCAGAGCAGCTGATCGCGCTATTTTTCGGATGGGGTATGGGGTCCGTTTCATTTAAAATACCGATGAACGGTGCGAGTTCTCAAAAAGGTTTATGGGTTTTTCAAAATTTCAGTAGTGAGTTCGATGACAGTCCGATTTTGTGTTGTAAACAGGGATGACTTATTTTCACTAGTTTCTTTATCTGTTCCTAATTGTTAATATTCATAGTCATTTGAGAATTTTTTTATATTTCGTTATTTAGGTAAACTGTGCAGATTACAAGAATGACGAGACTTTGAAAAGTTTGAGAGGAAAAAGAGGATACAGTTATGAAGATGAGATTACGTGTTCTAAAGAATGTTTACAGAATTACAAAGAAAAGGTATGTGAATAATTTATTTTTTATAATTGTAAATTATTTTAAAAATTTATTTTTTAACAATAATTTTTCAATTGTAGCTAAAAAATTTTTTCACGGAACATCTACACACAGATGAAGAGATTCGTCTTGTGCTTGATGGATCTGGTTATTTTGATGTTCGCGATGATAAAGACCAATGGATTCGTATTGAAGTTAAAACTGGAGATTTGATTATCATTCCAAGTGGGATTTATCACAGATTCACATTAGATGCAAATGTTAGAATCTTTTGATTAAATATATTTTTCGTATTTTCTTATGAATAAGTATGCTAAGCAAAATTATGCTTTCAGGATTACATTAAAGCCAAGAGATACTTTGTTGGAGAACCTATTTGGTTACCTTATAACAGACCTGTTGATGAAATGGAATGCAGAAAACAATATTTATATCGTCTAAAGAATGGCTTCCAAGTTAGCATAGCTTAAATTCTTGAACGCTGATAACTGAAAAGATCAATTTCAATATGCACATGTTATAGAATTTTATCTATATCACAACACAGATTTTCTTTGCTAATGAAAGGTAATAAATAAACAATTATGGAATGATTAGTACGAGTACATTATTTTATTATTAATTTCAAATCATACTATGACGTTTTTGAAAATTAATTTAGTTTGAGTACCGGATATAATTAAAAAAAATATATATATAATTGTACAACAGCAAGAAAAATCAATAAGAGAAACAGCAACTTTAAAGATTTATGTATAAGTTTATTGATTGCACTTCAAAAGAATTACAAGTCAAAGAGTCTCTTTTATATTGACAAATTGTTACAAATGCTGACATTAAATATAACATTTTGTGAATATATATATATATACAAAAATTGTTTAGTGTAAGTCTGAAAAAAATATTATCGTTAATATCAGTATAATTGTTATTAATAAGAGACTCTATTAATGTGAAAAATTTTGTTAAGATTCAATGCTTGTTTTTTCGTCTATTTACATAATTACAATAATATAACTTTTAAGAAATGAAAATTTTGAATAATTTAAAAAAAATAATTAATTTGTATCACTTAATTATTAATTATTTTAAAACGTTATTGTATTGTGTAAATTACAGCATGTAAGTAGAAAAATATATTTTTGTATATAATAACTGTGTTTAAATTAAAAAAATTTAATATAGTATTTTGTAAAGATTTAGTTGTACACAATACAAAGTTACTTTCAAATAATTAATAATATAAGCCTTAATATCTATAATTTAGTTTTGGTCATTATAATCTTACATCTACAAAATATCTAATTTCTAAATTGAAAAAAATGAATGAATTTACAAAAATGAAGTTTATCCCTAAATGGGCCTTAAAGGCTTTTAGGATGTCGGTGAAAACTTTCGCAGAAAGTGTTTCCTTTTTTTACTTATTTTAGTCGTCACGTTATGAAATTTTAATACTTTTTTTATGTCTATGTATTTAGAAATCAGCCTCGAGCGAGAAGCTGTTTTCAGTTCCATTTCTGTCCTGCATGACTCCCCATTTCTGGTATTCTCCTACTTTTTTCTCAAAAAAGTTCGTCTTTCCTTCCAAAGATATATGCTCCATAAAGTCGAAGGGATTTTCAGAGTTGTAAACCTAAAATTAATTTTTCATATTATCAGCATATACCATTTAATTTTAAGTGATAAGCGAAGCAATATTAAATTTATTTAAATTCTAATTTACCTTTGGACATCCTAATTCACCAAGTAGCCTATCAGCAACAAACTCGATGTACTGGCACATGAGTTTGCAATTCATGCCAATCATTTCCACAGGTAATGCATCTGTCAAAAATTCTTGTTCAATGCTCACTGCATCCTTAATAATGGAGATTACTTTTTCTTCCGTTGGTTTTTGAACAATGTGTTTAAACATTAAACAGGCGAAATCACAATGCAATCCCTAAAAAAAATAAAATTATATGATTATTGTAGTTTGTTTTCAAAAATATTGCGAATTATTAACTGGTGGAAAAAACAGTTTACCTCATCTCTAGAAATAAGTTCATTACTGAAGGTAAGGCCAGGCATAAGCCCACGTTTTTTTAGCCAGAAAATAGCAGCAAAACTACCACTGAAAAAGATTCCTTCAACTGCAGCAAAGGCTATTACACGTTCAGCAAACGTTGCACTATCGTGGCTGATCCAATTTAGAGCCCAGTTTGCTTTTTTAGCTACACAGGGAAGAGTTTCAATTGCATTGAATAGGAATTTTCTGAAATAATAAATTAAATTATTGAGTTTGTAGATGAGAGTGATTCAAAATTTATTTAATGCGTAAACTGATTTAATTTACCTTTGTACTGGGTCACTGATGTAAGTATCTATGAGAAGGGAGTACATTTCAGAGTGAATATTTTCAATGGTCACCTGGAAGCCATAGAAACAACGAGCTTCAGTCACCTGTACTTCCTGGCTGAAACGCTCAACTAAGTTTTCATTGACGATGCCATCAGAAGCAGCAAAGAATGCCAAAACATGTGAGATGAAATGCCTTTCATTATCATTCAAGCGGTTCCAGTCAACCATATCCTATGAATTATTAAATTGTTAAAGAAATTATTATAGTATTATTATTTATTCCAATGTTCTGTTATAATCTACCTTGGATAGGTCAACTTCTTCAACAGTCCAAAATGAAGCTTCAGCTTTTTTGTACATGTGCCAAATGTCAGGGCCATTCAATTGGAAATAGTACAAACCTTCCAGGATTTTCCCTGAGAAGTGGCTCCAACTGAGGATCGAAAGCTGGAGTGCTAACTTTAAACTCAATTTTTTTGGCAGCTTTGTTGATTTCATTCTATGGTGCAATAAATATAAGTTGTAAATTTGTTAGAACAAAATGTTGCTTACCATAGCGAAAATTGATCGATATTAAATTTGAACTTACATTAGCCTTAACTCCATTTTGATAGGTAATTGTTGGAGATACACATTGTTTTTTGGGTGATACCTACAAATAATAGAACACACTATTTAGCGCTTAATCAAATTACACTTTATATTAGATTCTAAAATATTCTTTCATATATTTAAAACAAATTTTCAGATCAAAATCTACAGGAATAATTATCTACTGTAACAATATCAGCAGATTATTCATAACAATCAAGCTTGAATTGTATAAAATAACATATAGTTTATTAATCTTAACTTTTTGCAAATCTATAAAAATAATATTTGATAATAATTATTCATTTTTCAATTATGTAAAATATTAAATACTCACTATCCAGGAAGAATTCATGTTAACAATTTTTTATGACAGTTGGCAATTAGTATAAAATCAACAATTCAACAAAACAAAAACAATTGAGAGGTTATTTGTACTGAGTTAGCAGCATTGCTGCTGAACACAAATGAGCAAGGCAGTACTGAGCTAAGATTTAATGCTCAAGCCTTCTGTCATTGCGAATAAATGCAAGGAAGTCATAAAAGAATAATACAATATGATCCGATAATAAGTTTGATAACAAAAAATATTTAGCTTGAGAATCTCACATGACTTGAAATTGATCTCTTCATGACTAGATATATCTATATATGAGTAACTAAAGTCACAAATGAGCTTGCATTATATGATATAATCAACAATTGACTGTTCTGGTATAACAATGTTTTTTTTTGTTAAGTAAAATTTCACAAAGTTTATATTAAAGGTTTGAATGAATCCATCAATCAGCTTTAACTAAATTTAAGCCACCAATCTAGATATACAACCATTTTGATCAATATAGAACCATGTGGTATGTGTATATACCACATGGACATGTATGTTTGCATATGTATGTATATGTATGTATATATAGATTATATAGGTATTCTACTATGCTTATCTGAACGTAGGTTTCTTTTTTATTATCTTTGTATATTTAGTTCCCATTATTTCTAGCGGAGCTAAGACTTTCTTACTTTCTTATTGATTTACTTATTATATTTATTGTATCTATTTCACAGTCCCAGCTTGCATAGCGTATTTATCAAAAGTTCATTAAATGAATATAGAAAACGTATACACAATGCATAAATAGATAACGTAAGTAATTTTAGCTGAAAACATATCTTTCGGGATATTAAGAAAAATATCACATTTATGAAACATTATTTTTAACTTTCGAGAACCCTTCATTTATGTAAATGAATTAAAATATTTAAATACAACGATCATAAGTATATTGAGTAAATTATTCGCCAAAGTCAATGTCCTCCGTCAGCTGATTGCGTTTTGGGCGCGGAAACGCGGCGATTCCGATGTTTCCCGCGCTTTGCACTCTTTTGGCGGTATCAACGCGTGGCATAACGACGTTATTACGGAGACAATTATTCCCCTTTCTTTGAGCTACATTTGACCGGACTTCGTGGAACGTTTCATTGATAAAAGTAATTAATATTCTATACTTCATATTTTATTTAGATGTTTATTCATTGTTAAATGTACAGTATTATCCTAAAATGTGCTTTACGCGTAGGGGAAAATTGAAAAAAGTCACACGTAAAAGTAGGATTACTGTAAATTTATATTTGCAGTAAGAGAAATTGTAGTTTTAATTTTACTTAACTTAATTGAGCAGATGTATCGACTCTAATTCTAAAATAGCATTTTTCTAAGATACAACGAAAGTTCTGTGATGTATAAATGTAGGAAAAGTACTTGTTACGTAAGCAAATTTCACATAGATATTTGGATAAAAAACCCAAATGAATTTCGACAGAAATACAAGAACAACAATAAAGTGCGTCATTATAGTTTATGAAAGGACCAATGAAAATTGAAGAAAACTCACACTTTTGAGGGAAATAGCCTCCAGACTCTGTCTGAGCACGTTTTCCTTGGTCGATACCTTTAGAGCCATGATGTCTCACCACAATTCAATTAATACGTTATTGTCCCGAAGGAAAGTCAGAATAAACTGTTTCAGCGCTGCTGCTGATTTTTCGTCTTAGCTCGAAGCTGGTCGGCCTGGAAGTGTCGGGAATCGTTCGCTGCATCGCTGCGTATCCAGAGCTATGCGACCTCCGCCGGGGTAAACACGATGTGAACCAATCGTCGAGTAGCGTAGTTGCCGCCAAAAGTCTGCCATAAACAACAAACCAGTTTTAATCGATGTTGGCGATTTTGTTTTGAAAGAAATTCAAGGATAGCAAGGGTCGTGGGCTTACAGAGAAGTTAGGACGGTGTTTTTTAAAGTCAGTAGGGTTCAAGAGGTATAGGTCGGTATAGAAGCTTTCGCGCTCGAAGATGTAACTTTGGCGCCTACTTTACCCGCGCGATTTATATACCAGAGTCGGTTGTGACGCGTCAGTAACCCTTTTCACCAGAGTCTGAAGCAGATAAAAGCTCGTGGTATATCGTTTTACTGATTTATTTCAGGTGCAATCGTCTGGAATGATGTTCATTTAGTATTAACTTACGAAATTGAGATGCTGGAAGGTATAAAATGAATTGCATCTCTCAGTCACCGGTTCGAGCATCTGACATAAGGAAACGTCATTTCCCCTCAGTGCTAGAAACAGGAACCTGTATTAATATATATATAAGTCGAAGCTCGAAGCGCCCACACGGAATTACGTGCTTGTTAAAAGGGGGGAAAAGCGTAGGCCCGCGCGCTTAATACTATCTCTGCTAACTGTACCGTGTACGTGAACGTTCTCGTATGTACTATGCATATGAACATGTGTGTTATATTCATATTCATATATGTCCTCCAAAATAGCTGGATATATGTATCATCTATAGGTATACAAATGTGCCTACCTTATGGCTTATGTACTAATAGCAATTAGAGCAAGAGATAGTGGAAGTATAAGCGCTGTTTTAACTGAAACGCAAGCGATGGAATACCTTCATGCATACGTATACTTAATATTAAATAAAGAATTCAAAATCTCGATTTTATATTCAAATATTAGTATATGAAGAAGTGTATCATTAGTGAAACGTTTCAACAATTCATACTCTTTTTCAAATTCATACGAAAACCGTCATAAGTTTCCTCAGTGTCTGAGTAAAAAATCACGATAAGTACAGAAATAGTAGTGAAGGCAATATGAGTAAACAATTGTGTTAAGCAGAATTTGTAATATTCCTACTCAGCAAGACTTAGCATTGCGGATGTACTTGTGTCCATAGGTATAGCAACTGGTTCTGACGAGTAAGTGCAGACAAGTCAGAACTTGCAAAACGATGAACCAAACGAACGAGGGGGGCTTGCTTCGAAAATAGCTCAGAGTCACGTTTTGCTTAACTTTTATTGGTTTTGGATTTAGTTTCGGGACTAGCTTTCTATGATAAATTAGTTATTAGTTTCATTTGATACTACTACAATATTTTATTATTACATTTACAATATTATATTTGTTTATATTCTATACATTATTATTATTTCCATTCTTACGGTATAGTACAATTTAAAGTTCCAATGTTTTATTATTAATGACAATGCACGTAAATAAACTTGAATTATATATGTAATTCTTATAGTTGTTTAAATAATCGTTTCCACTGCAAAAAACAAGTGCGACAACTGCAAATTCTATTTCACGTATACCACAATACCTTGAACTTTCACCTAAAACCGTCTTTTATATAGATAATATAGATTCATTTAGATAAAATCATCTTCAACATTAAGATACTTAATTTCGCGCCAAATTCAATCCTCTCGATAATAGATAATAGAACTCTATCTTACCGACTTCTGGTAATGAATCGAAGCGTCGTATAGTACATAAGATTTTGTAAAAAAAAGAAAAAAGAAATTGCTTCTTCAACACAGGTGGCGCATCTTTCACTCCCACAACAGTCGGCTAATCGGCTGCGTTGGTTGACAAGAGTACATAACGAGTTCGCGTGAATTACGCCCTCGAGAAAAGCAAGAAAATCGTCGGAAAAGGGCGGGATTCCGAGAGTAAAATGACAGGAGTCGATACTCAAGTGCAGCATTGAAAATGCGTTCGTTTCGCGAGTCTTGCAACATCTTTTCGTTATGTTTTTAGGTTAGGCGTCGATGTGTGTGTGTGTATGTGTTCGGTTGCTCCGGAATTTGTTTTTCTCTGTCTGCTAGTTAAAGTACTTTGAATTGTGAGTATGGCAATCATGTTAATTTTCATTTATTGATTATCTCATCTTTCAGATTTGATAAAGCACTTGCATTGCGCTTTTGAATTTACCTATGAATTAACACTGTTTTTTTGCTTGTAGAATCATGGCATTGCACAGTGGGCCTCCTAAGAGGAAGGAAATCTACAAATACGAGGCACCATGGCCTCTATATAGCATGAATTGGTCCGTAAGACCAGACAAGAGGTTTCGACTGGCTTTAGGAAGTTTTGTAGAAGAATATAACAATAAAGTACAGATTGTTTCATTGGATGAGGACACATCTGAGTTCGTAGCCAAAAGCACCTTTGATCATCCATATCCAACGACCAAAATTATGTGGATTCCAGATAGTAAAGGTAAATGATTCCAGCAAGACACGCCAAGTAGTTGGAATTCTTTTGTTTTTTGCAAAATAGCTAATTATGCTAATATCAGTTATTATTATTGTCACAAATCAAATCAAGTGTAAAGTTGATATCGTACAATTAAATTGAAATTAAATTTGGTATTTTTGTAAAGGTAATATTTATATAAAAATTGATCTCTTCCACAGGTCTATTCCCTGACCTTTTGGCTACCTCGGGTGATTATTTGCGAGTCTGGAGAGCTGGTGAACCTGAAACTCGAATGGAATGTGTTTTAAACAACAACAAAAACTCAGATTTCTGCGCGCCTTTGACTTCCTTTGATTGGAACGAAGTCGATCCAAACCTAATCGGCACGTCTAGTATAGATACGACATGTACAATTTGGGGCCTTGAAACTGGACAAGTGCTTGGACGCGTGAACCTTGTAACTGGTCACGTGAAAACACAAGTGAGAGATCGAATTGCATTAAAAAGAAAACTAAGAGAGCTAAAATAAGATATTTTTATTTTTTTTAGCTTATAGCTCACGACAAAGAAGTCTACGATATAGCCTTTAGTAGAGCAGGTGGAGGAAGGGATATGTTTGCATCGGTAGGTGCTGACGGTTCGGTACGTATGTTCGACTTGCGACACTTGGAACACTCGACTATCATATACGAGGATCCACAACATACGCCACTATTGAGGCTCGCATGGAATAAACAGGATCCGAACTATCTTGCAACCGTTGCCATGGACGCCTGTGAGGTAATCATACTCGACGTGAGAGTGCCATGTACACCAGTCGCAAGGCTAAATAACCACAGGTAATTAACGATTTAAAGAAAATTTACTTCTCTTATAAATTCTATAAAGAGACTGTCTCCTTAATTAATAGAGCAAGCGTCAATGGGATAGCCTGGGCGCCGCATTCGTCGTGTCACATCTGCACAGCAGGAGATGATCACCAGGCATTGATCTGGGACATTCAGCAAATGCCACGAGCTATTGAAGACCCTATCCTAGCCTACACCGCTGCCGAAGGCGAAGTCAATCAGATCCAATGGGGCGCTACGCAACCTGATTGGATCGCTATCTGCTATAACAAGGCTGCCGAAATTCTACGAGTGTGAATCCGTATACCTCGATTTTTTTTTCGTTTATTGTCATTATTATTGCAAGTGCTCTGGACGAACGTAAACTCGTCGAGCAGAGCAGGGACGTCGTGACTTATGTTTCCGGCTGAGTAATTATATATTATAGGAGTAGAAGGCCTTTTCTATATTGCTCATTTTTCTGTTCAAAGTTTGAGCCTTACGAATTGAGAAAATTACAATTGTGTGATGGCTTTAAGTTCTGATATTTCAGTTTATATTACAATGACCCGGTAATAATGAATGCAAGTTAAGAATAAAAAATAATACATAAATAAAAGTATGAAATTCAGTTACGAATCAGTAAAAAGGAGTTAATTTCCGAAGTTTTGTTTTGCGTTTTTCTTACTCAGCCGGCGAAACAAACAGATTAATCAAGTGAGCAACTACAGTATACAGGAAATCCTGTACGTGATGACGTTATCGATGTATTTTACTTCTTCGATGAAGATCACGATATTCTATGTACGTAACTTATACCCTAAAACCTCACGAATCCTAGCAAGTTTTAAACTCCGAAGTGATTTCGGAGTTTTGCGTACCGACCTTTTTTGTGTTTTCCACGAGACGTGGTATCGAAAGGACGTGGAATGATTTTTATCGACTGCGTAGTGTTGGGAGTTTTCGTAGTGAGCAATCACAATAACTATACATGTAACATTGTAAAATAAAGAAATTCCGATGAACGCGCTCGTTAAAATTATAAATTCCAAACATTTTACAATGCTGCATGCCTACAATAATTAAACGGCACGAATTATGCTCTAGAATTGTAAAAAAAAAGAAAAAGAATTTCCGTTCTATTTGGAACAATGACGAGAGAAAGGATTAGGCAAAATAAATGGAGACGAATAATCAAGTTCGCTAATTAATCGATCAGTACTCCTAAAGGGACTTTTATATTATAAAACAATGACGCGAGTCAGGCAATGTAGAATTTATGATTGTTATTGTCCTTTAATTTGCGTATGTGTATGAATAAAAAAAACCAAGGATTTTTCGAAAAAATAATGTAGAGAAAAAAATATCTATGTATAGGCGTAGTAAATTGACATGTATTGCAATGAAATGCGAATGTGTTGTACAGGCTGCGCGAAATAATGCATTAACTTTGTAAGATTATTATGACTTGTATTTTCGTGTTCGTACAATATGTATTCCGATGCGAGAGCAACAAAAACAATATAGCAGCAAACATAAACTTTTTATTAAGAATAATTCTGTAACACTGTGTAACCAGTCGTAATACAATTTTTTATGCACGCTTAAGGCGTATAAAAACATTCTCTTTTTACTTTTACTTATTAATCATTATTTTTCTTCATTTGCTGTGTAAACAGCAATGAAAAAAAGCAACATTGGTTCAAAGAAGGTAAATCAGCATCAGCTCTGGGGAAACGTCGTAAAAAATTTCTTTTTTCTTTCGAACGCAAATCATCAAAACGCTCGCAAAAATCGACAATTTCCTCAAAGGCCACGAACGGCTATGTCGCAAGTTCACATATAATTTACATAATATCTCGATGAACGATGTATGGGATTATTTACAACAATGAGGCGCTTCATGCACATAAATTAGAAGAGGAAAAAAAAAAACAAAAAAGAAATCTTCAGTCGATCGAGTCTGAGCTATTCTCCAGGCTACAAATGCTGTTGCCTACTTTTCCAGTGGGAAAAAATAAGACAGCGAACGGAGAAATTTTGCCGTTGATATTTTCGCGGATGGCTACTTTTTTAATTTCTCCTTTAAATAAATACGAATCGCACTCTGATACAGAGTGTCGCTCATTAACTAATATTGCAGAAAAAATAAACAGTCGGTTGCATCGCTGCTGAATAGTCGTGCATAGTTACGAAAGATCATTCGAGTTTGTCAATATACATTTAATGTTTGTAAAAATTCATTTCTCATTGTTATTGTATTTTTCAAAATCTTTGTTAACAATGTGTACTGAAAAACTAGAATCATCGTTCATTTAGCAACGCTTGTCCAAGTAAAAAAGCTTCTTAGAACCCTCCAAGTCGATTCGTATTCTTTTTTACTTATGCATAGATGTAAAAAAAATTATGATTTATCATATCTAATCGTAGGCGAGTAAACATTTCTGAGTAGAAAAGTATTTTTTATACAGTCAAGAGTTTCGTACAATTTTTACATTACATATTACGGCTAAAAAAGAATTTTTTTCTGTTTCATAATACAACTAAAATTAATTCTAGCGTCAACAAGACTTGAAGGGTCGATCGTTTGAAACGCGAAAAAATTGTCAAAAGCGCATAGCGGAGTTAATTTCACCTAGGAAATTCTCAGCCTTTTCTTTACGGTTATCATCAGTAAAATAGTCTGCGTTACATGTATAGTCTATAAAAAAGAGTTATACCCTCGATTGTTTATATATATATATAAATTCATTAAGAAAAACGCAGGTAAGAGCGATTTCTATAGAGAGCGAGGGAAACGAATTTCGAGTCCTGTCTTCCCATCTAAAAATATTCACTTCGCCGGTTGGTAAAAGTAACTTTTTTCGACGCATTGCGCAATTCTTTATCCGAACGCTCTCTAAAATATTTTACGCTTACAGTGGCTGCGCGCAATATTTTTCTTCGCCGTATAACATACTTGTCAGCGTCCGACGAGGGCATTATATATTATTTTCGTCGTCATGAAAAAGAAAGAAAGAAAAGATCGTTAATGAAAGTTTCTTTTTTCTGTATCTTTTAAGGATTTACATCCCCGCGTTGGATGTCAAAATACCGCAGAGACACGGAATAATATACTTCTTTTTTTTTTTAATCTATTTCTTTTTGTGTACGAAAAAGTTGCACTGAGAAGATTAAAATCTACAAAGAAATTTTACTTGCGTATAGCCGCGTATCACGATGGCTATAGTGCGTTAAAATCTGGCTTTGAGTTCCGAAAATAATGAATTATGATGTTCGATAGATCATTTATTATATGCGTATTTTGCATATTGCCGAGTTCCCTGGAACTACGATGGAACTATGCGGGATAAATTATAATTTCGTTGCATTAATCGTGTATTTAAGTTTCCATTTCCATTGTAACTCGGAGTTTTTTCATTTTGAAAACCCGCCAAAAAACGCGGGACCGCAATGTTCGCGGCTATTTTTAAACGGCCCAAAAGAAATACGCGTCGATATGTATATATATATATATATATATAGGTCAATGTGTATTGATAAATATTTTGAAAATTTCTCGTCCTCTGTACGTCAACTCGAAATCGTGCTATATAATCACAATCGCTACTTCATATATTATTATCTAATGAAACAATAATAAATATATAAAGTTCATTCACTTGTTAGTTTTCACTTGTTATAAATGTAAACTCGGCATAGAGCTTCACGCGATTCCGTATTAATAATTATTTAGTAACATGATATACAAATAAATATTTTTAATTATAAACCGTCATAGGTGTGAGTATTTACAATATGATTAGAAAAAAAATTAGCTGAATAGCAATTTTCGGCGGGACAAAAATTGACATAATTTTTACATACACAATTGTTATAATTATTGCATACTAACGCACTAATTGAACCTATTGAAAAGAGGCTTCCATTTAATGGACAACAACTGAAACATTTTACACATTTACGAAATTGACTAAATATATGAACAAACGGGGCTTTTCACTAGTTTATCCACTTCATTTCTTTACCGACCCAGTATCAAAAAGACTATATAAGACAACCGTCGGTAAAAGAGTCGCGCGGAAAATTCAAATTCCGCTTAGCCCCCTCCAAATCGTCCATTTCTAATACTTACTACACAGAACAGCTTCGACGCGAAAAGGAAAGTCAACTCACTCTTCTCAGTGCAACGACCGACAATTAAAAACCTATCGTATATAATGAAATATAATTGAAATTTCTGCTCGGTAAATCTAGAGTACGCAAAGTTTACTAGCAATGTAGTAGAGGTGAAGAACCGTACACGCCATAGTCAGCATATTTCCCATAGCTATGGTCATGTGGATTTTGCGAAAAGCAGCGTGGATCTTGAGATAATGAGGACAATGCTTCAATGGTCCGGGATCGTGCCGGCCGATCTCCGCACCGACACCTGCGGCGCGTTCCAGGCTGGTTTTTAAATCGATCAGACGTAGCAGCGGTGGGGTCAGATACAGGCGGATTAGCAGCTCCAAAAAGAAGGCGCCACTCATGCTAATTACCTAAAAACAACATTTTCTTCTTAATTCTATTCTATGTTATATTATATATTACATCTATCTATAAATATATATTTTCTCGCATTCCGATATTCCATATTCTCCGTTACGCAATGCTAAAGCATTATTATTACATCTTGTTCCGAAAATCTCGAAATGAGCGAAATGAGCGAATAATAGATCACTTCATGAATAACAATGTTATTTAGTGCTTGCTGAGCTAAAAATATTTTTGGCATTGTATATTATGGCACAAACGCTTTTCTGACGGAAGTGTAAAATCGAATCCGAAACCTACAATTTATGTATAGCGTGCAACGAAAACAAGATCAGATCCCACGGCACCGATATTTGCGCCCTCGGATAAACGCCAACGATCTTAATTCCAACCGATTAATTTAATGCAAACACGCGTATACTTGCGCGGCTGAGAGCAAATCCCTATTTTAAATTTCGTTGCCGTTCAGGAAATTACCACGAAGATCGAGCGTCTTATCGGTGTTCCTTGAGACAGGTATACACATATTTACGTGTACATAATACGTAAGTGTATACAAAATATCAAATTCGAGAGAGCTCGTTTCTTCCACGAAGATATTATTACACCGAAATTTGAATTTTTGCGCGTTTATCTCGAGATTTCATATAAAACGTATTTTTGAAAAAAGTCAAATTTCGGCGGGAAATTCAAATTTTTTATTTTCAATTTACTTTTAAAACCGACCTGTACAGCGATCTCGGCATCCCAGCTATGCGCCGGATGATGTTTCACGTAGATGAGCAGTGTTGTCAGGCTGAGACACGCGTTTAACGTGAAATAACGTGGAAACAGCACACGCTGAACTTCTCCAAATGTATGACGTGGCAGTGCGAAGTACAAGGACAGACCTGCGATTGAAGGTAAAAAAAACTAGTAATTTTTGCTTGTCACGATCGTATAACAGATTTTTCTTGTATGTGCGGGTTTTTTTTGTAAAGCAAACATTACTCGTTGAAAAACACAATTTAAAGTTGCATTATGCACAAAAAAGAAAAAGAAATTTTGTCAAGTGAAACGAATTAAGAATTATGAAAATTGTATACTTGAAATATCAACAGGTAGTTTATACGAAGTCTTGAAGTATGGGTAAATACAAACGTTGAATTCACTTATTAGCAAAAGGTATAGATATTGAAAAATACATTTTAGCAAATATAATTTAAAAATACTGTAATCTACTAAATTATAAAATTTATAAAATTCAAATTCATCAGCAATACAAAAATATAATCTTTAAAAAATAGTTAATAACTTTATTTATTTTTAACTTTCTACAAAGAGTGCCCTTTACAAAATTGAATTTCGCATTCAACCTCATGTCAATCCGCACTGACAATAAAAAATAGCATTTAAGCCAAACATAAATGAAGATAAAATTTTTTTCTAAAAATAATACTAGTAATAATACAAAACAAAAATCTTACCGGAAACGAAGGTCATCCAAATCTGTGAACCAAAGTGCATGATGAACGAGGCTAAATAAACGAAGGATGTCAGTCTGGATCTAGGTTGACCAGCGATCGTGGAACCGTAATTCTGCCCATTACTCAATGGCAGTAGGGCTGAGGTAACGCAAAGCACCGCAGCTATCGTTATCACGTGAGCTGGTTGGGCTGTGCAGAAGAGAATCCTGCAACAAAAACAAAAGCAAATTAATCAATTAAACGAGAAATGCACATCTGCATAATTAAATCAATCGACACGATTGAATCTCGAGAAGCTTAATGGATCCGTCAACGTATCTATTCCTCGTTCCCATCGACATGTACGTGGGATCGTATATACATATATATATATATATAACGAGTTACGATTACGAGGTTTAATTTCAGGAAAAATGCCTCCATTCGATGGAATATAATCCGACAGTTTCACACGAATACATCGACATTAGAAATTCGATTATTCAGCCAAAACAGTCATTTGTCAAAATCGTATTACGCATCGTTGATTACTACGCAATTATCCGAGCATATATATCACGCGCAAAGTCAGCCTCCCTCTAAACTTAGATCTTGAGTGCGTACGGGTGTACATAAATACGTGTATATACGTACGTGTGCAAAACGCGCGTGTAAGTGTAACCATCTCGAAGTAAATCAAAGAACGCCGAGAACGCTTTTCGCGGACTGTATAAACACTTGTGTGGGTATGTGCGTGTGATATATATGTGTGCGTGTGAAATATGCACATATACCCGCGGAAAAACCGGCACCGGATGCGTATATAATTTGACGCGTGGCGAAGGTTGCTCCGAGAGACCTCATGTTATTATTTCTTAGAGAGGAGATGATGCGTGTCTGTGATGTCTGTGTTGATGAACTCGATCGAGGACGAGAAAGGAGATTATTACATTTTTTCTGCTATTTTTTTCATTTAAGAAAGAGCTGACTTTTTCGTTATTAGTTTGACGTATGTTCGCTCGCGGTAAGCTGGTAGTTTATATATACATGCAGTTTTTAATTGCCATGAGTCGAGAGACTTGTTAAAAAAGTCGTCATTAATTTTAATGTTAACAAAGTATTGAAATGCATTTAATACTAGTGCATTTAAAATAAATTACTCGTTAACTTAAATTTTTTTACTATCTTAATTTGTAGATAGGTAAATTTCCAAAATTTTCATTTATTTATTGAAATTTCAATTTAATCTATGAACATTTTCGACATTGTAATAAACTTGTGTTCGCAATATTTCACAAAAAGGAGCTCAAAAATCACATTTACATTCATTGTAGGGTCACTTATTTACGAGGCAATTTAATCGAAATTTTATTGAATTTTATGAATTGAAATTTAAAATATTCCTGCATGACATTTCTCGTAAAAGCACTACTTTTTTTTGAGCAGAATAAAATTACTATTTAACATTAATTTGATTTTCGAGGTGAAATTAGTTTTATTAAAATACCACTTAGTATATTTATTATCATCGATAGATGTAATCGCTAGAAATCAACTGTTCCGAAAATTAACCATAAAATCGTTCGTAGCGCGCAGTCGAATAACGCCTATAAATTATAATGCAACTATTCCGAAAAGGAACGATAAATTAAGCGTTAAATAGCGATTAATTAGCTTATTTATCATAAACCGACTTTATATCTAGTCTTAATCGTGTACGGATTTTCAAGAGATCGACATCTCGTCGGAGCTTCAGCCGAATGTAGAGCAAAAGCGTATAAATTTAGAGATGTTGTATCCTGAATGAAACTGTCCGTATATACTCGAGCGCGGTAGCCCGACCCACGCTTTTATTGCACTACTTCCTCGATAAACCACACGCAACTTCAACTCTCTCCCATATCATCAATTTTAATACCCAGCCATAATTAAAATTCGCCAATCGATAGCTGTCAACGTTCCTCGTAATCCTCTAGCTATAAATCTATTTTTATTTTTCACATATACATATATGTATATATATATATATATATATATATATATATATATATATTTTATTCATTGATCACTAATATACCCCGAGTCTAACGGATCAATCATCATTAACCACTAGTGTCATAACACGAAGCTGTCACTTTTACCTCGACTTATTTCATAAACCATAACGCTTAATATGCAGTCACTGTTTCCCCGATATTCCCTGAACGTTTGAAAAATGTTAATCGCACCGCCGAACCGCTTTATCTTAATTGGAGTATCGCGCGGAAAACTGGTTTTTCGCCCATCGTGAATTTGCTCGTATGTACGTATATATAGTAGGAGAGAAAAAGTAGCGTCGCGCCGGCGCGTGTAAACCAATAAATCATTCAATTAAAACCCGTGGGAGAAAAATGGGAAGAAGAGATATAGAGACACTTGTTGGTCTCTCCGTTTTATTTATACACTGTAACTCAAGTGAGCGTAGACATTTATACGCACAAGTGTCTTCGAGAGGTTGATCAGTTTGTTTGAAAAATTGCGCGGTAAATTTGAATTTCCCGCCGTTCGCACGCGAAAGTATGTACGATCGTTACGATACAACAACATGCATATCCAGAGTGTGAAAACTCGTTTATGGCAATTAAGACTTGAGAAAAATCAACTACACTTGACTATATGCAGGTATATAGAATATACGTTGATATAGACTCGTTTGTATACAGTCACACAATGAGATTAGTGCAATGAGCCTTGCATATCTCGTTATACGTTTATAGTTCTACGGATATATATTCTGACTCTCGGGTTTATACTATAGTGCAATCTTTTTCATAGATTATGCATCGATTTATATACTTACGTTTGGGAATATGTGGTGTATCTTTGAAATAGTTTGCGGTAATCTCTCGAGAAGAGAGAGTGCGTGTAAGCATTCTTAATTTAAAAATCGTTCTATAAACGATATATGCGGAATGCAACGACGAGATGCGTTTCAATTAACGTATCTATGTAAACGACTTGCACTCAGAAGAATAATAATCCTTTGGCCTAAAAATGAAAATATCTCTCGAGAATATTTTCGCGCGATAAAAGGGAATTTTACTCTACTGTATAATATTCCAACTTTAAAGTCTATTTCATTCTTCGTATACATTTATGCGATTATTTATCGTATATAGTAATAATAAATGTTCTCACAAACAGACAATAATTAAATTTGTTGTAAAAAGTTTTGATTATTTTTACCAGACGAAAAAAAAAAATTATTTTCAATATACTAAGTAATCATAACAGTGAAATAAAGAGTGATCTTTTTCTATAGGATAATATCACAGTATCTATTATAGCAAGAAATTTGTCAAATCAGTATTATTCTTAATGATAAAACAATTATTTGTTTGCGTTTTACAATCAATTGAATAATTGAATAATCATTTATTCTGTACGTAGTTCTACTTGTATAAAAATTAATTTCACGCAGAATGAGAAAAATTAATTCTCTACTAAATAGTAGGTTTTCACTATCGTAGATTTAGCGACGAATATAATAAAAAATAGTGAATTATTTACTTTTTTCGGATTAGAACAATAAGTATAAAAATAATACGCCTAATACTATACTATTTTCACAAGTACGCACATATAACGATGAGGTCTTTTCGAAACATTACACGTATGAACAATTATTCATACGTTTATATAGAATAGAAGAAATATTGTAATTTGAAAATCCTACACATTTCCTAATCAACAGTGAATTATCAACGAAATCATAAACGTACCCGCGCCATTAAACAAATGCGAAAAACTATGGGTTGGTTAACTAGGCGAAAAAAAGCACACGTGTGTATAATTATTTTCTCAGATGTATTGCGTCATCATTTACGTTCATTATATCATACGAATAAAGATCGCGTGGAAAAAAATTGACGATAATTTTCCAAACTTCCCCAGTTATTACGAAAATTCTGCACGAGCTTTTCTTTTTTTTCTTTTTTTTTTAATCCAATAAAACTGCATCGCTTTTATCTCCGAGCAAAACGACTCGACGCTCTACTACATGCATCATTAGCCGGAATTTCGCGTAGGAGTTGCGTGCGCCCGCGGCAAATTTAATTATCGTCTCGACTCGAAAGAGTAGCGTGTAGTAGCGTACGTTAGTCGGTGGCTAACATTTCGAAAGCAAAAAGCTGGTTTTCGAAGATTGTATACACGCGCGTAGTAGCACGGGCTGATCGATCGCGTTTTAATTTTCTTTTTTTATGTTGTTTTTTTTTTTTTTACAGGAAACTATTTCGGGGGGATAATGCGTCGCAACAGGTTTTTGTCTTAATTTATTCTCGATGCGATTTTTTGTTGTTGTTTATAGAAGTACCACGCGAGCGTTTGGACTTTTTCATATAGAAATCGCAACGCGGAAAGTTTTGTTATGTAATTATATTTGACATTCGAATTTGTACTGTGTCACGGACGTATTCGGCCGTAACGCAGTACAAAGCGCGCAGCCCGAGCATACGAGCAGAGTCAACGATAAGACGGCTGCCGAGCCGTATTACAATGTACTGCAACTAAATGCATCGTAGACGTTGGCTCCGTCGTTGGAGCACTCGCCTTTGATTCGGGAGATCCCGGGTTCGAGTCTCGTCGTGTCTACCTTTTTCTCGCGACTCTCTCTCTTCGATTGATTTCCTTACGGAACAACTGTAACAACAACTGTATAACGATTTACGCTTGGACTTCGTATTTCACGAATTATCTGTATAAATTAATGGAAATTCAGAATTTATATATATATATATATATTATAATTCATTATGCATTCTTTGATAAAGCGCACTGCTTAATCAAGCGATATATGTACAACAAATTGCTAAGTACGGGATTTATTGAAAATTATTTATAATTTGGAATTTATTAAGTGTGCAATAATCTACTTTCAAAACAACAATTATTTGCATATGAGACTTTTGAAATTTCATTATGGCGTTTTAAGGCAAAATTCGTGAATTGCGCATATACTTAACTCAAGATAATTAAAAAAAATTTAATTTATCGACGAGGAAAAAGATGCCACAGTAAAATAAAGGAATACAAGAGTACATTAATAACGAACGTTTCGAAAAATACTCCTCGAGCTCCGGGATGCTCTAAAAAATCGCGAACCATTGAACGTGAGTATAAATAATTTGTAATCACTTGGTAAAATGACTTAATATAACAAGCTCATTACAATTTGTATAGTGTTTAAGAGAACGAATGCTCGTACAATACATCACTAATGGCTGGATAATATATATTCCTCGAAAAATAAATAAATTAATTTTCTTCGTACACGCTTGATTGCTCAATGCAAGCAAATATCATAGCAATCGATCTAATCTCTGCTGCCTAAAATCTAAACCTTTCTCGCTCTGTTACAACCATACAATTTTCCTTCTCTATACACCGCGCCTACGCAAACAGAAAAAAATCAATTTTACAGCAGCAAGCCCAGCTTTTAACGTTTAGGCCTGCGGTACTATAATAAGATTGCTCGTTGGCAGAAATTAAAATGCATATAAGCGAACTGCTCGGTCCATTTGTCAGACTCGCGCCTTCGCGCCTTCGCGCCTTCGCGTCATGAAAAGTAATCTAGCTCTCTCAAGAGCCTATATGACTTCAACGGTTAGTGGTATTTGCCCTCTTAAATCGGAGATGAGCTCGAGTTGAAGAGTTCGAGTTTTCATTACTTTTATCGATCGAAAATTTATGCGTTAAATAGAGCTTTGATAATACAGTAAAGGCGCTCTATTTTTCTACATTAAAATATCTTATCAATAGTAATATAAAAATTAATTGTTCGATAAGTTGGTTTTCTAATTTATAAATAAATATTCTACTTATTATAAACGTAAAGTAAAAAATGTCTCATTGTTGAGTGGCGCGAAAGTCGAGTATCAATAAACTTTCTCAACACCTCTAAGAATTTTTTAGTAATTCGCCAGCATTCAGGGCACGCCGAAGATGCAATGTACGAACGAGTTTCATCATTTGTCATCCTTCCATGTATTCGTTCATCCGAAAGACTGTCCGAGGTGAAACGTGCTATGGATCAGGTAGGCAGTTCAGACTCACTCTTTCAGATTGTATGCATTGTACACGTCACAGAGAGCCCATAAAAAATAGCTCGCGTTTATTCAAATGTTTTACAACGACTTGGCGACCGTATACGTAATCCACTTGATTGCTCCAATAAATATTATACTATATTTATACATATACAAAAATATCCATTTCCGTTAATCTGTTGAAATAAAAATTAACACGTACGTCAGTGTATATAGAATGTTTTTTTAGCAAATTCTTCTCAATGTAGGCATAGCATATATTATGTAAAACTCTATGTAATGTATAAGAGAATGTCTCGAGGCATGAGTAGTCGAGCATTAAAAAGAAAGACATAACTGATCCATGGTGAAATTCTCTTATTTCAGAAAATTGTTCTCAATGATATTTTTAGGTAACACGCGTAGAATAATCTATGGAGTCTAAATATTGCACGTGTCATTTCGTCGTATCGCATAGATGCGACTCTAATACCTATTACTGGTCCACGTGTAGTTGAGCTTATTATGCTTTTGCTCGAGATATGCAAGACGTGCATGTAAATTTGGATTAAAGTACGCACGCATACACGTAGATAGGCACAAATGTCATTCAGGAAAATGATGTAAAAAATAAATACACACGCGCAAGCGCGTGTCCGAAGAGATCAAGCCTCGTCGTAAGGAGAGAAATTTATACGTTAAGCCGCACGTACAAGTGACTAGTAAATTTTGAAAAGAGATAAATTTTTTGAGCCTTTTGATCAGTTGGATTCGTTCGTAACAATACATTTTTTAAAGCCTCTTATATAGCTCAGAGGTATTTAATTTAAACGAGTGTCATGTTCTTTTCAGCTAATATCCAGAAATATTACGGAACTAATCATTTTATGTTTTTTTTTTCTTTTTTTTTTCATTTAAACGAAGTAATTGAAAATTTTATAATTTTCTATTACGTCTAATTCTTGCGCATTATATTATTTAAATAATTTCTGTAATAAATAATTATAGAAATTATGGAATTATACAATTATCACATCCCATATTATTATTAACATATTAACGAGCAATTAACGTTTCTGAAAAACCGATTAGTCACGCACCGGCACTCTTATTTAAAAAAAGAAAAAAAAAGAGCCGCGTGACTAAAAACACGCCGATTTTCGAATACTTCCCGCCTCGGGTCACGCGTAGGAATTCCCTCGTGTGCACCGGTAGCCAAAATTGCTTTGGCTTGACACATTAAAAAAAAAAAAAAGAAAAGAAAAGAGTGTGATTTAGAGCAAGCAATACGTGACCAAGGACTCGTGAAAGCTTTTTCTCGGAATCTTATATCCTATACTCATCTGCAGACGCGCCGTAATTTGTTGCGTAGAGACTTTTCGCGGACACGCGTTTTATAGTCAGTCCGGTTTTATGAGTCTATCCATCTATCTTTTAATCGGCTCGATTAGTCGCCACGTGGCCTCATTTTTCTCTCTGTCGCTATAACTGCCGCGTGGAATCGTTGCTTTTGTTCGTCCGAGCTTTGCGATATGACCGAGTAGCGGGTGTCTAATGAGTAAAAGGATCCTCCGCCGTTTCCTCCCCTCCTACCTTCGAAAGTAGCGTCTGTGAGTACGGTCTATAAGTACCGTCTATATTTATACGGTTTACGGTCGCATTTTGGCGCCGTACGTGTCTTCTCTTCGAGCGTATCGTTAGGTAATCTGCCGTTTGTAAAGTTTTAATTTATCCGTGAATAAATGTTTGCTAAGATCCTCTCTCTGTCTTTGTCTGGGATAAAGACTGTCTATTTAAAATAGTACAGAAAGAACAAAAAATTACGGTTCAATTAGAAAGCCTCACGATCGTGGGTGAGGGAAAAGCGAATTCTTCCATTTGAAAGTCTGAGATATATAGCTTGGCTAAGCAAAGAGTCGCGACTTTGCGTGAAAATTCTCAGACGCAAGTAAAAACGTCATCGTTACGTGGGAGGAGAAAACCGCGTGCTTATGAGCACTATATTGCATTGGAAGGTCAAGGAGCTGCGAACGTGCCGCGAAGCACGAACGCATTTGCATCGGTATACAGTCTTTATATGCTTCTTGAGCCACCCTCGACGTCATACATATATGTATAAGTATACGTATTGGAATCATAACTTGTCAGCTCGTAAGCTGATTGCTCGTGAGTAAGCACGTGCAACTGATGATTCTATGTCTTGTGCAACGGAATAGGGGTGTGGAGTGGGTGAAAGAGAGATGAGAAAGATGAAAAGGTTATTTCAAGATTTCGAGCTAGAAATGTGAGTTGGTCTCACTGTAAATGAATAAAATAAAATATGTTTCTATAAAATTGAGTGTGAGCGAAATTTAATCAAATTTATCGCGTGTATCTAATATTATACTCAATCAATACTATTATTTAGTTGATTTAAAATGTAAATTAATTACGAAGTACGTGAAATTAATGTTTCATCTTATAAATTCAAACGATAAATACGTCATTTGTATGAATTCAAATTCATGAATTGATACGAAATTTATGCTTCCCGTAATTTAACTTAATTTTAACAGTATACAATACATGTATATATACAAATGCATGCAGATATATTACGTAGATAATTTGTTATAGCACGTATATTATACTGAATAATTCAAAATAACGCAACACGTAAAGTATTTAAGTATGTCGTAATTAAAACTGGTCAAAAGTAACAACTCTATATATGGATAGAAATCCGTAAGACAAAACTCGTGGAACTTTTTTTTAAAAACGATGATGCTCATCGGGTGGTCCGGTTAAAAAACATCTATGCTATAGTATGCTATAGTCTATACAATAATGCTCTTCCCACGCCCCGGTAAAACATCAGGATAAATGAAAGCTTAGACGATGCTTCATCGTGATAAAAACATGTATTTGGGACATTTTCACCAGCATCATAATACCAACTCCCACATAAGAATTTTTTTTAATCATCTCTATAATTGTTTGCTATATACACCTATAATAATCGCTTCAAACGTTTTTCTGCAGTGTAATTTAATAGTGGCACTCGTTTTTCGATTACATTTCAGACGTTGCAGTATCGTGACGCATAGAGAACTATAAACTCAATTCATTGAACGACTCGACAGCTGTAATGAAGAAATCAAAACGTTAACGTCAATTCTACAGCGAACATATTATACATATATATATTTTTTTCATACTCGCAAGAAGTGACGTTTATGCTAATGTATATGAATTTCCATGTAGACACTGATGGGTGTATCCATGTATAATATAATATATAAGTCTTTCACGCGTGAGAAACGATTGTCTTTTTCGCGGCTCTGGCGAAAATTAGAAACTATATTATATATGACTATTGCCGTAACAATTTTCGAGTTATACGTGACTGATGAATACAATGGTAAACGAGCTTAACGATTCGATTGTTGGGAAAAGCGTGCAACTGTTGCAGTTATTGCTTCGTATTAAAATCTGATTTCCGTATTGATAGTGGCAGTTTATAGTATTCTCGCATTAGCGTATAATATAAATCAGCGGTAAACAACCTACTACCTTTATAGCTATACATACCTAGATATAACTTTGCTTTTCTTAATCCACACAATCGTATCTGTTGGTAATATGCACGTGAGATATTGATGGATTTCAAAGTCCAAATCGCGCGCTTCTCATTGAAAACGATTTATTGATCGGCGCGTTACCTATCGCGACAGCAAAGCTGTTAATTACAATTTTGCCGTATGTCTGATCGGCTTTGCGATAATTGAATCGCGATTACATCGCGATAGGTCAACAGACCGATTTTTATACACGATTTATATTATTTATTAACACTGTGTCATCTTTGTTGCATTATCCTAGTATTAAACGGTTGGTATCTTCTTTTCTATACAGCGAAATAAAAAAAACTCTTGAAAGGGAGAAAACGGTCATCGACAACCGACAGATTTACGCTCTAACGACCGGTAAATTGCCCGATTACCCACGCGTGCGAGTCCCTGCTAATTATAGTATCCGCAACGAGAAAGAGAGGAGTGAATGGCCAGACGCGTCTCTGCATAGACACTTATACATACCTATACATCGTATGGATCTTCGTCGGGCGCGTCGTGTGATTTGGAAAAGTGCGTAAAGGACTCTGTATATTATAACGATCTCGTGATTTTCAAACTGCTAATTTTGTTTGCGGTCGAGTGTGTATACTTGTATATATATATATATATATATAGGTCCGGGTATATATGCGTTTGAAGATTTTACTCTGCAATTGTGGCTTTGGGGCAGATGCAGTTGAAAATATTATCAAGGCTCTGTCAGACAAGCAAGAGAACGCTCACTAATAAAAACAGCATAAATTATCATAATTATCATAACATTGTTGCAATATACTTCTATCTAAAAATTGCAGTAAAGGTATGGTAACGTTGTTTCATTTATTTTTATACGTGAAATTAAAGGCAAAGAACACGGATTTAGTGTGAAGATTTCTTCTTAATTTTGTTAAAACTGTTCATACTGAAGTAATGTATCTGATATGATAAAAGAATCGACACAACACTATTTGGGATATAAATTATTTTTCGTCATGCATTAGAATTAAATTAAATGAGTGAACATCTGTGAAATTTGCATCCAATGACCTTTGTCATTGATATTAACGTAGAAATTCGGAATGGTGTTTAAAAATAGAGCTTTTTCGCTCACCTTCGTCTATTTGCTTGGTCTGCGCACCTTAGCCGATACAAGTTATTGCACTCGTTATTTTCCTTAAAATATTAAGCACAGCACTTTATAGGGGACGGGTAATGCCCTCGTGCTCGTATAATGAACTAAATACCACGTATACAGAGCTTACTGTTTACTCTAACGCATTAGTGTTACTCCAACTAAAATAGTGAACAGGAAATAAAATGCTAAAGCGCGCATTACGCGAAACTTCGAGTAATAAAACCCAATGAAAAGCATCGGAAACTAAGGAAAAGAAAATTTCTCACATGATTATTTATACACACTTTCATATAATACATATAGACATATATATATATATATATATATATATATGTCTATATATATGTATGTATGAATCTTTATAATTTGTTTACATCATCATTATTTTAAAATTCTGACGTTGACTTTCTCTATAAATTCGCCCGAAGTTCTAATAATTCAAAATAGCGAGTATATATTTCATACGCACATTCGAACGATATATCACGCATCAGACTGATTAATGTCCGACGTACAGTGATTATACGTCCCCGTATCATTAATATTATATACACCTACTCATCTTACAGATCCGGAGCAGCTGATTAGACGGATGTCCGGAAATGATAAATTATTTGGATAATTAAGTAACTGTTATAAATGACAGAATATTTCCTTAGCCATAACTAGGATAATCTCGATGTGAACCTTTGTGTATGCCGTTACGATTTACGGGATTCATTTTGGATTCATTTTCATGTGCGTGACCCGAGAACATTTTTATTCATATTTATGAAAAGAACAAAACTGACGATAACAAAGTAAGAACCTGTATGCAGACGGATTGAGATACGATAAGGCGATAATTAAGACGTCGATTAAGACGTGGAGCTTTAATCGGGAAGAATAAATTTCTAGTTGATTCGAAATTGAGAGAAATGAAAGGTGTTATTGGTTGGATTTGTTGGCTTGTCTTATTAATGGATAAGAAGAGAAATGAAGAAAATTTATTTTAATAACTCATTCAATTTGATTAAAAATCGAAATTTATTATATATATTTTATAAGCGGTGAATTATTCGCGAAAAAGCTAATGACCGTAAAATCGTAAAAAGACAAAGTCAACGTATCCGCAAATAAACGTAATTCCAAAATATTTCTGAAAAATGCACTCAAAGCTTGCCCACTCGTTCCGACATCATAATCAGTAGCAAAAGACTCCGCCTATAGCTTCCGTAAACGCGTCGGTCGTCCGAATTTATGGTGGACGACTCGCGTGACACTTTGGTTCTTCGAGAGACGACTCTTTCGCGAGGTCTATTTCCGACGGTGTGTCCGCTATGCTCCTCCTCTTCGAGAAAGAGAGAAAGGTGTATAGTATTTATATATATACATATACTTTAGAAGAATTACGCGTCTAGAAGAAGTGAAGAATTTCGGTGGTGCAAATACCTTTGGGAAAATGATGGATTTTTTGCAAGGGATAAAATACCGATTCGTAAACGTCGATGTGTATCTGTTGAAAAATCGTTATAGAAAGTCTTTGGACGTTACTTTCGAATAATGTAATAGATAAGGCATGTCTAGTGAAAGAAAAATTTTCAGTTTATCTCCTCGAATGACTAATGGTTTCTTCTGGTATTTCAATGGAAAAATTACATTTTTCGAAAAGAAAAAAATTATCCATTCGATATAAGAGCAAAAAGATAAATCGACTATGCAGTCGCGCTTGGTATATTGATATTTTTTTATTGGCTTGTTGCGGATTAATTGATTATCCGTTGATTTCGCGTGCATATATATGAGCTGTAATATAGTTTAAGAAATGTTTGGTAGTCGATTTACCGATGAGTCGCGTAACCGGCTTTTATCACTAGAAGTATGATTAGCGGCGATAACAGATTTCAATTTTCTCAAACTTATGTTACATACATATTATATAGTCGGTGTGGAAATTCTCACTTTTCTTAATTTACAACAAAACTGTCTTGACAGACTCGTAGACAGACTTGTAATCTCGAGTGAAAAAATTATGATCAATCGATCATATACATAAACTGTTATATACTTTTAGACGGAGTATATGGCCTAATTTATATCATGTACATACGTATGTGTTAAAATTAGCATTTAGTCGGATGAAAGCTGCTCCTTTATTCCATCAAAATGAGTTGTTTAGTCTAGTTTATTCGCGAGGATCGTTCAAGACCTACCAGACTTTATACGTTTCCACATAGATTCGGTTCCGTTCCCCAATTACACGAATTGCCTCAAAATTAAAATTGAATTTCTGAAATACAGCTTTATAGGAAACGTAAATTTTCTAAAAATAATTCCATTCATACGTCCCGAGTGTCAATCAACGCGCAAACCTGTTCTATATACTAACAGAAGCAACCATTTATGTATCATTCCACATGGCAATTTGATACGTGTACTTTGCAGCGTTTTGCGTCGTATGGCGCTTCGTCAATTGTTTGTTATGTGTTAGAAACGTGGGAGTTTCCACGTATACGCGTATAGGTTTAGCGAGAGATTTATGGAGGATTGCAAATGCTGAGTTTTATTTCAATTGGATATACTCTTTGTACCGATGGTTATGGAATAACTTGTTATAGACTTGATATATTATCTATTTCGATCTTTTGTTTTGATGAACTAGTTTCTGATGCATTCGTAATGTTGATTGTTTTATGCAAATCTTATTTTAATTGGGATTTCCGAAAGTTAGATTAAAACAACAATTACTTCATTCTATTATCTAAGCATTTTCGGATAATCGTCATTTCAACATTGTTCTTATATAATATTTATCACGTTTAGAAATGACGCGCGTCGATAATTATTGCGCGAAATATTTTTCAAAAATTTCAAAATTTTCTCAGTTTAACAACTAACATTCATACATGGACGATTTTATGCCGAATTTTCACTTTAAATATATTTTCTTCCCAATTTCCGTAAAACATTATAAAAGACTTTTTCTTTAGGTTACAGCGTGATAACATCAAAACAATTGGAATTTTTTTATCGATTAAACTAAATTAAAGAATTCTTAACTTCTGAAGGACGCATTTGCCTCTAAAGAAATATGGAGATTTTATTTTGCAGAAGTGAAAGAGTGAATCTCACTTTCGAACATAGGAACATTGTACATGTAAGTTATTTCGAAGATACACCAAAGTAGTAATTTTGATAAAAATGAAAATTCTCATTTGAATTGAGTACACATAAGATGATTATTAGACTAGAAAGCTAATAATTAATGAAATTAATTGGTGAAAAAAATGTTTGAAGTAACGATTTGAAAAAGCATTTCCCGAATATATTGTATACGAATGAATCATCAATGACTCGGAGGCAGACGTCTTTATCAATCAACGAAATATATATCTCTATCGAAAAAATTCCGGATGAAATTTATCCGAATGAAACAGTGAAAAAGCGCCGAACCGTTTACGCAAACTTTTGATTCGACGCGTGGCCGATGATAAGCTCAACCGTCGAGTGCGTAATCGTTGGCTATACATTATTTATAATGACGTGAAAAAAATTTCCGCTTCCCCTTAATAGTTGTACATGGAGATTTTAATGGACCCTTCGTGTTTACACTAACGATCGAGATGAAGTTATTTTTGGAAGATTTTCCAGATTATTTAAAAATCTTAATTGTCCTAATAATTAACAGATCGCGTTTGATCGCTAATTAAAAAAGAAAGCTCACTTGTGTCCGCAAAAACTTGTTTCATCCTTTATAAACGTCAGCGACTATTCTTCCTTGTACGTGTATATAAATAATATATTTTCGCGTGATATTCAAAGGAAAAGGGATAATTGGAAATTGATGGCAAATTATAGAGGCTCGACTCGTCTTCGTTTCGAAAGCCGGTATTTGAACTCATGTTTATTCAGTTGGTCGGATTGATAACTCATGAACTTGACTCGATCTAGTTTTTTTCTCCCCAGTATGTGGCAAAACCTTGTTTTTCTTTTTCCCTTTAACTCGGTGTAACTTTGTAAAATTTTTCGCATTCTCTACGAGTGCTCATTTTAGGATGAATATTCAAAATTTTTTCCTCGTCGGTGTTATTACTAGGCATGCTTTTCGCATGAAACCGACCGAACTAAACGCACGACTGATTTTGGTCCAAGGAAGCCTAAATCAACGATAAAAAGAAGACGAATCAAAACATGTTCTCGAGTCGAAAAAAGTACGTGATCAAATCCGCTAAACGAGCATCGTTTCCTTTAATTCGCCTGCACGACAATGTACCAGTACCAGTACCACCCATACGCACACGCGATCCGACCCTTGAGAGATTGAGACGCTTCGTCGCATGCATATATATACTATACATATATATTTTATATACATGTGCATACGCGCACGCATAGATCATTGAACTCATCTTCATTTTACAGTTCCTGTTCTCTCGGCTGTCTTTCTCTCCCCTTTACGAATAATACACTTACTTATGTACAGCATTCACTCACGCATAGATATATGCACTCATCGCTGATTTTTGTATTGTCTCAATTTGCGCGATATTCGCCATCAAGGGCATATTGTAAGTATCCAGTTGTGTCGGTCTTTCGCTTTTATGTGCCTCGATCTAGTTGAAGCGAAGCCGGCGAAAAAGTGAAAGAGAGATAGAGAGAGAGAGAGAGAGAGAGAGAGAGAGAGAGAGAGAGAGAGAGTAAAAGCCTACCGATGACGATGCGTATAATATATAATGTCGAGATCCGGCACATAAAATAGAGTGCAGTTTATCGGATGTAAGCCGATGAGGAAGCGTTAGAAGGGGGTTTGTGTTTGTTGGTAAAATAGGTTTGTAGGACTAATGTATATATAGTTTCTCCAATTCCCTACCGATAGAAAAACTGAGTGAAAATTACATTAAATTTAACTATAATTAGTTTGACTATCGTGAGTTGATAAATTATAGGACTGTTAGTTTATAATACGGTTCTTAAGACTATTTTTCTTTATTAACCGAAGGCATTGACAATAACCGATAATAAAAAAAAATTACTTTGCCTGTAAACTACCGTAGCTCCAAACAATTGTAGTATGGTAGTACAGTTGTATGCAGAGTATGTTTACCAGTACCTCCTATCCCATCCTTCTTGATACATTTATCTCCTTTGTTTTGACGGACCTGATTTATTATAGAATAGTGCATTTTCTTGCCTTATTTTTCAAAAAAATAAATAACGAATACCGTTGTTTCATCATTAATTGAAATTTGTTGTGTGTAAAAAAAGAAACATACAAGTATTACAGTTAATTAAAGTATTACAGGTTATTTTCGTTATAATTGTTTTCTGCGATAATTAATGATTAGGTACTTTAATTAGATTCTTATTAGACTATCTGACCGTTAGGTAATTTTTTCAAGTCGGTTTAGGAAGTTAGGACATATTTCAATTTTGATTTACGAGGTATGGAAATCATATTTATGGTAGTTATAGACACTTAGTCCTGGCAATTATAAAGCAATATAGAGGGGATTATTAGTATTTCGAAATGAGATAAAGTAGAGCGAAAATAGACACGTGTCACAGTCAATTCGTGACAATTTAGGCCTAGATTGACACGAGCGATTTGCGAAGATCCATTAATATCCCTGATATTAGTTGAGGGTGTGCCGTTTGCAAACATAATCTTTGCTAAATCTTCCGTGACAAGTTCTGACAAATTTCAAAGCAGGTTTGCTCGTATATGGAAATTCTTTTCAACGATCGTCACTCGTTTTCTAGGTAGTTTATCATTCGCTCATCTGAATAGTTGTTGTTTATCGTTTACCCGAAAACATCTTCAAATCCAACCGATTTTTAATAGTAACTTTTCCACGAACTTCAATATAAATCGGTAACGAGCAAACGTTATTCGTTTCACTTTCATCGATAGAGAAAGTGAAAATTACTCAGATAACAATATGATAAAAAGACGGTTAAAGGTGTCATTGGCCTTAAATAGCTGATAATCACTCCCGTTAGCGAATTACACTGTCGCATCTGTAATTCAATGGGCTGTACGCAAGCAACCTGTACAAGCTTATCTAGAGACAATTAACATATAGGTGGATAAATAGCCACGCGCGCTTGTGAATATCCTGGCTAATTTTGTAACGGTAAATATGTGCATATATTGCCAAAGGATGAGCCAGAACTTTCCTGTATTTTAATCATCGTCTTTGTATACGATGCCTCATTACCTACCACTGTGAGAAAAACGTATTTCATTCTATCATATCCTTGAAAGTAAACGTTACAGGGAGGGAATATTCGTACGTGACAGTAAATCGCCTTTTTTATGCATCTCAATGCGTTTCCGGCAATGAAAATTGGTCACGGATTTTTTCGTAGAGATATAAGAAACGAGAATGGATACAAGGTTTTGATGTTCGCTGGCGCGCGTTCGTTGTAACGATTACTCAACGGCGTAATTCCTGTCAAGCTGACGATATGTTATAATTGGAAAAATCTGTTGCGCGAGTTTTTATTATTCTGCATAAATAAGTGGATCCCATAATTTTTCAAAAGATCGGTAAACCGTAAGCCGAAAAATAACGATCGTTATGAAAATCGGCAATAGGAAATTAAATTATTAACCGCAACTTATTCATAAACCAATAATAACAAACCTAATGATTTTTGACGAATTTTAGTCATAACGATTTTTTAAATACCAGCAATACTGTTCGTGGAAACTTTTTGTTCAGGAAAATCGATATGTAGACCGAGTCTCTCAGAATTAAAAGAAGTTTATTCAAAATACCTCGCAACAAGATGCTATATAAAAAAGCCAAAAATCTACCACACCGATCTCTCGGCGCAATTCGCGGTTCGGAAACAAGTTTTCGCTCTCTCTTATGCATATAACGCGTGACGAGTTGCTTCGAGCAGAGGCGCTGGTTTTTGCAAACTTTTCTGGGGGGCCCATCGGTATGTATAACTTCGACGCATCGCTTCAGTGTGTACATCACTTGTAAATTACGGGTGTTCGAAGATTCGAAGTCGATTGAAATTTGGGGGTATAAATCGATATGGCGACTGATTATTCGAACTGCGCATAAAAAAGGGATGTGATAAAGAATGATAATAACACCTTACGATGGCTATTGGATAGAGATCGGCAAGAAGATTTTTCTATACAGTTAAGGAATTTCATCGTTAAGCAATCAAAGTTAGAAGATGAAATACAACCTACAAAGAATCTTTCTGCTTATCTCTTGCAGATATGCGCTCATATGTGCTTTATTCCAGTCATTTATTATCAACGAACTGGAGCATATATATATATTTCTCCAGAAGAACACGCGGTGCGACAGCGCAAGATATTTTTTAATTTATCGACGATACGTATGAGGAACTGAAGTTAAGTTTTGCGTTAAAAATAAGTAGACGTCGACACTTATATCACACGTGTTTCGATTGGACCAATAAACTAATCAGTACGACGTTAGACCGTTCGTAAAACGCGTCTTGTTATTTCAAGCGCGAAAGTCGTCCGCATTTCCGGATACAAGATTAGGCATATACACGAGTGCTGCTTTTGAGAAAAAAGTCATTCTAGACGTTATCTTATCGGTCTGTACGCCGATCCTAATTTGCCAAGTGCGTCCGTTTAGAGCAATAGTCCAGACGAGAGACGAACGAGTAAAATATTTGGACAATGTAGGTGTCTTATCTGGTACATAGTAAGTGGCTGTTTCAGTGAAATGTTGATAAGGGCCAGTTCGTAAAGTCGAAAGTCTGTCCGAGATAAAATTTCGAAGAACTTTTTCTAGACACTATTGCCGATCGACATAGATTTACATAGATATACGATAGTACGGCGGTGTGTATAACGGATAGTAAAATAGACTCGAAACAATGTGCAATAATTTTACGAACTTTATAAGTAATACATAATGAAAATGTATAAACAAATTTAATTTACAGAAAATGTGAATCTCGACTTACAATACAATGATTCCTCGTATACAAACATACCAATTTCCTCATATATACCTGTAATGAATTATGGAAAAATTATCATTTATGAAAAATGTGTCAAAATGGCATCAATCAATTTTTGCAGCACAAGTGAAAATACTCGACACGCGGGATATAAGTGGATTCCATAATTTTTGAAAAAATTGGTAAACTACTTCGATACTTTTTCGTCAGTCAAGTTTGCCATTCATCATACATATTGCGCGGATTTCGTGTAGTACAAAATGTGTTACAAGTTCGATTATTTTTAGCGACTCGTTAAAATGTGGTAAATGATTTCAGTAAATATTCATAAACACATACACACACACACACAGATATATATGTGTGTGTGTGTGTGTGTGTGTGTGTGTAGTTGCATAAACGACGATGATTTTCAGAACTGGTTGAAACTATTTTCTGCGTTGATTAATCGAAAGAAAAGAAGCGATTGTGCATATCTAATTGCAACAAAGTATAAATATAGCGATAACAAAGTGTGTAGAACATTGATTAATGAGTCTTTACGGTGCACTTTGATATGGATATTTCTTTTTTTTTATTATATATACATATAAAAAGATTAAAAATATAAGAGCCAGTACCCGATACAAGCCCAATTTCCGGCCTCGAGAATGCGATCCCCTCGATGAGTACGAAGGGTGAATTGACCGACATCTCTCTTTCTCTCTTCTTCCAGCGCACGATAAGCTCTGATTCACCATCGCAAAAATCTTTACCGACATCGCGCTCTCGTCTTTTTCCATTTTTCCCGATAAGCCCAGTGCATGCGGAGGTTGATGACACGACATATATATGCATATATGTATTTTGTTTTTAATAAGCGAAGTCTATCGACGGAAAATTTATTCATCAAGAAACTGATCGTTTTCCAGGTGATTGAAGATCGGTACAGACGTTTATGAACGAGTATAACGTAGATCGCCTTACACGCACACGCGCACACACACATATTTATACGATTTTTATTAATGAAGAATATTTTTTCAATGGAGCTAAGGTGTACATTAAACATGGTTGTACATCAAACGACGAAATAGAATGGCAATTTTTAACGACTTTTCACAAATATTTGTGAAAAATGCCACAATGTCTGAATAATCATAATGCAATGAAAATCAGCGGCATATATTTATGTGCGTACAATTCGTACTTTAAATTGGAAAAAACTTTCGTGTTAATGATTTTAAGCAATAAACCAAACTAGGCCAAATTTAAGTACTAACCTACTAAAGGCTCACGTTCCATTAGTATCCGATTAGTTTCAATAATCTATCCATCACATTGTCTCTCATTGTTGTCGCGATTGTTATATATCGATGAACAAGAGCTTCTTCCGTTGTCGGAAGTGAAAATCGTTCATCTCGACAGATTTATTGGTCATTTCCAAAAGTAACGCCTTGTTTCTTCATTCGAAATTCTATGCACAAAAGCCTCCTATCACAATTATTTACTCGGATGGCGTCGAGATCGTAAATCACCTCCGTCGCGCGTGTGGGATATGAAATGTGGGTGACGGAGATTTCGTAGGAACATCATATAATACACCAGATTCTAGCAGTTTGGATTTATTAACGTTTCTGTATGTATCTAATATGTATAAATAATATAAATTAAATGTTTGCACGGGCTTTTGGAATAATTTTTGGTCTTAATTGACGATTAAAATGTATTATCGACGAATTTCTCATAAAATTATTATCGCTGGTATTTGCGTCGCCAGGGTAGTTTACAAACTTTGAAAAGAGAAACTAGTTTTGCTAAATCGCAAGCGTCACTCTAGACCAACGTCATTACTCTAACTTTTTTACGATTTTAAAAACAGTCTAGTCGACTGTTAATTTGCATAAATACTTCCTCGTATAATCATATTTTTAGCTACTTTAATCGCACATACATAGAAGACAATAAAAAGAAGATAATATTCATCGATACGTAACCTTTATCTATGTCTTTATCAGAACAACGCACAAAATCCATAGTGTATATGAAATGCATGCATGTATAATTTTTTATTATGTGCGCATATATCCGCAGAGATTATAATATCTAATTGGGAAGGCGGACCCTCACCGTACGATCTCCCGCAAAACAATCGAAGATAATGTGCTCGAGGGGTAAACATTTTAACTTCAGGGCTGAAAGAAAATGTTTCTTTATTCTTTTATTTCTCGTACGATGTTTATATGTATCTGTGCATATAGTGTATATATACATAAATATAGTAAAATGAAACGTCTTTTTTCAATTCGTCGTTAAAAACGAAATTATGTAAAAGCTATGCGCGTTTGAAGCGCATTAGCTTATACGAAAGTAATTACAAGTCGCTACTAACGATTGATTGCCATTAATAGCCTAATACACTATATGTATCCCCTAACACCAACATAAGCTCTTTAAATACAGTTAAACCGCCTTTGGCTTTTCCTGATTGCCTGTAGCAACGACTATATCATAACTCGTGTACTTATAATTCACCGACACGTCGAGTATAAACGCGATTTGAAAAAAAAATAATCAAACGATCGGAGGCTAATCGAGGGCTACTTGTCCCATGGAAGTTGAAAAAAATGTTCACATCCATAAATCAGCACAAAGAGTTTTCCTTTAATGAGTTCATAAATTTCAATCGAATCACTTGGTAGCTTATACGAGTCATAATTATTTGTCCATACAGTCAGAAAAAATGTAAAACACTTTCGAGAATCAGACGGCCATAAAAAATAGTAGGAACCGCTTTAAAATATTCGTATACTGATTTAGATGACAGTCAGCAATAAATATTTTAACCGAAAGAGATAACAATATTTTCTCATCTATGTATACGCGTAAAGAATAGACTTTGCGAAAAAAATCTATATTACACGTATGAGGAAACGGTATCGCAAACAAATTCTCAACGCGATATATCTTTCAAATCATAACCACGTATAATAAACCGTTATTACTTCGCGACTGTCAATCTGTAAAAAATTTAAGACTTTAATTTCTTATGTCATTTTCGTGTACCTCATATATATATATATACCATTAAAAAAAAGACAAACAATCTACTAACACACAGACATTAGAATTCAAAGTAGTCTTTGCTATACATATACCCCAATTAAAACAAATGTTACCGTTGCGAACACGTCCCCAGAATTTACGACGGTATTTTCCCGCTCGATATAATCTCGCATAAGCCCAGATCGCTTAATGAGCCGGCCAAGCATAAAGTTCTTATATATTCTATTATTTCTCTCTTTATTTGGTTTATCATTACTTTACATGTATAACACAAATGTATATGCATTCGTATGCATACATCCGTACGGCTGTGATTTTTTTTTGCCTCGAACCCATAAACACCTGTAATGGGTACAATTTACCGATGCTAATTGAAATGCTTCCTCTTTCTCTCTTCAGGCGTATGAGTTGCTTCTTTGACTCACTCCGTTTTTCGCAAGCGACGGAGAGAAAATTATTTGGCAACTGAATATTAATTGTTTATGATGTGTTAACCTTTAGCTTCGTTTATATATGTTGCATAGTTATATTGTTGTTATAGGTATATACTAAAAAATTTGTTCTCTCTCTCTCTCTCTCTCTCTCTCTCTCTCTCTCTCTATAATGATAATGTTTACTACTTGTAAACATCGAGTAGCTATTAAATGCTAATTTTAAATTCTCTTCGATACATAGATATATACGTTCTATTGATAATAGTTGTGCATAAAAAAGCTAAGATTCGTTCTAATGCGTTTTTTGTTCGATTGCCAAGTTTCTGCGCAAAATTTTAAACAGTAAAATTTTAAAATTCAATGCCACGACGTAGGATATCGCAATATCTGATTTGCATCTTTAGAGACGTTTTTCAAATCCGACTTATTTTGACTGAGCTTCTCCTACTATTCTTTGCGATAATCATCAGTCGGAATTTAGCTATTCAAAATTCGTGGACCGCACCTTCCGTAAGAATCGGATTTTTTCGACGTGTCATCCTCGTTGGTTTTAGACTACAATCGATTGATATTTCGATCAAATCATTAATTATATTACTTGAAATAAATCCAAAGTGCTCGCACAAAAAATGAGTGACTTAGTATTATTAATTTCTGTACATAAAAATATGTTAAATGATAAATTTATGGCTACGTAATGAAAAATACATTAACGCAAATAGATTGAGCAACATTTCTGATAAGAATCGTCACAATAACGTAAGTGAACTTCTTCGCTACTTAATTAATTTTAGTTTATAATCATTAAAATAATCATTATACCAACAAAATAAGTTTAGTGGACAAGTGGGTATAGGCACGCTAACGAGCACCGAATGCACGTCGTTCCAAGTGAAGACGTTGTGAATCGTGTCTCCTCATCCCCTAAGCCACACTGGCATACGCAGTTTGAATCTTCCTCCGAATACCGCAAACCGCGCATCCAACTCACGAGACCGCTTATCCCCGTATCCCCAACAAAAGCAATTCTGTAGAGGCCGAGGTTACGCGCGCGGCGCTACATAAAATGCTTGTAAAACTGCGGCGCTGTCTCTCGCGCGAATAAAAAGAACGAGGAGAGAAAGAAAGAGCGAAAAAGCTGTGATGCGTCGCTCGTTGATGTACAAAAAGAGCTCTCCGCGACATGAGGCAGTAGTCCCCGGTCACGTAGGCACGCGTTTGCTCTCATGACGATATGTAAGAAGGGGAAGCAGTTTATTGCATCGGGATCGAGAGCTTGCGAAATGCGATCGATTGTGAGAGACGTCCGAGGTCGTGTGTGGTAAAGAAAAAAAGGTATTTTTCATTCTTCAATGACAGGATCATAGTCCTCCCTCGTAATAGAGGAAAAAAACGTTTTACACACTCTTACAAATTACGCGGATTGTCGCAATTTCAAACAGCGCTAAATGAATATTATTAGATTAGATTTTATTTTGTTTTATTGTACATGATCATCACGCGATGCTTCTATAAAACTTTATTCACTTTCATTAGTTTTGTTACATTTACATTATCTCATGATCAATCATTATTATATTCAATGTCCTAATCATACGAATATTACAGGATGATTGTCAAGAATTCGGCATATTTAGGATAACATTTTTGCAAACATTTTAATATATACAGAACAAAAGAATTCAATGCTTATTCATCATCAAAGATAATGCAATTTAATATCCAAAATATTATTGCAATGCAAAAAATGTGACATCTGTGTGCATCAAATTTTATTTATAGTTAAATTAAAATTTAATATCAAAGTTCATTAGGAACTCGTGTTATTGAGCATAATTTTTTATAAAAATAAATTGAAAAACTCGAATTGGTGTATGAAAATTAAAAGACTAACCTGCTTCACGTTGCAACTAATGTTAATCGTTTAATGCTAAAGTACAGATTTATATAATTCTATACTCTTACAAGAATTAAATTGAAATTATAATTTGTACTTGACAATTTTTCACGTGGACCTACTTAAGATATATCTGACTTAAAATTTACGTTGCTAGTAATTACACTTAATACACTATATCGTGAAATTAAAGTGATGAACAGTTAGAACATTTTCTTCCAGAATTTTGTTATTAAAATTAACGATAGAATTGTTAACGATAAATGCATACTTGATGCATAAACTATAATATTAATTCAGAATAATTTTCATCCTATTGCGTCGAAAGCATGTTTAAGCTACAATTAATGTATATTTAATTAAATTGAACTAGCGTTAAATTAAATAGAATTATCTTCCAGCATAAACTTTGACATGAAAATGAATGAAGAAGTTTTGAGCACTGTATTCTTCCAGAATTGAATTTTTGAATTTTATTTTCTGACTTGAAGCTTTAGCAATGACTAGTATTTATTTTACGTATGATTGATGGATGGACAATAAAAATCGTTTGAATTATGTTAAAAGTCGAACGAAGTTATGGAAATTCGTAGAGTCGTTAAAAAAAATTCCAAAAAATAATAAAATCAAAATTCATCGGCCTTTTTGAGTCGCGCTACTTTTTCTTTCGATCGCGCGATTTCTGCAACGTGTCGTCTCGGCTACTCTTTTTCTTCTCTCTCTCTCTCTCTCTCTCTATGTCTCTCACACACTTCTGCCAACGCATTATATACTTCCATCACGAGGCCGAATCGTGCGTTTCACTCGATAAAATACTTATTTTATACGACTTTGTATACGAGTCTACATTGAAGTATCAACAATTATCCATGACAACTTTGTAAAATTCACACAGATGTATATACGTGCAATCGCTCAAGGATTCAAATACAAATCAATTTCTCCTTTACTTCATAACGCAAACTATACAATATCTACTTGAGCGAATACATATGTGGTAGTCGTAAATCACGCGAAATGCTTTCTCAGTGTCGTTGTGTATTTCGTATTAAATTGATTGAAACGACAAGTCATTCATTAAGGGACTAGTCGACGCAAAATTTCTCTAAACGAATGTAATCCACAACGAAGGAGTCATTCGTCGAACGCGTTATCGTCGACGATAATATGTGTTTAACGAATAGCATTTTATTTTTTTCGTTTCCACGAAATGAGTACGCGCTTAGTACACAACTATACAGTATACGTGTAGGCACATGCAACTAAACGTTCATGTATATAAACAGCTGTTATCATGTGCGCGTATAGACACTTGAAACGCGCATAGGTATATAGCGAGGACGTAGCAGTATAAATGTTAATTTATCGTTTGAGCCTATTGCGGGGCTAACTCATCAATAATACCAATCTTTTCCCCAACGTAGGATACGCCAGTTACCGGATCGCGCAAGACAATAAGGAACAGAGCGACGAGTAATTCGTTTAATGTACGATTCAATACTCGAGTTATGTCCGTGGGGATATTATTATCAAAAAAAAAAAAAAAAAATCTTTGAACTTTTCTCGAAGGTGTGGCCTGCGATAATTAGCGATTTTTGTCGTGTCATTTTGTACAATGAGAGATTAGATTAAGTATAGGTCAGTGACAGAGATAAGAACCGATTGATAAATTGTCCTTCCTTGATAATTGGGGTCATTATGGTTAGGACAGATTTTTCGACAAATTTTAATCTTCGTATTATCTACTATCTACTTCATGAAGGGTTATTACTCTTTTTCAGTCTTAAATGAAATATAAAATATGAAATTAACTCTGTCATCAATCGACCAAAGAGTCATTGAGTACATGTAAGCGTATATAGCAAGTCGAGTTTCGATAAAAGTGATCATTTGTTTGAATACGCGATCAAGCACATCGTTTGATGTAAGCAATATATTTGTGATCGCCCTTGGATCGGTGTCTCTTACGATTAAAAATCCCGTTATTAGATTTCCGATTAAATCATAAAAAATTGAAACTTATGCGTCACAAGTGGGTTTAAAATTCTGACCCTATAATGAAATAGTCAATCTGCGCAGTCACCGACGCAGGAGAGAGGAGAGCATTGCGGATTGATCGCATCATCCACATTTCATTATTTACTATATTCAATAAGATCATATTTTTAAAATCATTTTAGTATCAATATCAATTTAAGTTCTTTTTCTAAAATCGGCTCCTGTTACTCTTAGCGATTAAGTCATATTCGAGACTTTAAAGTATCCCATCTGTGGGACACCCCTTCTTTCTGATGCACTTTCATGAATCAACTCTCGCGTTGCACTTGGGTCAACTGATCCAAAACAATACTGTCATATTATGTACGAACACGCCGGTATGTTCATATACGTATACATATATATATATATATATATATATATACATGTATATGTATATACATGAACATACATATACACGACAGGCGGCCAACGTGTAGTAGCCTAGTTTCCTCCCCTCGTTATTAATAGAAAATGCAATAAAAAGATTCAGCAGTCGCTTGCGTGCACTGCTGTGCTAGCGCGGAAACCGCCAAAGGCGGACATACATTACATAAGAAGTGAGCCCGAAGTAGAGAAGAGAGAACTCGAAGAAGCGGAAGAGACTTAAGACGGTTATAGGATGCGCGAGAGCGCGAAAATGGGACGATCATTGTCTCCGCGGTGAATCGAAGCGTGTGTCTTTAAGTACTTTGTGACGTGAATGCAAACTTTTAAGCGGGCTTAATGGCGAGGGGCTTTTTCTTCGTTTTTTTTTCTCTTAAACATTCAAAGGGCTGCTGAGCATTCGTCTGGGAAAGTTGTCTGGGATTTAGAAAGAGTTCGTTTAGGGGTTTACATGGACTGCACGTACTTCCGTACTCGAGGTGGTTCTGAAGTTCATTTATAATTTTAATATTCCGCCTGTAATGTTACAGAATAAATAGAGCATCTATGCTCTATTGCTATAGTATACTATGACTGTTACAAAATCTTCCCAATAATAATATTGATATACTTTAAAGATGTAATAAAAAAATGTAATTCGCCGGTAAAAAAGACTTCGAGCCCCTTTAATAATTTAGCATACTTATCAAACAATCTTATACCATAAGTAGGGGATAACGTTAAATTGACATAGAAGAAAGCAGTAACCATTATGCAACCACAAATAGTCCGTCGAGACAACTGCTAACGAGTTTCGGATGCAAACAAGCAACTCGATGAGATGCGTTTCTGACTTAAAGTATACACGATAAAAGTCATACTCAAAATGTCAGGACGACTATCAAAGCGAGTCTACAAAAAAAATCTCGTCTGCCATACTAACGATTCATTCAAAACGATCCAGACTCCCGTGACGAGCCGAGCATAAGGTAACTGACCCATAAAACTCCTAGCAGATTTGGCTTATGATTGCTGTCAGTGATATTTTGATTTATTGGCTCTTCTCCTTTTTCGATGATAAATTCTCAAAAATAGAAATAATTTCCATGGGAGGTGAACCACAATTTGTACGCTGCGAAAACGTCACGAATCCCCGAATCCGGTAACTTCGCGTGGCGATTAACGCATTAAGCGGATCATTACAGTGATATTTTGAGATCTGAACTTTCGACCCACCGACATCATCGACAATCTTGCAGTCATTTTCACAATACAAATTCCTCAGTATAGTTGCCGACACATCGATTATTCAAATCCACTAACGAGCGAAAATAGCCGATCTCGCACGCAACCATAGCTATAACTGTAAATAGGAGTACGCCATTCTTGTACCAGTAATTCAAATTTCTAAAAGAGCCGTCAAACCGAATAGAATTTAAAAATCCATTACATTACAACCACATCGTAAATAAATCCAGTCGAATTCCAAGCCGTTGCCGACCGAAGCCATATACATATACAGATCGTATATCCTATACGGACTCGTTGTTTTCCCAACAAACTTATGTGTTTATGCCTAAGCCAGTAGTATACGGGTATTAGGAGAACGAAATTTATACCACAGTACGGAAAGGTGAAGACAGTCGTGATTTAATCGGAGACTGGTAAGTCCTGCGGGGATTAATCACTAACTTTTTTTTTTCACTAAAATACATCCGACAAGAGAGTAGAAACGTTGAGATGCTGTGAGCTAACGCAGGTTGCGCTTATCCGAGGTCGGTGAACCACTTATTATTATACTGTCGAGGAAGTGGGTATGTAACTTGGAATATCGTGACTTTTGATTTTCATTAATTCGCAATTGTCAGATTGATTGCTTCCGATATTTTTGAAATCTCTTTTTCGTTTTATTTCGTGTATTTAGCGAGATTCCCCAAAAAGATTGAACGTTTGCAGAACTCAATTGACATTATAATGCTCGGTAAAAGAACGGTAAAAAATTGGACGATCGTTTCCCACGAAAGACTCGTAATTGGCGCGCAGTAGCAGAAGAAAAAATATCTTTTACTCGCACACAGTTACTCTTTAAAAATAAAACAAGAGTGACACAGTCTCCGATCGATACCGATGCAAAGCAAAAGACACGACGGGAAACTGCTCCATTTTTTTTTTTTAATTCTTCTATACTACCGAGAATCAAGCAGGTGTATTCGGATTGTGTGTAACGAGCACAGATACTTTGTACCTAACAATGCATGCTGAGGTGCCGGAGCCGGAGCCGGAGCCGGAGCCGGCGTTTTATCGAGCGAAAATAGACACGATGCCTCTATTTCTACTTCGTAAAACGTGTACATGCGTGTAAATAGAAAATAGCGCGACACGAGACTTCGATCGCTTCTTTCTCCGTGTTCTACGCTATTAATTTATTATAATTTATTGTAATTATTATTTTTCTCATAATTTAACAACCCAAAATCCGAACGTGCACGGCAATTAGGCGTCCGAGTGTTTCACTCAACGATTTCGACGTCAGAAATTCTGGAGCTTTAAATTTAAACATGCCGACATTTACGTAAGTCTCCGAGGAGGAATAACGTTTTTTCCGTTGGCGAAGAAAAAAAGAGCAAATAAAATAATATTAGAATTCACTCACTTGTACATCTTCGAATCCTGCCACTGGTTCACCGCGTCCCTAGCCATCCTCACGAATTTCTTGTACGTCCTATTGCTTCTCGATACGAGATCAGTTTCAGCGTCCTGCGCCAAATAAGCTTCAGCTTCCCGTCTTTTCGACATTTCCACATCCTTTTCGAGCATCTCATCGTGTAGTCTCATGTACTTTTCTTTAGCTCTGGTCAGTCCATTTTTCACAGACTGCATTGGACAGCCTGTGATTTTAATCTCTTCCTTAGGTAACCCTGCTATAGGTGGATTTTCGTCCGGTCGAGGTGGTTCTTCTCCACCGCCATTTGACACCGTACGCACGCACATTTCTAGTTTCACGTCGATCTTGAATCTTTTCTGATCACCTGACAACGCGAATCTCCGCTTCTCGCAACTTCAAAAAGTTTGAGCCAGAATTCAAATTTGCCGCGCTTTTTTTAATTTCCCTCGTTTCTTCAATGAAAGACTTGCGTATAGCTCGCTAACTTGAAAGTCGTTAAACGTAAGATATAACTATACTCTTTGTCAAAGAAAAGCGAGAGAGAAAATTTCTTCTTTTTCTATTTTTTTTTTATTTCAAATTAAAACTTAAAAGCTTGTAGACGGCGAAGTGGGCTCGGACACTTGTCGCGACGGAGTGCGCTGTTCTCGGCCGGTGCGCTTCCCCTTTATACGTAGCTTCGAGTCGACGCACCGCGTGCGACGTCACGTTTTCCTCTCGTTGAAAGAAAAAGAGAGACAGAGAGAGAGAGAGAGAGAGAGAGAGAGAGAGAGAGAGAAAAGAGGAGGCTCGTACGCTGCGAGTCGTGGTGGGAAGTGTAAGTGGTGGGGGCTTTTAGAGAAATCGACTCAGCTGATTGCAGGGAATGATTTTATCGACGTTTAAGGGTGAGGATCACACTATTTTTCGGAACGGGGTTGAATTTTTTTTTCTTCAATACGAAGTCTTTACGAAGTGATTGGATTTAGAAGCAGTAGCAGTTTTTTGAAACTGAGTTTTGAAAAGTTTCCGAACTTTTTCATACGAAAACAATCAATATCAAGAATCATTTTTACAATATGCAGATTACATTTGTAAATAGATGGGATTCAGTATCATAATAGTCGATAACAAATATATTTTAACGACTTTTCTAATATTTTTATAGGAAAATAATTTAGAACAAGGTTAGATGGAAACAATTTTTTTCGGAACAATACTGTCAACTATAAAGAATATATCGTTGTATAGCATGTCACCGGACAAAATTTAAATTACTTGCATTTACGATACCTATAGTCATTATTGGCATTTGTAAGATTACAGCCATTAAGATATCTTTACTGATGATACACATTAAGGTTTATGACTATGCTTTCCAAATTGATTTTTTCTATTCGGAAATATAATGACGAAATACTACGATGACTTGCGAAATTAATTTCGTAAACGAATTTCACAGCTTTGAATCGAATTCTCCCTGTTTAACATGCAATCAAACTATTCTATGTATATGTATGTGTATACTTAATAATAATTTGCACTTCATGTTAAACGATAAATTATAGGTCAATTTTTCAAATATTTGTACGAAACGTCATTTATAATAACACGAAAGGTTAATTCCTAACTTTCACGTGTTAAGCACAATTTTCTGTTCTAATAAAAAAACACGCGTATACTTAATCAACGGATCGAACAACTAGGCTAAAGCTATAAAACTACTCGCCGATTCGCAACCGATATGCCGATAATAAAAAATTGATAAACTCAAGTCGTATATATAAAATTGATCGCTTTGAAATTATAGCATTACAGAACAAAAAGAAAATAGAGAAAATATTCCCATGATAAGTCATTACCACATAGAGGATCTCCTAACTATGACATCCACGAAATGCGCGCATCGGTTGCGTGAGCTCATTCACATATCAATGCGTCGACTCAATTTCAAAAAATATCGCCCATAGCGTTCAGCTCTCGACCCACATTCTTAACGAAGCCTCACGCACACATTATAAACGCATAAAAAGGTCACTTTCAATATGCACGCGAGAAATTTGAAAATCGCACTAGCCTATCTTCGCCAACAAACGTGACCAACGGCGTATCGAACTTCTTCTAAATAAATGCGTGTGCTGTATACGTATATAGTATGTTTTCATTCATATGCATCGTTATTTGATCTGGTGTATCGAACCGATTTATAGATGGGACAAACGGCAAGCTGTCAGGCCTTGTCGCTACTCGTTAAGTTTATACGGGAGCTCTACTGTAAGATTTTGTCAAGGTGATTTTCATTTTTCAGTTACGCCGTTGCATCGATTAGATGCATATTTTTATTCTTATTTTTCAATAGATCATAATTTTCTGATAAATACTTTGGACGTTTGATCATTTCGAATTACTACTCGAATAATGCATTGTAATTCGCGTTAGAAAAGATTACATTAGGTAAATCGTCGAATTCCTCTGTTGTGTAAAATTAAATATAAAATAACGTAAAATATCTTTAAGTGAGGCTAATTAAACATTACATTTTACAATTAAACATTTTAATTAGTTATACCCATTACATTCTTCGTATACCAATTGAGTTGGAAATTGGCATAAATATCCTTTGAAAAAGATTTTTGAAAAAATAGTTATAAAGTTAATTTTTTTTTAATAATTTACTGTATTCGTTTAAAAAATTCGTAATGTCACGTTTTAAAAATAAGTCTCTTAACTGATTTTTAATCTCGCGGAAACTGAGTTGTTAGCAACCTAATATCAGTGCTCGAAGGAATTTAGAGATGAGAATCAAAGCTCAAACTAAAGCTAGAACATTTGTCATTAGCTAAAAACTCAATTAATTAAAATTTTCAATTTTTGGCAGCTTTACTTAAATCTTTCTTTACCCATTAACGTGGGATTCTTTTAATTTCAAGTGCAATCGCAGATGTTAGATTCGCAAAATAAGATGTTCATCGTGATTTGTTCGCACTTCTGTTTGAGACGAGAATCAGAATTGGCCAACGTAAGCGTATAGAACAGTGCCAACATTGACAAACATAACGTTTCTTTGAATAAACACCGCGACTGTATACACGGTATTAATATTTACATCTCTGATAAATTTATTATACATACATACGTGTATTGTATACAAATAATATGTTTATAGTTATACACAGTATTTCAGACTTCGAATACGAGCAGTCGCGGATGAACAGGTCCAATCTTTTTTAAAAGTTTAATCATCTATACGTTACAGTGCTATAGGCTGGTATATTCATGCACAAAAAATAATTTAGAATTGATGTGTATTATTGAAATAATGCGTACATTTGTTTTTTTATTAATATATTTTAATAGAAATAATGTATAAAATTATAATAAAATTGTTAAATTTGGTAAACCTATGCAATTCCAGGATAGTGGAACATTAAAATGGTAAAATACTTTAAGGCTATTAAAAATCAATTAAAATTAATAAACACAAGAGAAAAATACTTTTGAACTTTTAATTCTATAATGATCAAATCTGTATACATGTACGTTTGTTGAGTATAAGATATTCTACGAAAAAACAATTAAAAAAAAAATATAATATTTTTTTTAATTGTTTCACGTACACAATAAATTGAAGAATTGAAATTAATTTAAATATAGAAAGTAATAAAAATAAAAAAATAACCAGTAAAATACGATTTCGTTAAATTTTAACCCACATCCAAAAATCAGACATTTATAATACCTTAGTCAATTAGCAATGACCACAGTTAATTTTCCGAATAATCAAGCAATATCAAACTATCCGTAAAGTATCCTTCCATTAATCAACTCGAAAAAGAGCCAGTACATAAGTGAGCTAATCACACTAAAACACTCCCCTCGGTTTTTCGACTTTCAAAAATAAAAAGATTAAAAAAGTACATCGTTCCATCGTACAGAACAGTTCCAGCAACAGCTATACATTCGTACAATTCCACACAGCAGATCAAAGCACGCGTAACACCGGCAAAAGGATAAAACCGAAGACCAGTAACCAGCATCACCTCGAACTCGTATATTATCCTTGAAGACGGTTTCATTCAAAAAATCTTTCAAGCGCTGATTAGACTGACTTGTGTATGTATATATATATACTTTCTCTGTTGAAAATAAAAATACATATATTGCAAAAAGGGTGGTACCGCATGAATAAGCACGAAAATTAGTTTTACGTACGGGGAAAGGAGCTGTCGGCCGCGACCACCCCGCGGGTTTTTTTTTAATGCAATTTGCGCCGGCGGGAGGTAAAGGAAGGAAAGATCGGCTTGTACGATATGGTTATAAACGAGCGATGTGCCATCGCCGCGAATTAGTCGGTAAGAGAGAAGAGTAAGTTTTGACAAGAAGATGCGATAATTCGCGCTGATGGATCGGATGGGTATGTGAAGAATATGTTTTTTTTTGCGGGAAAGAGAGCGAATTGAGGGGTATTTGGTGGCACCTGAGGTGTAAAAAGACTTGGGATAATTATAGAGACGGGAAGAAACGTATATGGTATACGGATCGATGAGGTTTAACGGTGACACTTTGATTAGGTGGTGATGAAACGGTTCTGGAAAATATCACGATTTCTAGAAAAACAATATGATATTTGAACTACTTTCATTTTTTGTATAGTACTTTGAAAATTGTATTATTATATAAATGGTCTTTCTAGGGGAAATGATAAAAAATATTAATTTCTGTAATTATTAATACCATATATTACAGTACTCCTCGGGAACTTTCACTGATCCAAATCAGTAACCTTGATGTACGAAGCTTACGGACAACATGTATAGATATTTTAATTGTAATTTTAATGTAAATCAAAGTGAAGAACACCATATTTTTCAATACGATGTACGTGACATAGCATTTATAGTCAATTTATAATTGAATAATATTGCTACCAACCGTTCGACATTGTTTGGACAAATTTATTTGTTTTGCCCAACTGTACCAGTATCTACTGGCGAAAAGTTCTGCTTGATTGCTTACCGTTTTTTGAAAGCGATATGCCAGTAGGCTGGTGAAACTAACAAATCTCGAGAAAACATATTAAAACTATAGTTGAGAGTATACTCTTTTCTTCAATACTATATTATTCAACAATATTATTTTAATGATTCATATGCGCTGTTGTGCATTTTTTACATAAGTGAGGTAATTTTGATAAATATAAAGTTATGTACATGCATGTAATCATACATATGTATATAGATCGAGTCGTCTGACATCTTGCTTGCATATCACTGGCTAACGATAGCACCAGTTCAAAAGATATTGGACAGCGCTAAAGAACCAGGACAGTTTAATTTTTACCAGGGACGTCAAAGTAAATGAATTAAATTAAAATTATAAATCAATTAATTTTTAAACCTATAAATATATAAAAGGAAATTAATGAGATAATCAGTATTTTCATATAAAAATAATGATGTTAATTTTTGACAATGAATATGTAACTGTATAAACTATAATTTTTAGTTTAAGATAATTTGCATCAAAATTAATGAAGAAACTTTTAACAATATGCATTTTAAAATATCAGCTATTGCTAACGTAATTTATTTCACGCACGAACTTTCACTTATGCAAATATCACGTATTGTACACATATATATTAAATGAATTATCTCGACGAAATAAAATGTTTCTCTTATTGTCACCGTATTCCATACGTACAAAGTTTTAAAATCAAACAAATCTCATTTAGATTCTGTGTAATAAAAAAATATATTTTTGTACCTCGCAAACCTTCGTTCCACAGTATAGTAATCTCCATGAAAGACATAAACACTCACGAAGTAGAATAAACTTCTTTAAAAAAATACCTTTTAACATTCGCCTTCTCTTGTCCAAACATTCTCTCTTAGAAATCAAAACTCTTTCTCTCTCTCTTACTCTTGCCGACAAGTGAAAAAAAGCCGATTCGCGCACCCCCGCAGAACTGAATAAAACATTTTTTCCTTTCTCCGCGAGCGTATACATCGACGCAGCAAGATCCGAACTCGAGATAGCAACAAAGAAGGGCGTAGAAAAAAGTCAAAATAAATCCAACGACTATACCTTCGGCGCGTGGGTGCAGCCGTTCGTTGGCCCTAAATCCCTCGCTCATCTTATATATATATATACATACGAGCCATTTTTTTCCCCTTTCTCTCTGTATCCTTGTCTTGAGTTAGCTATGGCCTACAAGAAGCGAATAGCAAAGAAGAGATCGAAAGTGCAGTTGTATGCCTATATATATATATATAGAGAGAGAGAGAGAGAGAGAGAGACTAAAGGATTCGTGCCGGAGGCTCGTACTATTAATTAAAGGAGCCTCCTCTTTCGAGAATCGAAATGAGTCAATTTATTGATTATGGATTTATTATCCGGATTTCTTAGCGTGTTTTGATTTATGATTGTTTTCGGGACAGAGAGTGAGAGAGAGAGACACTGGAGATTTTTCAGATTAGTTTTCGGGTTGATACTATGTGAAATATGGACACCGTGATTGAAAAGGAGTTCCTCGATTTACGTTCCTGGTTTAAAATGACTTTATCAACTCATCTTGCGAAGATGTGCTTTTGGATGATGATATTTTTTCGGACACTGTATAGGCTTAGTGTATAGATATCGGTTGAATAAATCGATCTTTACTACTCGGGACGTATATATATATATATATACATATAGAAGTCAAAATATTTGCGTGTCTTGTAAAGCGTCGACGGTGACAGCAATCGATAGATATTGTTGCTGCTCAAACATTTTGACGGAGATACGGTCGCCGATTTTCATATATATATATGTATACGCCTATAGCTGCGAACGATCAGTTATATATGCACTGTATTTATAAATGATTTACTTGAGATTGTCAGTTGCTTGATCACTTCCAAGAAGATTTATGTGTACGTAAAAAACTATATTTGTATTATACGTTAAAAAAACTAAAGAACTTTATGAAATTTAATTAATTATTATTAAAGTTAAATTTCAAGAAAGATATCGTTGTACATAATGTTACTTAACGTTAAAATTCTTGGTAACCTGCACTAGGTTTAAGTTAATAATAATATTTGTACTAAGAACACCATAGGCAATGAATAAGAATATAAAATTATACGATTAGTAACAAGATAGTTACGAAGTGCAACTTTTTACTGTAAGTTTTTGGTGCATATTATTTGTTAATAATGATCGAATAAAAAAATTCTGCGATTGCTGTAGAACGATAAATTGTATGCAGTAAAGGAAACTTTCTCAAATCCCCTGAGCCATCCGAATAAAAGTCGCAAAAATCCGAATAAAACGATGAAAATTTATGCGCAGCAACCGTGTCAAATCCTCTAAGCACAGCCTCCATCATATCCTCGTATTTTTATGCTTCTCCAAACCGCGCCTGGATAGTCGCAGTAAACCTCGTGCAAGGTTGCACTCAATGCACGTATAAAAACCGATAGCTTTAAACGATACGACGACGATTTAGTTGTACGTATATACTATGTATACGATATACACGTATAGACGTGTATACTTGTATACGCATATAAACGTAGGCGTTGAAAACATTCAATGTACCTATCATCTCCAAAGTATACATTCTCAGCCATTGTCCGAAATGATTTATGCTTCGACGAATGCTTAATGAAGGGGTTGGTACTTTTGATAACATCGGATATGCCGTACGCAAGCCTTTGTGACTGCAATTTCGCGAGATGAAAGACGTAATGTAATGAATTTTTGATTTTTCGATCAGATTGTTGTGAAGTGCGAGTGTGATATGTGCAGCTGAAAAATATCTGTTTGTGTAGAGTATACATTGGGCTTTTTGCAGAATATTTAACCGTTAACCGGCCTTTCACTTTGAAGAATCAATGAGCGTCACATGATGAACTTCCTCACGCGAGCGTAAGTATGTGCCAAAAAAATGGAACGGAATTTTATTGTCGGTTTTTTTTGTGATACGTATACACAGATATGTGCATAGGTGAGAGATTTTTTAAGCGATTCGAGCGTTCCATTTGTTGCGATATTTGATAGTTTGTATAAATATAGTTGTTATGCGTTTGCAAATCTGTATTTAAAAACAAAGTGGTACAATTTAAGAAACACTATTTATTAAAATCGGACTACTAATATAAGACCGTAGACTATTATCATTACGTACTCTATTCTTAAGCAATTGATATGTAACTTAAAGAATATAAATACAATTTTGGTTTTTTAGTATTTCGTTATCCCGAGTTAAGAGGGGTGTTAAGAGTGCCGAAAATAGAGAAAAAAACAAGGTCACCGAAGGTAAATCGTACAAATTTAAAAATAATTTTACGATATGCTGCATACTATAACTATCTTCAAAAACCCATTCATCCCACTCGATCAAGCTCCGCTCGCACAGAGACAGGCATGTCGATTTCGAAGACGAAAAAGAGCGAATAAAAGAATCCATGAATCTGTGCACTTAACCCAAGTAGCACCAATCCCTCCGAAAGTCCCGTCACCGTTCTACCGTCAAAGCTGCGAAACATCGTCGGCTGTCAAAACGTTCGACTTGCTAATCCGACTTCGCTCACGAGAGTATCTCATAATAAGGCAGCTGCTACCATAGACCCTCCTTCGAAATAATAAAAAAATGAAAATGAAGAAGAAGAAGAAGAAGAAGAAGAAGAAGAAGAAGAAGCGAAAACCAAAGGGAGACTCGACGACTAATTGAAACACGCGGTTTAGCATTGAGCCGACGCAACGCGAGTGGCTGGCCCTCATTTACGAATATTTGCATTCGATTATACGCGATACATCGCTGCGGGACGTGAGAGAACGACAGCAGGGCCTGGTATGATTTCGAAAGTCGAATGTGAGGTATTAGAATATTTCGGTATAATTGGCCTTTTTAATGGAGCTTTTTTCATGCTTTTTGTTACAGAGTACGTTTTCGTACAGGGATGGTAGTATAGCCGTATGGCTATACATTGTTTCGTCGATACGTTGATTTTACATACGTATCAATTGAAGGAGACTGCTTTTACTGAAAATTAATTTAAAAAAACTATGGTTTATCAATTAAACTTTTATATTCACTCGTATACATATTTTAACGTCAATCCAGTAGAATCCAGTAGGGAGGAACATTCATATGTATACAACACGAATTTCATTTAATGATACATTAAGCATTAACGTCTTAAATTTCGTTCAGTCAAGTTCATGCGCGATTCCACGAGCTTTTATCAGATGCTTTTTGCAAAGTTTACTGAATAACTTGTCATTTGATGAACATGTATTCTATTCCAATTTGATCCATCAAAGTTAATTTTAAGGTAATTTTATTTATTTATGAAAAAATTCAATTCCATTTTACAAACTGTGACATTAAATTAAAAATATCCGTTTGCTTAATATTATCCGTACAAGCGGTAACTTTTACGATTTTCGTGCATTATTCTAATTATTGTATAAATAATGTATTACGGAAAATTAATATTCTTACAAAAGTAAATTAAACGAAATGACATTTAAAGCCGAGAGTACTTGAACCGAGTTTTATTATTGTTTATTGAACGAAATAAAATTTCTTCGAGGTATTAAAAAAAATTGTCAACGATTCTCTTGCGCAAGAAAACGCACGGAATCCAGCATAATGATTAAAATTTACTTCCATAATCCGCACATTACAAGTCGATCATTATGCAAACTCGAATTCAGTTGAGGAATACGCAGCTAATACCTAGTTCCCCGACCTTTCATTACATACGCACGTCGTATATACCCAGAATCCAATAAGCTATAATAGAAAAGCTACGGTAGCGTTCTAATTACCGTCCATTACTAGCGTAAGTAATCTTCGGTCTCGAAATTACATGTCTCGCTTCCCTAATGAATCAAACAGCGAAATTTATATCACGGCTACTCGTCAAAATATATACGTATATACGACCACTACACAGCATAAAACAAAGACCTACACTTGTCGGGAGGCTGGAAAAAAAACACACAGCTAATTCTTCAATCAAGGAAGCAGCGGCGCCGCTCGAAAAAAGGAACTGTACATATGTATGTATATGTATATATTTATATGAAGCAGACCTAAACGCCAGTATATATAGCACCTCGAAGCAGAAAAAGGGAAGAAAGAACATGACTGTTGTTACGAAGAGAGGAACGAGTTCGGACAACCAGTTTCGACTCTCCCTCGAGTGAATTGATTCAGCCGCATCTTTTAGTCTAATACGCCACGAGAGAGAGGGAGAAAGAGAGACTCATCCTGGCAATACTATACAAAGTATATCTTTCAACTGGACAATTGGCCAGATCATGTTGCGCGTTTAGACTACCGAGTTTTAACAGGAGACAAAAGATTTTTTTTCACGACGTTGTAACCCTTGACGAGTGAAATATTGACATTTTTTGATGTTGTTTTATTACAGGGTTGTAAATTTTCTATATATACACGAAGGGAGTTGTAAATTTTATAAGACTTTTTGCGACAAATTTTTCGGGGATTTATCGCTTGGCAAAGCTTTTAAAACATTTGATTTGCTACGAACGTCGTCTTCTCCAATTGTTAATCTTTTTCTTTTGAGTAATGAGAAAATGCTATTTTTGGCCTCGACCTAACGGTTCCGCGACTTTTAGTGGTTCATTGAAAACTTTAAATTTAAAACTTTTATATTGAATAGCGATACTACGTCAATTTCGGTATACGTTCGAGGAAACGGTTATATACACTATATGAGAAAATTAAAAACAAATTTTATGGCTGTCGACGAATAAGAAAGAGAGAGTTGCTCGTAAAAAGCAACTCTCAATGCAGTTGTATCCGCCGTTTTGCCAAACAATGACCACAGCATCGTTAACTTTTCATGAAAACTTCAGATCTGAGCAATCATCCTTTTTCAGTTAAAACTGGTTCGCGGAGACTTGAAATTGCAAATTCTAAGATACGGTCTGGACACATATCAGCCTGTACATAACAATTTACCGAACCATATATCTACGCACTTTTGAAACTCGTATGGCGCGGATTTTGAAAAATTTTGTCCACGAAAAATCTCACGACGCTTTTAGTCCCTGAAGTAATATACATCTCATGGAAGAGAAAATAAGATTACTACATACACAAGCGTATATAAGTAGTATATATATACTAACGACTGACTCGCAAAACACAAGATCTTTATCGCGTAGATCTTGTGCGACTTATATATACCTATATATACCTATACTATAGCTTAGTGCAGTAGAAATAGAGTAAAAAAGTCATGAGTCGCAAAATTTCCGTTGACGAGGTAGATCTATTGTCTAAATCGACTTTTTTTTTCTTCTTCGCCTTATTTCTCTGGACTCGTTCTACTTTGTTAATTGAGATATTTGTAGGTTTGCCAGTGTTGATTTGGACGCTGTTGAATCGCTAAAGTGTTAACGAGTTGTCGTAACGAACTGGTTGTCTACTTACGTGTGTGGGCGATGACTAAAAAACGTTATCGATTATTCTCGTCCCGTTTCTTAGAAAAATAAAAAATAAAAAAGCGTACGAGTCGTAACGAGAATTTGAACTGTCAAGATGAAATTAGTAAATGAAATTAGTACAGTTCTTACGGTATAGAATGCACAACGCACATGTCACATTGACGTTTCCTTTCTTTTTCTCTTTTCTATTATTTTGCTATCGATAATTAAAATAAGGAGCAGACACGAATTTGTGTAATATAGTCTCATCAACCTTTTAAAAAATCCGATATGTAATGACTATACACCTGCTTATGTCTGATTTACTACATGCTTGATTAGAAGTATTTTAACAAGTACCTATTTATTTTTTTTTTATGGATCTTCGGTTCAAATGCTTATGCAAATTCACGACGCTACTGTCAAACGATTATTTACTACCCTAATTTATCTCTCCCCTCCTCCCGTTAATCAATCCGCAATACTTCATCCATAACTCATATTTTTATTGCACACTTTCATTGCATAACTAAAACTTCCTGAAAAATTTCGCAGATCCACTTACTAATTAGCAGAATTTTTACAATTTGCTTGAGAAAAAAATATTTGGCGCCGGGTATAATGAAACGCGCGAAGAAAACGTGTTGAAAACAGTCCGTAAAGTCAGGTCGATTCAGCTTTTTATACTAAGTCGGCGCCTACGTGAGTTGCGCGCAGAATCACAGTCAGTATGTATATATATATGCACAAGCGCAATTTATGATGATTATGCGATTTGCCGTTACAGGGCTGCTGGCTTTACTGATGAAGATAGATACAGATAATACAGCGGGAATGGTTATACGGATGAATGCAAGTATTCGTTTTGATTAAGTTTTTTTTAACAAACGCTCACGGGTTTAAACAAAATTCGACAATACGCCGTTGGGGTGAGGATGTCTCAATTTCACAGAGTTGCGCGATGCAATCGTTGTTACATACTGGTGAGTGATATTTGATGGAGATGAGTAAGTTATTTTAATACGACCTTCCACTACGTTGGATGAAAATCTAAATCACAAAGCAAGTCGTTAAGACATTTCATAAACGCATGTGAAATTCGATGAAAAATCAACATTTTATCGTTGCTTGAAGAAGATGAATAACCCTGAAACAAACCAATCGTATGCGATCAACAATGCAATGTATAAGCGAACAATTGGAAAGCGTCATCGTCTCTATGTTTATCACTATTATATAAATGATTACAACTACATTCAATCGTGAAAAAAAAATTAAGTAATTTTAATTTGCGATTTTCACGGTTAAAACGATCGAACAGAACTATTTCAAAACATTACCTGAAGTTTTCCCCCACTAGATGCAGAACTATTCCATCACACGTCCATCACCTTCTCATCGCATTGCATACGCTCGCTCGCTCATCAAAAAAGCAGAACGCACTACCCTGTGCAGAAAAAAGGCGATAAAACAACTCGCGTTACGCTTGCGGATGTAATGCATTCGCGTAAGCGAACTGCTCGCCATACAGCGTATGCAAAATGGCACGTAGTCAATTTTCACGAGCAACGGACACAATTCGCTTGCAAAAATTCCACAGACTCCAGTTCGACTTGCTGGTGGCAACGAGGTCGCGAACTGTTAATTTCTTCATTCGAAATACCGCCTGACGCCGACCGTCGTCTGATGAAATGTCGGAATTGGGTGTAATTGATTATTATTGTTACTTTTATTGAGTTAGGATGAAAATTGAATGTCTTTTATTTATCATTAGGAAGTGTGAGAAATAACGAGCGGTTACGGAACATACGAAGCAATTCAAAATAACCGATAATCACACATCACTTGAACAATAGTTTAGTTAATAAAAAGAGTATCTTGAAATATAGATATCGCTTATTTAATCTTGTAATAATATTTTTCTTTCTTATTCTTAATCTTGATAGTTTAAACATATTAATAAAGTTTAGAAAGATTCTAATCTAAATCGTACCAAAGCGTAACTACTGTTCATTCATCGCTCGCAACAATCATCTGTCACAATGACCCCTTGAAAAAAATCGGTCTCATGCAATCATACAAAGACCCAATAAAACTCAATTCTTAAAATATTTAAACGTCCGGTAAATTTATTTTTTCATTCTCCTTGTTTATACAGGCTTTAGTACTAAATGTAAATCACGTTAACTCAAAGCTACGTACTTGTTTCGTTTGTTTTACTCTCTTCTCATGCTCTTTATCCACAATCATATCATTCATTGTATTTTCTCTCGATTTGGGGACTCAAGTATTATATAATTACTGAAAAAATAACATATAGAAATAAACTATCGGAAGTTGATTCTTTGTTTTTTTTTCATCTTCCCTCTTCGTTCTCTGCATTCTCTACAACCTGTCTCGAAGACCGCGGACAAAGGTAGGTATAGTTTTCCTTGTAAATAGTTTTTTTTCGTTTAATGCCTTGCGGTTGGTACATCTCACAGACGGCCCGCCAGCCGCTATCCCATTATTACTTCCTTCTCGTCTAAAGAATCAGTGCGGGTCGCCGTTGACGTTGAGTATACAAAAATTCGATCGATCCGTCTTTCTCTCCCTCTCCTTAATTCCCTTTACGCGCGATTGAAAGATATCAAATATTTGACCACTGATCTAGGCGACGGCCTTAGCTCTGATCCATTAAATTAGTCTCGTTAAGACTGCCACCTGTGCAGTCCTTCTGGATCACCTCAAACAACGGCTGCAATTCTGGTGTTGCCTTGATCTGGGTTACGAATTCGCTCAATGCTGGATTTTTGTCTAAAATATACATATCAATCAGATAAATAAATTTTGCCAGTTTGTAGATACAAAACGTTTCTAGTTTATTTGTCTACACGGGGCTTACCAGCATCTGGGATTGTGAGAAGAGCAGCTACCGCACGGAATGCAGACCGCTTAAGCTCGTCTTGTTTTTCATACTCCTGCTTCACAGAGTTCTGCTTAACTTTCATTGTACAAGTACTCTTAAGTGGTTCTACCAGTCTTTCAAGCCCTTCAAATAAAAAAAATAAATAAGTAAACATATTATGTAATATAATTGTGTATTTAAATTTTTTTATCTATTTTACATTGAGCTCGAATAAAATCTTACTTTGTAAAACAGCAGTAGGGCAAAGTTGTGCGAGTCGAGCGGTCATAAGGTAAGTGAGCATTTTGATATCGTAGTGATCTCTTAGACCGCTCTCGACGTGATTGAGAAATTCGAAGACATCCAGTCGATCTAAGCACGAGTCCAACAACGTGTACATGCACTCAAACGCTGCTTTTCGTAGATCAAGGCCATCGTCCACTGTGTGCTTGAATGGACCCATTTCTACTTCTCTAATCAGTTCTTTCTGTAATATGATAAATATGATAATACTTCAGCATCACTAAATCAATATATTTCCGCAAAACTTTGTATACACCTACCTTAACTTTAGTTTCGGCATAAAGCTGCGGCAAAACTTGATCCAAAAGATCTCTAACTAACATTGGTTTATTATGAGCTGCCGAGTTGAATGCAACCAACGCTACCCTTCTAACATTTAAATCGAGATCCTCTAAAGCTATCAAAAAGTTACCCATACATTGTTTCAGCATCGGATCAATCGCTTGTGGCTAAAATTATTGAAAATAAAAAAGTAATTAACTCACTGTTCCTAAAGAATAATAATTTAGTAATATCAAATATTCTACCTGATCTGAAATAGTAAATTTAACAGCAGTTACAGTGGTTGTCCTCATGAGTGCCGAAGACGATTTTAGTAACTCCTGAAGTCGAGGCAATAATCTGGAAGGATCGATGAGGGTAAGTTTTCCGAGACACTCAGCTACAACGTTGCGTGTACCCTCTTCCGTACACTCGCAATGTCTATGTAGCAAAACCCAGATCGAAGGCACGAAGCTTTGTAAATGCGTAACGCCAGACGGACTCTGCGACTGGCATGTAATGATCTAAAAAAAATCATGAAAATTCGAGTTAAATTCCATGCGTAAAAAAGTGTTTCGCGTCATTGACATTCCTATTTACCTCTTTTAGAGAGTGAAGTAAGAGGTACTGGCGTTTTGGCTGAGCCTCGATTTCGTTAAGTATGAATGGAAGATATTCCGGTAGATTTCCAACAGCTATATTACCGAGTGTGTAACTAGCTGCAGATTTGACTTCTTCCGAAGCAGATGAGAAAGACTCCAAAATAATGTGTTTCAAGGATTGGATAGTACTTAAATCGCTGGAAATAAATAAAAATAGATGTTAAGTTTGAATCAATCGTAATATAAATATCCATTGATCGTTTAATAAAAATGAATCACGTGACTTTCTTCTAATGAATTAATTAAATATCTTTTATACTGCGCACAATGAGAGGACAAAAATTAGATGATAAAAACTTTTTAAATATTCACACCTAATAAGATATCTATAATGAAAATGCGCACTTTGCGTGTCTATAGTTCTTATTGTATATATTTATAACCAAACTAATAAGATATGATATAATCATGTTCACAAATATCTATAAAATATTAACTAATAATAATAGTAAATATCATTAATTGCATATTCTGACATAAGAAGGTTGCACGTTCGGACAGACATTACATTCATGCATTTTCTCACGTGAGCAAATATGATCGCAAGTCCGTATGATTGCACCTGTGTATAAAAGTCATTAGTACAATATAAGAGATAAGAATACGGTATCATATATATCGGTGCCGGCACGTACACCGGCTCTGCGACTAATAAGCGGATTACTCTAGTTGTGTAAAAAAATGGAAAAAATGCTTCTTGTTCAGAAAACGTGTCTAGGCAATTTCAATGTTGACTCTTTCTTTGTTCTACTCATATCTACAACGAAATAATGATTATATTATAATGGTTAATTCTTTTTTAAGACTATAAATAAAAATTTGACAAATTTAAAACCGACGTAAGAAACATTGCAACGTGACTAACAAATATTATACACATTCCAAGATGTGAAATGTAAAATGTGATGAACATTTCGAAATGCACTTACACATGTCTGCCTATTTCTCCAATAACAAGAAGAGCAAATATGTGTCTGGCATCGCTCTGCTGACTCTGGACATCTTTGAGGAATTCCTCGACGACGCCTTGGGCTTCCTGATGCCAAGTTATAGTCAGGGCAGCTGCACATTTAGCCAATGAATGATAAGCTTGTTTGTGAAGTTGTTGTGTTTGATTCACAGGAGCCACTAACATCGATAATAATTCTCTGTATCCAAGCTCAGGTATTCCTGCCTGAACTAGGGCTTGGAAAAACTCCAACATAGAGTTAAGGGCAGCACCTGTAAGTTCAAATAGTAGAATACATTTTTTCAGGTGAGCCAATAATGAGATGTTTCTTTATTCTCTTTTAATTGAATTCAAGCTAAAGGAATGTGTTCTTTGTCATTGTATTATCTTTTCTGTAATTACTGTGTATTTCATTTGAATCATTTTATTAAGAGGCGTTTTAACTTATTAAATTATTTATATGTGATTATATGTTAAACATTTTAGGTTCTTCTGACTACTCAATACTTTTGCCTCTAAAACAAGTAGCAAATTATAAATTCGCAACTGAACATAATTACTATAAACAAAAATGACTACACTTTATTGAAGAATAAATTTTATTGTACTTTAGTTTACTTTACTTCTTTGTTTAGATGAATCTTTAATTAACAATGCGGCTATTCGAAAAGTTGTACTATTTAATACTACATATGGTTTATTCTTTGGTAGTCGGTAACATTTAAAGAATGAACAAATACGCACTTCAAACTATGTTACTTAAATAATTATAAAAAATTAAAAAATTATTTGTACTATAAATTGAAGTAATTAATTGAATCAATTAAAATTATGATTTACGGTTATGGGGAAACATGTACAGAGTTGAAACAGAGTTGAATGTGACGCAATTTCACGTATTATAAGTTACGATCAGTCACTTATACTGTAAAGGTTGAGAACCACGGCGATGTTGCCATATGCTTTGACTTAGTCACGCGTAGAAATGGCATTCGGTATGAAACATTTGTCTAGATTATATCATTATGAATCAATTAAGTCATTAATATGGTTTTTTCACATGTAATACGAACATCATTATCAATAGAAGGCCAATAAGCAATCATTCGTCTAAATATTAATAACTATCATTAATAAAGTACATTATATTATAAATTATAATGTTGCATAATATTGATAAAAAATGTACTAGCAATTTAATAGAATTATGCAATGTTGTAAAAATACATCTATTTATTAATTTAAGTAAGTATAACTAGCTTTATAAACAATTTAGAATGTAAATTGCATAACAAGAATTAAATATTTATCAATTTTTATTTTATAAAAAATATTCGAAAATTAGACTATGATTATAAAAAGGATTTTTCGTTAAAAAGTACATTAAAAAATGGACTCGACAGGCCCGGATAGCTCAGTCGGTAGAGCATCAGACTTTTAATCTGAGGGTCCAGGGTTCGAGTCCCTGTTCGGGCGTTATTTTTTGCTCTTACAAGCTATTTCAGAACATTCTATTATTATATAATCATACCAAACTTAAATACAATTTTAACATTGACTATTAATTAAATTTATAATTAATATACGACTAATTAAAGTACGAATAGAAAAAATCAACTAAAATATTCTGGAAATCTATAATTTTAGTTGAAATCCAATGTATATAGTAATAAATTAATCAACATTTTAACAAAAAATCTTTGGTTAAAAAGCTAACAATTTGACTAAATTATTTTTATTTAACTTGGCAAAATTGTATATTCAATTAATCGAAATTTCTCAAAATTCAAGCGATTGGTCTTGGTACACCCGTCAAATGAATTAAAAAAGCTCATTATCACGCGAATCTAAAAATGTCACTATTATAAAACTTCCTATTTAAAATAAAAAAAATGAAAACAAAACAATTCGATGTAGTTGACGACTAGTTCATTAACTTATTGCCGATAATATAAAAAAGTGCTCCTCCCTTCGCTATACAATAATACAATAACGAAATGTACAAAAAAATATAAAAAATTGCAAGGGAATACAAGATTATTCTTCTTCAATATTTTAATTGCCCGTGTAACATATACTGCTACGTTTAAAATTTAAAGCTAAATTTTCCTTCCAAATAAATTTGTTCGCAAAAATACTTCTGATTTTTTTTGATTGGTACTTATTTTAGTTTGGAATAGAAATTCATAGCCTTGCATAAAACATTTGACGCATCCTTTATTAGGTAGAAAGGTCATTTTAAGCAATGATAATACCCTCTGAAAAAAGCTTTTCGCACTATTAATCGTTCATTAACACCTTTACTACACCAACAGTTATGAAAATAAAATCATTTGTACACTACTGTCGAAACAAAAAAAAACGGTTACGTACTAGCTTCATCGCGAGGTAATTTTTCATTACTACAAAAACATAACTGAAAATGCATCAATATGAGCTAAAGTTAGTTTAAACATTCAACAGGATAGTAATATTGTAATCGCACAAATAAAAAAATTATTGTGCAGGTAAACATTTTCAATAAAAATCAAGAAAAAATAAAAAATGAAGCAAAAAACATTGTTGATTCATTGGCATATAGCTTCCTCCAAACTAATTTATCTTTTCTATTTTTACTATATTGATAAATATTATTTTAACAATATACTTGAACAAGAATTTTATGTAGACACTTTCTAACGTGTATGTTATGTTAACATTAAAGTATTTCTTTAAAAATAGTCGATAAACTGTATTCTTTTGATTTTTTTTTTGTTTTAAAAAATTATGCATTGGACGATTTAAGTTTCCGATTATTGATCCCTCTCCCGCTTTTATATTCCAATATATGATCACTTATACAAAAAAAAGGAAAGACTCTATCTAATAAAGATTGTTTTAATATATATTTAAAATAAAAATAAAGCACTACTAATTCGCCCGAAATTGTAAGCAAAACTGTACAACAGAATTTTATTGATTTTAAAAATGACTAATTTTTTAATGCTATAAATTAAATTTAAATTGTGTTATCAATGGTCAATTTGCACAGTTACTATGAAAATTATTATTTCAGGTACTACACTATATTATTATAATTATTATAAAATGAATTGTTCTTTTACATATAACTGATAATAAATTATAAATAAAGGAAACTTACCTTGTAATAAAGGCGATTTGACAAGTGTAAGAATTTCCGGTAAAATGTTAGTGGAAATTGTATTCAGCGCTACCGGATGCAGCTTAGCGATGGTTGTTAACAGTGTAAGAGTAAGCTGAGCTATGTGCAAGTCTGTCTCATTTAACAATGCGGGTAATTCTGTTGTAACCTTTTCCAATAGATCGGGATGAAGTGCATCACTATAGTTACGAACCAAAGTATCCAGTAACACCAAAGAACTAAGTTTCAAAGCGCGTTGATTTTTACGTAAGAAGGAACCCAGAATCGGTATAGCATCTTGTAGAATAGGCTTGAGATCGATACGCAACGGCGAAGCAGCAATGCACGTTAAAGCCTAAAATAAATTTGTATTATTTAAATTATCAAAGTTATCGAATATGATAAAATAATAAATGATATACGTATTTTAATAGGTCTAACCTTAACTGTTGTAAGTCGAGTAATTTCATTGCGAAGTCTATCAAGGAAAATTGGCAAACACGTGGGTAGTTCTTTCTGCAAAGTGTCTCCCAGATGAGCAATGATTTGACCCATACATGCGATGGCGCGTTCCTTCACCTCCTGATCAATGTCTGCTGTACGTAATCTTGACAACGTAGACCAATAAAGCTCACCAGATAACGGCGTGAAATCAAAGTTTGATGGTTTATCTTTAAGAATAATTAAATTAGAAATAAATGCTATGTCATTTAAGTATAAAATGTATAATTTTTATAGTAAATATATAATAATATACCATGGGGTCTAATAACTTGCACGAGTTGTTGTAGAACAAGCAAAGCCTCTGCTGTGATCTTATAAAAAGGATCGCTGACAGCAATAATAATAGGCGGCGCAAGTACCGGCAAATGAGCATGAAAAACTTCAGGTTGATGTGTGGAAAGTAATGTGTGTACAAACGCAAGAGTATCAATTTTCATATTACTCGACGAATTTTTCTCGCCTAATGAATACTGAATACCCGGAATAAGAGCAGGGATATGATTGGTAAGAGCACCGGGAAGTACAATTACAAGCTCTTTGAGAAGTGACAGACAATCCTGACGAGTTTTAATACTTTTTTCCTTCATTTGACGATGAACTGCCTTCACAATTAAAGGTACTTGCTGCTGAAGAAGCGATATTGGACCTTCTTCATCTTCCATAGAATCAGGATCCAGCGTTACACCCGTTGTAGGTTTCGTTTGACGCAGAAGAGTGATGTATGCGTGGAATATATCAGATTTTACATTTTCCTCTCGCTCTTTGAATCTGGCAATCAAGGCTGGAGACACTACTTTGTATAGCTCAGAAAGCAGTTCTCTTCTACTGGAAACAACAGCTTCGAGGCACTTGGTAGCAGCGCGACGGACCTTCCAGCTCATATCGTCGTCATCAGAATATTCATCTTCGGCATCTTCTTCGCCGTCTTCTTCTGTTTCCATAATAGCCCCCTCGCCATCTGATTGATCAGCTGCATCATCATCGTAGTTGTAATTTGGATCGTACGTCAAATACATTAGACAAATTTCTATGATCTGTAAAAGTTATATTGATTAATGAATGATGTAGAAAAATTATGTTAACTAATCAATTATATTTAACACAATTCATCACACCTTATTTATATGTGGAGTGATTTCCTTTGGGCATCTGTATACAAATGCTTCAAATGCTTGCAAACAGTACTCTCTAAGTTCATCATCGTCCTCTTTACTATATTGGACAATAAGAGGCATAACCCTTTCAATTTGCTCCCCAAATCGATGACCAGCTTGTCGACTAAAAACAAAGTTTACTTTTGAATTTTTAATTTCTATTACAATCACTAATTAATTTTTAGAAAAAAAACTACGGATACAATTTTCAAAATGTTTTTAAAATCTAACGTACCAAATAGAAGCAATACACTGTATGTAGGTACGAACAACATTGTTAACTTTGTTATTTGACAGTCCCTCCAGTAAATGGTCCAGCAGTTTGTTGTACAGTTGACTATTGCTGGAAGTCATAAGGTGACTGAGAGCTACTATGGTTCTTTTGCGCACAGCTTGTCTTGGAGATGAAAGCTGTGGCAATAACGCGGCCAAGATTATAGAGTGAAATGAGACCAATAGAGAGCCAAAGCGAGAGAGCAAATCTGCTATTATGTCAAGGGCTTCTAATTGAACAGGCACATCTTCTTGCTGCAAATAATCATTTAATATTGAATCATAAATAATATATTCATAAATATCTTTGAATATGGAAAATCTAGTGGAATTATGTTACCTTTTCAATAGCATTACTTAATCGCCCAGTGATTCTTTTGCAGACATTTGCAGCAAGTGCACTTGAACCCAAAGGAAGTTCTGCAATGACAGTTTTCAAACCAATGCTTGAAATATCTCTAAGTTGTTCTTTGTCAGAAACCATATTGCTACATAGAGCATCTACGATTGTTTCCACTTGATATTCTTTCACTTTGTTGACCAGTGGTCCCAGGCTGTAATTGCAATGCATTAGAAATACTTGACATGCACAAAATCTCAAAAATTTATAATTTAAGCTATACATACCATTTTACTGCAAGATTTTGAACTTCTCCATTTTTATCTTCCAGTAACTTGAGAAGCATTTTAACAACTTTACGCTCAGAATCATCATCCAATTTGATATTGTCTTTTTGCAACTCAGTCATCAAGTCATTAGTTGCCATGAACCTAAAGTCCTTGTCGCTGGATGTCATCTAATTATAAAAACAATGATTATTATAATACAATTGTTTTTAGATCCATTAAATAAATTGGATATAAAAGCTGATAAATCAGTACTCATGAAGATTATATACTAATTTTAAGCTTGAATTCTTATTTGGAGGTAATAATTATAATTTGAATATCTTGTTCGTTCAACAATACTTAAATATAATGTATTTAAATTTGAAAAAGTTTATATACATTCTATAAATAATTTCACATTGACATGACTATCAAACAAAGAACAGTCATACAGCATTTTAGCCTACAAGTCATTGGATTAAAAATCTCCAAGTCATCACCGACAGAATGTTATATTTGCACATCTATCCGGAGCCAAATGCTTGAATCCGCATCGAAGAAAAAAATAACAATTTCATCTTCAGCTCCTATCACATAGTGCAATCAAACAATCAACCAACCTTATCCACGGCATCATCAATTAATAAAGAAACTTCGAGGACAGCTAAAAAACCGTCCATAAACCCAAAAAAGCCAAAAGAAAGCATAATCTAAACATGTAACAATGTCTCCTGTCGGCGCTTGTGAGGTTAGGTTCTCCATTGACTCGCAAATCTCATGAACCGGTGCTAAAATCGCATCTTCAGGAACAAAACTCTGTTCTGAACTCGTAAAAAAAAAGTTCTTATCCCATTATCTCACCTTCTCCAAAAGATTAGCGATGTGGTACGAAACGCTAGCCATTTTTGCAGTGGCGGCTTCTTTCTTCCCTGAAAACTAGCCGGTATTATATCTCTCCTTCGGAAATAAACGCAGCGGATCTTCCCGCGAAACAATGCGGGAGAGAGAGATGAGCTAAAAGTTGCGCTGACTCCGATGAAAATATTTTACTAATACACACACTCTTTTAGCTCGCGTTTCTCTTGTTATACACTCCGTCCTTCTATATAAGTACTCTTTTTACTATCGGATAATATATATATAGAGAGAAGGATTATCCTTTTCCGGGAATTGAGTCGCTGCAGGAGTATACGGATCTACCTTATATACGTATATATTTCGATATCAACGGATGTGTGTCTTCTTCTGGGTGATCTTGTTCGTCGTCGACGACATTTCGTCTCCGCTCGAATCTGAATCTCGACGTGTCGCTCTTGTGTGTTGTATATATGTTTCGTCCGAGTCCGAGGAGGCGGTTATAAGCGGGTAGTGTATATGTGTGCGCGACGCGTATTTGGAGAAACGACCGCGACCCGCGAGCGCGACCAGAGACTTGCAAGTATTATGTATATATATATATATATATATATATATATATATAATGTGCGGGAAAGGAAGAGACGCGGTGCTGGCAGCGCGTGCTGCTGCGCCGGAAATTTCGAGCAAAAAAGAAATGGAGATATATATATTTGCCGTAGTGTGTTATATGTACACACACGCATTTGTGATATAAGAATATAAGATTGTGGTTGTCGATATGTCAATGGAGATTGGAGATGGAGAAGCGCTGATGCATTTGCGAGAATTTTTCGCGAAACTACACTGATTTTGTCGAAACTTTCCATTGCATTTTTTTCGTTTCTTGTCTGCAATATACTTATATGTATGTCTAAACTAAATTTAAAATATATTTTATTCCGTAGCTCATTGTTATAGGTAAATAATTTTATATTTTCAAAGGAGTTTAATTTTGGGATTATCAGATTGTTTAAAAAAAACACCGTTGTTGAATAAATCCTTCATTTTTAAAGAATTAAATTTTTTTTTGTTTTCGTCATTTATTGATTTTCGTCTGGTTTTCAAATCTGTACTACAGCCGTCAAAAATCTGCACAAACTTGTATTACTGGTGATTTTTCTCAATTTAAATGACAATGCAATTCATGATAATTATTGATGATAATCTTAACTCAAGGATAATTATTTAATAATTAATAAAAGTAAAATAAAAACAATTTAACGAGGAAAAATATGATGCAAAAGCTATTAACAATTTTTACTTCGTCATGTAATAATAAATAAAAATGATAAATCTCAATATTTAAATTTCATTGACGATTATTAAATTCAATAGTTATTACTTTTATATTTCAGAATTAATGATGAGACTTGCAGTGTAGATAATAATATACGAAATAATAAGTGAATAAAGGTGCATTGGCGATAGGTGTGCGTGATTAGCAAAAAAAATAATGAAGACAAAACTGAAATTATGTAAAATAATTTATGTATGTATATATAACTACATATATATATATTACATTAGACAGGCTCACTGAAACGCATTAATTATGATTTAGGATTTCAATGCTTCCTTTTCCTTCGCTTCATATCATACGTATGCGTTGCTCTCGCGTTTCTTTACGTCCTCGGAAAGGCGGAAAATATCAAACTTTCCCTTAATACTGATGCGCTCACGTGAAATCCCTCTCAAAAAATATATAAAATGTTCATAGGCAAAATCCCAGATTACTTCGAAATAAGTTACTTAAAGTTACAACTTAGTCACATTCAACAGCCCGTCTTTTTTACCATCGCTTTTGTGCCAAGCCATGTTATACATGAAGATCTTACGAGAGAGAAAAATTCAAGTGCCTAATGCAGTTTAACGAGCGCAATACAAGTTCATATGTCGTAGAATAGAGTTTTTTGTTCTTACTTTTTTTCCTTTCATGAAGTTTAATAAATATTTAATATTTAACTTTTACGGCAACGGTTATCGCACCTCATCTTTTTTTCAATTTATTATTAATATTTTGGCGCTAGGCATAGCGGCAAATAGAAACTTTCAATAAAATGCGTTTAAAGAGACAAACATATACGAAACAAGTTGGAAAGATTTGCGACAACAACTGTACACAAATGAATTTTAATGTACAATTCGTACAACCATCAAGACTTTACACATTTACAGCCGTGAGCAACTTTATAAGTTAGAAAATAAAAGGATTAATCTACATACGACTGTGTATCGCTTTAGCTTTGCGATTATTATACGAGTAATGAAAACCGGTTTATTCAATCATCATTAACTTTGCAGCCACGTTATTTCCCGTGTTGTGACTTAGATGCCCACAGAGTCTCAATAAAGAGTTGCTCTAACATTCTTTACTATTAGTTATCACCGATTATTAATAGTTCTTTATTCTTGTATAACTTGCATGTGTTTGTGTGTTGCCTTAAAATTTAAACTCATTTTTTTAATTCTTCTTTTTCAACTAAGATGCGAATTTTATTAGGAGATCTGGGGGATTTCAAAGTTGACGCTCAGATTCGCAGACTGGGCGAGTTTGACGATGGTTGACAATTTGACTGCAACCCGAGCTGCTTCATCAAGATCATCGACGGGCACGATTTTCAAACCCGCATTGGCGATAAGAGCTTTAGCCTCATCAACGTTGGTTCCCTGAAAATAAAAAAATTGTCATTTAAATTCATTATTTACTTTTTATTACTTTTGTTTGGTCAGTTCATAATTACCTGTAGTCTAACAACAACAGGTATTTTAAGGTCAAGCTCTTTTGTCGCAGCTATTATACCCTCGGCAATGACGTCACACCTCATAATACCACCAAAAATGTTTACCAGAAGTGCATGAACCTGAAACATTGACCGACTAGTTAAAAACAGTACTTTAATACGAGACATCGTAAACCCTCTTATGTAATTCACTACAATGCTGCCAATAACATTTGCTTATTAGTCAAAAAAAAGGTAACTGAATCTAGATAACTATACATTTTTATACTTCCAATACTCCTTTAATACACGATTTTTGTAATCTTTGGTTTCAGCAGATTTCTGTTATAAATTAACTCTTATTTTGATTATTTTACACGCTTATAAAATACGTATATCAGCATACTACTCTAAAAGAAATTTTTAAGCAAAATCTAGTAAAAATTGGTCTATAAAGATGTTCAAATGTGAATAATAATAAGCTCAAAAATATTAAAAAGATCACTTTAAAAATAAAAATCATACATTACATGTGTACTTGTAAGTTGTGTTTTACTGTGACTAATAAATTGTTTGGTATTATTTTAAGCATTTAATTTAAGTTTGTCCCCTTAAGCAAAAACGAGTTATATAAGTTTTCTTGAACTTGGTTTGGCAGAATTTAACAACTATAGATGTAGGACCTCGCCTCTCTTAAAATAGAGCGATCAATACAGAGTCATTTTCTGCAACAATATTTTCACAAGATAAATACCCTCTTGTCGGAGGTGATGATTTTGAAGGCTTCCTTAACTGCTGAGGCGGTAGCACCACCACCGACATCGAGGAAGTTAGCTGGTTCTCCTCCGTGCAGCTTGATAATGTCCATAGTAGCCATAGCTAAGCCAGCTCCATTGACCATGCAACCAATGTTACCATCTAGGGCGATGTAGTTAAGTTCAAATTTAGCAGCTTCTACCTCTTTTGGATCTTCTTGCGTCCAGTCGCGTAACCCAAACAGGTCCTTTTGACGGAATTCGGCGTTGTCATCGAACCTACATTTGCAATCCAGAGCGAAATCTAAAGATAGGAAATAAAAATACAGAATGTTTATATACAGAGAGACCAGTGCTGTGCCAGACAAAAGAGTTTATAAATAAACTCTGATCATGAATTCAGTAATTCTTTTCTTACATTCGCCATTGATGTCTTCAGCCAAAGGGTTAACCTCGAGCAAAAGCGCATCTTTCTTGACAAACAAACTGTACATGTTTACAATCATTTTAGAAATGTATTCCTTCACATTTTCCAATCCTAATTTGACAGCGATTCTATCAGCCTGTTCCTTGGTGATACCTTTGTTGATGTCGATAGGTTCATACATGATTGCCTGTGGGTTTGTTGCTGCAACTTCTTCAATGTTAACACCACCCTGGCTCGAAGCAATAATAACTGGACCACCAAATGCTCTCTCCATCATCACTGCTAGATAGTACTCTTTACGAGGGAACATCCTCTGTGTCACCATCACTGCATTGCATATTCTACCAGCTTCTCCAGTTTGCTTAGTTACCAGTAGTTTACCCAGCATCTGACTTGCCAATTGCTTTGCTTCTTCTGGTCTGAAAACGAAAGTTTGGTTATTAAAAAAAAAATAATTTTTGTCTAAAAACAAAAGGAAAACTTACGTTTCACACATCTTTACACCACTGACACTACTGCCCTTGAAGTGGCCTTTACCACGACCACCAGCGAGAACCTGAGCCTTCAATACGATATCCTTGGTCTTCAAATCAGCTGCAAGCTTGGCCGCTTCCTCAGCTGTCTTGGCAACACCAAACTTAGGTGTTGGAATTCCTGCCTCATTGAGAACACTGTAGCTGATATGCTCGTGAACATTGAGATTCCTAACAGGTTGTTTATTAAGACTGCTGGTACAAGCCAAAATCTACAATTGAGAATAGAAAAATTCTTATCAGTTATATTTCTCCATTATCATAAGCATACATAGTATAAATAAAAGATCAATGTCTCTCTCTTTCTTGAAAGTCAGAAAGATCACATTCCCAATGATAAAAATAGCAAACTGATGGCATCGAACCAAGTGACACTGACCTAGACTTGTCAATCGCGTCGCTCGTGAGGTTTCAGTGTTTAGGCTTTTTGAAAATTACATCCGAGGTTTCAGTTGCTCATTGCGCAAGTCTTGGAACAGACTTCCTTTGTTAGCCTTTGTTTTCTTTTTTATTTGCATATCAGAATTTCATTAGTCAGAACAAACACTTCCATAGACATAGTTCGCAAAAAACAGTACCGCATAAACATCGACGACTATTAATCAAATAATCGCCAATCAACATTTCCTCATGCACAAACGTGCTGCATGATTGATTCATAAAAAAAAATCATTCATCAAAGGATCATTATCCAGCCAATTAAAAAGAAAAATTACGCGCCACCTGTTAATTGCGCGTTTTTGTCTACTCTTCGTAATAATTAATTGAAAAAAAAAGCCCGTTTTCCCGACAGAAATCAAAGCGATACACTCGATCACCGTGAATAAATGAATTTCTTCATTGTTATTCATTTATATGAATATAGAAAGAACCTGTCTAGTGTATAAAACAGAAATTCCTGTAATTTTAAACCTCGAGACTCGAGACATTCGAGCAGTGCTGCAAACGTAAAGATCCGAATTTTCAAACAACCGACTCTCATCCCTCGATAAGACCCGATAGTGTCGCACCCACGCGAAATCCTTGAAAAATTCCATTCGCTCTACACAGCTTTCAACTCTCTCTTTTCGATTTCGCAAAAATTATACATTGGTTTATTCATAAAAAGAAAGGAAAAAGAAAGAAAAGCTCGGTAACGCGCAGCTGTCGATCAGCTGCTCTTTCTGCGACTCAACCATTGAAAATGACAAGTGTTTCTAAAATTGTTTTTTCTCCAGTTATAACATTCAAACTCGTCATATACAAACTGATTCGACAAACAGGTGTTTCGCGGAAGAGTCGAAGATCGAGAAATTTCAAATGTCCGTCTTACGTAAATACATCGGAGGGTACAAAGTACGAAATCCCAAACATCTGCGTGTGTGCGTGTGTGACCCTGGCGCTCAATTTAGCAGACTACGCGCTCTCTCCCACACACATGCACGTATGTGTAACCCACACACACACACGCACACACACACACACACACACATGTTTAATACCCTCGAAGTATCCGCCCAAAGCGATTTTCGTGATCCTGAGCAGATTTTTTCGATAAGTAGATATGTAGATGAATTTCTCGATTGGAATTAATGGCGGTTAATTGTTCTCACCTTCGAACCGTTCAATCGGCTAAGGGATTCCGCAAGGCTGACGGTCGTTCGCGACAACATGGTGGCCATCTTGCTGTAGCGGGCTGGCAGTGAACAAACACTCGGTAAGCGCCGAGCTGGCTTCTTTTGCTGCAGAGCTACGAGAACTGTGAGTGTGGATATCGCGAGAGAGACCGAGCGTTGAGGCCGTTGAGTCGTCAGTCGTTACTCGTCGAGTGTCGACTGCGTCGAGTGTGCGCGTGACGAGGAACACCTGGCAAGTATATATGCTATACTATAAATTGACCGTCCCGGGACGAGAAATGCATGACGCTTAGCTTCTGGCCAAGCGCTTAGCGACTTGCCGGCTTGGCGGCTTGGGACTTGGGACATGGATGTACGATTATAGTTATGATTTGAGAAAGTTATAGCTTTTAGTCTTTTCCGGTCCCTTATCGGAATCAAAGGATATCTTTTTGCGAATTTACTTTTTGGCGGGAATTATAAAATAGATTATCGTATACGACATCTACGGTATAGGAAAGACATTTTTAATTTGATAATTAAACTATGATTACAGTAGGCAATTTTCTTTATTATTCGTATAGTATAAGCATTAACGTATATAATGTACATTCGTTGATTTGGAGATTATTTCACAGTAGATATATTCACAATCGATAAAACGTCAGATGAAATTTCCGTATTGTATTACGTAGATATAGTTACCGAATTTCATATTATCAGATTTGTGACAAAGGTTTCTCGACGTCAATTTGAAAATTATTGTGAAAACAAAGTTGTGTACACAGAAAATTTCACAATATTTACATTCGTGCTGTAAATCGTTACAATGTTTCCTTATATTCAAAAATGATTTTGTAATTTAATACATTTCTCATAATCATTGTCGCCGACGTAAAAAAATCATAAATAAGAAAATGTTTTTCGATACTATTTAAATTTGATTTATAGCTGATTAGATATTGTACAATTGCACTCAATTCTTCAACAATATGATTTCGTGTCAACGACCGCTAAACTACGTAAGATAAATCATTCTAATGTCCGTAATCAATAAAAATTGCAAGCCCCTGACCCTAAATTGCAAATATAAATCAATTTAGATGAGACAACCACAACAGTCCAGAGACAGAGAGGAGCAGAGGAGTGCAAAAGATAAAAGCGTATTGTCTGACCGTAAATTACCGTCAAAATAATTCTTATCCTTCTCTTACTATAGCTACACTTACATCTCGCATTCTCGCATTCTCGCATTCTCGCACCTCATTTAAATATAGTCAAGTTTGAGAGTCGCGCTGTCGCGCATCGAACTCCCCACCCACCCTCCTCACGCATGTCGGAACGTCGGAAGAGGAAGCAAATGCAGAGAGCACGCGCTCAAAACATGACACTGTACAGTTCTACGTATATAGTGTGTATATATATATATATATATATGAGATGCGGCTCGATTCAACTTTAGCAAATGACAGACGAAACAGTGTTGCGTCTACACTCATCGTTTTCGCGTTCGTCATTGATAGCGCCTGTTATTTTCTCTTTTATTTTTATTTTATCGCGACAAATTATAGTTGCAGTCGATCGATGATCATCTAGTATACAAAAAAGTTTTTACAAAAATCTATTATAAGTTTAATTTGAAATTTCATTTACTTCTACCCTATTTTTCGAAGCCGTACAAACTACTGCAATGTACGCGTAATGTCACGGCGATGAGGACTCTTTTGCACTTATGCATACGGTAAAGTAGTAATATAAAAAAATATCTCAAAGTATGAAAAACTTATACAAACTCTCATCAAATCCCGTGAGATAAAAACGCGTTGTTCAACAGGTGCACTCCTTCATTGGCTTAAGAGTCAGTTCAAGGTTAAGATTGAGATCCCTCGTCAGACGACTAATATCGGCTACCGATACCGAGGCTTTGGCCGCCGTCGCCATGTCATCAATGGCAATTATTTTAAGCTTCGCTTCATTAATCAGCTTTCTGCCTTGGTCGACGTTATTGCCCTAGAAGATACATAATCATGTACGAATGTTATTTAATCTCTTTTTTTGTACTGCGTCTTATCTTGGCATTAGATTTGAGAAAGTGTTTAATGTGTACTATACTTGAAGTCTGGCGATTACTGGAATTTTCAAATTTAAGCTTTTGAATGCAGCAATTATTCCTTCAGCTATCATGTCGCAGCGTATAATACCTCCAAATATATTAATAAAAATCGATTCCACCTGAAGGACAATGATATTCAAATAAATATTCAAATGCACGAATGATATTTTTCGGAAATCGTTGCGAGAATCATCATATATTCACCTTAGGATCCCGAGTTATAATTTTCAAAGCCTTGGCGATAACTTCAACCGAAGCTCCACCACCGACATCGAGAAAATTAGCCGGTGTTCCTCCGTACAATTTGATTATATCCATAGTGGCCATAGCTAATCCAGCCCCATTAACCATGCATCCAATATTTCCATCCAAAGCAATGTAATTCAATCCCAATTGATCAGCTTCTACCTCCAGAGCATTTTTCTGGCTCCAGTCTCGAAGAGCAAACAATTCTTTTTGTCGAAAATCTGCGGCGTCGTCAAAATTACATTTGCAGTCCAAAGCGTAATCTATTGTAAAAGAGATATCAATATATACTTTTTTTAGCATACACTATGCTATTAATACGTTTTTCCAGAAAAAGTACCCACACTGTCCACATATATCCTGCACAAGCGGATTGATCTCCAGTAGTACAGCATCTTTTTCAGAAAATAATTCGTATAGATTGCACGCAATATTTGACACCACCTCAAGATTATCAACTCCAAGTTGGCAAGCAATTGAGTCTGCTTGTTCACAAGTTAACCCTGTTCTTAAATCTACTGGTGTATACGATATAGCATCTGGATTATTTGCTGCAATATCTTCGATATTCACGCCACCTTCTCTCGATGCTATGATTACTGGACCCTGTAGAGATCACAAATTATTAATCGAGTACTCTATAAATCTTATGATTTTCTAATGATAACGTACTTAATGATAATTTACTTATTCCACTTTTAACAGCCACTAGACTAATTAACTTGTCCATTGAAATCAAACTAATTACAAATGTTAATATTCTTAAAAAACATGTCTGCATTAAGCATTAGCTATTTGAAAGTGATAAAACGATATGTACTTATTATACTTGTTTTCACAGATGTGTTATCTTTCTAAAGCGCAAGTTCTATTTGAAAAATGAGTAAATACATTCTGAATATACACAATTTGATATGCATGGAATGCGCAAAAATAGAACAATGATTTATTAATGATACTTCATGAACGTCAATCATTTCTCGGTCTGTTTAATGTTTTCGCATTGTCTACTGTTTCAAAATAGTAACAAAGTTAACGCATAACACGAGATAACTATTCAGCATCTCATCGAGGAAATATGAACAACTTACATTGAAGCTACGTTCAATCATGACTGCGAGATAAAGCTCCTTGCGCGAGAACATTCGCCTAGTGATCATAACTTCGTTACAGATACGACCATCTTCACCTGTTTGTTTTGTCACTAGGTATTTGCCCAACATTTTCGAAGCTAATTCCTTTGCTTCTTCTGGCCTAAAACACATTTAAATTTACATTGCAATATCTTTTGACATTATTGTCCTTCTAAATTAAACTCACGTTTCGCACACAACAACGCCACTAACATTGCTGCCGATAAATTTTCCTTTTCCCCTGCCTCCAGCTAGAACTTGAGCTTTTAAAACAAGATCTTTTGAGTTAAGCTGCTTGGCAATTGCCTCAGCTTCTTCCGGAGTTTTGGCGACTCCAAATTCTGGCGTCGGTATTCCCGCAGCCTTCAACAACGTGTAAGCTTGGTTTTCGTGGATATTTAAAAATCGCCTTTGATTCTTGCCACATGACGAAGATTGTATACCTGCTAAGAGTGACTGAAATTTTTTTTGTTTTAATAAATGCAATGTTGTCGTTAGATCATTTGCATCTTTATGACGAACACTTACTTTAATTTGACCGTCTTTAACAGTGAATTTTGCCAGAGATTTTAACATCGTGTTGTGTACAAAATTTTAATCAACGCGTTCACATAATATTATAAAATAACTTGCAACAATTTTAAGTTCAGGTTAGATGAAATACAGAATATTCAAATTCGTGTTTTGTTTCTCAGTCCAAGAGTACAAGCTTTAATCGACACGCGTCTTCGAGTTCTGTTTCGATAAAACTGATGGTTGCGCACAAAATACATGCACCGAATGATGATCACGTGCGAAGCAGTTCTTCGATGAAATTCTCTTTTCCCTATCGTTTTTGCTTTTGCAAGCGTATAATATGCTTTATCTTTCAATGCGTCAATGATGTTACGTGCGGGAGTTTGACTGACAATAAAGTTTAGCCTATTTTTATAAATATATAGCTCTCAATGAAAGGTCAAGATCCTTTTTTTTCATTGGTATCGCGTGTTTGAGATTCTCTGAATTTTGTGTGCTTGTATGTATATTTCGAGCAAACGCTGACGCTCGATTGTACGTCGAGATTGCTATGTACATCCTGTTTTGAGAATTATGATATGTGATTTGATTAAATGATAAAATAAGACGTGATCATTTTGAAGTTTTTGATTATATTATTTTATTTTTGTTTTTGTTTGTCTGTCGCTTTTTACTTAAATATTTGTAATTATCATTAATCAAACGCTGCTGCTCGCTGTATCCTCTCTTTTGTCCTCTTGATATACAACAACTCTTGCAAACGATTCTTAAGCTCGATACAAAAAAAGAAAAAACAAAAAAATTTATCCACACGCGCTACAAAGTACGAATATTTTAATAACTTTGAAAATTACAATGGTGATGTTCAATAAAAACTGCATGGGCATAATTATCACAACTTATTAATGGATCAATGAATACTTTTATCCACATTAAAATCTAAAAGTTTTCTCGCTTGCTATTTTTTGTTGCTACAGTGTAAATTGCAATCGCAGAATATAATATATAATTATATAATTATATATTTTATTTTCTTTATCATAAAACTCAAGCTGCGCATAATCTTGAGTTAAAGTGTATTAAATGATTCCTTATACACTATACATTCGTGATATTCTTCTTGCCTTTTTGTTACAGTCTCTTAATTTTAATCCTTAAAGAGTTAAAGTAATTGTTAAAAAAGAGTCAAAGTATGTTTATAAAGCATTAAGGAACGTTGTACACACAATATGTTTCTCTTTTTTTCATCAGGACTGCAATTCTGATTCATTCTTTGATCAACTAAACCGCAAGATATTTTAATAACCGCGCGTACTACAAACCAAAGTACTATTTACAAAAAAAAAAGAAAAATATCTTGCTCAGCAACAGTTTATAACTAAATGAAAGCAGTAGTTTGCATTCTAAAACTAACGCGATATTCAGTTATTGAAACAACAGATCAAATTAAATCAAAGATGAATCGTTCCATTCCTGTGTTGTGTAAATTATCGTCTAGAAAAAAATTAAATAATCTAAAAAAGGCTGAAACGATCGTTGAGAGTTCGTCCGGTGACTCCGAAGTTGTTGGACAAACTGTACATAACCTCGCTGAAGGACCTGTCTTCAAGGTCTGCTGCATCTGATCGGGCGATTGCATTTTTATTAATGTGATTACGTGCTCTCGAACGGGATCTCGATCTGGACCGCCTCTGCTGTTGTCGTGAAAAACTCGCTGAACGATTTGCCTGTTAATAAAGAGGTTTTATTAGTTATAATTTAGAATATGAAAAATAAATGAAAAATACTATTGTTTCAACGAAATTATTAAGAAAGTTTACAGTTTTGTTACGAAAACATTTGTGCTTTAAAAAATTTCGAATTGAGTAATAGGTTGGTTAAAACAATAGAGTTGAAGAAAAAATATATAAATAATATTATGTACAGATTTGGTTGCTGCCTTCAAGCTTTGTAAACTTTGTCTGAAGGGGGATCTTCCTCGCTGCAGCTGACGTTTGGGAACCATTACAGGGGTTTCTGCACCCGAATCATAAAGAGCCATTGCTGGATGATTAGAATTGTAAGCAGCATTGATTGAATTCATGAAACTCATGGTGGCTGGATTGGAACGTGCAATACTGAAATTAAATTGTTAAATTAGATATTACAATGTTTGCTTACAAGTCCTTGTTAGATTTCTAATTTACAACGTTTATTAATAAATATTTATAATCAATCCATTCTTATACCTCATTCTCATAAGTTTTTGTTCGTACTGTGATCTTCTCTGTACTCTCAATATCTGATCTGAACGTAAGCCACTGTTAAATGGTCTTGGACTGGCTGTTTGTTTCAGAGGTGAAATATTCTTGTAGGTTACTGGTGACAACTGAAAAGGAAGAATTAGAATTGCTGTTTCTTACCTATTTAACTTGTTAAGAGAAAGAAAAATGATAGATCATGACTTTAAGTAAGAAGAATTCAATCTGAGTCCAGTTCATACCGATAAAGCATTCTGCATTCTCATGGCCTTGGTCTGTCTTTGAAGCAAGACATTCTTTGCACGCTTAACTCTGTTTCTGTAAGCGATCTGAGCTGGATTTTGATAGCCTAGTCTGTTGTAAACAGACGAGGGATCTCTTAAATCAGGCATGCTTGTGGTTCTTTTTAAGAAGCCCTTACTTTTGTTGTTAATAACAAATGTAGGTTTGTTATTTAAAGCTAGATTTGTGCGGCTTCTACTGCGAGTTAACCCACGTCCACCTCTACGTGGACCATATCCACCTCTAGTAGTTCTAGGGCTACCATTCACGTTCATACGGTTCAAAGATACATTACTTCTAGATCTTGTAAGATTAGACTTAATAGAATTGTTGTATCTTTTCTTAATGTATCCACCACGTAAATTATTACGTGTATTGTTTTGTGGATATTTCTTCCATTGACCATTTCTGCTCACACTATTACTTCTAGCTCTCATATTATTTCCTCTCGCATTATTTCCTCTCATGTTGCCACGTCCTCTGAGGTTACCACGTGTGTTATTACCTCGCATGGGACCTCCTCCTCTAAGTATGCCTCCTTGTTTAGCTTTTGGATTCGTTGTCTTCTTCTTCTTTTCCATTTTTATGATGTCATCTTAAAAGGAAGAAAATGCACGATGATAAGTGAGCGTACGGCCTCAACAGCGAGTTACTACTTTATTTAAATATCAATTATTCTCTGCCTATTTATATATAATTTTTATTACAATGAACGGTTTATTTTTATTTCATTTTAATGCTTAAAGCAATTAGCACGACAAAATCTACTGTATGTTTTAAAATAATTATGAAGCGTATTATTATTCTCTTTGAATGTTGAGCCTCAGGTATTTGATATGGGTCATTATTGATTGTTGTTGTACCTGTGATTTTCCTGATCCTTTTTGGACCCATAAAATCCATAAACTTGAGTTATCGTATATATATATGACATTTATTAATGTCTGTTTATTAATATCATTGTGTTTTTAAATTTGCATTGAAATATTGAAAGTCTGAATCCCTTTATAAATTTCACTATGTAGATTTATTAGTATTGTTGATAAACTTTCTTGGGAGTTTACTGAAGACTGTGATGATAAATTACTTCTTCTAGCGCTAGATGAAATTTGTATTTTAATTTTGTTTCCAAAAATTATTTTGATAGATATTTTTTACTCCAAAATTGTTCTTGTATATTTGATTGCTTTAGATCAGTTATTATAACATTGTAGAAATAGCAGCATCTGCAGTAAATGTTATTCATCGATAATCCAACACGATGTCATCTCTCAAATTATAGATCTCAAGTAATGAACAAATAATAATAAATCATTTGTGCACAAGCTTATGCGACAGCTTTATAATAATAAATGGCATTTAGCTCCTTCGCACCTCTTAGATCTCAGCAGTAGAAAAAATATATTCTGTATAATATCTTGAAAACTATTTCCTGAACTTGAAAATTCCATAGTTTGCCTCAAATCCTTCCAAAAATAGATCAAAAGTATCACCTTTCTTGCTTTCTTACGCGATGATTGAACAAATAATTTTAGATTTTTAATAGCTTGATTAGTTAGCCTATCGCTAAGGACTGGCAAAATTCTGTCTTCAAAGTAATTGTTTGCAGCAGTTACATTCCACACATACATACATATATATATATACATACATACATACATACATACATATACATATATATGTACAGAACACAGCAGGTGTATTACATCCTCTATTCTGTCTCACTAATATGGCGACGCCGTTCCGCAAACCAGGAAAAATAACAATCGATCACACAGCTTGAACGTTCCTCTTCGACCCATTTCTTTTTTACATTTACATAGAGATCTGATATATATTGACACTACGTATGAACCTTTCTTTTATTTTAATATACATGTTTGACTGATTCTACTCGCTGTTGGATTAGCATATTAATTTCCCGAGAGTATGTCATATATATATATATAGAATCGATATCCGCGGGCAGGTGCGTAATGCATATACATACACACACACACACATATATATATATATATATATATACGAGGTTCGAGTGCGGTTATACACGTCGCCATCTTTGGGCATACGAATGTATATATACATCTTCGAAGAAGCTTTTTTTACGCGAGAGAGGGGCCTATATCACGGAGATACATCTATATATAGATTTTATTATTCTCAAGATAAACCACGCAAATGTGCTTTTTTATCTATATCGACACTTTTGGGAGAAATTCATGCAGCCGTACGCTCACGGGGGTCGTTTATCCCTGATCGTTGACGCCTTCGTCCACTTACCGAGAGACATGTTCACTTTCGCGTCGATCTCCGCCATTCTCGGATAAGGAATGATTATTTTTCGTCTACGCGATTATCGAGGCTTTTCTTTCAAGAAGAAAAAAGCCGTCGAATCTTTTTTGCTTGTTTTTTTCTCGTAGTTACGTCGCGAAAGGGTTTGTTTACTTTTCGAGAGTTTCGAAAGCGAGTTGAAGTTACACGCGGAAACGCGATGGACGTGAGATCGATGTGGCCGAACGTCGCGCTTAGACTGAATACAATATGGCCGACGATACCGGTGAGAAGTGGAAATAAAGTGGAGGGAGAAAGAGATAGGATGTACCGATTCGAGGACTTCCGGTTTACGTTCAAGCGCTCGTGGCGGCAAATTTCAAATTACTTTCCTTTCCTTCTTTTTTTCCAACGTTAAATTCATTTTTATTCTGTGAATTCATGAATCAATTCTCTTATTAGAAAAGAAATGTATTATTATTAATATGGGGTAGATTTGTTAAAAATATTTTTTCATTGTTGGCATATATGATTATTTATTACTTTTGACATAAAGAGTTCTTTATTTCAATCTACTTTTCAACGCTACACACTGACCTCGTCATGCAAATCAAGATATATATACATACATATACATACATATATATATATATATATTTATTTATTATTCATACATGACTATAGCTATTTTATATGAAGATAAGAGAAAAATAAATATATTGACCGCTTTGGCAACAATAATAAAACGTCGTTCGCCGTTATATATCGTTCATTCATTTCAAACGACATTCTGAATGAATTGCGGTTGAACATTTAAATCGCAAGTGATATATCTTTCATTTGACAATTTCATTGTTTTCTTAATTTGTGCGTGACTTTAATTAATCACTAATTGTATACACATAGAAATTAACTAATTTATCACCTATTTATTGTAATGATAATTACAGAATAACATTTTAATACTAAATAAAAAAAAAATTATTCGAAAATATTTTATTTATTCTCAATTGACTTTTCAAGACAATGAAGAACGCATTATATGCGAAAACAAATATACCATATATTCTCCTACTTATGTTTTCATATTTTTTTCACATCTCTCGACGATTAAATATTGACCGACTCGTACAAGAGAGTCTAAGAAATTCAAATAAATCCATATGTGGCATCACGCGCGAAGTAACGTCATCGACGACTCGCTTCTAAAAATAAATCACAATTAAAGCTGCTCTTAATTCTTGTAATACATGCATCACTTGCATTACCAAAAACAATTAGTTCTACATGTCTACATCTTTTTCTGAATCAGCTTACTACCACTACTCTGTGCATGAAATCGCGCTTTTATGCGCTTTTACACTTGTGTGCATATAGCTATACGTCTATATATATACATATATAAACGTGTCAAGTGTACGCAACGACAAATTCACTTTTGTCTATACTGGTGATATTAAACGAGAACGCATAGCTGAATCACTGTGTACACGTGTATATACGCATGTGTGTGTACGCAGACTACTTGTGGTAAATATACCAAATATAGAATTCATTTGAACGAGTCGGATAAGAAGCAGCTGGTGATGTATGTATACGTTGCGTTCTTTATTTTTAGTATGTGTAGACTTTTTTTTGCCTCTCTCGAAATGTGACTCGATCGTAAAAATGAGGGGTTTATGGTTTGTTGGAGGTATATATATTGTTACGGAAAAGAGATAAAAAATATGCACACACATTCGTTAATTGCGATTCATTGTTTTCTGTGAATATATATAGTTTTTTTTCCAAGCAATAAGCTTAACACGTTTAAAAAAAAGAAAAAAAAAGAAAACGCTTAAAACAGGAGGTAAAGACGTTTGAAAAAATGATCAAAATATGTATTATTAAATACAAGGTAGAATAGAATAAAGAAAGTAGCAGGTTCCTACAATAACATATATATTAGACACTTAAAATCGACACGATGACATTGACGAATATCTCGTAAGTCAGCGTTGTTAACTCTGAAACTATTAGCTTGCCATTCGTCACAATAATCATAGTTATTAAATGCAGAATCGATTCAACACATTTATCGACTAATAAAACTGTGCTTTTTATGCGTGTGCATTAACAAGAGGTTTATTTTCATTATGTACGCAGGTTTAATATAGTGTCTCCCACAACTTATCGTTTATGAGATCGAATATAATTGAGAAACAAAAATAATTTGACCGAATGACGTAAGAATCGTTTTTTGAATTGCAATTTATATGTATATACCATAAAGGCTTATAAAATCACCAATTCATTCAATTTCCGACGAGGGATGATCCTAGACACTTTAGATTATCATCTCCATTTGATGAATAGAATCTATTAGAGTAAGAGCAGTTCATTTGATAAATAAGTGTGAATACAAGATCTTTTGTAACGATGAATACGTCTATATTTCTGATGTAAGCGCGATGATGTTTAATATATATATTATATATAAATTTTTACATTTGATAACTGAAAATACGATAACCCAAAGTAGTGTGCCTTCGTTTAAGTACCTTGGAATAAAGGGCGAACTTTTAAAATATTATATTCATGTAAAAAAATTCTTCTTTTCATTAATAAAAGTAGACTTTGTACAGGCAATCTCCGAGTTTGCAGAAGTCAGTTTCACCTGCAAATAGATATTAAACGATTAAATTAACCGCAAAAAAAAACAATTATGACGTGACATTTATATCGTTGAATTGGAATTAACGTCACCTCTGCAGTGGTCGCCATTCAAATTTTGAGCTGTAGATGGCATGTGTTCAACGACTTGATTGTCTTGGGCGATCTGTTGAAAATAAAAACTTGAATTAAAAATAAATGTAATTAAAGAATTATTATAGTTAATATACGTGTTAATATATATATATATACGTACGAATTGTCTTTTCTTAAAAACGCAAGCTACAAAACAGCCTAATTTTTCTTTAGGAATTTTTTGTATGTGTTCACCATAGATGTCCTCGATTCTAGAAACACCTGTAAAAATATCATTCCTCCGCATTAATCGTTTCGTCGAATCACCGATATTACTTCAAAGTAAAATTAAAATTTCTACCTAATGTGGCAATGTCAATTTTGTACTCGGCTAAACAATATTCAATGTATTCGTTAACGTGATCGTCGTCGTCCTCTTCATAGTGCTCAGCGTTACTCTGTTACAAGTAAGTAAATAATAATAATTAGCTATAATGAGAATAGGACGAAACATAATTTGTTGAAATGCGTAAATTAAAAAAATAGAAATACCCGTTGACAAATTAATAGAGCACAGAAAAAGACACACCACGCGAATGACCTCATGATGACACTTCACTACGACCGACTAACGGTTAATGAAATTAAAAACTCAGTATTCGTGTAATGAAACATCCCATTTCTCGACTATTATATATGTATAGTAGTAGTGGGATCATGAGTTCAGGGAATACATAAAAAGTTCTATATATTTACTTATCGTAAATATGTCGTAATGTGAAAACAGTTGGGATACATCCAGATACTATTATTCACTATCTTACGGGTGTTCGTTAAAAATTCAACAATTATTGGTTAATGATTGTACACGGACTAATATTCTACGAAAATTACAAAAATTTCATACGCATACGCGAGTTTTATATTCTACTTATTAAATGTTTAAACAGTGATTATACCGTGAATATAGTGAATTTTAAATGGTTCATTGGGAACATAATACGGAATTATCGATAATTATTTAGACGAGTTTAGAAATAAATGGATTAATTTAAAAATATTTTATTTTTATTTTTTTGTAAAAACGATATTTGCAACAATTCCTGTGTTCGATACAGCGAATCGGTATTTATTTTTATTTTTGAGACAATGATATTAACGTTATATATTTGATTGCCGTCTTACGAATGTCGCAATGTATCTACTGTGCCTTTTATCACATATGGACGTTTATCATTTAATTATTTCAGAATCTCCTAGAAATTTCTAGTCTCATAAAAACTCCTCAAGAGTCATGTTATACTCGATTTCCTTAGTATCTGCAGATGACTTTGATATACATTACGGACAAATGAAAAAAAAACATTACCTGTTTTTGCTCCTCGAAGAACTTTTCGATGATCGCCTATACATCATATATATAGACATTGATTTTGATAAATACAATAATATAGCTCTTGAAAAAATCGCATATTATGTACGAAATAACGTCTGATCGAACATCGCTGTATTTGCAGACGCTGATTTTATAAGCTAAAAAAAATAAACGAAGAGAAAAAAACGAGACAGTGTTTCAACATCAGTAATTATTCCCAACAGCTCATTGCGAACGTTACATCCGCAGAAACGCCTATTGTTTACAATTACATTCATCATGTCTCTCTTTCTCTCTCTCTCTCTCTCTCTCTCTCTGTCTCTCTGTCTGTCTGTCTCCCGCACACTTGCATACAGATACACACGCATATCAACTCGTATTATTATCCCATTTCCGCTTCAATTCAAGCCAACAAAATGCGAATCAAATTGACCGAATCCCATTTATAGAACTTTACAAGCGTCCAATTTGCACATTTACAAAAGATGATGAGTACCGGCAGTACCGCGTAGCCGGAAATCATTTCTAAACGAGCGCGGGAAATTCAAATCCCTCCAACTATCTAAAAATAAAAAGAGCAACCGAGAGTGCAAAAGTGTGTGTGTGTGAGAGAGAGAGAGAGAGAGAGAGAGAGAATCAGATCTCAAACACACAGTACCGATAAGGACGAATTAATCAAGGTCGTCATTCGTTTCTCGAAACGGTTATGTACATATTATCTACGCGTGGGCGATGACGCCGATCGTCTCTCCCACATCTATACACCGCGTAAGCCGCCGTCGCCGCCGGCGCGCGCGCGCTTTCCAATGCGGCAATAATAACGCGCGAGCTGTGCCAGAGCAGATCACACTCCACTCGACATAAGTCAACACCACCACGACCGTCTTTTGCGATTCGCTCTAGTCTATTTACTATTGTCATAACTTATATAGAGTTCTAATCATGCTGCGATTCTGCCCGTAAATATATACACACATAAATATAGAAAGATACTCGGTGGGTAGCATCCGTTGATGGTGTAGCCCCCGGTGTCCTCTTTATTCTTCTTTCGTCTCAATACAAATACAGCTTTGTCTTCTCCTTTGTTTACGTGTAAATGCCAATTTCGTTGCAGATTAAGCTTAAAAATTATGGAGAAAGTCGTGGAGATCAGGGAAGCCGAGAGGGCAGACTGTCCGGAGATACGGGCGCTTATTCAGGTAAGAGGGCCAACCGGCCAAAGGCTATTTTTGGATCTACCGACTTTCCTCGGAGATTATTTTTGGAAATCGAATTTGCGCGCTTTACGCGGATAGTGCTTTTCAACGGTATTCCAGTGATTTTTCTCGAAATTGCTATTAGGTGTTAGATGTCTCTCGTGTGAGTTTATTTGTGGGATCGATTGGGGATGTGAAAATGTGAATTGTAGGCTATTTTTAGAGATGATCGATAATAACGCTTAATTTCAGCTGATTCAAACACAAGGGCTCGGTTCTTAAAATAGTCATGTTGTGCTACAACACATGTATGTAACGAAAAACAACGAGGAGTAAAGAAGAATGATTATTTTTGGGTATTAAACAAGAAAATACATCGCATTTTAGCACTTTTTATGTATATTTTCCATACCTTCTATTAATCAAATTCTTTTTATTTATATTTGGAAGATAAATACTTCGCAACATTGTATGAAAATTGGAAAATACATTTTAAGCGCGTAATAATATATTAATAAAAATATCTAGCTGTATTTAAAGTAATGTAACAAAATAATCATCAATTATTCTTTGTTTATTACATACATAATAGCACAGTTTTCAAAAAGATGAATGTCAAAGTCAATATTTCATTATCAAATTGATAACAAGTGCAGATAAATCTCACAAGTTTTTTTCTTATTTTATTAATGAAAATTATTCTTTCCCCAATAGGAATTAGCTGATTTTGAAGAAATGCCAAATGGTCCAAAAATAGATTATCAAGGTGAGATAATAAGGGTTTTTTTCTCTAGCTTTTTAAAAAGCATTAGCTAATTTATTTACTTTTTATCATTTTCTCGCTTCTATTCTCAGTCATTGAAAAAGATGGATTTGACAGTGAAAATCCACTTTTTAATTGCCATGTTGCTACGTGCAATGGAAAAATAGTAGGCTATGCACTGTATTTTTATATATTTTCTACGCTGGAGCAAAAAGCTGTACATTTGGAAGATTTGTATGTCACACCTGAATACAGAAATATAAAGATTGGAAGTCGCCTGTTCGATAGTGTTGCCCAGGTTTATTACAATTTCCACATATATTCGATATATCAAAATATCAAATTTAACTAAGTTTAGACTTTTCTTTTTGCAGCTAACATTTGATGAGAAATGTCAATATTTAGATTTTTCAGTTCTCAGCTGGAATCCAGCACAAAATTTCTACAAGACCAAGGGATCCGTAGATTTAACAGAAGTGGAAGGTTGGAACATGTATCGTTTGAATCAAGAGACTCTTCAAAATTTAGCATCAAGTTGGTAATTATTATTCAGTCAGTTTTCTTCAGAACCTATATAATAGCTATTGATGTGTGTGATTGTATCATTCATTTTAGAACAACTAAATGATTTGTACGAGATACGTGATGCAAGATTTGAAGATTTGAATTCAATCAAAAGATTGGCTCAGGTAATAATTATTTTAAATTGTTAACGATTTTTTTAACTCTTTAAATGAAAATAATTTAAATACAAATAACTTTAGGAAGCAAGTGCTTCTCACAAGAATAAAAATGAGCAAAACCATGACAAAATTTCGATAACAATTGAAGGTAAATATTTTCAATGTAATTTTGAATAATCTTAACTGAGCTCAGAAAAGCATTGAAATTAAGATTGATTTAAATAATTTTAGAAAACAAAGACTTCGAACAACCCAATCCTTATTTTGGTTATTTGGTTATAATACAAAATGACAAAATAGTCGGTTATGCTCTTTATTGCTACTCATATTCAACATGGGGTGGAAAATCAATGTATCTTCAAGAAATGTATGTATCAGAAAATGAGCATAAATTGAGCATGAGAAATTATTTATTCCATGCAGTAGCAAAGGTAAGAATTAACTTTATTACCTCTAATCATTCCTTTATAAAAAAAAAAAAAGATAAAAACTTTCTTCATCATTGGTACGCAGAAAGCTGTAGAAGACAAGTGTTGCAGAATCGACTTCTGGATTCTGGATCCTAAAAATTGTGGAAAATTTTACAACACACACGGTGCAGTTAATTTGACTGAGAGCGAAGAATGGCATTTATATAGACTGTTTGAACATACCAAAAAACCACTGTGAAATTAAATCTACACAATTGTTTATTGTTTAAAAAATCTAGCTATTACGCAAAGTAATTTATTTTTAAAGAAAATACATCGTCAATCATTTTCACACAAAAGAAAAAAGAAGACATTAGTGGTCACCTTCTCTCGAGAATTCAACGACACGTATCTCTATGAAATTAGCCGCATCAGCGCGATAACTCAATCAATTAGAGAGTCGAAACACAAAAGGTTGACAGAAGAAAAATAAAGAATACGAAAAAAAGAATCTCGCTTACGCTTATTCAAATGCATCCGATATATGTTATATAATTGTAAAATACACATGCAGCCTGTTGTGTATGCAAGGAACCTAGATCATTCGTAAATCGGCGCGTCACAATCGTCCATATTGAGCGTTACGTAATCAGTCGCGCGTACACTCGCGAATGCGAATAAACTACTGCGAATCGTACGCGTCGGGGGGATAAGACATCTTATCCCTATCTTGTTTATATAGGCACATTCCGCGCTGTGGCGCGATAGTCTCGTGCCGCAAGCTCTCGCACAGCGCGCGGGTTTAGTATTGCTTAGTTATTCTTGTGCGCAAGGTAGTGTGAGAGATACAGTGATTCGTATTTCCTATCTATATTTGTCATTTTGTTTTGTGATTATTCCAGTCCCTATTGTTGTTATTTTAAAAATGTCGTCGACTTACTCAAGTGTGTCGATTCGCGAGGCGAAACGCGAGGACTGTCAGGCTATTATCAATTTGTCCAAGGTGCGTTTGAATTTCTTGATAATATAAATTTTTATTTTTCGCAACAATGTTGACTATTGTTTGCACAGTTTAATCGAGCGATTATCAATGTATTTTCTCTCGTCTTTAGGAAATAGCGAATTTTCACAAACATTTTAACAGCCCCCAGGTAGACGTCAAAGGTGAGGATTGCTTTTAAGACTTTTTTAATTACTCTTATTTTTTTCCCCGTAAATGGATTAGGTTATTTAATATCTACTGATAAGATACGTCGTTGAGTTAGTTTATTTACGCTTTGTAAACATGCACTTGTTTGAAAATAGACAGGAGAATTTCGTTTTAGGATTAGTGACAGATATAAAGAAGCTTCCGGGAATTTAGCTGACTTTGTCATTGCAGTGTTGGAAAGAGACACCTTTGATGTGGCCAATCCAAATATGGGTTTCTTTGTTGCTGTTGCTGACAATGAAGTGATCGGTTACTGTCATTATTATTACACATACACAATTAGACTGGGAAAAAATATGTGCCTTCAGGACCTCTATGTTCAAGATAAATTTCGTAATCATCGTGTTGGTGATAAACTTATGCAGGCACTTGCTAAGGTAAGTGTTTTAAACAGTGTTTATGTGTGCCATTTGAATATAGCCTTGATGTCTTATATTTTTTCAAAATATATTTCTTTTCATTGTTAATTCGATGAAAAAATAAGTAGTACCCATGGCAATATAATTAACAAATCAGTGTTATAAGAGTAAACAACGCAAACTATGGGAATTGTTAAAATCAGTATGAAGTATGATGTCACTTAGCTTGTAATAGAAGACTATCTAATTAAGAATACTGTCTGCTGCAATTAAGTTAGCTATAAACAAATCATTCAAAGTGCACAGCATGTATAGTCTAGTATCGTTATTAAGTCATAAAAAGCATTTCTATTAATACATGAAAACTGCAGTAAATAACAGCGGCCAGAAAGGTGCCAGTAAAATAGATTCGAATAGATTATTATATTATCTTCACATACTACATTGACGACTCAATTGACACAGTTAATCAAACATTTTTGCAGAAAGCTGTAGATGAGAAAATTGGAAAAATGGAATTTGTTGTCACTGACTGGAATCCAGCGAAAAACTTTTATAAAAAACGAGGTGCCGTAGATATAACTGAAAAAGAAGAATTTCACCAATACCTGTTTGACAGAGCTTCTATTGAGAGAATGGCATCCACATGATGAATCAGCCTCATTAATTATGATGCCAATTCAAATACCATCACATAAACTACTTAAGGTAGCTTTACATATGCCTGGTCTGGTGTAAAGTTATTACAAAACTAAGATTAATTATTAATGCAAACTGTATCTTAATTTTTGTTAAAGATTAACTATGTTATATACTTCAGAAAAGAAGTTATGTAGTCACTGTGGAATCCTTGTGCCAAGTACATTTTTATATTATGGTCAGTCACACAAGAAAGTCATTTTCCACGAAAAAAAAGAATATATTTTTAAGAACTCTTAACTAAATTTGTTACTCTAGTGATAATGTTTATATGCAAGTATTTATAACATTGTTTGATCAACGAAGAAATCATTAAACTAAATAATATATATAGATATAAATAATATATATATATATATTATACACTTTTGTAAATAATTAAAAGAAAAACCAATTGAAAAATAATAATAATTCATAATCAGTTAAACTTGGTAATAATTTAAGCAATTATATATTTTAACTGAAATCATTTATTTTTTATTACACTGTAGATGTATAAAATTCATTATCATATTTTCCAATTTATACAAATATGAAAAACATATCATCAAATATGTGCATATATTTTATAATATAAAAAGATCAATCAATATTCTTGTGCAGAAAAAATAGAGTAATTGTACTTAGTGCAATTGTAAAAAAATTATAAACTTTCTAGCAATAAGGCAATTAACGGCATTAGTTAAGATTTGTTAATTATTTCCACAGTATAAAAAAAACTATTTTGGAACATGAAACATTTTATAAAACTATTTATTCACGAGCCATTTAAATATAAAAGTTTTATAGTACACTAGACTTTCTTTATTAAGTCAAGTTTTCAAAATTTATCTTTAGTTTCAATGAGTTAAGAAACAATTTAGTTTGTATGTTTAAACACAATTTGTGCAATGAAATCGTGAAATTGTTAATAAACATTTTAAGTAGGCTTATTTATATAATTCAAAAAGAAACATTACTTTCTATTTGTGTATATTAAGTATTATTTTAAAAATATTGAATATCCTTCTATTTTTTGTTAACACAAAAAAAGAAAACAAAAAGGAAAAAAATTATCTTTTCATTTACTTGCTAGTTTTAGCTGTCATTGCTATTCACTTTCAGTCTTTACTTAGGCTCTGCCATACCTCATTAACGCATGTTTCCAACAAATCGGCTGCATTTACGACACTTTTGTAGCCTTCATTTGTTGATTTTGAATGAATGTCTAGTGTATGTTCTGTCCACTTAGTTTTTCCATTCGTATTGTGTACCTTAAGGTGCTCATCATACTTTTGTTTTTTAGAAAAAATCACATTGCACGGTTCGCATCTAGAATTCATTTTCAATAAATTAGTTATTTTATACATTTCCAGTAAAATCAATTTATTTTTAATTTTCTCAAGGTAACATGTACTCGAAACTTAACAACTTCTGTTCTTTAAATATAGCTTCCTTTTTCAGAAAAATCTATTCAATTTTAAAGATGACACGTTTACTATTGAACAAATTTGATTTGACAGTTTTTAAAAGAACACTCAACAACAATCCTTAATAGGTGAAAAGAACTTGTTTTATTTAATTTATATTTTGTTCTCGAAAATATTTTAAAAATATTTCAAAGAAGAAAATATATTTTATTTGAGAAAATGTAGTCAATTAAGAAACATACTTATACTGATTTTTCTTAGATTCTTTGGCAAAAATTTGTTGGGGATCGTGGATTTTTTTATGTGCTAATAAATTATAACGCTCTGCAAAACTTTTGCCACAAAATTCACAACTGTATGGCTTTTCTCCAGTATGTACCCGCATATGCCTTTTTAGGTGCGATGTAGATAATAGTGATAGATCACATACCTAAGTAATTGTAAAACAAAATAAACTGAAACCAATTGAAGATAAAATGAATAGGTAATTTAAGAAAAATTGTAAAAACTTACATGACATTGGTAAGACTTTTTCCCAGTATGAGAAAGTACATGCATATTATAACTGGTATGATGTACAAATCTTTTTCCGCACAATTCACATTGATATGGAGTCTCCCCTGTATGTATAGGCAAGTGCCTTTGTAGAGCTCCCTTTTGTGTAAAACATTTATCGCAGTGGCTACATTTAAAAGGACTCACTCCATTGTGCATGCCTACATGAATTTCCAATGCTTGTTTATGCTTGTAAGCTTGACCACATTTTTCACACATATAAGGACGTTGGTTTGAATGTGTTTTCATATGAGTTTTGAGTTCATTGGAAGTTCGCCACTGCTTGTTGCAATTAGGACAGGTATGATTTCGTGGTTTCTGACTGTACTTGGACATCCTACCTAATTTCGTAGGCTTAGTTTTTGGTGCTTGCATTTCTGTTAAGTTAAGGGAATTTGTACCTGCAATTAAATATTCTTCGTGACTAATGAAAAAATGTTTTATAAAATTTAATTTATGCTACTTACTATTAGTAATATTAGTGGTGTTCTGTAATTCATTAGTATTTTGCACCTTTTGGCCTTTTTCTTTATTTTGGTTATTGGTTTGAATAATTTCATCAGAAAATATAGCAATATCGTCAGTTAAACTAGCTGATTCAATTTTGATATGTTGCATAAGTTCATTAGAAACTATTTTAATACCTTTTTCGTTATTTATCACATGAGTTTCAATAGTAGTTTTATCTTCTACCTTAACAGGTATCACAGTCTCATTTGCAATTTGATTGGTAATGCTACTCTCTAATGAATTAAGATTTTTTTCTATTAAATGCTCTGTAACTAACGCTTCAGATTTTTCATTTTGTTCTTCCGTTTCACATTCATGATGAATCTGAACATCGTAAAGATATAAATAAATATCAACATTAACTTACAAGTACAAATGACCATTATAATAGTTTACCTTAACTCCTTTATTTGCTGCAGAACTATTGATAATGACTTTTTCAACAACATTAGGTTTAAAAACCTTGAAGATTTCTTGTTGGATATTAGAAACTGTCCACTGAGCTTGTTCAAGCATTCCTAGCAAATTGTAACATCTTAAACATACAAAAGAACTGTGCAAGTCCGAGAACGACAATTTAAGTACTTTTTGGATATAATTTGCCAAAGTCTCCCCATTATGAGGAAGAGTAATATAGAAAATATTAGTGCAATTATTCAAATCTATGCTTGAATTGCAAATGAGACAACATAATTCTGGATCGTCTATTAAAGACATTTTGTTATTCATCAAAGACCTAAAATCTAAAATATATTATATAAATTATTTTGAAAATAGATTTTAAATTATTTAAAACTCTTTCGATTCGACATAAACTTACATTTTTTGGAAATAACAACGAATAGTTCAACATAACCTTCTTCAGTTACTGATGATAAATACTCAACGATTTATTGTTAGAAATAAAAATCTTTTTTTAATTTTCGGAAGACAATTGGATGGGTAAAAAAATGAATACGTTAGAAACATATTTGAATAAAAAATAATAGTTATAAACGAACAAAAAAGTGGATCCAAAATAAGGATATAGTGTTCCGTTTAAAAAAATGTATAATCTCTCCGTGTTGACAGTGTTGTCAATTCGACTTTTCGCGTTAAAATCAAACGGATAAGTATGTGAAGGATAATAGTCGCGATTAATTAACCTAAGAAGAATAAACATTTGTCTTTGACCTTTTACGTTTTAATAATTATTAATTTTTATGTATTTTAACTATTGCACTTACATAATATATAATATATATATATATATATATATTATATTACATACGTGCCCCAATAACATCGCGATCAGGTCATTTCGGGGTCTCGTAAGTTACGACCCCGGTACCCTGGGTCCCGGTTCTGGTGGTGTAATTTTCAAAAGCGCCCCGTCATAATCAGGTCATAATACGCTGGTCCGTCTTGGAGGTCTGGCCAGCCCACTGGCCGTAACACAGTAAGCCGTAAGCCGGAATGTCAGAATGACACGATGACACTTGACATCCTGCTTGTAATTGTAGTGACAATTAGCAATTTGGCATAGAATTTAGGTCCCGAAATGTTCGCAAACCGGTACCATTTAAAATAACGATAGTACATAATATCTACTACGCAGAAATGTCTGTTAGGAAAGCAAAGAACGCATTATCCTAGTTTTTATGCGATATAGTCTGTAGAGCAGTCACGCTATCGTAGCAGATGACAGATATATTAGACAAAACATATATAGCGTCAGTTTTTAGCGTTGACAATACTGTAAGTTTTAGAATATATGTATACTAGCTAATAAATGAAAATGTGAACTGCTTTAATTGTATTGTTTAGTTTATGATAACTTAAGAAATGTTCAATAATAAGAAATGTTCATAATCCAGATGCGACACCAGAGTTTCAGTGCCAATGATAGATCAATGAGATAGACACCTATACATAAGCATATAAGAATATGTCTGATGTCTCCCAACCTGATTTGAAGTTGCGGCCAAAGAAGGTGAAAGCTGGAATTGAAGACAGAAATATTAAAAACCATCAACGGTAGCGTAATACAGGTCGTTTAATAATAGCAACTTATTTGAAATTGTACTTACTTATTTCTAATCCTTACAACCTATCTCGTTGTGATAATTTTAATCTTTAACAATGAGATTTTAATGTTTATTATAAATAATTCACGATCACGCGTAAATGAGAAATCGTTGTATGTTTAAATGAATGCTTAGAATTTCATTTATTGTAAAAAATCGTTTTCAACGTTTTTCTGTCTTCGTCACTTAAGGCCGTTATGTATAAGTTATTAAAGGCAACAACTAGCAATGTAATGCAATGAAAACAGGCGTATTTAGAGAAACCGTAAAGAAAAATAATCCTTAGGTACTAAATGCGCGCATTTCTAAAACAACGACTTCCGAGTCCCCAACACGCAAGGGCTAGCGGCAAGCCGGCATTTCACTATTTCACTAACGCAGAATGACAGAATGATGACGTCGAATTCCGGAGTACCTGGACGTCATGCGCGACATCTTGTCTTGAGTGTGCCCTCTGAACTATCCTCTTTCTCTACAAGCATTATGTTTATGGGGTTGATAATAATAATTAATACATCTTGTACATGTAGTTTTTTTATTGGACGGATAAATTAATGGCAACGCTTTGATACATATATTTAATAATCAGTTTTTTTTCTCTACTGACATTTAATATTAGATAATCAATTATTGTTCATTTACACAAGATATTAGATACGATTATCCGCAATACTTTACGGTTGATATGCGTCTCTTTAATTAACGTAAATTGTATTTAACAGTAATCTTACACAAGTAATAAGTATCATTTTACATTTAAAAAAACCGTTGACAGAGTTATTATTTGATATATTATTTGATAATTATAATAAAACCGAATAAAAATTCTATAAAAAAGCTTAATAAATTCTACGTACACATATCATTTGCGTTAGTACAAACGCTTTTCTATCACTTTTGCTAATTCTTAATAACGTCTTTTTATAGTGATAATATGCAAAAAAATGCTCTTAAATGACATAAAAATGAATGATGCTGGAAAAAGTATTATTTAAATAGGAAAAATAGTTTAGATTTGAGCATTCGAGTTTACTTAATAGCTATTAAATCATCTATATCCATATCCAGATCAGAATCTTTGGTTTCAAACAGGTGCCTGCGAGGAGCAGGTCGAGGCACTGGATTTACGCTACTTCTAGGCCTGGCTTCGATATGACTAGATGTACTTCCCAACAGTGAATTGGAAATTTCCGTGGAATTTTTATGCATTAGTTCGGTGGGAAATGCCTTCGCCGAGAACATCGCCTCTATGGAGCCAGCTGGTTTTTTTCGCGAAGCATCCAACTAAAAGTCATTAAGTAATTATAGTTTTTTTTTAAAACAATTTTCACGATTCGTAACAAAGTATAAATTGTGAAAATAGCTTCATTTATTATACACTTGTATTCTCCATATCAGACTTCATTTTCTCAATATTCCTTTACAATACAATTATCTATCAATATCGAGTATTTCAAGAAAATGCATTTTATTTATATTTTAGCAGGATAAGTCTGAAGTTTTTTCTTTTTTTTTCTCAGCAATTTTTTAGGTCCGATACTATAAGTTTGCATTTTCCTACATCTTGCGGACAACAGGCGTGTGGTTGTGATTATTGATTACAGAGTATGCTTGTCTTACCTTCTCTTGAATTTTTCTGGAGATTTCAGCAATTTTCTCACTCTGCGATGTCTTTAGTTGGATATTTTCAATGCTACCATTTTTTTCTTTCTCTTCGGGGAGACTGGAATAAATTAAAAGTCTCATTTAGATGACAATGCGATTGATTGATTACAATTACAGTTTAAAAATTAAATTTGAATCAACATTTAAAGAATCAAAGTCAAACTCTATTCTAAAGTAATCATAAAGCCTCTGCGCTTTATAGGTATATAATAATCAAGTCTTATACGCGTTACATTTCGCGTTGAAAATCCGAAGTATATATAAATATGTTAAATAATTGAAAGAAGAATCTTTTTAAAAAAGTAATCTGTTCAAGTTATAGATACAGAATAAAATTATTCTGTATTATTTTCAGCATTTAAATCAGTTACGACCTCTTAATACAAACCTTGTGATATCCGAATCACTGTCATTAGCTTCATTCATTTTATTACTTTCTTCAACTAAAAATTCACCAATAGATTTCAGTGGAGTAAACTCTCTAGTATCTCTATTAGCATTAGGCTCTTTTTCCAGATCAAAGAGTACCTTTTTCTTCACCAAAGTATTCATACTTCCATTTGTCGACTTGAGAACACTTCTATTATTTTTTGGCGAAGTTAAAGCCCATAACGCATCCGGTTTCGTTACTTGTCCATCCGAGTCGTTACCAAAGCTGTACGTATCTTGAAGTATATTTTTTACATTTTTCGAAGGCGTTGATGTGACTTTAGTACTAGTCATATCCAACTTAGGCGAATCGTCGATGTCCTTCATAAATTCTTCTATACTCTGATATGAGCGCTGAAGAAGTTTTCTGCGTATAGGCGTTTCTGTCTCCTGTTGGCGTATCGTATCTTCGGCAAGAAGACTGGATTTTGGTCTGGATGAAATTTCACGTTTTTGTTTTAGTGCTGACTCGAGTCTTGTTTGACGTTTAATTTCTTGTATATCATGGTGCGTTGGTTTCTTCGGTAATAGCTCCAAACTGAAGCGTCGCTTTGGTTGCGGTTCTCTAGGCGCTGAATTCTTCGAGCTCATGACTGGTGTTGAAGTTTCTGCGGCGAAAATAATATCTTATATTCGCGGATAAATTTAAGATATATTACACTTACCGTTGCCCTTTTGAACTTTGAATTCATTAAGAGCTTTTAAGGCCTTTGACTTGACATTTTTCATTGCTTTATTTAGAAAAGACTTCTTTTCCACTTCAAATCTTTTCGGTGACTTTTGATTGATGGATATTCTTTTGGTAACTTCTTCTAGAATCTTTTTTCTAATTTGATCATATTTCGGGAATTTCTGAAAGATTTTTAGCTTCTCATTAATAACTGTAATACGAAATTTCGAATACGTGGTTGAGCAAAGGAATCTGACAAGTCGTGTTTGATGAACACTGCAACTGATAAGTGGAGGAGGAAACGGGATATGGCAACGGAAAGTAGACAAGTGAACACGATGTTATGGAGCTTGCCATAAAGAAACTTCGCCATAAAGGCGTATTTTCATAATCAATCGTACGTTAAAATTATTATACGAGTGTGGGTAATTCGGAAAAATCATTTGTCCTTTTATTCTTATGAGATAATAAGGCAGCTGAAATCGATCGACCACAAGGCTCAATTAACCCTTTAACGTTACAAGGACACATTTACGAATTATTTAGAAGGTCGCTCTTTTTAATGCTAACATTTATATTTTCCATTTTTGAAGTTTATCCAATATTTTGTTCAACTTCATTACTCGTTCTCTTACAATTTTTGTATCTACCTCTCATTTTTTAAGATATTCACTTTTCAATTCCACAGATTTTATTATCGGAATATATCGATATTATCTCTGCAGCTATTTGTAGTCAAAGCTTAATTATATTAACAAACTAAGGACATTGGACCACTCGAAGAATAAAATTCAACGGGAATTCGAAGAAATATAAAAAAAATGTAAAAAAATTGCAACGAGACTTAAAAGTTATATTGGCAAAAACGGGCAACGGCTATCGAATATTGAATTTAAAAAACAATCGATTATCATTCATCGCTTTTTCACTTTTTAATTGATATCTGTTATCGTTTATTTCTATCAGATAAGTCGGTGAAATTGCAACAATAAAGTTGACAGATTTTTTTGCTGAACCTTGTAGGTAAGAAAAAAGACACTTAAACTTGTAACTTGTTAACGATCATACCTTAGAAGAAATATTTTGATGATGTCTAATACTCTCGATTTTTTGTCTGAAAGTTGCGGTGGGTATTCCATCCCATTCAGGATCAATTCCTAAATCTCTGAGTTTAGTTTCAAAATTATCCTGTAAGTCTTGTTTTACAGTATCGAACGATACCGTTGCCAAACGTTTGTTTACACAGGGTTCTCTTTGGATTTCAATTGATTTGATTTCAGTTTCCGAAGTCGCCTCGTCGTTAGTACTTTCAGTATGAGTCGCGGATGATTCACTCGTCTCCTCGTCGCTGTCCTCGTCGGATTCCGTTTCGGATTCAGAAAAAGAATCTTCATCGCTATTATCAGACTCGCCAAGGGAAGAGTATTTATTACCAGTTTTTGTGATTTTTCGCCGTGTTAATTTATCAGGCTTCTTTTCCTTGTGCTTGTTCAGATTGGATTCTTTGATTATTTCTTCTCGGTTCGTTGATTTTTTCAGTTCCTCTGGCTTCTTAACCGACAATAATCTGGCGTAGCTCTGACTAGATTTTGGTGCATTTAACGACTTAGCATCCCCTTTTTTGCTGTATTTCGTATTGACATTTTCACTCGATTCACTATCTTCTGTTAAACTTTCCATTATCTGCTTCTGATGCCTCAAAACATCAGAATGACTTTGTACAGTCCGTTTACGATTGGGACTATCTAGCAATCCTTTTGTTAAATTATCCAGATGTTCGCTTTGTGTCTTTCTGTTTCTCTGACTATCCAACATTCCTAACGTTAAGTTATCGGTTTGCTCGTTTTGGCTCTTTCTATTTTTCTGGCTGTCCAGCATTTCCTTTGTTAAATTATTCAATTGCTCACTTTGAGCGTTGAGCAATTTCGATTGGTCCAACGATTGTTTTTCCAGAAAACTGACTTTCTCTTCGTACTCCGATTTCATATGGTTGGCAGATTCTTGGGTGAGTTTCAACTGAGTATACAGGTTCTCTATATCGTTGCGATGCTGATTTTCCAGTTGGTCGATTTTCGCCTTCCAATAGTCTTCCTGCTTTACTAGTTTGCTTTGTACTTCGTTTGCATTCGACGTCAGCTGAAAAATGTTTTATTCATTTATTTTACGTACTCCCTAAGAAGCTGTCCATTAGTATGTAGTTATAGCATTGATTGCTTCGCGCTCTTTGCATATTTTGTTTAATAGTAAATCGATCATAGACGTGAAATTTGCTTTGTATTTGCATTTTAAATTGTTGAAAATATGAAAATTTGTAACTTACATGCTCTTGCAATTGATTTCTCAATCTTTGAATTTCACTTTCCTGCTGATTGACCAGTTCTTTAATACTGTCGTGATTAGCTTCATTTTCCTGGACGTTTAAATTGTTATCCTTTCTTTTGATATTCTGAAAATGTAAGTAAAATAAAGTCAATTTCATTATTATAAAATTAATTTAATAATGAAATATTCAAAGATATACTTACTCGTATTTCAGTAAAGAGTACTGCTTTTAAATTACTGATTTCTTCCTGGTACCTTCTGTATTGATCATCATTTATTGTATCTCCATCTTCGAGTGAACTTAACATACGTTCTCTCTTCGAGTTTTCATTCTGAGCAATCATTCTACTGGACTCACTTCGAATGACGCGTTCGGTTTGATTCAATCGTTCTTTTAATGTTTTGATCTCGTTGTGCAATTTTTCTGTCTCAGCTCGATATTCTTCGTGAACCGGCTGTTGAGAAGATTGGACTAATTCTGAGAGATTCGAATGACGACGCATCACGTGGGCATTGGCAAATGAGGATGAAACGAAAGTCTTTGGGCAGTGTGGACACTGAAATTTTTAGTTTAAAATTTGACAAATAAAAATACTTGTCTTATTGAAGTGAATAAAATCAACTTGAGAGGAAAGATGAAGAAAAATGATTATTTACTTTGTGAATTTCTCCATGTGCGTCAGGCTTCAATTCAGCAGCTTTACTCTTTTCCTTTAATTTCTCTTTCATTTCCTTCATGGCATCTTGAAGTTGTTCAGTTTCTTCTTTCAGTTTGACATTATCTTCTATTTTGTATTTCAGTTCCTCTTTTAAAATTACGACACTCTGATCCAGATATTGCTTGCAATAAAGAAGATATTCAACAGCCAACTGAGCCAATCGAAAGAGTTTAACAAAATTTGGATCTAAGATTTTAACATCATATTCGCTTTCAAGATAATAATCAATAACATTGTTCACATTTTCATCTACAATCTGAAAATCTCGTTCTCTTATCACACGATCTATATCTATTGAACCTGAAAAATAACAAGATGCAGAATTTGATGATACATGTTTTTCGTTTCCAATCATTTACAAACGGGAAACTGTAGAACTAAAAATGATTTGGCTAGACACATCTAACAACATTTTCAATGTTAAAAGATAAGCCACTTCTACAAAGTTATTATTTTTATCTTATCACTTACCAATACGATTCCAGTCAACTCTTACTCTAGCTGTATGCATATTAAAGTAAAATCCTGATTCTCTGGCTAGCTTAGGAAAATCATGACACCAATTGGTGCCAGCTCTGAAAGAAAATGCCATTGTATTTCGTCTACGATCTGAAGCAACAAAGTCATAAATTTACTTATTCTGTTATTATTATCAGCGATCAATCGAGAACTTAAATTATACACATCTGTAACTAACCTTTTCCTCAAACAACAACTAATTCCGCATTAATCTCATTTACATAATGGTAACTAGTGCATTTCCTCCTCTGCGATACTGCGATGATCATTTTGAACAAATAACAAGACTATCAGATTTCTCTCAACTAATTCAGATTAGTGTCAGCACTATAAACTATATTGCATGATTTTACACTCTACTATTATGTATTGTATATTTTTTCACTTTGGATATGTGTTTTGTGTGTTGTTTGGTAGTATAGCTAACTATGCAGTAAAACGGTGAACAGCACCTGTCGCAGGCGCCAACATCACCTGCGCCGTCCGTCGTCAAGAAAAAATCGATCGACGCGGCCGGTCGGTTTCTGTCACCTGCACGCGTCGCCGGCTTCGCGGGCATCGCGTTTTTTAACAGTTCACGTTCACGCACATATGGCATACATACAATCTATATACGTGTTTACGTTTTCGGTATAATGAAAGATAATACGAGTTTGTTTTTGATTTTCGGGAATTTCGGTGTCGCGCACGGGGCGCACGTGTAAACATTTTTGTTTACAAACACACTGAAAGCTGGTAGCGCGACCGTGCGCGGTGCGCGGTGCGACCGTGCGACTGGGACTGTGGGACTAGTGGGAGTGGAGGGGGATTAGCAGACGAAATCATTGGCGGCAAATTTGAAATCAATTTTTCTTTGCCAAGTTTTTTTCTACGCGATGAGACTTTTGAAAAAATTCGCTTATATTTAGTTCGTCGCAAAAACAGAATATCATGTATGCTAGGCGAGTAAACGTACAATTCTCGGACATAAAAGGTGTTATTATTTTATGTTGTGGCTTGTGCGGCTAGGATTTTATTTCTTATCGCGTTATTAGCTATCTTACGTAACGGTATCTGGGAATTCGTAGAAAATTAAAAGATCACAAAATTTAAATCGTATAAAGATTTAAGATTCTTTAAATCCTACTATATATTGTGCGAAACTAGTTCAGATAAGAATTCACGCAGGGAGCGTAAAAATATCATTGTCGAACTATCGTTTATCATCGAAGCCCAGATGTAGCGTACACAAATATGTACTTAAGTAATCTATCGTTTTCCTTGGAGCGAAATTGAACTTAATTGATATGTGTTTTTATCATGACGTATTCGTGTACATGGTATTTTTACCATTTGATCCGAATACGAATAAATAGTAAATGCGCGAGTTTTTAATTGGCATTTATAAATCTACTTGTGTAGTTTCTATAGTATACGAATTAATTGAAATTTCATGGGGCTTAAGGATGTCAGGGTCGATTTTATTTTTATTCTTTCGCGGTAAAGTGCTTTTGACGAAACTCACAAAGGGTTACATTGATCGAAGACCTCGAGGAAACTAGGTGCAGTAATTGAATTTTTACGCAATGGAAATAAAAAGAACAAACTTTTTAAAAGTATATATTATTTATCATGGCGAGAAATATTTATATATGATACTCATTTTTGTGCATTATGTAAATTCGATTTTTAAATTATATTTACACTAGAAAATGAAAAAAATTAGAAAAAGAGGAACGATTTGTTCAAATTCTTTTTGCTGCAAATAGCGCATGCTATATACAAATGTAGATCGTATGCGTTTCTTCGTATAAGCTATCTAAAATTTCGCATTTAAAATGCGAATATATTTAAATAAAATAATTTAAATAAAATCTGATACGCATCGATGACTATACTTATGCGTAAATTGAGAAAAATAATTTTTTTATATAATTTACGCACATGTAGTCATCAATATACATATCATATCACAAACATGATTTGTTCATGTTCGAGTCGATAGTAAAGTGTGCGATAATGACGCTGAAAGTACAAGTGATGTGATTGAACATTGCAGTACAGTACGCGCTTAAGCAGCAAATGTAAGTACACGGACACCAAGCGACACCCGATACATCCGAATTCCATTGACGCGCATCAATGCCTGTAGTATTCGGTTTCTACACAGTGGATGGATCCTTTGTCTCTCAAACGTTTAATATTTATTATAATTTTAGCGCTTGTTTAATCGCTACATGAATGATTTTAATTTCATATGTCATGCACACAGAGATTGCTAGTGCAATCAGCGCCGTATAAATACGGGATTTAAATAGCACAGAAACAAAATTCGAATAAATGTTTAAACTTATAAAAGGCGCCTTCGTGGAAAATTAGAACAATTTTCCAAACACTATTCATTTGCTAAATTGGCTAATTCTTACTGAAATCATTCAAGTGGATTATATGGCTAATAATAAGAACCTATTTACTCTCGCTAATTTTTTCCAAAAGTGGGTTGTTATTTAATAAAATGAGTGAAACTTAAAAGAAAAATTTGCAAAATAAATGTCGCCGTTTTGAACGCACCGTAACCATCCCAATTGTACACACAAACATTTTTTATGCTCAGTCATCTAATCTATCTATTAATTATTGCATTCAAAATGGATTCATTTAATGACAATATATATTTTTTTCCATTTTCAAGTGAGTCGTTAGCTTAGAAAGCAAAACGTTTTTTTGACACATCGTTTTTTTTTTATTTTCATATAATATACTGAATTTCTAATAGTAGCATTGTGTATGTTTGCTATACTTTATAAATTTCACGTGAATTTGCCTAATATTTTTTCTAGTTTCAATACTTTGAATGAAATTTCTTTTCTTCTAAATATCTGCGTCGAATATTATTTCAACAAGCTAATATCAAATTGGAGTTTAAAATGTGAATTAATAATCATTGATCCATTGATCCATTGATCCATAACTGTCACACACACACACACACACACACACACAAACACACACAAACACACACATACACACACATACATACATATATACACAATGTACACCAATAAAGACGAATCTTGGTACTCGATAAAACGTATTTCATATTAACGCAATAACTATGGATTTTATGTGACTCCGGTTCCAATGCAATCTGTAGCCATGTTATAAGCTATCAAAGTCATGTAGATAGTACATTTTTACATTTTTTTAAACTAAACCATTTTTTACTACAATAGAATATATTCTAATAGCACGAACAACATGAAAAAGAATAGTTGATAAATTAATTTCCCCCAGTATTGTCAGTTTCAATTGTCTAATTGAAACCTTCTTAAAACCTATGTATATAAATATATATAAATGTTTATGAAAACGCGTAACTCACGTCTGTGTTAACTCAATGTTAACTCATAAGGATCATATCATTCTAAATGAAATGCACTAGAAAAACTCAGTTACTCAGTTGCATACGTCATAAAATACACTCGATACAAACAGAAAATATACCAAGAACTTAACATCGACTCCTTCGAATAATACATCCGCGCCAGAATGCCAGAACGTGCAGACTCATACATACATGTCTTCATCACTGCATTACAAATATACTAATTCAAATCAGTGATACATTAAGCGCGTGTGTGTGTGTGTGTATGTGCGTAAGTGTATATATATATATTATGTACGCATACGGAATAACGAATTTATAACGGAGTTTCGACTTTTAGTTCCTACCGACAGTATATCTATATACGCACACCGAAACTATACTGTAGCTATCAACATCCCTCCTAATGTTGTGCTTGTACTGTTGCGCGTTAGCGTGAAATGTTTGTTTCGCAGAACTAGCAGTTCAGTGTTGAGCCAGACGTGGAGGCGTTTGCGTGTCCTTTCGAGAGGCCACGGGTTATATATAACGTAAAGTTGTAGTCGGTTTACCGGTATTGCGCGCGATGCTATACTCTCCTAGACGATTACTTGATTGAGAATTGAGAAGAAGAAGCTAAATAGAAATGGATGCGACAATGAAATATGATAATCCGAGCCCCAAACTCTCGGCTAACGTCCTTAGTAAACTTCTGTTTTGGTGAGATTACACGTGTTATTGTTTTACATCCGTTCATGTATACATACATACATATATATATATTTATATATATATATACATATGTGTATATATATTTATGTGCGAATAAGTGTATCTACATGTGCACATACAGAGTGGTATACTGATGCAGCAGATGTGATAAGAGATGCAGAACAGTAGTAGAGAGATACTTTTTCTTCTGAATTATATAAGAGAATGTAATAAACGCTGCTTAAGTCTTTTCGTCACATGTGTCTACTTAAGTTGATTGTGATGTATTGATTGCTAAAAGAATCTATGGAGTTGGCATATTAGAGGTTGACCTTGAGCGATGATTTGCACATTAGTAATAGGAAGCAACAACGATGACATATAGTTTTGATATCTGTGTTTCAGTTGGCTGAACCGTCTGTTCTGGTATGGAAGGAAGCACGATCTTGAAGCTAAGGATTTGCATAATACTTTACCGGATAATTTAAGTGAGCCATTGGGAAACAAATTGGAAAAGTAAGTAAAACAAATAATTATCAGCTATATCATAGTGCTATTTGCATTTGAATGACTATTATTTTCTTAAGTGTAATATGACTTAACAATAATGAATTATAGAGATAAAAAGATTGCACAAAGCTGATAATATATTTATTATGAATGAAGATTTAACAGGAGTTTTATAATTTTTTAATTATCAAGTATCAAGATAATCTAAATCTAAATAATTGCAATCATTGAGGTATATTAAAAAAGAAAATGTATATTTTAAAATTTTCTTCGTCAAAACACATATTATATTCACTGTGACATAGTATTTAATACTATTACTTAATTGAACTTATGTTTATTTTAGATTTTGGAAGCTAGAAGTGGAAAATTCCTTGAAAACCAAAAAGAAGCCTAGTTTTTTGACAGCTATCCGAAAAACATTTGGTTGGTCCTACTTTCAATATGCAGCGCACATTTTATTCTTAGCTATAGTAGTAAGGTAAATAATAGAACAAATTAAATTTTTAGCATGTTTTAGAAATATTTTCTTTTAAACCCAAGATATTATTTAAAGTAAAATGGAACCATTTATATTTTGATTTAACAGAGTTGTTCAACCATTGACTCTTGGTGTTCTAATTTACCATTTCGATCCTTGTTCCACAACAACAACTACTGATGCATACCTCCTTGCTTCTGGTGTTGTTATGATGACTTTATTGCAGGCGATTTTCGCACATCACTCGAATTTTGGTCAGTTGGAAATCGGTATGCGTCTAAGGGTCGCGTGTTCATCTTTGATTTATAGAAAAGTAAGTAACGATGTAAATAACGAACATTGAATATTTCACAAAAACATTTGACTTTGAGTTAAAAAAAATTGTCTTCTAGATTACGCGATTATCCTGCTCATCAGCTAGTCAAGCTACAGGAGGCTTAATAATTAATTTATTGTCAAACGATGTAGCCAGATTTGAGCAACTTTTTATATTTTTACATTATATATGGGTAATGCCTTTACAAGGAGCTGTGATAGCTTACTTAATTTGGAGACATGTTGGCGTTGCCTCTTTAGCCGGAGTTTTTTTTATGTGTTTACAGACAATTCCTGTACAAGGTAATTATACAGATTTAAATTGTTGCCAATCACTCTAGTAAATTACTAAGTGCAAATTTTTTTTAGCATATTGCGGTAAAATTACGTCGGTACTACGTTTAAAAGTTGCTAACAGAACTGATGAAAGAGTTTTACTAATGAGTGAAATCATCAGTGGGATTAAAGTTATAAAAATGTATACCTGGGAAAAACCTTTTGAATTACTTGTATCGTTTACAAGAAAGTAAGTAATAAATTGTCTTTATGCATATTAAAAAGCAAAACTACAAATTTAAATATGTCATAGGCACGAAGTTGATGTTCTTAAAACTGCGTCGTATTTGAGAGGCATCAATTTAGCTTCATTTGTGTTTACTGAGCGAACAACTTTGTTTTTTACAATAGCGGCTTATGTACTTCAAGGATATACGGTATCAGCCGATAAAGTTTTCACAATGGCACAGTACTTTAATATTTTGCAACTAACTATGGCTATTATGTATCCACGAGCAGTCGGCAGTGCCGCTGAAGCGAACATCTCCATAAAAAGAATAGAGGTGATTGTGAAATTATCTTACATTTCTTTATTAATAGTCAACAAATTTGCGATAATTTTAATTGTTACAGAAATTTTTACTTCTGGATGAAATGGAGCCGAACCCAAAATTATTGGTGCCTAGTACTGACAATACAGATATCTTAATAAAAAATGCTAATGCTTCATGGACAGACAATTCCATAGCCAATACATTACATGACATTAATGTAATGATTCCGCAAAAGAAATTGTACAGTGTCGTTGGTCCAGTTGGTGCTGGAAAGGTATGAAAACATTATTAAAATACCCTTGCTTTATCGACAATTTGACATTTCAATTGCGTTGATTCTGCAAGGGTTTATCCATGAACATTAATGTTTAGAACAGTTTTATTTTCGGCTAAGAGTTCCTTTTTAAAACTAATTCTAGGCGAACTGAGGCCAAGTGCTGGTCAAGTACAGATTTTTGGAACTATCTCTTACGCAAGTCAGGAACCCTGGCTGTTTACTGGTTCAGTGAGGCAAAATATTTTATTTGGCCAGCCTTACAATGAAGAAAAATATAAGAAAGTAATTAAGGCTTGTGCACTTTTGACTGATTTTGAACAACTGCCTTTTGGAGACAAGACACTCCTAGGCGAGCGAGGAACAGGCCTTAGCGGTGGACAGTGCGCTAGAGTTAATTTGGCTAGGTATTATTTATTGTATTCATTTTCAATATAATTCTTAATTCATTTAATTTTGTAGTAATTATAATAAATCATTTTTACAGAGCCGTTTATCGAGATGCCGATATTTACCTGTTCGATGACCCTCTTTCAGCTGTCGATACTCACGTGGGTCAAAGTTTATTTAAAGATTGCATAAACGGATACTTAAAAGACAAGACTAGAATTTTAGTTACACATCAAGTGCAGTACTTAAAAGAGGTTGATTGTATAGTTTTACTTACAAATGTAAGCAAATATCATGTTTAATGTACTTAAAAAATGTTAAAGTATCAAACTAATAATGTTTGGTTTTGAAGGGTCGAGTTGAATTTCAAGGTGATTTCTCTAGCTTCAGTAGCGATGAAAAATATTTGCGAAACTTGCCTTCTGATGACGAAGAGTCCGTGAAAGCCTCTACTGAAGAAACCGATCTGAATGATAGTATTGTTACTCAAGTTTCGGTCGTCTCAAATAATGCCAATAATGAAGATGAGGAACCTGAAGAGACAGAAGAACTCGTTGCCAAGGGAAATGTTTCGAAATCTTTATACTGGAAATATTTCAGAGCTGGAGGGTCGTATTTCATGTTGTTTTTGTTATCAATATGTTTTGTTCTAGCACAGTTTACAAGCAGTGGTTGTGATTATTGGATCGGATACTGGTAAATACTTAGAGTTCTTAATCAGTCGAATTTTATTTAAAAAATGTTATTATGTAAATTGTATTGTTCAGGACGCGAAAAGAAGAAGAACGTTTACGAGATTTAGTTAATTCTACTAACTCATCTGGTTGTTTAACCTTACAAGAAATAGAAAACTTGTCTAATTCTACCCACTACGACGAGAACAAATATTCGACCTATTTAAATCCAACGACAGCTCTTTATGTTTACAGTATTTTAATAATTGGCAGTATTGTTATGTCAACTGCAAAAAATGTATTGTTTTACAAGATCTGCATGAATGCAAGCAAGAATCTCCATAACACTATGTTCTCATGTTTACTGAGAGCCCCTATGCGTTTCTTTGATGTAAATCCTTCAGGTAAAATCAATAATTATCCGTTGAAATAGTGCGAGATTGAGAATTGATCAATTATACTTTTCTTCACAGGAAGGATTTTAAATCGGTTTTCCAAAGACACTGGCGCCGTTGATGAAACGTTACCAATGGCTATGTTAGAAGCATTTCAAATATTTTCAGTTATGATTGGAATAATGTTACAAATACTTATAGTTAATTATTGGACAGTATTTCCTATGATGATTATGTGCGTGCTCTTCCTGCAAATTCGAAATATATATTTAGCTACTGCTCAGGACATTAAAAGGCTTGAAGGCAATGGTACGTTAATAACGAACTAGTAGATTATAAGTTATACATTCAAAACTAGTTATAATTTCTAAACTTCTATATGATATGTATTTAGCAAAAAGTCCAGTCTTTTCACATGCTAATTCTTCCCTTTCTGGGCTATTAACAATCCGAGCATGCGGTGCCCAGAAGATGGTCTGTCGCGAATTTGATACTCATCAAGATGCTCATACAGCTGCATACTACTTGATCGTTGCTACATCAACAGCATTTGGTTTCTGGCTGGATATCGTGTCAATAGCATTCATAGCCTTCGTAACATACAGTTTCATTGTCATTGACAGCAACGAGTTTTTCGCTTCGGATGAAGGCTCTAAACCATTTGCTGGTAATGTCGGCCTTGCTATCACGCAATCACTGATTCTTTGTGGAATGCTACAGTATGGAATGAGACAGACAGCTGAAATGGTCGCACAAATGACTAGTGTCGAGAGGATGTTGCAGTTTACACAGCTTGAAGAAGAAGGTCCCTTTGAAAGCGATGTCGGAAACAAACCTACGAAGGAGTGGCCGGATAAGGGAAAAGTAGAATTCAAAAATGTTTACTTGAGATATGCCGAAGAGGAAGAGCCAGTGCTAAAGAACCTTAACTTTATCGTGGAACCCGCAATGAAGGTAATTCATTTGAATTTTCCAAACGAGTTAAGGGGTCATTCCAATGTGAACGCACGAAAAATAGCATATTTTTAATCACTTTTTTCTTGGGAACTATTGCATGTAATTGAATGGATTTTTTTATCTTAAAAAGATTATCAAGGAGAATCAACATCAATTTTGTTTAATGATAAAAAAAATTTTATTAATTGTTTATACATAAAAATGCAACGGTGCAGAGAAAAAATAGTGTACTGGTGCAGGTGATTTTAGCTCTCCTGGTAATCTGAAACCGAAACTTTAAAAAGATTATTATACTACATGATCTTCCCTATCGTCCGAACCTCTACTTTTTTATTCCATCGAAAATCAATAAAATGGTGGGATATCTTGTAAAAGAGAGCCAAATATACACCTTTTTTACACCGTAATTTGGTGAAACTATAGGTTAGAAGAAAAATATCAACAACGCGGAGGTTCCAACGATAGCCATGATAGTGCTGAACATCGTGTTAAAATTTGAAGTCGATACGCTTTGCCATTTTTGAAAAATCACCTGCACCAGGTACAAAAATGACGGGTTGAGAAAAATGAGTTTAAAGTTTTTCAAAATTAAAAATTAAAAAAAAAAGGATCTTTTTGGTGAATTACCAACAATCGGACCGTACATAATTCCTTTCTCTTGGTCAAGGAGTTCATCTAGAGCAGTTTCAGCCTCTCTCCTGGCAATTCTAGCGGACCTTGAGATGAATACGGCACGCCGTTTTGCTAATAGTACGCGCGCGCTATTACAGTCGTCGACGAATACCAAACTTCCAGGTCCAAGTGAGCATTCTATGGTCTCCAATATTTGTTTGTAGATTAAGTCGATTTAAACAAGGACATGTTATCGAATGTTTAGATCACATATCTGCTCCAAAATTCGAGTGCGCGCGCGCGCTTAGCGATGCTCGCTTTTCGCGATATCCTTTGTTAACAAGTTGAGAAACACTCAAGCTTACTTTAAGATGTCAATTGCTGTGTGTATGGATAATAACTACTACACAAAAATGCAAAAAGAAAAAATCGATTTTTCAAAGCCATCGCATTGGAATGTCTCCTTAGATATCTTTGTTATTCATTAAGAAACTGTTTTATAGGTGGGAATTGTTGGCCGTACGGGTGCTGGGAAGTCATCATTGATATCTGCACTATTTCGCTTGTCAAAGATCGATGGTTCTATACTGATAGACGGTGTTGATTCAAAAAATATTGGACTACATGATCTTCGTAACAAAATATCTATTATTCCTCAAGAACCTACGTTGTTCTCAGCACCTCTGCGAGACAATCTTGATCCATTTCATGAATTCGACGATGCTACGTTGTGGTCTGCTTTGGGAGAAGTTGAGCTTAATAAGACCTTTATTTCTCTCGAACATCAAGTAAGTCGAGGCGGTAGTAATTTTAGTGCTGGTCAGCGACAGTTACTTTGTCTAGCTCGAGCAATAGTCAAGAGGAACAAGATTTTAGTTCTGGATGAAGCAACTGCTAATGTTGATCCTGCAACCGACGCTCTTATTCAGAAGACGTTAAGGATTAAATTTAAAGATTGCACGGTGCTAACGATTGCTCATAGATTAAATACAATTATGGATAGCGATAAGGTGCTCGTGATGGATAATGGACAAGTTGTAGAGTTTAATCATCCGCATAATTTGCTACAGCTGAACGACGGATACCTATCTAAAATGGTCCAACAGACCGGTAACTCAATGGCACAACATCTTAAAAGCGTAGCTAAGCAGGTGAGCTTTTAATATTAATTATTTATTATTAATTATTTATTATTAATTAATTCATACACTTTTGTTTATTTGTTTTAGGCTTTCGAAAATGACTTGACAGATAATTCAATAGTTTCAGTTCCTAAGGAGCAATCGAATGACGATTCTATAGATCATTAATTGCAATTGCAATTACATCATTTTTTATGTTAAATTTTATATTACTTATATTAAATAACTCTTAATTGCGTCTCCCAATTGATAAACATAAAAATGTCTTTTTATTCCAAATAATTAATATAGACTCTAATGTACTTATTGCAAATTTAATTACAAACAAAATTATAGATTGAAATGCGGTTATGTCCACAATATGTGATCGGTGCTATAAATGTTTAGATCTTCGCGTAAGCGAATTGTAAATGGCTTCATGTGTGCCTTATTTGGACCATTTAAAAACAATGAAATATATTATACAAAATATTTACTTATGCAATGCGTACTTTGTTTATAATAATGTTATTAATACATACGTTTCTGTGATAAGATGTTACTTGTTATTTCATTCTCCTAACCCGTTACATATAAAAGTAAGTACGCTTGCTTTTATTTTGATAAGAAAATCCAATATCCTGTTTCAACAAAAGCAATTAATTACAACGCCTTAATTGAATTTTTAGATCCAATTTCTTTGAAACAAGTCCAGCATTAAACGGAATTTAACTTTTTTAATACGAAACGAATCTTCTACCACTGCAGAGTTTCACTCATTGCATTCATCTATTAATTCCTTTCAAATTTCCAGTTCATTGTTTATAGGGAATACGTAGTAATTGGCCAATATGAAATGGATGGTGGTTCGATTAGTCCATGCGTAAATATGATTTAGAATGATCTGATCCAAGATAGCTATGTCATTAAAGTGGAAAAAACATGTTCTTTTAAGACGAATAACATTTTATTTTACCATTTTAGAGTATGTAATGTAGTTTTACAATTTGCTGATTAAATGAAAAGGTAGCAGCAGTAGTTACTTTACGTTGCTCGTCGTGAGAACATTTAAGCTATCTGATATTCATTAGATATGAAGAGATTAAAATGTTTGAGAAGTCGAATGTAAAGTTTACTTGTGACGCCGACATTTGTTAGTCTTTCAATTTCAAAAAATTAAGATGTCATAAGAATATGATTGGATTACCTACTCGTGATTTAATTACCTTCTTTATACCAGAAAATGAACACAGCTTTATGTAATAGGAGAATCTACTCGACGTAGGCGGTCTATAGATGACTTAATGAAGATAATAATTAGATGCGGAATTCATTTAGAAAAGAAAACTACAGAATCCAAGGTACTATTCTAAAGGAACATTTGAAGCCTAGTTAGAAAAAATTGGATCACTACGTGTCTCAAAAATCCGTAGGCAATGGACTAAAATTCGAAAATTGAACCCTTACAAAAGTAGCCAATAACAAAGAAGATCATGCATTGACAGTTTACTTTAAATACAAATAATCAGAACTGTATCAGTTCCTCTGATACGTTTATTTCAACTCAATTTCTTTTGCCATACTTAAGCTTACTCTTAAGTTACGTACGTCTATAGCGTACGTTTGAATAGTGCTATAATAATGCAATTGATGACAATAACACAATCAACCGAAACTGGTTAATTTTTGAATGTTTTTGAATTATTTTAAACGAAGAAACGTTTATCTGTAATTGATCAAAGAATTTCTAGCGAAAATAGTTTCGATCTCATTACATTTATTATAGATATACACATAGACGCGCTTAGCAATTACCTTACTCTATATACAGGGGAAGATTGCTGGTAACAACGTTTAATAATAGTATTACAATCAATGTTTCTTACTATACATTCTATTGAATTAGAGGTCACGCATTTTTATTCTATGTTCATTAATGTGCAATGCGTACCTGTATAGAGAACACAGGAATCTCTAACTCGGTGTAAAATAGTAATTTATTTAAACGCGTTACTTCGAAACTTACAGCTGTGCAGTCGGCTATTGTAACATGTAAACGTACATGCAACACCTGCACGGTCTGTTATTAAGTCAATTTTAATCGTTTTAACGTAGTTCCATTATTTACATTAAGTGCGGTTTTTGTTAATTCTGAAAACGTAGCAGTTCAGTTGTTACAATAGAACATAAAGTAGTGGAGATTTGCGCGCGATGCCGATTTTACGAGAGTATGAAAAGTCCGTACAGGATGTATATAATATAATTGTTTTCCTTTGACCATTAGACATCTTATGCTTGTAAAAACTTTTAAATTGCATTATTACAAATTTAAATTTCTAAAAAATCTACTTTTTAGTTTGTCATCGTATTCTAATCATGACAATATATAATTTCTTTAGAGTTTATTGGCACATTGGCACATTGGCACATTGATTTCTTTTACAATTTCCGAATTGCGAGTACAATTTTATTCCATTTTAGTTCAAGAAAAATAATACGAAAATATAATCCAAATATAATTTTCATATATGATCGAGTCACCCTACTCATTAGTTTGATTGTTTTTTTTTTTTTTTTGGTAACGTGATCAAATTCGATTTTTTAATCTTTTCTTTATGGCTTTCGACATTTGGGACATATCAGCAGCGTATTTACAATGGTTGTCCAAATGCTTTTCATATGAAATACAATTCATTTATTATATGAAATTTTTCGGGACAACGTGAAACTTTTTTAAAAAGTCAATCAGCGGCCATCGGTATTCGCCGTACATAATGCCTTAGTTCATCGAAAATATTACTTTGAGAATCATTTTCATCTTCATTTTTCCTCTAGATGATACTGGATCGTAAGAATAAATAATAACTACCAAATACGATATAACTCGATGAAATTAGTCAACGAAACTAGTGGGTGACAATTATAGTAGAAATTTTTCCATTATAAATAAAAAATAAATTGTTTATTTTAAGTAAACGTTCAATATTACCATTTGCAACATACTTGGCTTTTTTATATGGATACAAATAAGGATTCGGATGATTAGCGTCGGAAGAAAAAGGCGGAAATCGAAGTCCAAATGAAGCAGGAAAAGAATTGGCTACATCTGGATGAAGTGTTTAATCGGTCAAATTTGAGGTATTTAAATGACGATATACCATTTCTGTCTAAAGTTCTTACCTTTTGTACCTGCAACGGCAATTTTCCATAAATACTATATTCAATATGAATGGCGAAATAAAAAATCACATGCCTTTTCGCGCATATATATTTATACTGTCCTAATTATACCGAGTACTTTTCGCGTGATACGCTAAGGCGTATGTAAATTACTCGATCGTAACAAGCAATGTGCGAGTCTTTATATTGGAAGTACACGTTTTGACTTTCACTTTTAAAACTAATTCATAAAACCGCATTTAATACTCACCTATACAGTGATAATATAAATGTAATGTGTATACTGTTACGTAAGCGCACTTGCATATGCTTGCAATGTAGCAGTTGTTTTACCCCTCCGATTTCCAACCGAATGTCACCCGAAGCGCCCCTTATCGCTGTCGTGTGACAAATGCGAGGTAATCAGCGGGAACGAAGAGTTAACGAAGCAGCCAGTGTACGACCAGTTTTGAAGACTTATATAGGCGCAATCAAGAGACATCGACATACACACACATGCGCACACTTATATTATACATTATAATTAAAAAATAAGTGCGCATCACTTCGGATAATCTATTGGAATCTCTGTTCTCAGGCTACTCATATTACAGGTCATTATAATTCTCACGTCGATGGACTTGCCTCCGGACCACAAAGTAGTATATAGGTGGGATTTCTAGTTGAACTATTGGACTAGTTGGAATCCCCATTCCTACTTCTCACTATACATCGTATAGACTTTCACCGGTCGATTAAGTTTTAATGGTAAATCGAATCAGTATGGATATCAGATCCTTCGAGTTCGGAGGCTCACAGTAAACTGTCAGCTCGATTGAAGTGCGAATTTTCATTAGCGCACTCGTATATTTTATTGTAGAATGTACATTCACGCTATGTTTACGATATACCAACATAAACTAATCTCCTGAATTTTTCCATTTTATTGACCCGTATCTTCAACCGAAATAACTCTTGCTTATTACCGTCATTATTCCAATTCGAAGCTTACATTGTATATTGTTTCTTTAAAACGTGCATGAATTATAATTAATAATTTGATAAACATTAAAAAATCAACATTAGGATTTATCATACATTTTCTAAATATAAAACCAACCTTCGTTATTATTTATAATTATAATCATCGTCTGATTTCCGTTTATTGAAGATAAAACTCGGTTAAATCTCGATCAACATTACCACTCGGGAGACAAGTGATTACTGAACTAACAATCTTGTTCGTCGTTGATCAATGCAGCGATGAAGAGTATCAAAGAAATCGGTAACCGGAATCCAAAACTCAAAGCCGGATTTTTTAGTGAATTGTTTTTTTGGTGAGTTTTCTGTGAATGTATTTTTCTGTGAAGGTATTTTTCTCTATTCTTCGCGGTAAAATTTATGCCTAACAATGTATATATAACTAAATAAATAGCAGTTTTCTCGTTTGTTTAAAAATGTTAATTAATTAATTAAACTGGTATCGTGGTTATCGGTGCAGTATTTCCAGCTGAAATTCTTATAAACAATCATTGATTCTCACGTATACAATCGTAGGTGGCTAAAAGATTTATTTCTCCTTGGAAGAAAGCACAAAATAGTTGAAAACGATCTTTACGATGCCCTACCCGAAGATCTCAGTGAACCATTGGGCAACGAGTTCGAACGGTAAATTTTTTTATTTTATTTACTTAAGTAGTCATTAATTTTCAAGCTTGTCAACTTTTTTAAATTTACAACCGATAGATCGTGGAACTACGAGTTGAAAAACGCTACAGAGAACGGAAGGAAACCGAAGTTATGGAAAGCTATCGTACGCACATATAGATTGAAATTTGTAATACTCTCGATTTTGCTATTCATCCACTCTATGGCAATGTATGCGTAAATGATCTTTTTATCCAAATAGTTTGTTATTTAGATATTATTGAACAATTGGAAACAAATATTTGATAGGATCGCAATACCAATTGTACAACAGCAACTTCTTTGGCATTTTTATCCTTCGTCCATGATTAGTGAAGTTGAAGGTTATCTATGTGCCTCTACAATGGTGTGCCTAATATTTATGCAGACTTTTATGTTCAATCATGCTTTTGCACGATTATCCCAACTTGGAATGAAAGTGAGAATTGCTTGTACTTCACTGATATTTAAAAAGGTATGCGACAAATGCTGTTTGCGAAGAATGGCGAATTTGTAATATTACACTAAAACAAAATATAAATAAACGAAATTACTATAATTACAGATTATTAGATTGTCATGTTACTCGTCTAGTGGAAGCACCAGCGGAAATATCATGAATCTCATGTCTAATGATGTATCGAAATTCGAATATTTGGCTTTTACTATGCCTTTTCTTGTTACTGTTCCACTAGAGTTAATTGCGGCGACGTACGTACTGTGGACATACATTGGATACGCAGCTATCGTTGGCGTTGGATTGATGCTTCTTCAATCTCTACCAATTCAAAGTGAAATAAATAATTGTAGTTTACTAGTTTTTACCAAATTTCCGCCATAACTAAAGCTTTAAGTTTAGTCGTTACTTATAGATTGACACTGAAGTTTCGATCGAAGCTAACAATCCGAATGGATCAAAGGATTTCCACGATAAGTGAAGTTATCAGGGGGATACGCGCGATCAAGATGTTCGTTTGGGAGAATGCTTTCGAAAAACTTATCTTTCATTACAGAAGGTAAGTGGCAAAATGGTAAAAGATTTGCCGATTAATGTACAACAAAATTAAACTGAGAAAAAATCCGCGATCTGTTCAGGCTCGAGATCAAAATGCAGATTAAGCTATGGATCATAATTGCAATGGTGTGTGCTTTGGGTATATTCGCTCATCGATTTGCAGTTTTTGTTTCGGTTCTGATCTACGTGATGAATAGCCAAGTAACTTCATCTATCATTGTTATACTGGTTGTTCAGTACATGTTCCATCTTAGAACTTTATTGATCTTCAATTTTGCCAATGGACTTCGAGCTATGGCTGATGTCAAAGTTTCGATCAAGAGAATAGAAGTGAGTCTTAGAAAATGATTTTACAACGCAATGCAACTAGGACCCAAGCACTGTTTGTACTTTTAGGATTTTTTGCTGTTGAGCGAAATGGAATCGAGAGTTCAAAGTAACATAATTAATCGAAACGATGTGGCGATTCTAATAAGAAATGTGTCTGCGTCGTGGCAATCAGATTTGGCAAAAAAAAATCTTGATGATATTCAGATAGACGTGAAACGCAATAAACTTTACGTGGTCATTGGATCTGTTGGTTCGGGTAAAGTGAGTGTAAATATTCTACGTCATTCTATACATCGAATTAGAATATTACACAACTGACAAATCGATATGACAAATTGATTTTAGAGTACGTTGCTAAAATTATTGCTCGGTGAAGTGAGAGCGATTTCTGGCGAAATTCACGTTATCGGAACAACCTCTTATGCCAGTCAAGAGCCATGGCTATTCGCAGCTTCGGTAAAGGATAATATATTGTTTGGACAAAAGTATAACGAAAAAAAATACAAAAAGGTCACTGAAGCGTGTGCTCTCTTAGACGATTTCAATAAATTGCCCTGCGCAGACAGAACCTTGGTTGCGGAAAGAGGTTCAAATCTTAGTGGCGGGCAGTGCGCTAGAGTTAACCTGGCTCGGTAAAAGTTAACATTTAAAGAAATAATATGTCAAATTCGAATATTTACAACTGTTCTATCTATTCTTTCCAGAGCAGTTTACCGAGACGCCGACATTTACTTGTTTGACGATCCACTGTCAGCTGTAGATACGCATGTTGCCAGAAGATTATTTGAAGACTGCATTAGCGGTTTACTAAAGGATAAGACAAGAATTCTCGTAACGCATAATCTGCAATTTTTAGAAAAGGCCGATACGATTGTTTTACTTGATAATGTAAGAAAGCTATAGATATACTCGTAAATATTATATGACATTTATATTGATTTATAATTTTATAACTTATAGGGAAGAGTTGAATTTACGGGATCGTATTTGGAATTTAAAAAAATTAGAAAATACGAGCTTATATTACCAGATAATGCTAAGAAAGAAAATCCAATAACGGAAGAAGATAAGGCTATGAAGAATGAGATAGGCATTGGTATTTGCAATAATGTTAATCAGAATAATCGCGAAGATGTTGAGGATCCAAAAGAAACCGAAGAACTTTTGGCCAAAGGTTACGTTGAAAAATCAATTTACTGGAGATATATTCGCTCTTCGGGATCATTGTGTTCACTGTTTACGTTGATATTTTCCTTCGTACTTTCGACGATTTTTATTTCAGCCTTTGATTATTTTCTTGTTATGTGGTAACTATATGGATAGCTTATGATTTAATGGAATAATTCGAATGCAAAAGTCTTTGAGTAAATGGTCATATGTATCTTTAAAGGACAAAACAAAGAGAAGCAATTGAGTACGCGAGTTTGAAAAATGAAACAGTTATCAATGATAATTCCGCTATGACTTCACATTTTGAAAAGTACCTGTACATTTGTGGTCCCTTGATCGCAGGTGTTATTCTCATGGCAATTGCTAAAAACACCCTATACTTCAGAGCTATAGTCAACGCTAATGAAAAAGTCCACAATAACATGTTTGCAAGCGTTATGAAAACACCGTTGCGTTTTTTTGATGTCAATCAGTCTGGTATACAGATTTTCTCGTTCCCTTTGAATATAGCGTTTCTGTCGTATAAAAATAACGAAGGATATTTCAGGACGAATTTTAAATCGTTTCACCAGCGACACCGGCGCTATGGATGATGTAATGCCTCGAACTTCATTCGATGCCATTGATAATGTGTTGACTTGCATAGCAGTATTACTTCCAGCTTTAATAGTCAATTGGTTAAATATCATCCCAACACTGTTCGCTACTTATTTGTTCTTCGAAGTCGGTAGCATCTATTTCGCTACTAGTCAAGCCATCAAGAGATTAGAAAGCAACGGTAAACTTCTTTACTAAATACGGTTGATACTAAATATCTTACCTTTAACCTTTAACCTTTTCAGCGAAAAGTCCACTTCTATCCCTGGCCGCATCTTCTCTAGCAGGCCTGCTTACTATCCGTTCTTGTGGTTGTCAGAATTTAGTCACAAAAATATTTAACCACCGACAAGATCGTCACACCTCAGCTTTTTATCTGGTTCTTACCACCTCAGTTGCTTTTTCGATATGTTTGGAGATAATAGTCCATTCGCTTTGGATATTTGCAGCCTTTAGTAGCCTGGCTTTGAAACATACCATGAACACAACTGCCAGCAATGTTGGTCTCGCGCTTATGCAACTTCGCAGTATAGTCTTTATTTCACAGTATTTCATGAGACAAGCTGGCGAGACCATTAATTTGATGACGAATATTGAGCGGATGTTCCAATTCGTCGATTTGGAAAAAGAAATTGACTCTGAAATTCATATTTCCGTCAAACCACATAACGAGTGGCCAGATCGAGGTGAATTACAGTTTGATAAACTGTATTTGAAATACACCGAAGATTCAGAACCAGTTTTGAAGAATATTAACCTTACAATTGCTGCAGGAATGAAGGTAGTTATCAACAAATATGAAACGAGTATCAACATAAATGAAGATTATTAAAAGAGATTTCTTACAGGTTGGAATAGTAGGACGTACAGGTGCTGGGAAATCATCTTTAATAGCAGCACTATTCCGACTTGCTAAAATTGAAGGTACATTGACGATCGATGGTATAGACACGAAGACTGTAAATCTATCCGATCTAAGAAGTCGGATTCCCATCATCCCTCAAGAGCCAGTTCTTTTTTCAGCGTCAGTAAGAGATAATCTGGATCCCAATCACAAGTTCGATGATGCATCGCTTTGGTCTGCTTTGAAAAAGGTCGATCTCAACAAGATCTTTGATTCCCTTGACCACGGCATCGGTCGTGGTGGAAGTGATCTTAGTACTGGTCAGCGTCAGTTGTTTTGCCTGGCTCGTGCAATTGTTCAGAGAAGCAAAATTCTGGTGTTGGATGAAGCCACTGCGAATGTTGATTCCGCGACGGATGAATTCATTCAGAAGATCATCAGAATTGTATTTAAGGATTGTACGGTACTTACGATAGCTCACAGATTAAATACAATAATTGACAGTGATAGGGTATTGGTCATGGATCATGGTGAAGTTGTAGAGTTTGATCGACCGGATGTTTTGCTTCAGCGAAATAATGGTTACTTTTCCAAAATGATTAGGTAATTGTAGCGAGAGAATAATTTTATTAGCGAGAGAATTATTATTACAAATAAATGTAATTATTTTTTAATTATTCCGCGGTAATTTTTTCAGGCAAAGGAAACAAACAACGTGATCAACAATCATCATCTAAATTTCGAGAGCAAAATTTTTCATTTAAGCTTATTTATGTGAATTGCATCATGGAATAAATGGAATATTATAAAAGAAATTTGACAGTTTAAATCGGGTAGCGATAAAATCATTGTTTACCTGGCATAGTTTACCCCGCTATCTTATCGCTTTATATTATAAAAATTTAGCATCCGAAAGAAAAAAGTTATAACATTATTTGCTACACGACTTTTAAAACGTACATGTCCAGAATCGTACAAATGGCATTATAATTCTGATGCTTACGGAAAGGATTGTTATCTAAAAAACGAAATTCTTTTTCTGCGTTTAAATATAAATAATAATAACTGCCTATATTAAATTCTAAAATAATTATTTTAAATAAATTAATTAAACGCAATTTTTCGCATTCATGTGTTTATTATCACTTTCTACTGCACTCGCCTAATGAGAATGAAGGTCATTGCATAACAATATTTTACAAGGAGATTTCTTATCAATATACGAGAGTTCTTAGACACAGTGCAGACGTGCACGCTCGAGATAACAAGTAACATTTAAAGTGCTTTGGCGGACACGAGTATCCTAAGCGATAACAATACTGTATCTATATAAAAATATTTTTCCATTTCTATTTTTTCCGACCGATGCCAGTAAAATAAGCATTGAAATAAGATCGAGAAACTACAAACAGTAGGCGAAGCGATAACATTTTAATTAACTTTTAAATTAAATTCACGCATACGATAATCAATAAATCAGTTTACGATTATTCTTCAGGTCTTTAATAAACATTAAAGTTCTGAAGAATTCATAAAAATATTAGGTAATACGATAAATGTTGTTGTATTTATGACATCTAGAAGAAGGAAATTCGGAATTTTGAAAAACAGATGTGAGATGTATTGTCGGTTCATAAACTATCGATTAAAAGTAAATGAGAATTCTATTATAAATATTCATCATTGTTAGATTTTTCATCGCTAATTATTGCTATATTGAACATCGTGAAACTTGGCTTATGTGCGCCACGAACATAGCGCAAATAATGGGATAACGCCATTGTAGGTTGGCGTTATAACAGTAGAAATAAATTTTCAACAAAGTTCAATTACGTACTTTGGTTTTATGAAAATCTCGCTACTTTTTAACTGAAACTTAGCGAGTTTACTGTTATATTCAAATTATAAAAATGTTTTAATTGCAGAAATTGAAAAAGGTATTATTGCATTGCATGAAAAGCATTTTAGAAATATTGCCGAAAGCTTATTTATTAACACTATATACATTTTATTGCTTTAATTTATTTGTATACTCAAATCTTTATTTATGAAAATTATTTATACAATTACACTATTGTAAGTACAGACTGTTGTTTAAAAAAAAAAAAAAAAAACAAACAAACATTTTTTCAGCATACACAAATAAAGCGAAATACGATTATGCGCAAATCATGTGTATAATATACATGGCGAATACTACGCGAAATTTTCTTCGCAGAAAATTGTCTGAAGTAACAAACGAACTGAACGTAGCCACTGTATATACACGGAAGCCGACCTTCAAAGCTTCATCAGTTGTGAGGCTCACGGTCCTCACGGAGATCCGCTCTCCAGACTCGGCAGTCGCTCAACACCGAGCTATGTAGGCGCACACCTCGATGCGATTGTGTTGTTATTTGATTGTTTAAGCATTTTACTTCCACTGTATACTTACTATGGCATCGCGTTCTTTGTTCTAAATATATTCATCAAAGTGTCCTCTATCGTCTTATTTGTCTCGAACACAAATCGCAAACAAAGACTTGTATGTGTATATTGATAAGCTCAGGGATACGATTTTATATCTACGTTAATAAGATTAAAACAAATAAAAAAGCCTGTAAAGTGCAGATTTAAATGAAGCGCCAATAAAGGCCGGCAGTTCCGGTCGTTCTCTGAACTTGTTATCAACACGCTGTACATTAAATTAATATCGTTTATTTTAATGCGACAATGAGCGCGAACATCATCCCGCCTTTCGATAAGTTTTGTTCCTTTATTGCTCGACACGTTGATCTATTGACGTGCAATGTCTTTTGAAAAATTGCATTTTATGGCAAACAATTGCATAAGCACGTGACACACACAGACGCCTCGACGTTAATCAGACGCAGAAGAGCTTTTGTCCAAATGATAAAGGCGATAAGGAACTGTTTGTAAAGTAGAATAGCATCGAAAAGAAAAATCTATTCTTTTCTAACCCAAGTGATCTTAACCGGTTTTACGAGTTTTATTGATCGGTCTGCATATAAAGCATTTTATGTGTGTATATATATGTGACGAAAAAGAAACTTTTTTTTAACACGATCATGTAGAAGCTAATATACGAGTTTATCGAAGGATTTTAAATATGACATGAAGAGTGAAACGAGGTAAGGTGGAAATGTACATTTCACAAAGAAGAGAAAAGCCAAAACCTAGTCCAAAGATCGAAGCGAATTTTATCAATAGATTGTCCTTTTGGTGAGTATTCCGAACTTTATCATTGTTTTGTTATGATTTTCTTTTTAACAACGAAATACGAAACTGATAACATTCACTGCACATGCCTTTGATATGGTTTGAAGAAATCGCAGGTAAAAGAACTTTCCAATCCATTTTTTAGGAAACGTTTCCGCTCAATTCTATCATTTTTGTCATATTAAGTTTCATTTATTTAAATACTAAAAAATAAATAAATTAAAAATTTTTTCCCGGTTCTCAATCTTTGAAATTACGTGTTAATAAAATAATATATTTTGAAAGCAATGATCTCATAAAATCTTTTGATCAAATCATTTTTTATCCAATATATATTATTTGCTATTGAAATGACTTGAGAAATAGATTGTCACTTCACAACCTCGTGATTAAAAAATTTTCGTCGGGAAAATTATAATTTTGATAGAGTACACTTACACTCCTGATTAATCAGATCATTCGATTTATAAGGCTGTTAAATAAAGTTGTAATGAATTACTGATACAGTTGTATAGCATACCTGTAATCAACAAGTATCCCCGAAACATTATCGCTTCTACAATTCGATTGATAAAACGTTCCGTTATCTTTTAACCGATTATTTATATCAATGAATTTTCATCTATCTTCTGCCAATAACATACTAAGAACTATAGTCAATTTTTTCTCTTTCAAAATTAACACAGAATGAAAATATAAAATTTATTTTACGTCCATGCAATTATTACTAATAAATCATTTTGTTATCCAATTTTTCTGAGTTATAACTTCCGAAATTCCAGGAAACAAAGATAAAAAAAAATACTACACACCAAATCATACGTACATTTTTTCCGCGTAGGTGGCTTTACGATCTATTTCGGGATGGAAAGCATCGCAATCTTCAAGCCACTGACCTCTACGATGTTCTGCCGGAAAATGTCAGCGAACCGTTGGGTGACCAATTGGAAAAGTAAATACAATAATACCATTAATTTTTTATTCAAAAATAAACAATCAAAAAATCTTTTATTCATTTATACTACGCGTTTTTCTAATTGACAGTTCCTGGAAAAAAGAATTGAACGAAGCGAAAGATAAGAATCGGAAGCCAAGTCTATGGAAAGCTATAATAAGAACTTTTGGCTGGTCCTTCGTCAAATACGGATTCAGCATGTTCCTATTGAATTCCGCGAGGTTTGTTGAATTTTTTTTATTGTTTCTATGATTCGTGTATTGAATACTCATTATTTAGTAATATATTGTCAGATTGTTTGTAATAGTGCGCTGTCACTACCTAGAACAGTCAACATCAATCATCGATATAAACTCTTGAAATGAAAAATAATGAATATTTATTATTTATTATGGTACATTTGTAGTGCGATTATATGATTATATCGTGCAATTAATCCGATTTTGAAGAGCACAATTATGTATGCTTGTTTTTTCTCTTTAACACATTATTCGCTATTGTTTTCGAATAACAAAAACATAATGACGCTAATTTTTTGAAATTTATTAACATTTTTTCGAACATAGTTAATAACATCATTATTCACTTTCAATAAATTTTAACACGCCGATGTTACTGATACTACATTGCTGAATACCAAGAGGAATTTAAACAAAAATTCTTTCAGAGTGATATGAATATTTCCATTCGTATAAAATGTATAAATATTTATAAACCAAATTAACGAATAGTTAGTAATAATAATAATAATAATTGATTCTAGAACATACTACGATTGTTTTATTCTGAAGAATTTGTCTACTTAATTATAAGTATGATTGATAATAATAAAGAATGCATTTAAATAAGGAATATTAACATAACGAAATAACTAATTATAAAATTAATTTGTTTCCACTACGCACAACATTGAAAAGTTGACTAATTCAAAAGGGAAAAAATGATTACACGATTAAACACATAAATAGTTTTTTTAAATATTTTATAGCCCATTCGAATGTTTCGAAAACATAGCGAGCCATATTTTTCAATTAACTCAATAACTGCATGTAGGTACAGCTGTCAAGAGCTGTGCGGAAGCTAGTATATACACGACTATTATCTGCATGTGTTTTATCATCGTACGAATAGACCTGATTTACGGACTGTGCTCCATGCTATTGCATCTCTGACCTATATTATATAATATATAATACTTTCTTAAGATGTGAGCAAGAGACACCAAAATGACGTATAAAAAATTGTTTCCTGTTTCGAGAGTCGAGACTCTGACAAACGAATTTTTACTTTGAACAGAGCCGCTTATTATTTGACACGTCCGGCTGACTTATTGCTACTCAACTAATAATGTTGTTTTGTTATTATGACGCTTCATAACACAGGCACTTATATACGTTTATATAATTCTTTTTTTTTTATGAAAATGTGTTAGTATTTAATATTTGAGTGTGTTTGTGCGCAAAGTTTTTAGCAACATGGGTGGAGATAAACGCGACTTTTTAGCAGGTACTCGCCATACACCATAGGCGAATGCCACTAATCGAATTGGCATTATTGGCAAATGCGGCCCAACCGTACGAAAAGAAAGTTACAGATCTGAGATAAATGTGACTTTTCAGTAGGTACGCATCTGCACATTATGCACGATAGCCGGAAGACACTAGTCAAATTGACGCTAGTTAATGTGGTTCAACCGTATGAAAGATTAGATATATATTAAGAGAGAGAGAGAGAGAGAGAGAGAGAGAGAAGCAGCAGTTGTTAAGCACTTATCGTAGATGTCCAGCAATTATTTATAGTCAATTGCTCTTATGCAGCATTGTTTTTTCTTTCCTGTGGCTGCAATGCTTTACACTTATCAATTATATGTTTCGTCATTTTTTCTCACATAATTGAAAAATTTTTCTTTAAATAGAAGATATTCTTAATACACTTAACTTAATTGCAGAATACTTCAACCATTGTTTCTCGAAATGCTGTTGTGGTATTTCGATCCAAAGTCAACGATGAGCACAAAACATGCCTACGCGTATGCAACCGGTCTCGTTTTTGCTGTAACGACGCAAACGGTTATCGTTCGTCAGGCTCACCTTGGACTTCAAGAAATCGGAATGCGCGCAAGAATCGCTTGCTCTTCTTTGATTTACAGAAAAGTACAATCATATTTTTAAAATCTTGTCTAAAAAGACTTTTAGATTCATTTTCCATTCGTATGGATGGTAAATTAACTGCAGTATTTATTGAATTGAATTTCATTTGAATTATCTGTGTATGGAAGATAATTCATCGTTGACCCTTATGTGAAATGTAAATCTGTCGTGATTTTAATTTAATTTTGAATGAAGTTTCATTGAGAAAAATAATGATATTTAATGCACTAGAATTAAATTAAAGTTTTTTTTTTATCGTAATATCAATATTAACGAAGTATCGTTTAAAAACAGACATTATTTAAAGTTAAAATTGCTACTTTTTAGGTACTAAAGCTATCGAGTGCTGCAGCCGGACAAGTAGCAGGTGGTTTGATCATTAATCTTCTTTCAAACGATCTCGCAAAGTTCGAATTATTCTGTTTGCATCTACATTACGTGTGGGTGATGTTTTTCTTAGGTAGTATTATGACGTATCTTTTATGGCAGATACTCGGTATTGCCGCATTCTCTGGCGTTGCATTAATGATGATACAAATTCTACCTATACAAGGTATATTAACATTTGCTTTGTGAATTTTGAAAAAGAACGTTTAATCAGTGCTTATCAATACTTACTATTACTTACAAAACTAGTCTGCTGGTACAAGCTAACAAAGAAACTTCGAGCTAAAGGAGCTGTTCGCACAGACAAACGAGTTTTACTTTTAGGAGAGATCTTCAACGGTATCCGCGCCATAAAAATGTACGCTTGGGAGAAATCCTTCGAACGGCTGGTCTACCTCACCAGGAAGTATGTAATTCAAAGAACCTTGGTATTAAAAAATTTTATAAAAATTCCAATCGTCAATTATACCAACAGAATCGAGATAGACACTCTTCTGAAGCGATTTTACGTACGAAGCGTCCGAGCTGCTTCGACTGTTTTCACTCATCGCTTAGCTGAGTTTTTCACAATCTTGGTCTACGTTCTACAAGGGCACGTTATAGTAGCGGATAAAATATTCGCGATGATTCATTACTTTGCTCTTTTCCGAACCACCATGGCAGCTTTTTTCCCAGAAGCTGTATCACTCAGCGCTGAAGTCATCGTCTCGATGAAGAGGATAGAAGTAAGAGAATCGTTATTAATATTAAACCATACAGGTAAGGGAAGATATAATGGATTTTTGGTTATAGAATTTTTTGCTACTGGAGGAAATAGAATCGAATGTAGATACACCAATCGTCGGAGATGACGGTATCGTCGTTTCGATGAAAAAGCGTCAGCGCGTCTTGGAATAAACATTCTGGTGTTGATAATCTCTGTGATATTAACGTATCCGTACCATTAAATAAACTATGGGCTATCGTGGGACCCGTTGGTTCCGGGAAGGTAAACTAGTCGAAAAGACAAGAAGAACTTCTTATCGAATATTTTGTTGTTTATTATTTTTAGAGTACCCTTTTGAAACTGATCCTGAATGAACTTCAGCCGCATTCGGGTCGAGTTTCCGTTCATGGGAGCGTGTCTTACGCTAGTCAAGAGCCTTGGCTTTTCAGCGGTTCAGTTCGTGATAACATTCTATTCGGGAATATATTTGACGAGGAGAAATACGTTCGAGTCACGCGAGCTTGCGCTTTGTTAAAAGATTTCGAACAATTACCCTATGCCGACAAGACGCTCGTAGGGGAGAGAGGAATGTCCCTTAGCGGGGGTCAGTGTGCCAGAGTTAATTTGGCGCGGTACGATGATAACGTAAAATTTAAATAAATAATCTTTTTTACTGCGATACAAATTATAATTATGTTTATTTTAGGGCAGTTTATAAAGATGCGGATATATACATATTCGATGATCCTCTGTCTGCGGTGGATAACCACGTCGGTAGAAACTTGTTCCAAGACTGTATTTACAATTTGCTTAGTGACAAAACCCGTATTTTGGTTACGCATCGCGTAGAGTATTTGAAACAAATGGACGGTATTATTTTATTAAACAATGTAAGAAAACAGACTATGAATTGGTCATAAACGTATGTAGAAATTAATCAAATGATGGTGTATTTTTTTATAAAGCATATGCTAGCGCTAAGAGGGGAGTCTCGTTTCGGAGGCCAAAAAACGCGCTTTTTCTGCGATTTTTGGAAGAGAAGGAAAGGAATGCGTTAATCAACATTTTTACGATATATTATACTATATTTCAGCTTTACAAAACATTTTTTTTTTATTAAAAAATAATCATGGAAGCGCCTCAGATTTGCAGTTGTCAATCTATGCCGATGATGACGGTCGGACAAGGCATCTGAAACAGTTAAATGATTAAAATTATAACTATTTCTAAGTTTGTTTTAATAATATCTCGTTCTGGTCCAGGTCCGGAAATCTTCTTGCTGTTCTAGCATGCTTATTTGAAATCATTGGACAATAATTTGAGATCCGAGTCCTAGATATCCTCTTTCCGCAAAATTCATTATCTGTTTCTCGACAATTCTGCATATTAACATTTCAGTAATAGTAAAAAATAGTTATAAAGTACTAGTGTTATGTTCTCCCCACTATTACTAGATACACCTTTTGAAACTCCGAATTGTCCTTCATAGGAGGGTTGGACATTCTAAGGTACACGGATTGTCGATTGTCGAAACGCGCGAGCTCGAGTTTGTTCGAAGTTCGGTGACTAAATCAGCTCTAGCTCTGGAAATGCAAAAAATTCGTCTGTGAAATTTTCCACACATATTCTTAAACAGTGTTATAATCTATTTTTTGAAACTTCTAAACCGAACTCCCCCCTTAAGCTATTAACGAGAACAATTATGAAATTTCTAACTAAACAATTTTCAAAATACTCCACTTAAATTAATTTTTCTTTTTAGTAGTGCCATCAGATCTCGGGATTACTTTTCTAAAATAATTGTTTTATTACTCTTTCCGCCCACTTGTAGGAAATATATAAATAATTCAATAATACTTTAACACACCTCATGTACTATGTCATATGTGTGCATTCGAAATTATCTCCATTGAATTATCTTTTTTCCTGATTAATTAATCACTTTGCCTTATCATTGCACTGCACTGCACTGTGTACTTTATACAAAAAGAATATATTTTATTTTTCAGGGACGAATGGAGTTTCAAGGGACATTCCAAGAATTTTTCAAAAATGAGCAATACCTCAGGCATTTGCCGGCAAAAGAAGACGCCGAAAAGATGACGTTGGAAGAGATTAGCATCAAGAAAGTGGAATCTTTATCGCCAGTTTTAAAGATCGAGAGAGAAAACGATAAGGATCCAAAAGAAACGGCAGAACTTTTAGCCAAGGGACAAATCTCAAAATCACTGTACCTGATATACTTTAAATCCGGGGCCTCGTACTTTGTATTTGCATGGTTGATAATGATCTTTTTATTGACGCAATTGGTTATCAGTAGCTTCGATTACTGGATAGCTTACTGGTTAGTAATTATTTATTTTGTAATGCGATTAGTTAGGAATTACGTATTCAAATCATTTAAGGACCAAACAAGAGGAAAAGAAAATGAGATTGTCTCTGAATGCTACAACTTCAGTCAACACGAACGACTTTATAAGTGAAAATACAGCTTTATCTATCTACGGAGGTTTACTTATTGCTATCATAGTACTGCCAATCACGAGAAATCTGTTGTTCTACAAGTTAGTTCTTAACTCTAGTAAAAATATTCACAATCGCATGTTCTCTAGGCTGGTTAGAGCACCTTTACAATTTTTCAACGTCAATCCCACTGGTACAGAGTCATTAATCTACTTTCAGTGTTTAACTTTGTAAGCTATGCATATATTTTTACTATTATTTTTACTTGCCAAAAGGTCGCATTATCAATCGGTTTTCAAAGGATACCGGAACTGTGGACGATACACTGCCAACGTCAGTGTTAGATGGATCTGAAAGGATTCTGATGACTGCCGGTATAGTTGTCCAAATATTAATAATTAAATGGTGGTCGATATTTCCTATGCTGATGATTGCATATCTTTCAAAGAAAGCCAGTGATATTTATTTGTCGACAATGCAGGACATAAAACGTTTGGAAGGCAATGGTAAGCGCAATGACTCTAAATATTATCATCAAGTCTAAAATTATATCATATCTTCAACAGCAAAGAGTCCAGTATTTTCCTTGGTGAACACGACGATATTAGGTCTTCTAACGATTCGTTCTGGCCGCGCGCAAAAAGTAGTAAGTCGAGAATTCGACAGTTGTCAAGATGATCACACAGCAGCTCACAATCTGGTTATAGTAGCAGCTGGAGCTTTCGGCTTCTGGATGGACATTATAACCATAAGCTTCTTGGTATTCACTGTCTATACCTTCATCTTTTTCAATGACAATGATACCTTTGCTGGCGAAGTGGGCCTTGTTGTTATCCACATACTCACAGTCTGCGGTATGTTGCAATATACCATTAAACAGGTTACCGAAGTAATCACGCAGTTTACCAGTGTCGAACGGATGGTACAATTCACAGCATTGGAGCAAGAAATACCATTTGATACTACACCTGGACGTATCATCCCTGCGACAACCTGGCCAGATAGAGGAGAAATCAAATTTGAGAATGTATACCTTAGGTATAGCGAAGAGGATGGACCAGTTTTGAAGAATCTCAATTTGACTGTTGAATCTAAAAGCAAGGTATGCATATGAAGATTTCATGTGAAACTTAAATCTTAGGTCATTCTTTAATCCACAACAAATTACAGATTGGCATAGTAGGTCGTACAGGAGCTGGAAAATCATCTCTAATATCGGCCCTGTTTCGTCTGGCGAAAATCGACGGTACCTTATTGATCGACCAAATGGATACAAAGAACATTAATGTCTTCGATCTACGTAGCAAAATATCGATAATACCTCAGGAACCTGCGTTGTTTACAGCTTCGTTACGTGATAATCTGGACCCTTTTCACCAGTACGATGATGCTTCCTTATGGTCAGCTTTGGAAGAGGTTGAGCTCAACAAAATGTTTTACTCTCTTGATCATCTGATCGAGCGAGGAGGAACCAATTTGAGTTCTGGCCAGCGTCAATTATTATGTTTAGCCAGAGCTATCATTAGAAAAAATAAAATTTTGGTATTAGACGAAGCCACAGCCAATGTTGATCCTGATACTGATGAACTGATCCAGAGGACCATCAGGATGAAATTCAAAGACTGTACAGTTCTCACTATAGCTCACAGGTTGAATACAATAATGGACAACGATAAAGTACTTGTGATAGAAAACGGTGAAGTTATCGAGTTCGATCATCCTCATGTTCTACTGCAAAAGAAGGATGGATATTTTTTTAAGATGGTACGGCAATCTGGTAACATGGCGACGCAACATTTCAAGAGAATTGGAGATAATTAATGGTCTAATGTTTGGAAATTGAATTTACAGATTTTTTATAAGAATGTAAAGAACAATTCTATGAATTAAGTTACTAAATTTAAGTTTAAGATCATCGAGAAGTGTCTTGTTGAGGAACAAATTGTTTGATAGATAAATTAAATATACAAATGTAAGATATTTTTGTATAAATCAAATAATTTTAATACAGCGTTAACTATAGAACTAAATAAAAAATCATTAGATATGGACTTGAAAGCTTATCATATAATTTTTCATCGCAGTTCCTCTATGAGACTAGTTTAGAAATAGTCTTATTGGATACAGTCGTACGACGCTTCCTTATCGCCGTCGAAAAAATCCGATAACGCTTTAGAATGCATCAGGCAAATTGTCGCACCTTCGAGTCCAAATTCTACAAACAGGCCTGATAAATTTTATCTCTTTCAATGTGGGAAATTTTCAAATATACAATACAAAATTTCGTCCGCAACCTCCTGACCCACAGCCATGTATGTACGTCTACACATATACGAGCATACATATCCCACGCAATATGCCGTGCCTCTCAGAAATCGATCCCACTCTTCGTCTTATCACCCAAAGTGATTATCCCACCACAGCTGAAGCTACTGCTCCCATTATAGAGATAGATATATATATATATATATATATATATATATACTTCGAGGCAGATACAAACGTAGCAGTAGAGCGAGACTTTCGAAGCCGCAGTAGTGGTTTGATTATTTTCGGCGCGCAGAGAGCGCGCAGCTAACGGTATAACGTAAACCTCGTGTGTGAGTGTATATATGCATACGATCAGTAGTAGCAGTCGAGCCGGCGAGGCCGAATGTATAAACGCGATGTGGACATCATTGCGACAGTAGTGCAGTTGACGCTTGCTTTTCTAGATCGGAATGAGCTTCGTCGATATGCTGTTCTGGTCACTCGAAATACGGTGTCCTGTGCTTCAAGAGACCAACTGTGATTTTCAATCTTAATACGAGAAATGGAGAAGAAGAAAAAGAAGAAGAACTTCAGTCCTAGAGAGAGAGCGAATTTCTTCAGCAGATTTGTATTTTGGTATAGGAAAAAAGAGTGGAGGGAAGGGGAACGGAAGATGGAATGAAAAATTAAATTATAACGATAGAAAAATACATACGCGTATCGAGAGACGAAACAACGAGTCTAAGAAAGAAAAGAAGTATAGAAAAAACGAGGTCGTAGTCCATGCGACGACGATTCGCCAGTGTATCATTGCGTGTGTAATTAAAGCGTATTACATCGTATCAAGTATGCTTGAGCCGGTAGATATATTAAACTACTTCAAAGTCGAGCATACATCTGTGAGAATTTGCTTGATTTACATCGCGTTTATTAATTATATTTCGCATTCATCTACATCGTTGAATAACAATTCTAAATAAAGTTGCGGAGTCTTGTGTGCGAATTTAATGTACGAGCTTTCACACGCAGATAGCGCTCAATTAGACCAAATTCGCGTGAGATTCTTCGACTTTTTACTCGTCTCGATCGTGTATCGCTATATACTAGATTGATGTATGTACTGTCAAGTTGAATAAAGCGATGCGTTCGCTCTTATATACGCGAATTACGAAAAAACGAAGACGAATTTCTATAAAGTATCCATTTTGACTATTTATCTTTGGCGGTTAAAATGTTAAAAAAATAAACTATCCTTCTATTATAGGTACCTCACATCTCTGTTTGGCCGTGTGAGAAGTGACAACCTCCGAGGGTCTCACTTAAGCTTCGATTGCCCGTCGAGCGACCGAAGCGAATTTCTTGGCAACAAACTCGATACGTAGGAAAAACAACCATTATTACTACGAATTAGCGATCAAATTTCTTTTCTCTCGTTCATTGCTAATGGGAGGAGAGAAGTTTTTCGACAACGAGAAAACATGGGTAATAATGATGTTGTGCGTAGGAAATGGAAGAAAGAGGTGGAGGACGCCGCCAAGGCTACCAGTGGTTACCCGAGGTTGTGGCGAGCTATTTTTCGGGCTTTCAAATGGTACTTTCTGCAGCACGTGTTTCATGTGATTTTCCTGGATTTGATCATAAGGTAAATTGATTTTAAACATGGATCGTAATCTACAACGATTTCAATCGTATGTATGGCTATTCGTTTTTGGGATTAATTTCGAGTCACGAGTAAGCTAAATATGCATCTGACTAAGTATACTAATGTGATTTAATGTAATTACAAAGGCATTATAATACAGAATTTTTATCAAAAATAAAATAACGATAAATTAAATAAATCGTTGCTTTTGTTTAATTTATTTTAAATTATTTTTCTGACGTGTACGGCCAATTATTATTTAGTAGACTGAACCAACGAAAAATATTCCTTAAAAGGTTTGCCAAACCAAGATAATAACAAAAAAAATCATTTTTATTCTCCTAACAGCGTAGCGCAGCCTCTGTTGATAATCTCGTGCCTAGACTACTACAGGTTTCACGATAATTCTATACCCATTTCTTACATCAGTTTACGTAGTCTTTGTTACGTCGTGTTTTTGAGCTTTCAATCGTTGCTAACATCACACGTGCGACTTCAACAGAGGGAAAATGGTGCCAGACTCAGGTCGGCTTGTGCCTCCCTTATTTACCGAAAGGTAAGTGATTCGAGAGAAAGAAACTCACGCTGTGATAATATTGATAACTGGTAGGAGATTCTGTATGCCAGCGTGATAATGAAAGATTAATTAAATATACGATAAGACATAGGTTTTTTACTTTAACATACATATGAATCTACGTATAATATCAACGAAAAGTAAGACACCGATAAACGATCGATTAATTGACGTTTTTAGCTTGAATATTAGCCAATCAGTATGCTGTGTACTATTTCAGATCACAAGACTCTCGTGTTCTACAACTAGTCAAGCCATCTCGAAGACTATCCGTTGCATGCTCGAAGATGATGTCAAAAACTTTGATAAATTCTTCGCGTATGTCCACAATGTTTGGGTCACACCATTGCAAGTGATTGTAATCACCTGTCTTATGTACAACAAAGTTGGAGCTTCTTGTTTACTCGCTGTGTTAATGCTGATTTTACAGGGAGTTCCCATAAGATGTTCGTACTATATGCATTTACAACAATTCTCCATAGCAAAGATATTTATCGTTTTCACGATTTTGATAATCAGTCTAATATGTTTTAGTGTACATCAAGAGAATAGCTAGTCGTTTCGAATCTAAAGCTGCGCTATGGACGAAACAGCGAGTGTCTACCGTGATGGAAATGCTTCGGAAAGTTCGCGAGATGAAGATCTACTGCTGGGAAGAACTGGTAGAGAAAAATTTATACATCAATCGACGGTAAGATCTGCAAATGATTACTTTGAAATTGCAAATTATCGTACATTCTGAAGAGATGATTATTATTTACAGATACGAAATTGACATTCTGAAAATCGCCTCCTATGCCAAGGGTTTTCGATGTGCTTCTTATGTGTTATCCGAGTATACTTCACTTTTTTCCGTTATTTTGGCGTACACTTTGATAGGACAAGCTACGTTCGAACACGAAAAGATTTTCCTTGTCGTTTTGTACGTTTACACTCTACACAAATCCATGATTTTCACTTTGCCAAAGGCTGTAACGACCTTTGTTCTGGCAAATAATTCTATCAAAAAAATCGAGGTATTTATGAGTTTGTGATTTACATTAATATCTGGGAAATTCACTGGTAAATAATCTTCGTGATTATTTTTTAGCAATTCCTACGCCTGGAAGAAGTTGAAGCTAACTTGGCCTTGTCGATGGTGAACAACGACGATTCGAGCATAATTTCAGTAAAAGACGTCAGTGCCTCGTGGACAAAAAATTCTAACGTCAATCTATTTGAACGGCTCAACATTTGCATACCATCGAAAAAATTGTACGCGATTTCGGGATCAGCTGGTGCAGGAAAGGTGAATTTGTATTTATATTATGACAGGACATTTTTAAGCAACGTTGTTTCTTACAGACATCCTTCTTGAAATTGCTATTGGGAGAACTGCGGCCATCTGTGGGGGAAATTTGCGTAAATGGAAGCACATCTTACGCCAGTCAAGATCCTTGGTTCTTTCCGGGAACGTTGAGAGACAACATTCTGTGTAGTGAAGTTTACGATGAACTTCAGTACAAACAGTTGATTGAAATGTGTGGTTTAGATAAGGTCTTTGAAATTTTACCTCAAGGAGACGAAACTATTGTACTATGTGGAGAGACCACACTTACAAAGGAACAGCAGTTGAAAATTAACTTAGCAAGGTTTTGATCGCTTTAGCTATGTTTATCTTCACTTATGATTTGAAGAGGATTGTCATCCGTTTTTCGTATTATAGGGCTCTTTATAGAGAAGCTGATATATATCTTTTAGATGAAACTTTTACTCTTCTGGATGACAAAGTTTTTGAAGCCTGTATGAACGGTGTCTTGAAGGACAAGACGCGGATCATCATTTTTCAACAAGTCTCGCCACTTTTAATGTTGGTTGATGAGATCATCGTATTCGAACACGTGAGAGACTTGTTAGTGATTAGCTTCACTCCAAGTATGACTCTATTTCATTCCTTTTCTACGTCTTTTTTAGGGTCAAGTTGAATTTCAAGGTACGTACGAAAGCTACGAACGTAGTAGTAAATTCATTGAACCACAAAATAGAAGATTTGAACCTCCATCAATGGAAAAATCAATAGTGAAGCGAGCTGCCACTTTACCGTTAAATACCTATCACCACCAACAAAAGGACAAAGAACAAGAATCTGACGAAACTAAAAAGCTTCTGACAAAATTGAATAATTCTGATTGGCTATGTTGCAAATACTTTAAAGCTGGTAGTTCTTACGTCTCTATTGGGTTCTTGTTATTCTTCTGTATTTTTGCTGAAGCATCTGTATGCAGTAACGATTTTTGGATAGGATACTGGTAAGATATTTTAATCAACTGCGTAAAATATTTGTTCATGTTCAGTGAGCGGTAATAATGAATGTAATCCCATTGTTTAGGACTGATCATTGGAACAAATCCCTAAAGACTGATAGCTATTCTCAATGTTTTCTCTCCGTTTACGGAATTCTGATTTTGATAACGGTAGTTCTCTTCGTATCAAGAAACCTTCTATTTCTAAAGGTTTGCTTGGATGGAAGTGAAACGATTCACAACATGATGGCTTCGCAATTGCTAAGGACTCCTATGAAATTCTTCTACACAAATCCACCTGGTACAAACTTCTATCCTTGTTATATCTGTGTCCTTTAAAATTTTGGATCCGATTAAAGCTTAATACTCTATTGCAGAATCTATTCTACAAAGATGTTCAAATGATATTGGCCAAATAGACAACAATTTTCCTGAGGCTATTCTCGAGGTATCCCATGTAACTTTCGCACTTGTTGGAGCGAGTTTGTTCCTAACTGTAATGAACTATTGGTCTATCATTCCAATCAGCGTAATAGGCTTTTTCTACTATAAATTGGCTTGTCTCTACACTTCCACGATCCCTAAACTTAGACTGTTAGAGCTCAATGGTATGTTCACTACAATTCTTATATGATTAATTTAATAATCGTGTAATTAACTTTCAGCGAGTGAAAAGACTCTTTGCCACGTTGAATCAACCATCAATGGTCTGCCAACGATCCGAAATAGCCGGGCCCAGCGATTAGTTCTTCGTGGTTTCTCTACCAGTCAAGACTTGCGGTGTTCAACTCGGAATTTGGTACTTTGTTCGATTGCGGGAATCAGATTCTGGTTAGACTTGTTGTTGGCGATCCTAGGTATCTTCGTCGTTATTGGATTCCTTGCACTGAAAAAAAAATTGGACTTGGATACTTCTGTATCTGGGATAGAAACTTTGGCAGTTATTGCATTGACGTTGAAGCAATTCATGGTAATGGCGAGGATGTCCAGATTAGGTAATCATAGCTGCACATAATTCTAACATTGTACTTCTTCAATTATTAAAAAATATCATACAGGGTTAAAGGCAGCAGCAAAAGTGGTAGAACAGATAGTCCGGCTTGAGAGGATAGACCGTTATACTAAATTAGAGCAAGAGAATTTATCACATAACGAAGCCAAAGAAAAGCTGTTTAAAACCTGGCCAAGTAAAGGTGAAGTCAAATTCGATCATCTATACGTTAGATACTGCGAATCGGATGAACCAATTCTGGTTAATATCGATTTCACCATAGAAGCTGGATCAAAGGTAAGTTTATCAATTTATATACTAAATACTAAACGATTGATAATTTACTAAAACTGAAATTCGTAGGTTTTAATAATCGAAAACGCCGAGTCTCAAAAATCATCCCTTACTTCAGCTCTCTATCGTCTCGCTGATATCGAAGGCTCTCTAATTATTGACGGCATTAACTGCATCGAGAATTTGAGTCTTTCTCAGTTACGACAGACAATAGCTTACATAAACGAAAAATCGGTTTTCTTGCCAGAAAGTACTAGTTTAAGGGACAATCTTGACCCTGATCGAAAATTTAAGGATGATATTATTTGGGATGCTTTAGAAGTCGTCAATTTGAAAAGATTATTCACATCCTTGGAACACTCGTGCTGTTATCTTTGGTAATATTTTGTTTATTATTTTACAATGCACTACTAAGCATTTACATTACTCTTTTACTAAACTCTAAATTCCAGCCCCTTCAAGTCTAAACTCTTGTCTCTAGCTCGAGCTTTCCTACGAAAAAGCAGGATCATTGTGATAGATGAGACGACGATAGTCGAAGATTCTGACGAAGTTATTCAACAGATCTTGAAGAATAATTTTGCGGATTGCACACTTCTGATTATCGCTTATAAGCATCACGTGCCTGAATTGCACTGTGATAAGTTTGTAGTTGTCAGTGAAGACGGCGAGGCCACAGAATACGAATGTAAAGATGACGATATTATTCACAATGACAAGATACCATTATAGATCATAATTAAGCTAATGAAATTTTTTTTAACGATTTAACTATTACCATTATTTGTAAGTATATGTATATTATTTGTGACAACAGATCCTGTTGACGATTCTCAATAGTAACTGACGATGAAAACCGATATTGTACATATTTTTTATAACAAATATTAACATATCCTTTTTAATTTGTATTATACTTTCTATATGTAACATATGATTTTTTTAACTCAAGGCAAATTCAATGATAAGTTGTTGTATTTTTTTCTCATAGATACGAAAATAAGTTAAATATCATAAAAATGTTTACAATGACGTATATAGCATTTGCATGAAATGATAGTAAATAAATGAGTGTGCAAGGTTTGTGCGTTAGCGTTAACATTGATATTGTAAATAAAAAAGTTGTGAAGAATACAAGGTTTTAATAAATATATAAGAAATGTCTTAACGAGAATGAGTCTTAGTGTGCAGAGATATGTATAACATTGCATTCCACATACTCTTCATGGAACCTCTAACGATAACACAAGATAAAAAACAGTTTGATTGTGTTTTCCACGTGGAATCGCAAAAGCTTATCAGCTACATATATATATAGAGCCTGCGATTTTTACATTTTCCTCGTGATTCTTCACTACGGGAGGTAAATTAAAAAAGTCTCCTATTATTGTCTCAAGATATAATGTTTCCACATCCAAAACGGTTTAAAAACAAAAACAAAAAAAATTATTCACGAAAAGTTACATAGAAAATACAGTCAAATTGTTATACACATAAAGCCGTCGATGATTGATGTATAGATTTGAAAAAAGCAAATAATAAAAATGATCGTTTGCAACAATATGTGATATTGAAATAAAATAACGTCAGTATATATTTTTAATAAAATTTATTTTCGTCATATGTATATGCAATAAGTGATATCAGTACTTATGATTAAGAACTTCAGTATTCATTCGAACATAAAACAGATTAAAAAGTCGAAAAATTCATCATTATTTATATAACATTCTTCTTTTTTCCTCAATAAAAAAGGAGAGAGAAAAAGCAGCCCTGGTACTGTATCTATGTACAGAATTATTGTCAAAGGAATCGTAACGAATTATTGGCATATATTTCATCTAAATTAATTTTTTCCATATTAAGCTAACACGTTCTCTTCGTTTGTGGCTCTACTCTGCCGAGTGTCTTTATTTTTAAGAATGGAAAGTGTAAATATTAATTAAATCTTGCATCAAATCGACTTACACTTGGTCACATTAATAATGCACAATTCAAGTGAATTGCTTAGCAATATTATATTTCCTTTTTTTATAATTTCCCGAAAATAGTTTTTCGTTTTTTGTGAATTAACGATATTGATTTTGTTAATTTAAAAATTCCATTCCAAGTTAGATTTATACACGAAGCGTTAGGAAAATATTTGTACACGAGTATTTTTTTCATCGTTTACCTTCATATAAAATAGAGCTTATAGTTTTTCTACACTATTCTCAATGATAAAAATACCTTCCATTCATTAAAGTTTGCCTGTCGATCGTAAATATTATAGAACTTTTTAAAGAAGAATTACTACTTTTAAGTCTATGAATATTGATCAGATGAGAACTTATTTAATTAGTCTTACATCATTTATGTTTGTTATATACTTTTTTTTATTTTACGCAATAGCGAAGAAAAGAACGTCAAAATCTCGGATCTCCTCAAATATCCCGTTCCAACACGCAATGCAACGAAACGCAATCTCATACGGATAGCGAACATTAAGAATTACTAAGAATCTATTCTAAGTAAAGGATATGTCATATAGAATGAGTCGTACAACCCCCCTTTATCAAGTTTAACGGCAGAGCTTCGCCCCAACGACATGTACAATCATAATAATTAACGGGAAAGTATATATATATATGTATATAATAGAGCGATACAATGTTGGCGTCTGTTGTGTTTAACAACGCGCGCAAGGTAATATATGCGTACTATAATATGTAATTTTAGCGGCTCGCACAGAAAATTTTATGTGCAGTAACAGCAGCGGACAACTTAAAAATAGGCATGACCCGATAGAGCGACGCGAGAGAAGAGAGGAATGCCACGCTCTGAGTCAGAGCCACTCGTGCGGGTCATGCTTTGCTTTACGCCTTTAAGGTTCTCTCCTTTATTCTCTCTCTCTCTCTCTCTCTTTTATCTTTCTTTCTAGCACTTGTTCTATTATATATAATATATGTGACATATATATTATAAGTATACGTCGATAAGGATCGCTGCTTAGTTCTTACTTTTTTCCCATTGGCGAATGTGTATATGTCCGAAAATTCATCAAGCCTTTCCGATGAGTATTCTATGTCAAATATTTCAATTGATTTATCGTAGCTCGACTGAACTTTCGGTACATATTCACAAGTACCAGGGAAATTATACGGTTTTTATGATTATGAAGAAATGAACATTTTATTTAATGTATAAACTGTTTAAATGGCAATATTGATTTGTTAATGCGCTTCGGAAGAACAAAGATTTTTCTCAATCGGAAATGAAGTCGAAAACGAGCTTATAAAAAGGGGTTGACCTAAGTCGTAGTGTCGTCGTACAAAAGTTTATACATATAAAAAGTATAATCGTTAATACAAAAACAAAGTGTTAAAATGGGGAAGGAGGGAGGAGAGAACGGACATTATTAAGTTTGTTTCAGTGATGATGACGCTTACGCATATCGAGAAATACAAGTTAAAGAGCAATAAACGAACTGTAACAATAACACGAGTAAAAGGGAATAGTGAAGAGTTTTTTCGTTAAAAAAAAATCCTCTAAATGAGGCTTACGACGATCGAGAAAAACAATTATGCTCTTTGTTTATATCACACAGAATAAAAATCTTCGCATTTCTTTTTCCACGATTACAATCTAAAACTTTACAAGTTTTACTTTATTGCTAATTTCGCTAAGCCCTGAACTGTCACGTCTTCATATTTTTTTTTATTTTTGATACTTTTCTTCGTTTCCTTCTTGCTTGAATCATTAGATCGTCATATCAATATATATATATTGATAAATTAAAAAAAGTTTTGAATTAAAGCACACGCGACATCGGAGAGAATCATTCTTAGGAAGACGCTTTGTTATACTATGTACGTCGAATAAATCTCCGGAATTTAGATATTCATTTTATACACGTTATTTTAAAAATTGTTCCTTCATGTTTATTGTTACTATATGTTTTTCCTTTTGAGCCAACAGTTTTCGAGTCAACTTCGTGATTGTGGATAAGAAAATTCACATACATTATACGCAATTATATATAATCCTACTAATTATTAGGACTTTACATATTCAAATATAGTTTTAACGATAGTCATATAATAATAAGTCATGTAAAAATCAACAAAATAGCGTTTAAAATTAGGGAAGCTCCTTTTCATATAATCGATATTTGTGAAAGTGTTTTAAAAGAATTTTTATAATTTCTAAACTTTCTCTAAAGGTAGGTTGGATCATATCTTTATTTCATTCATTATTTCATGATTATTTTTCGCTGAAAAATAACATGAATTATCAACATGAAAAAGCGTTCGATTAAATTTTTCAGCAATATGCGATATCGTTTACGACTCATATTTATTTGATTTATACATAACCAACGTATACTTTACGTAAAAGTTCTTTCACCATTGCGTTAGCTGATGTCAGAGGCCAGATGATCACAGTAAAAGATTTATTGCCTTTGTTTGAAATGCACCCAACTTGGGAGTGCTCGGGCTTTGGACATTTTTAACTGTTGTTTAATCTATCGCCGCGAGAAAGTTCACATTTTGTAAAAATGAATACAATACGTAATATTATCTATACTTATTTATCAATATTTAAAAACACTTAAGCAATCTTTAAAACATGTGAAAAATAATGTCATCATATATTCTACAACGCGCACTCCCAGGTTGTAGTTTCTAGATAAATGGAAGCAAGTTTTAAAATCACTTATACATACGATTGCCTGTTTTGTTTTATATTTTCATGTAAATGTATCGAATCAAGAGTTGAGTAGTTATCGATTGAAGATAATCGACGAATCTTTGTCAATAGAGAATCGCATATTGTTATTAAATCGTAAATTGTGCTTGATTACTTGCATTCATCTCACTTTTTTGTGACTTCAATGAGAATTGTGCAAATATTAATAACTCGAAGCATACGAGGTAAACATACTAAAGCTTCTTACATTTTTTGAGCTCTTGAATGACAAAATTATTAATTTAAAGAATACAGCACCGGTGTTTCCTACGACTGGAATTTCCAGCCTTCATGCGTTTCCTCTTTTCTTTACCCCTCTGCTCCTTATCTTTCCGGATTTCTCTCACCTGAAATCACGAATTAATCATCATTCCTGATTGAAAAACTTGAACTAGTAAAAGTTTATATTAAGATATTTTAAATATCATAATTATCTTATTGTAGAAAGCACAGATCATAAGACTAAGTGAATTTTTTTCTTAATGATCAAGGCACGCGGAAGTCATTGCAGTTAATAGTTTCACTGTGATCTCATAGCTTGATTTAATACTGAGTGACATCATACTTCAGGAAAAACGAGATTGGCACTATCGTTTCGCAAAAATTTGAAGTATTGAAAATGCGGATAGCATACTGACTACTACTCACCAGAGTGTAAAATGCGTCATCGACTCCCATCCTAGTCTTGGCAGATGTCTCGACAAACGGGACACCGTATTGACGCGCTACTTCCCTTGCTTGCGCCATGTTTACAGCCCAGGACTGCTGCAGGTCACACTTGTTGCCGACCAGTACCATTGGTACTTCTTCCGCATCCTTTACCCTCTTAATTTGCTCACGATATGTACCAATATCCTGTATACCATAAAGACAAATAGGTTTAAAATTTGTTTTAAATTTAATTGTAATAAAATAGAGATTGAATTATGCACCTCAAAACTCTTTGCTGAATTTACAGCAAATACTAGTAAAAATCCTTCTCCTGTCCTCATATATTGATCTCGCATTGCACTATATTCCTCCTGACCTGCTGTATCTAGAATATCTAACAAACATGTCTCCCCATCTATAACAACCTGTAGATTTAAAGTAATTTTAGTTTTAACCTTGTAATTGGTTCATTAAATATTTTATGAGTTTATGAATTTATTAATAGATACTCCTTTATTTGACTCTTGATCTAAGTTAATAAATAAGGAACACACATTAGTTTAAAATTACACGAGTTTAAAATTAAATGACAGATTGGCAATAGGTAATCTTGACATCATTGAACCTTGATTCACGAGAATTTTATGATTCATTATTCGTACCTGCTTTCTGTATGAGTCTTCGATTGTTGGATCATACTCGTCTACAAAATGGTTCTGGATCAGCTGAATAGTGAGTGCCGATTTTCCCACACCTCCAGCTCCAACCACAACAAGCTTGTATTCAGTCATATTTCTTTTAAAATAAATATTCAATGATAATAAACATACAGCACTAGCAACCAATCAATCTGAAATCAAGAACAATAAAAGTTATTCACTAACAGGTCTATTAGGCATAATTAAGGAATTTTAATGTGAATAAAAAAGAACGTGCAATATATTTTGGGATAAATGGATTGGCTAAATTAAGAGTAGTCATAAAAATAAACAAGTTTAATCAAAGTTTTGCCTAAGCATCTAATAGCTGACAAATAAAATTGAAAATGTCTCTTTCATAACCGTTGAATTTATAAATTTATTTATGTTACTTATTATTATTATTTAAAACTATATTGATAAGTTTTTACTCATTCAAATTCAATAGAATCTATACATTAATGGTCTTCAGAAAATAACGATTCCACTAGCTTTGAGAGTAAAATCCTCAGAATCGATGCTGCATTTATCCTCAATTATAACAGTGCAGCCTAGTAGCTAGGAAACAAACATCTTATTGGCATTGGCAAACTGACTCCTATATCATCAAATTAAATATACAATTTCTTAGAAATAAAACAATGATTTCAAAGCAATTCTTACTACGACCTGGGTTCAATGGAAACCAGTGGCTCCAGTCAACAGGTTAGCCCCATAAGACTCTATAAAATATCTCAAAATCTCTGCAATAGCATCTAACCTATATAACTCTTTCTTGATGCTTCTCTCGATATCCAAAGTAAACTGATTCAGACAGACACGCAAAAATCACAGAAATAGAAAGAGATAGTAAAAAAGAGAAAAAAAGTTTCGTCCCGCGTACGACAAAGAAGCTTCATATTAAAATACGCAAACACACACACACACACACACACACACACATATATATATAATAATATAACTCACAGAGTATAAGGAATTGAAAAAAACCAATAATAAAATATACATACAATAAGACAGCAGATCGGTGTTGTCCTCGCATGGGGCAAATATCCGGCTTCGTCCAGGAGCACAGTAAGCGTCGTCCTCTTGTCTCGGCAGACGAGACTCTCCCGTCGTATAGGTACTCAAGACTCTCCCCCTTTTTACGCTGCTCTCTCTCTCTCTCTCTCTCTCTCTCTCTCTCTCTCTCTCTAGCGATACTACACAACACATATACACATATGCACACAAGCACTCGTGTACATGTAAGAGTAAAGTAAGAGAGAGAAACACGCGCCGCCACCCTTCGGTGTGTATACGCTCCTTTTGCTCACTTGTCGTAGTCGGCGTCTTCCACGCGTATATCGTATATAAAATATAATGTATTCAGGTACACACACACACGCACACACGCGCGCGCGCGTACATAAAACTTGATACACAGAGAGAGAGAAAGGGAGAGATAGAATATTCTCTAATGTGACGTTTCCATTTTTCCAATAAACGGCTATGATGAGTCACGTATAATATATATGGGAGAGAGAGATGCTGCTGCTGCTGCTGCTGCTGTATGTTGCAGTAGTTAGGTGTGTATATGAAAACGAAGAGAGAAAGAGAGAGGGAGAAACGGGAGAAACGGTTGTCGACGGCGGTTGCGGCGGCGGCGGCGGTCCTCGACCTCTTCCTGTCTCGCTCGCGCTTATACGGAGACAAGAGCGTGGCACACCTAGGCTACGGTATTACGGTTTGAGCTGGATGAAGAGAGAGAAACAGAGACAGACAGATCTGCACGCGATACTAGCGCCATCGGTGTTTGGATGGACAATTCATTTCTCGTCTGCATATAGTGATATATATAATATATAATACGACACGTCTCGTTCTATAATACACATTGTGTGCTGAGTGGTGACTATTGGGGAGGCATTGAGGCAAGAGTAATATATAAGAGATACGTATACGTGATGGATTTTCCGCTCTTGATAAGTTGTGTATATAGTAAAGGATGTAGCTATAGGTGTGTGTATATTATATGCTAAGAGCTATGACTGCTATGAGCAATTGTACAAAGTGAATATACAGCGATTAAAAGAGAGAGTTGGAGTGTTTATGAAAAAGAATGTAGAATATGACTCGAAATCAAAAATATAGATGATAATTTTGTAAGAGCACGTTTCTTTAAATCTCATATAATAAGTTTATTTTACAGTCTGGTATATATATAAATAATATTGAAATAAAAGTTAGAATTCGCTAGTTCGCTATAGAAATGTGCGAGATAAGGATCTTTCCATTGTTCTTATTATTATTTAACAAAATAAACGTAATTAACATAACGCCTTTCTTTGCAAATAGCGAGACTGAAAAGTTTCCTATTGTTCCAGATATTCTCTTCTATTATTCTCCTTTGTTTATCTTATTTACAGTCTTATACGTCGGCGAGGTCTTTTTTTTGCACACACAGACGTAAACACAGCTAACTCTTTCGAAAAGTTTCTTCATTTCCAATTAAGCTGTAAACAGAAAATAATGGTTATGAGATGCGGGAAACTCGATTGCGAAAATGGGAAAAAGAAGAAGTATAGATAAAAGAACAATAATAAATAATAGATCGTTTAATATTTCGAAAAGAATTTTTATTCTCGATTATAATAATATATTCTTCGTTCAACGTCGAATTCTTCTGACATTTTTTAATCATTTTTTTTTTTTTGCATGTTCTTTATACTCGGCATTTCTGCAAAAATATAAACGTGAAAATGAAACAATTCGTATATCCGCGTACGCTTCAATCGCACTATTCGACGTACTTATAAGGTATGTATGTATATATGCATATGTAACCACTATCGTCGTATCGCAGTAAACGAATCGAACAGATAAAGATTGTGTTTTTTCACGATCCCGACTCTTCGTGGTCGTACGCAATGATTTTATACACATATGAAAAAAACGAGACGCGACGCAACTTAAGAATTGTATCAAATTCGAAATTCGATTTTTATTGTACATATGTATGTGGTTCGATATTTGGCTCTTCGGTGTATATACCTATATATAGAATCCGTTCGTTTCGTTTACTCGTTCGAAAAAAGACTCGCTATCTCTATTTACAAAATGTACATAGATTTTTTGTTTAAGTTTTGTATGTACAAACTTGCTTATGTGGTCGGTATCCGTTTATAGAACCGAGGATCACTTATCGTTCAATTTGTTTTTGCCTGCAATTAGATTTAAGAACTATCGATTTGATCGATGAATCGTACTCATATTAACGGATTTACGCTATAAAGCTCGGTTGACAAGAATGCTAAACTTTCCTCTAATCAGTCGGCGATCGAGTGACGTCATTATTTTTCATTACAGTTTTATATATACACACACGTATTATCTACAATGAATTAAATTAAAAAATGTATAAAACAATAGAAAGCTATATAATAATCACAAAATCGTTTGTTCATCGATTACAATAAACTTCCACGCCCAACGGAAGATAATAAATTATTTACATAAACTCGTATCTGACGTAAAAAGACTAGTTTAATATTGATACGCAATTACATCATTATGCATAATTAAATACATTGAAAAAACGACGTACACTACGTCGTTGTTTAATGTCTACCTCTCGAGGTATCGATTTATTTTTAGTTTGTAAATTTGTAGAAAAATTCGTCTCCCCTTGATAGTTACTCAAAACTTGTAAAAATTCTTTTAATTATGCATTTACAATACTAAGGAAAAAAAAACTTTCGAGCGGGGTTTTCGCTCCCGTGCAGACTCTTATCAAATTGCTTTGTTGGCTTTTTGCGCTTCGTACGCTTCTTTCCTTTTGTTTCCTAAACGAAAGGAAAGAATCGTATGAAGCTGAACCGATTATTTAGGGGAATAATTCAGGAGTATTCGCTTAACACTGTTTCTTCTTTCATTTTTTATACGTAAAACTCACACAGTAATATCAAATGATTTTATTTACGCTTTTCTACGATAGCACAACCAGTTTTAATTTTAATCAAACCTCATGAGTTTGTAGCTCCATATCAGCTTTGCATTTTTAATAGTTTTCTTTAATCAAATGCACATAGCCTGATTCGAACACATAAGCTATATATTCAACTGTCGATGTATTTCAGTGACGGGTCGATCAATGTTGATTAAATAATAATGCGTTTTTTGTCGTCGAAACAAGTGAGTTTATGCGGTGAAAATATTTTTTGTCAACTAAGTTTGAAAACAATGTGAATTTTTCCAAGAATTCCAGTAAGAATTTGTTATTTATTTGTTTTTTAAAACAACAGCAGCAACAATAAAAAACAATGAAAAAATTTAATATCTAAAGAATGTACGTACACGGCGCCAAAAAAGAAACTGATTAAATCATTACGTTTATTTACATATTTTCACAATTACTACATATTTTCCAAATTTCCAAATGTACAATATTTTACATAAATTATTTAAGTTTCAAAAAATCTTCTATTGTAATATTTCCACCCGGAGTACATAACTATTTCGTTCAATCGGGATACTTGCATAATCGTCATTGCATTTGAATTCGTAACTCGTTACTTTCCTATTCAGGACATCTTTACAAGATTTTCATTTGTTTTAACAACTCTCAGAATAACAAATAAATAATTGCCCTATGCAAGTTCCCAATACCTCATTACGTTTATATAATAATGCATTTTCTAAAAAACAATAACAACCATATAATTATAATAATAATAATAATAGTATCAACCAATTTCCAAGTACGACTCATCGATTGCGCGAAAAAACGAAAATATTTACTTCGCGACCCTTTCCACTGTCGACGCTTTGGGTAAATTACGAAATCGCACTTAGTGTTAAAAAGGTGTTCGGCTCAATATTTCGTAGCCGATAAGCGTATTTAGCTTGTCATCGTCCACTTATGGGACTTCCACTAAAGTTTTCGTTTCGGAATCCCTCGTCCCTTTTCGCGTGGATAAGATCGCCTCTACATTCATCGTTTGTTTGAAAACGAAAGTTTTTCATACCTACAGAGCCATGCTTTTCCTGTTTAAAACAGATGTGCGGTGCGTGCAGTCGTATTCATTTCTTTCTTAATGAACAAAAAAATGAAACACAATTATTTTTATTTGTATGAATCTCTGAAAAGTACTGATGCTACCACAAGACTGGCATTTACCGTATATAATAATAGAGCTCATGGCATTTATGAATGAAAAAGTTTTCAATTTCAAACCATTTGTTTAGTTTCGGTTTTAGTTTCGGTGTCGAGGGAATCAATAATTACGGTCACCTACAGTTTTTCTTACAAAATGTGTCTGGTAGACTTTCTCGCTACAACGTCCCGAAAAGGCAGGGCAAGATTATCTAGTTACCCAGATGGAAAAATTTCTATTAGACAATAATGTACAATTGTAGAAAATGTAAAATCTCATGATATTAGGAATATTTAAGCTTCTTGTTTACAAATATACGTTTTACAATGGTTTTACAACATCATCGATTTTAAAAAGTACAACCTTGTAATAAAAAACTCTTAGACATTACACGCGACGTAACCTAAATTCGAGTAAAATAAAAAAAATTCTATCGCATGGAATATTCTGAATAAGAAATTCATTTTTTTGCCGAGAATTATTTTCGATGCAGCATTTTTCCATCATGGTAGTTTATGAAGATTTAGTAAAATCAAATTTCAAATCATTTCGATCGTTCTCTCGACTTGCCAGAATAAATCCTATATATCGAATCCGCATAAAAACAAATATTTTCTCTTAATTTAATTGAATTTATTCTTTTAGATAAAATGAAAATAAAATATATTTTTGGTTAAGAAAGTAAAAAAAGGAAACAAACGTGTTTTCGCATAGATATAATAGATGGAAATAACCAAACTTGCGCTATTTTCCAATAAACCCTGGTTTAAGCTTTGTTTATAAATTTTTGAAATTACTGAACGGTGAAATTCTTTATCGTAACCTTTGTGAGGTATTACAAAGCAATATTAAATAAGATATTAAAAAAGTATTACAATTGCAGAAGTAGATTTTTTCACCAAATCCCGAAATACGTCAATCATCTTTACTATTTCTTTTATCTTTTAATCAATCTGTATAAAAATACCAAGAAAATGGACGTACGTACTCGTCGAAAAAGTCACGTGAAAGCGCCAATCAAAAGCTATAGTATCGAATGACCCAAATTCCAATTTCACCGTTCGCTCAGTGTTCGTCATTTTTTCGTTTACTCTTATAATCATATAGAAAAACATCAGGCACTGTAGTTAAAACTTTGGTTAGGGACATTACACTCGTATTTGTCTGCTCTATTCGTTCTATCTAAATCTTCCTCGTATTATATATATATATATATATATATATATATATATATATATATATACAAGAGCATATAAATTTTGAAGTGTGGAAATTTTTCGTCGGTTTCGAGCGAGCGACAAAAATTCGCTTGAGAAGAAGAATCAAAATATGCAACGTTTCATTATTTTTCCCAAATATTTTAATTTAGTAAAATACATTGTAAAATACGCAGTAATCTTTTTTTCTCCATCCTTATCCATTTACAAAGTACACGGCTTTTTTGCTTTGCTCAGCATTTGGTTACCTATTATCGCACCTACAGCTAATAGGGTATCCTTTTAATTTTACAAATTACCTGTGCATCGCATTATTTCGTCCTGCATTCTATATACTCTCGGGTAATCATTGTCGAAAAGAGAAAAAGAAAAGCGTCGAACGATCCTTAAAATTTCAGCTAACCACTCGGCGGAACGTCGAGTCAACCTGTGTGTATCCATTCTTTTCTCTCTCTTTCAACAATTATATATCTATCTATATATATGCAATATAATAACAAAATTTACACAGAGATTAACGACCCGTTGTACAATAGCAATGATATCGCAATAATCATAGTAAACATAAAATAATAGCAATAGCGTAATAATAATTGTTCTCGTGCATAATGATCAGCGCGATTCCGTATTGTGGTTTGCAAGAACATTTCTCTCATCGATAGCTCCACCGATTCTTTCTTTAAAAAAATGAAAGAAAACGCACGACCTAGTGCGAAGTTCATCCAGGTTAAGAAACGCGAAAACAGTAACGAACCCTCCTCGAATTAAAACAAGCATAAATTGTCCAATCAAAAAGTATGATGAAATGAAAAAATTAATAATAATCATAAACAAAGCATCTGTCTCTCTCGGGGTCGATCAATATAATCTATATATCTATATATATCTACAGATCCGCAAACGCCGCGTGCGGATTAGGTGATCTTTGTGGCGCCGTTATGCCGGTGGCTCTTGTGAGTGATGACGACGTTCTTGTCCTCCTGTTGGAGCTTCTTCAGGTAATCCTCGAGCATACCGGCGAGTTTACGTCTTTTGAACCGCAGCGACTCCTTCACGATGTCGCGTACAAAGGCCAGTCGTGTATCTAAATTTCCATGAATCGTTTGCAGGTGCGTGAACAGTGCTGAGAAATCTGTAAATTCAAAAAGCAAAAGTGCGGGTTTTGTCAAAATATCATTGTGGCAAAGCTTTATGTTTGTATGTAAATTGTACAGCATTGTATCTCACATTCGACCTTGAAGTATCAAGAAGCCAAGCGAGAATATAAGTCGCCAATAAAAAAGTTCTTGGCCTATTTTTGCGAAAGAAAGAGCTCGACTGTTTTTTTGTTTGCCTTACTAAACTTTGTTTTCCGTCTGAATTATATAGCTTTACTGGCGATAATATTCGGTTCTCTTGTTTTAACCCTTTTTTTTTTAATACAGTCGAACCGAAGATATATTCGATTAGCGCGAATTAAATCAAATCGTATGTATGATTGAAATCAATGGAATAATTATTGAATTATTTGGAGGCTTTGATTATTGAATTTCGATCGATATACTCACGCGTGTACTAGTAGAAGGCTAGTACAGACTTTAAATTTATCTCTAACCGTTTATTATTTATTACACGCAATCGTTCACTGCGAATAATGTTCTCAACGAAGTTGCGTGTGCCACGGATCCTCGCGATGATATAAGTAATGGTTAGACTGAACGTTAATGCGTTGCATTGTATGTGTTGCATGGCAAAAATAGCAAAAAATCGAACGATAATTTCCAATGCAAAAAGTCATAATGTACGAAAAGTCACAATATCTCCTTACATAATACATTTTTTAATAGTAAAACCGTAACGACTTGAATAAATGAATAATGCAACGAATGCTTTTAATTTCTTGCAAAAAGACTATCGATTTAAAAAATGTAGAATGCATCGTTTGACGTATTTCGCCATTCTAATCGTTACATCTGAAATAAACAAAAAAAAATTGAATAAGAAAAAAAAAAACTTTTCGGGAAGGGGATCCTTATTTGTATCGCAAGGTATGCGCTGTATATCCGCAATACCCCATTTATCGTGTATATACCAGCAGCAAGTTCTCGACTGCGTGTTTACAATGTTATTCAGTCGCTTGAAATGTCATTTGCATATCTGCATGTATCTGTAAACTTTTCACGTCGCGAAGGGAGTATCCGGTGTCCTGCTTTACCGACTCTAGTGAATCAATTACCGCGACCCGATTATATGAACCGCAGTGTATTTAAACAATAGAAAAAAGATAAACATAAATTATACATGAATGTTTATTTACATAAGGAAGAATTTAAGAGTTCACTCACTTTGGCCTTTCCTCCTGACCTCCTTGTAAATGCGGTCCCTCACATCTATATTGTGCTTGCGGATATCCTCGAGCTCCTTTTTGCTGAGGGTCCGCTCTTTGGCGAGCATCGCAGCGGCAGCCTCGAGTTTCCGCTCACTCAACGGCTTCTCGTCAACATGGTTCGCTATTGTATCCGATTTAGCACCGGCACCACTACTACTATAACTAGTACTACTGCTACTACTACTACTCGAACCGCTTTCACATTTAACCCTAACCGTAGCACTGTTATTCTCGCGGGGAGTTATTAGTTCCTTAATCTCCTGCAGAGCTACTTTGTGCTCGAGTTTTGTATCAGTTTTAACACAGGCTTTCGCGTCGATGTTGTTCGCGGACTCGTGATTCGCACTAGCACCAGCACCACCATGCACAACAGCACCATTGCCACTGGGTAAGACAGGCTCGAAAACCCCAGCGGCCAGTAGGAGGTCTCCGTTAACGAGTTTCGGTTCGCTTTTTGACATCATGATGCTGTGGATGCTGGCACTACTGTTGATACTGCTCGTAACCAGCGTCGAAGTCACGGCCGTGATGACGCTTGTCGACGTTGTCAGGGATGCAGTAGTCATTGCTACTGGGGTTGGAGGTGGAACTGGTGGTAGAAGCGGCGATGTGGGCCGCTTAACGTGCTCGGACCAGGGCACCGGGGAGCTCGGTGGCGTATTGGCCGGTGAGTACGACGGCCGCCGTACCATAATGTCCTTCGGTATAGGACCAGGTTTGCGTTTGTTCGAAGGCCGACTTGAATTGAGTCCACCTCCTGAACCTAAGCCAGTACCTTCTGCGTTTGCAAGCGAACGTTTAAGACCCTTCGAAGCTGATGAAGCTGCGCCTACCATGTCGATATCTGCTTCGTCGACCATCATGCGTTTGTCGATTTTAAAGGGATTACCTATAGACCAAAGAGAGTAGTTAATGGTATTATTTTGTAATTGATATTTGTAAAATGTAATTGATTATTTCATGACTAATTGAACAAATGCAAACGCTCAGTGACTCGTAAATATGATTTTTGCCAATTTTTGTTTCAACCTAATTTCATCGTGTGTAATCGATACACTAGATCTTCAAACAAAGCAAAATTAGAATAATGTTTCAGTACCGTACAGTGTACTCAAATCATAAGTAAAGAGATAAATTGTACATACCGAACATGTGTTGTCGCACGGGTGTACTTTCTATTTCTCTTAGTGGTGGTGTCATGCGCTTAAGGTACTCTTGATAGTTGCCCATCTGTGAGACAGGCATGGAGTGCACGTAATCGTCGTCTAATAGTTTTGTATGTAATAGTCCTGGTTGTAGGAAATTGGCACGCATTCTTACGACTTGATCTAATAGCGATTTGCGTGGTATGTCGAAGGCATTGCGGTAGCTTTGAGCACCTCGTTGCTGCTGATGGTTCTTGACAAGACCAACCACAAAACCACTAAACTTATTCAGCTCATCTCTAAGATCCGTCAGCGAATTCGATAACTATGAAGAAAACATTTCAGAATATTATAACTAATTCTTTTTTCCATCGACGATATACTACTTAATTTTTATTTAAAAACAACAAAAAATTATTTACCAAGTCCTTTTTGATTGTAGTGCGAGGTGTAACTCGCACACCCTCGAGGACTGCATTGGCACTGCCGTTGGCCAGACTCTTATTGGCCACCTGTTTTGATATGACTTCATTGCAGAGTCTGTCAAACTCCATCTTCGCTTGATTCTTTAACCTCTTGAGGTAGTTCAGCACACTATACGATAAGGTATTGTCCATGTTATCAGGAATGAGTGTCTGGGCCAGCGCTGCCGATGCTCCCATTCGCGTCAACGCTCTTCTTAATGACTAAAAAAAATAAAAAGTTCATCAATTAAAAATCTCTTGCTGTTCAAGAACTCAATAACACAATTAATTCAACTCACTGCTGCGTAATAAGCAGGCATAGTCCTCATGTAATTCGTAAACTGTGTCCTCCACTCATTACTGGGTTTCAACCTGTGAACTTTGAATAGTTCGTCGAGTAATGGTAGAAGTACGGGATAATTATACGGCATAACGAAGAGATTGACGCAGGTAAGGTTCGTGCTGGCCTTCAAATAACCAAACGGATGTCCTACTTCACTGCTCTTATAGGAATTCGCGATAAACACCTGCCAGCATATCGTTGGCTGTTTCCGTGCCAAAATGAATTGTGTCAACGGACTCGGCTCGAGTTCGTATTTGTCAAACGGCAGATTCTCAATAACTAGGGGTTCCTGACTTGTGCATGTAAACTTGACATTTGGATGAGCAGATCTCGGCGGTAGGGAACTTGCTGAAATGTCTGGCCAGAAACTCTCTGGAATAGGCCAGAAACCTACGGCAAAACCTTTTTGTGCCGACCGCGGCACATAGATGAGACGTCGACACGAGTGCCACGCTGTGTTGTTGCTCAAGTTATTGGATATTACACTGGCTACCCCTGGCACTGAATTCGAATTTGGATACACACTGTTTCTTCCCTAAAAATGTATTGCACAGCATTAGTTAATTTATTTTTTAATGTTTAATATTACAGCTTGAACAGCAGTTATATCGATATATCAGAGCGCTGATGAATAATAACAACATATTCATATTAAATTTTTTGAAAAAAAAAAGAACAACTTGTGATTGAATTTAAAAAGAACTCCGTCGATAAAACAGTGTCCTAAGCCACGTCCACCGACCAGCTTTAAAGCAACAAAAAAAAAAAAAAATGTTGCATTACCCTTACCGTAACCGACCCATTGGCGGTCGGTCCAGTCATATCCTCGTCGTTTTCCTCGTCAAGCTCTGGATGTACGGAATTCGCAGCTTCGTTCGCCAACGGTAAAGGATCTGGTCCAATTTTCTCGAAATTTATGACGACGCCAGATTGCACCTTTTGGACTAGTGAATCTATGCACTGCATCATCATACGATGCGAGGTGATACAGTAGGAGCGACCACCGGTTACTTCGCACATTGCATCGATAGGTGACAAATCACTTGCCACCAATCCGGTATCCCTCTCAACCGCTGGGGTACCGGATAATCTTAAAACCAGAGAAAAAAGACGCTGGTCCCATCGAAACGGCTCCTTTGTCAATTCGGAACCCGGAATTGGTGCGTGCATGGGTAGTGTAAACTGCAATTAAGTTAACATATTTAATTGTTATTTGTAAAACAAATCGTTATAAATAAATGAAAAAAATACTCACATCTTGATGTACTCCATTACTGGTCGTATATTTCCCACCGTCCGTAATAACAACGATAACAGAAGGTTCTAAATAGAATGGACACCTGCCTTGACCATAGGTATCAATACCGGTCTGCATACGATTGATATTCAACACGTCGAAGGCATTTTTCAGAGCAGCCCCAAGCGTTGTCAGACCCACACATTGTAGATTCTTCAGCTCGTTCATAAAAGTCGCCAAGTTCTCCTTCCAGCCGGCCTGTAAGTATACGGAATGTGAGTTATTAGACTGATTTAGTGTGGTCAATTTTCGCGCGCTCCCGAGACTTTTGGATTGAAGCCAAGATCATACGAGTGCGTGTTTATGTGTGCGTTAGGTTGAATCTCGACGAGCTTGTAGGGTAAAGAATAAGCGATGCGTCTCGAGAGAAAGAGATAAGGTGGTTTTCGAAAGATAACTTCCTCGCGTCTTTCGTACTTCAATGGATTGTTTTATACTAATTAACTGTTCCAAAATTGTTGTTATAATTATGAGATCCATATCCGTTAAATAATCTCTTAATGTCGATTGGTTGATTCAGGCATTTTTAGTAATAAAATCAAGTTTCTTTGTTTTGTTAATGCTGAAGTTTTATAAACTTGTGATAGTCTACATTTTCACAAAGTTTCTACTGCTCGGAGAAATTTTTAAATTATCCTATACATATATTATTTATTTATGTTTGTGTTTAATAATATTTTAATATAGACCATAAAATTATAGCATTATTTATGTTAAATTAAACAATAATAAACACTTCATTAACATTTCATAAACACATAAATGAATGGTTTAACAAATATTGTGTATGAAGTTTTTTTTAGAATTAAATATGTGATTAAAGTAAATGCTTTGAATGTCATTGATTTGAAAATCTATATAGTTTGAAATTCATATTTAAATATTTTATGTGTGCGAAAACTTTTATGTTGCATCTGTGTTTCTCTATACAGTATTTAACCTAAATTTAATTCCATAATATCTCTCCTGAGAAATATATTCAAGTATTATCATTTGTTCCGAGAATGAAATAACTTAACTATCATTTTTTTAAATTTAAACCATGTAAATGTTAGATGCCTATGTCATAAATTCTTTAAAACAGATAATTTTGTGCTAAAATTGTACAATCTTTTAAATATTGTCATCAGCATTATGAATGACTCATTATTTTCTTATGTCTGCTTTACTTTAAGCTTAATTTACCATTAAGTTGTGATACTGTATAGATTTGAATAAGCTTCTACATGAATCTTAAATGTCTCAAGATTTGACAATCTCAAGCCATTGCAAGGTCTGAAACAAGCAGTAAGAAAAACTATTCAGAACAATAATTATACCTTTATGTTATGTGGTGTCTCTTCAAAGGTCAACAACATGTATCTATCTCCTCTACTTTCTGGTGACCTTTGTCGTACCTGAAAAAAATTATATGCTATTAAACTGTATAATTTCAATGTAATTTAAATATCAACTAACAGATGACTATCACAGAGAGTGTATAAAAGAGAAACTGGATAATTTATTTTTTGACATGATAGAATTCGAGCTGTTTCTTAAGTAAAGAACTGATGTCACATGAGCTTGAAGAAAAACTATGTAATGCGAGGATGAATACTATAATTGTGCCATTAATGTCAGTCCTTTTAACCTTTAACAATTGAATACTATACTTCTGCTGAAAATTTCTAGAAGAAACATATGCACGATAACATACATAGTTACATATCTGTAATTACAGATATCTTATAAAATTACAGAAACTATATTATGACTGATAAATACTAGTGGACTAATTATAAGTTAATCTTGATCAATGTTCAATTGACTTCATCAGTATTACTTACTTACTATTTCTCTTAGAAATTACAATCAAATCTCTTTCAAGATCCTCTAATATGCATGACCTATAAGTAAAGTATTTTTTGCATACAGCATAACAAGTATAGCAATAAGCGAGCCACAAGAACCATGAAAGATTAACATGGTTCCCCAGCTAAATTCTCTTATCCATTCAAGAAGTTTACAGCAGAAGTTTCATCTCCCTCTAATCTCTCTAGCGTACCTTCACAAAGGTCTCCACAGCACTCTTGGCCACATCCAGCAGTGTGGGCCTACCTCCCAGGTAGGCCCTCTGGTTCATGGAAGCCGAGGTGTCGATGAGAAAGACTATTATGGTCATGATTGCGTCCTCTTCTTCCTGATCCTCTTCTTCTTCTTCTAGCAGCTATCCAAAGCAGCTTCTTCTTCTTTTTCTTCTCCTTGTAGCTAGCTGTAGAAACTCATCTTTTGGGCCTGACTCGCGCCGCCGGCGTGGCGCGTCACCGTTGCTGCCAGCTCCATTCGAGGACACCACCACCAGCACTGCGACGAAGACGACGCTCCTAATTCCTCCCACTCTTCTTCTTGTATCTCGTCTCTTCTTCCTCCGACGACTCCTGGTGCTCCCGAAACACGCGCGCGCGCGCGCGCAAGAAACACTCACTGCTCGGAGGAGCGCCTCCTGGAGCTCCCGGGCGAGTTGGTCTCCCCCCACCCTCGAGTCCCGCTACACCCGCGTGCGTATGTGCGCGCGCCAGCTACGTACACGCTTTTCTCTGTCCACACGTATATACCGCTCCTGGCTACGTATCTCGTCTACTCTCTCTCTCTCTCTCTCTATCTCTCTCTCCTTCTCTCTCTCTCTCTCTCTCTCTATATATATATATATATATATATATATATGCACACATACAGTTGTACAGCGTATGTATGTATATATATATATGTGCCTGTGCGCGTTTGTATATGTGTGTAAGTGGTATTGCCTTCTCTGTCGCTCTCTCGGAAGTGCGCGACGACTGTCTCGTTCTGCGGCGTTCCTAACCTCAAAGTAAGCGCGCGCGGTGCTCTGGCCGCGACAACGTGCCCGCGCGGAGTCAGCGGCTGAAATGCCGCCGCGCGGCGCACGCAGCCCCCAACTCGCTGCGCCGCTCCGAAGAGAGTATAATAGTGGGAATATTGTGTGTGGCTGATATAGTCCGTCTCTGTCTAGCGTTAGCTCGCTCGACATGAAACTGAAAGCCGCCGACGCTAGGGGTCGCACCAAGCGTTATCCGTGCTTTAGCTGTCTCTGTCTCGTTCTCTTTTTCTACCAGAGCAGAGAGACCCAACCTTCCTGACACGGACCGCAAGAGAGTAGCGAGGCGCTACTGAAGTTTTTCCACTACCGGGGCTATTCCTATTTTTATTTTGAAGCCTTAGTTATTTCTCTAGTTAAAACAATTAACTCGTAACTATGTTTAACTATCCATTGAGGTTAATAAGAAAATAAATGATTTATAAACTTGTTAAAAAAATGAATGGAGATGAGTTTCGGTGGAAACTAGTTCGCAAGCTGCATCTTCGTCATTCCCGATAATTCCCTCTTCGTCTAGCGTTAGAAGCTTCGTTAATGCCGCGTTTCCACTACCCTACTTTTAAGCTTCTCTCGGCAGATGTTGATGATCCAGCTGGAAAAAATCTACTCGTTTTAAGAATTTGCAACTAGTGCAATTCTTCGATGAGCTGAAACCGGACTCAAAAGCCTGTTCGGTAAGGGGACACCTTTCTGTTTCTCGTCTACGAAAAACCAACACGTTCTCTCTCTCTCTCTCTCTCTCTCTCTCTCTCTCTCTCTCTCTCTCTCTGTCTCTCTTACTGCCTCAAATACATGTACGAAACTACACACAAGCCTATCGAGTCGTTGTTTAAGGTCGCTTCTCCACTATTGCTAACACTCAGTGCGTAAGACGAGCTGGACAGGCTTCTAGAGAGAAAAAAAAAGAAGTTCCTTTATACTTATGCTGGGCGATTCTCGTCTCTCCGTCTTCTCTGAAAGAAGCTTCGCGGACCCCCGATAAATACCCTCCTTTCTACGAAAGTCTCGGCAAATTAACCTCTAAATACGTGCATGTATACACTTACATATGTATACGAGTATATATACGTGCAAGTATACACGCACACATATATATATACGTGCATGTATACATATATATATATATATATATACAAACACCAATGCAAAGACAGGGAATAGGGCAATTCGTCTCTCGCTAGCTCGCGCGCAGAGCCATCTCTCCCTCTTGTTCTATTATTTTCGCTCTCTCTCTAGCTCCCAGTGCCGTGCTGTACGCGGGCAGGCGGGCACACGATTTTCTCCTCTTCTCTCTAGCGCTCTTATGCGCACACGCCTCTGTATACCTATGTATGTGTGTGTACGTGTATTTCTTTTATACATATATATATATATATATATATATATATACACGTAAAGATCACGGTATCGCATCGCGCTTCGCGCTACACACGCTGTTCATCAATTTACGCGTACACGCTTTTGATCCTCGTTTCTTCGCTCTTGTACGAAAAATCTCTATTTCCTCATCTCCCGTCCGTCCCCATCCATCTATTTACATTTATGCGAATATTATATATATATATATATATATATATATGTCAATTGTACCCATATACAAAGTGCGCACGCTTGTGTGCATATACACACTGCTAGTGGACTTTGCCGTTTCTTTCCGTACTCTGATGCCGTATAGTCGTTTCTCTCTGTCTCTTATACTTTTATTGCCAGCCTATAGGTATACTGTTCTCTGCAGCGAACAAGGTCCGTCTCTCTCTCTCTCGCACTCGCACTCGAACGCCCGCGGTAACAGGTATAAATCTATCTCCATACCGCTATTCGTCGACTTGTATATGTGCATATATATGTATGTGTTTGCGTGTGTAGTCACTAGTCACCCAATTGTAATTGACGCTCGTTATGACGGAAGATCAGTGGATGAGCCGTTAACGCTCAGGCTTGATTTTTTTTAACTCTTTTTTTTTGTTGTGTCAGATATATGTAAATGTGCATTTTTCTCGTGTTCTCGTTTCGCCCGTATAGTATATGTACGTGCTTTTCGACAAGGTTCTAGCTCGTTAATTATTATGCCCCCCTTAGACAGCTTTTTTATCCTCCTACTCATGTTATAGATGCATACAAAGACTACATATGAACACTTTTCTTTTCTCTCCTCTACGGATATGTGCATATACATTATTCACATACGAAGTTGTTATCGCTGTTATAATACTAAACGATTTTCGTTACACATATACTTACACTTCGTGTATTCGAACAAATTTCAGACACCTGTAAACAAATTTCACACATACACACATACATAGAAACCTATAGGTATGTGTGTGTGTGTGTGTGTGTGTGTGCGTGTGTGCGTGCGTGTGTGTGTGTGTGTGTGTGTGTGTGTGTGTGTGTGTGTGTGTGTGTGTGTGTGTGTGTGTGTGTGTGTTATAAATCATACAGGAAACTTTTATAATAATGTTATTTTTTTCATTCCGGAGAGGGTGACTGCATATTATCGTATTATTCTATTGATGGTAACGAACGCTATAACGCGCGTATTGTAATATAATTGCGCTGAACGCATCGTGATTGTTTTCCAACGTTTAGATGTTATAAACTACTTTTGAGTCTCTTGTTGCTGTTCTCATTTTATTATTTCGCGGTTGATCTTTGTTTTTTTCGAGATATTGTGTGCTATACATGTGCTGATTTGGTATATACATGTAGATATAACGTTTGAGCTTATATGTCCAAATGCTATGAATGACTTCGGAAGATAATGAAAGTGTCTGATAAAGAAGTAGGAGAGGGGTAGCATTGCATGTTGCTGCATTTTGATGAATCGTTATCTTAAAGATTAATTAAGTTCAATACTGCTTGTGCCTAGGATGTGCCGTTTAGATGAATAATATAATGATTAGAGTGACTTAGATAGTCGATTCATATATATATATATACAAGTTTATCTGGTATAAATAAAGTCTAAGTTTATTTCAAATAAATGTTCATAATGTACACATTGTGAGGTAGATACGGAGCTTCATTTACGTATATTATAGATATTTATAATGAAGTGGTGAAACTTTTCAAAAGTTTCGAGACTTTGTTGTTCATAGTGCTGTAGAATTCAAATGTCAAGTCAGATGGTATTCAAGAAAATTATTAGTAAATATACGTAACTTTAGATATAATAATAGTTCAAGATTAAAAAGTTTTGATAAAAAGTTAAAAAATAAAAATAGTTACAGTTGGTTATGCGATTGACAAGTCGACGCAGTTCATTTATTATTCGCAAAGACTCGTCATTTTCCTTGAAAAGTCTATTAAAAATAAAATGAAATCAAAAGATTCGCCCTTCAAGAACTGCACTTAGAATCGTGTCTCATTACGATTGCATTTTATATCCAGCTGTATATAGGTAAGACGTATACACACACGCACATACACACACACAAGTAATTGTCAATGAAGAAGTTAATTCATCGTTCAATGTTTGTGAATAACTTCAACGAAATAAACACAAACTGAATAAATAAAAAACTTAATCGCTTTTCTTGACTTGATTATTGTACACACACACACACACACACACGCACGCGCACACGCACACGCACACACACACACACACGCACGCACACTGTCGTCGCGCTGATCTTTTCTAAAAATTCTTTTCCTAAAACAATGACAATGTAAATCGAATGCATTTTAACGTGAAGTACGTCTTTCACTCGGACACTTTACGGAAGTTTTAATTGAACTATTTTATACATTCATACCGTGTTTCATTTTAAGTGCATGTATATCACGTATATATATACAGTATAAAATCTGTTAATGAACTATTGCAGAGACAAACTTCGGCGCAAACTTCTAGCTTTGAGAAGAGAATAATTAACTGCACTGAATATAATAAGTAAGGATAAATATTTTTTTTTCGAGCGCGTTCATATTATATTGTACATATTGTACAGTTAGCAAAACAATCACGCTAATCGACTAATCTTTAGTTTTGACCCTCGCAAGTATAATATACATATAAACATTACTATCGATTTCGAATTCATCGTTCAGGTGCTACTTTTTTGTATTCTTTTTCTTGAAAAGCTAGTGGAAAGTTTGCGAACAGTAAATGTGTTGCGCAAATTCTTCGGAATAGTTCAGCAATATTATACACGAAAGAGTATTATATTTTACTCTTACATGTAACTTTCGGAGTAATTGAAAATCCAAGTTTGATACATGTTTTACTCTCTAAAAGAAGGACGATTATGAATTTGCATTGTCAATGAGCGACATCATCTTATACATTTAATAATAATACATATATATGTATTTAAACTTTTTAGCTCGTGCATAAATTTACACTTATCGCGCTAAACGCGTTTATTATACACTTGACGTGTATATAATGCATTATTCTGTTTTATCAACTATGTTATCGTATTCACTTTGAGATTGATAATCTTATCAGTTTTCTGCAGCAGAGCATAAATATATATACAGTCACACACACATATATACATCTCTGATATTGATATATGTATACAAAGGAATTCAAAGGATATCGCACATACGTTTTCGAATTTGCATTATACATCGGTTTGCCACCTCAAATTATTGCATTGGACCATATCCAAACGAGAGAGAGAGAGAGAGAGAGAGAGATAAATATCAAAGGAAATATCCTATTTCGGATAAGAACAATTATTGGACAGGTATATAACTAACGTCATTTGGGTTAATGCTATATATATATATATAACTGCAAACGCGTCGGAAAGAATTAAACTTTCCATAATTACATTTTGAAAATATGAAGTATCCATATTTCAACTGTGTAGAGTCAAGCATGCATTCAATTTTTAAATTAATTTATAATTATGTATAATCATGTATTATCGTTAACAATATATATAACAGTATAATCATACTAGACACGTAATAATTTCAACTATCTATATAATTAAAAAATCGAAATCTCGCGGAATAATTTCCCAGAGAGTGTTTCGCCTTATAACTGCAAAAAAAGGAAAAAAAAAGAAGAAATGCTGGACGATTCCTCGAACAGCCAATTCCCAGCACTTAAGCTACATAGCTCGAAAATCACAGCAAACGATTCGTCAAGTCGTCGACGCACATAACCATCTACAGTCGCCATATGCAATATAAGTCTTACCACGACTCAATCAGTTGAGGAGAAAAAGAAAAAAAGAAAGACCATGTCCCTCTGTATAACCGAATCTAATTCTCTCGCTTCTCACGATGTTATACAAACACATACATGGGAGACTTTTTCTCTCTTGCGCGACCTATGTATGTATAGGTATAGGTATACCTAACGCTAACGTACGTCTTTTTTCACTATCGCGTGCAGTAGCTTCTCCTACCACTGCCTCGAGTCGATGGAAAGTTGGAGGTCGCGTGTGTGGGAGGGGGATGTATATAAAGCAAGGAACGATTTCTGGAGCCGGCAGTATCGTCTGACGACTCCGCAAGGAAAGATTTCTGTGTATCTGTGTGCGTGCATTCTACAATGAATTATATATTGAGTATCGTTTTTTCTTCTTTTTTTAGTCTCTCTTTCAGATCGTCGTGATGCGTCGAATAGAAGTTTTAGTCGAATAGTGTTTTCGATTCTACAAAGTGGAAATTAAACCTGCTTCATAGAATGTTATGCCTGTAGTCGTATGAGTCGCTTTCTCGTAATTGCATAAGCGTTAAACGATATTACTCAATTAGAATAATGTTTACAGCAAAACTGTATATATATATATATATATATATATATATATATTACACACATGTTTTGAGACGTAGTAGTGGAAGAGAAAAGTGTAAAAGTCCGCTAAGCGAGCTTTCTAGGTCACCAAATAATCATGGGTCTACTTTTTACATACATACTGGCTGTGCAATCTGCTGATGTTAAATTTTTACAACGATCTCTCTTTTTTGGCTGTGATTTTTTATCCCGTACTTCTTTTCTGGGATTATGCTGTTTAAGTCGACAGCTGTTTGAAATGAGATCCAATAATCCACACACAGTAAATTGTCCTTCAAGTCAATCGAAGTGCCATTTATAGCTTAAGAAGGAACATCACTTTCCATACGTATACGTTTATATGCAAGCGAATAACATTACGCCGTCATAGTAAATTTGGGTTATGCAGGTTTCAGGTTGCAATTTCCGCCAGAGAATGACTTACGAAATGAAAATCGTCGATAATAAGAGAGGAGTCAAGGGTGCATCTGCATACACCCCTTCCCGTGCATACGCATTAGGGATAAAATTTTGAATATTTTCGATATCGATCTATAACAATATATATATATATATATATATATATATAACAATCGTAACGCTATTGTATATTTACCGTTTCAATTATTACTGTTTAATGGGTTAATGTGACGGTGAAGCGAAGAAACATTGTTACAGTGTATAACTGTGCTGAAATCGACTGTAGCGTCAAACCTTTCACTGTGACGTTACGGTACGTCGTTGTTGTATAGGCTGCTCTTTCTTTTTTTTTTAAATAGCGATATTCCTGGAATTGCGTTTGTGCACTGCTATGTTTCTGGTTTTTAGTCGACGATGAAATACCTCGATTGACAATGTTTGTCTGGTATTTATAGATTTGGGTTAAAAATAAATACGACCGTAATCGTGAATCGTAAAGTTCGAGAGTTTATAGTCTCTTTACATAAACGTCGAATACATCCTGTAAAAGTGAAAAATCATAAAATTATAGGGGTATGTTTACGATGACATTGAATTTAATTATGTGATTATTTTAATTTTGGCTAATAATAGGTCGTTTAAATTTTTATGTAAGAGAGTTAGAGGAATTTTAAAACAATTATATTTCAGAAAAATTTACTTAATATTCATAAATGTTGATTTTCTTAAATTCACATTTTTTGCTTCCAGTTAACAATCAAGTGTTTTTTTTTTTTCATATAAATATCTTGGCATGTATGCATGTTGCCTGTGGTCATTTAAAACGGTCGTGTTTTTATCATCTGTTGGTACGAACTCGTAATTTCTTGTCCATTGATAAGATACAATTTTACTTTTCAACTGTTGTTAGTCGCCGGTAAAAACTGGTTACCAACTGGAGAAAATTCCAATTAAATTTCTTATAATTTTACAAGCACCGTGAACTGTACGAATGATTTTATGCGATCTTAATAAAAATATGCCAAAAAATGCGGAATCGTTTGCAAGTTTTGCAAAACCCAGTCCGAAAATTGCGGGCGTTATTGTTCATTGGCAGATAATAAAAAACTATTTCAGTCTCTCTAAACTAACATACCTATATGTTTTATTTGATTAAATTCTCTATTTTTAGAGTATGAAACGATTCTTGATCGTTTGAATTATTACATTTAATGAATTATTATATTTAATGGAGAAATAAGCCTGCAGAAGTAGTAATGGCGGGAATCCGCTGTTCCGTGTTTTACGTTTCAGCTGTCCTGCATTACGCTGCAGGCTTTGTCGTCTATTTAAAAAATTTTAATGTCTACTCCCGCCCAACGATGCCCATGCTAGTCCAGTCACTATAGCTTCAAAACAGGCCATTTTCCATTTTTCATTTTCCAGGAAGTTGTTCGGAAGCATGTAAGGATATAAAATACCATAAATGAAACAGCTAAAAAGTTGGGAAAATTGTTTAAACAACGGTGTAAAGTTATGAAAACGTGGTTTTTTAACTTTTGCGGAAAAACTGTTAGTGCTAGCGAAAAAAGGTTTAGACAAAAAATATAGATATTTTCATAACCTATATAAAGAGCTATGTTATGTCAAATTCCAATAGTTAATTTAACAGCAAAGCGGCGTGAAAGCCGGATATTGTCCATTTTTACAATTGTCAAAACTAATGAATATTTTCGTCGTAGATGATTGTAACAAAGCACTTTGTAAAGGTATCCATGCTTGGAATAGCTGGTAAAAATTTCAACTTTAAATGTTTATTAGTTTGCTGTCAAATCTATTTGTTATATAAAAAAATCGTCTCGTAGAAATTAATTTTCCCAGCTCACAGCTACGGTACAGTCTCAATTAGGTACTCATTTTACTCCTTAAGAGTTGTATTTTTATGTACAATTATGAACAAAATCTATTTAACAATTGTATTTGTTTAAAACAGGCACTCAAATTTAGGTGGGAAAAATTTACATGCTTAATAGATTTTCAACCTGAATTACTAAGAATATGAAGTCCCAATGTAAGTAGATTAACTAATGGATTCTTTATAAACATTTATCGATAAAAAATATTCGTCTAAGTTAATTAGAAATATACTAAACTCTACCGATTTGGTATCCGCGTTTGTAAATAAGTAATCTAAAGTAATTATTATTTTACTTATCTTCTTACAGTAGGAAGGCAATGTATTCTGCCGTTATGTTTATTAGCATAAATTACATACTCTTTGTTATGCTGTTGATTTTAGCTGAATTTAAGATTTTTATACGAATGTGTTAAAGTATTGTTGCGATGGGTTTAGAATGTATTTTATTTATTAAATTGAATGTAATGGGCGTATTCTGAAGTACTAATCAAAATGTCTTCGTCACTTTCATTTCGACCAATTTAATTGAAAATATTTTTAATTATATAATTTATGTCATTAAATAAAATAATCTTTTAAAAACTGATCGCAACCACGAATATAATACAGCAGATAGAAATCAAAGGAAATATCTACATGTACAAAAAACAACTCATTATTCCGCTCCATGCGTTGATTGTAGTTGGTCGTTGCATAAATTGTTGCTCGTCAGTGTATAATGATTATTTCAATTCTGCAGAGACAATATGATCCTAGCACGTCTTGCTTGTCTTCTTTTCTTTTCAACACAAACTTTAGTTGGGTAATTTAGTATATTATTTTAATTGTTATGCTATTATTAAACTGTTAGAATAATTATATTGCTAATATATTTCCAAATTTATTTTGTACATTAATGGATTTTACAGGCAAGTATTGCGACGTCAGTAGATGATATATTACATGAATACGAATTGAATTGCGCTCGAGTCACTGGAGTTACGCATTGTAAGTGATAAATTGTCAAATATTTCTAACAAATAATATATCCAGTGGGGACTATTATAAATTATTTTTCATTGAAATAAATATGCATTCTACATGATTAGTGCAATAATTATCGATCGTTAATAGTTTAAAACTTTCAAGTTAGCGTGCATCGAAGTTGCGAGACGAACGAAAATTTTGGCTAATACCTCTCTGCAAAATGCTTTTGCAATGTGTATGCTCCAAAGATTTAATGTGGTTAGTACGCGCGAATGTCATATTTATATAAATTAAAATAACGTTTTCAAAATTGTAAAGTTGAACGAATTATTTTAGATGAACAACAATGGAATGCTTAATCCCGACATTCAGTCATACAAAATAATATCCGATGTACCAAATGTTACACTTGGAATTTCTCAACAATGTATAAAAAATAGTTACGTCTTTGATTATTAGTAATTAAGAAAATATTGTACGAATTTAATAACAAGAATGTAAAACTTTTTTCTTTTTTTTAGGAGGCATAGATGCTGTGAACACTGCAAGGATGATAATGAACTGCTATCTGAGAACTAATCAAATGGTTTTGGCGTCTACTCGCGGTGCTTGTGTTTAATTTGATATTTGTTTATGTCATATATATCAATGTATTTTTTTTTTATAAAATCGACAAATAAAAAAGGTTTTTAATAAAATTACTATACAACTTTGAAGATGGAATATTTAAAGAAATTTTTTTTTAAGAAACTGTATTTTTAATAGACAATAATCGTTAAACTTTGTAACATTGTGCATAGCTGTCTACTTGCATAATGTGTATGCAAATAAACTGCTTATCGGTAATCAACGAATATTATCTGCTGCGTGCATTACATACTGTTTGATATAACCTTTCATTAAAATAAAAAGTACGTATTAACTGTAAATTTGCTGCGTCTTAAATATTTATATTAAAAATCTGTTCGATTGCTGTTTGAGTTATACTATTCTTAACTTGAGCATGAGACCTTTTCAAGAAATCTATACGTTTGTTAATTATTAAAAAATTAAAGAATATTACGCGTACATTATTAATCACTACAGGAATTGAAAACATTTTTGCAACTGTGAATTATATATGTGTTAAATACGCTTGCAATTAATGTATTGGTTATATACATTCAACATTTTGAAGACTATTTTTAAATAAATGGAAATAACTCTAACAATTGATTTGATCATTATTTTTGGTATATAAACCTACATTCAACTTATCGATCGATACAGATAAAAGAGAAAGTTATGCGAATAATTACAAAAAGTCACATTTTATCGATAATATTGTTGTATAACTTATTGATCGACTGCCTGTGCAACGAATTGGAGAACTGTTAATGAACCATATTGAAGACACGGTTTACCGATTTTAGCTGAACTAGTAAACGCTAGATATCATTTGAATTCATAGATTAAATTTTTTAAAAATGTATTCTTACGTTATTTGATAAATTAATATTTGATAAATTCATCATTTTCTTATGTCGATTTAGAGAGATGTTTTAATATTCATCAAAGCAAACTCGCAATTTGCACGAACAAACACTTTTTAATCGCTGGTGCGTTTATCATTATTACGTTAATAAGTACACTTTAAAAAAACTACAAATACGAATAAATATTGCTCGAAAACAAGTATATACGTCGAATATAGTATAGGTTTTAACATAACGTTACGTCTTTACATAATTAATTATTTCACTTATTGTGCAATGTATATTCTGCGCGAATGTATAAATCTGGAAAATCCTCTTCTCATTTATAATAGCACGGCGTAACAAACTTCATGCAGTGATTAACTGTCATTTGGACGGAATAGACCTGCGCGATAAACTCGGACGGAAACATGAAGATTTACGCGATTTATGCTCTTCTTTGTTTCGCGCCAGCTGTTCTTGTAAGTATCGTGATGTACTTTTTAATGTCAAATTTATTTTTTTTATTTTCTATATTTTTCATCTACAGGGCAGTTTTTCCGGATCAATAAACGATTTCTTGCATGGATACGAAGCAACGTGCGCTGGTGTGAGTGGAGCAAGTATTCGTAAGTATCTAACTATTACAAAAATGTCCATTAATTTCAATATTACAGAATTAGGTGAAAATATTTTTTTAATTAATTTCATACCTTTGCATAACTTCAATTTGATGCTATTGCATTAAATGTATAATATTTCATTGGCCTATTCAACCAGAAAAAACTACGAACATAAATTAAAAAAAAAGAACTAGAAACAAAATCATTATAATACTTATCATTGTAATTATATAAATTGTTGATTATGAACTAAGTAAATGAATCATTGAACAACATTACATAATCCATTAGTTGACGTTTTGTCGAATTATTGAAACCATCTAGGAAAAACCTGGCTTCTCAGAATTAGGCTTGAAACCAGCTAATTAAAAAAATAAAATATATATAAATTTATATTAAATATATTTATTTACTACGCAAATGTTGGGTCCTTGTATATCTTCGTGGTAATAAATTAATATAATCGTAAAAATATGAAATATACGTATACCCAATATTGGCATACTACATTTCGTATCCAGCCAAAAGTGTCTACACGATAATATTTGAATGTGTTAATGTATCAATGAATATATTTGTAAATATAACAATTTATATTTTTATATCTATAAATATATTTAATATAAATTTAAACATAGATTATTGTTTATATTGGCTAGTGAAGTCTTTTTTAATTAACTGGTTCTAGAAATCTTCTTTCGAATGGGCGGGTTTTTCCACAAAGGCGTCGATATAATAATACGCGTGTAATCTGAATTTAATTTACGAATGTTTAAGTCCAATTACATTAATTCTGCTATTTTTATAAAAACATTAAATATCTAAATGCTTTGTACGTTCATACTGTTAAAAATATAGTATTTTGGCAATTGAATATCTAGATTCAAATTTTCTTGAATTTCATGTAATAATTTAATACTTTTTAATATTCATTTAGACTAAATTGGGAATTGTATTATATTGTATAGATATTAATATTAACATTTTAGTTTAATTTATACTAGTGTTTGTTATCTGTGCAAAATGAATAGCAATAAAGGATTCAATGAATTTTGCAGAGAGTATCGAAGCAGCTAGAAGTGCCGGGCAAATTCCTAATAGTTCAGCATTAAATGCATTTTCGAAGTGTATGTTGGAAACATACAATGTGGTACGTGTAGTATATAGATTAATGATTGGAAAAATGATTTAATTTTATTTACGAAAAGTATTCTAGTAATATAAGTTTCTTGAATGATTCTATATTACTCGAATTTTTTTATTTTGTAAAAATTACGTTGATCATTTGTTTCCGTATTAATTTAAATAAATATTTCATTTAGATGCATGCTGATGGATCCATAAATTCGGATGTTCGCTCGTATAAAATAGTAAGCGATGTACCTGATAATACTTGGAGCGTTTCGGAAAGTTGCAATCGTCTAAGTAAGTGCAGAAATATAAAATAAACTATTTGAAAAATATTTATACATATTTGGTGTAACAATGGAAATTTGTTGGTTTTAGGAGGTATTGACGCTGGAGATGCAGCCAGATTAATTATGAATTGCTACCTGAGCAATAATCAGATGGTTTTGGCACTGACGCCACGCGCTTAATGATAAATGTGTGCTTTATCATAATTATACAGTTGCTTATTTACGATCTGTTTGTTGGAGAGGCTCAAAAAATGTCAGTAGTTGTCTTATATTTTGTAAAATGCATTCCGAGCTGACCTTTATACTTATCAAACAAAATAAAATCTTAGAAATGTATCAAAAAGTGTAACGCAATCTTCGCCGATTATTCTTGTAATCAATTGTAAATTATAAAAATTAGAAATTTTTATGCTAAGTTCTTATGATCGAACCTTTTCATAACTGAATTTGAGGACACAGGTAACTTTGGAGCGTATTGTTATTATAACCGATATTCTAATTTGAAAGTAATTTGTTTGTCGAGTTTAAAAACAAAACAGACAACAACGCAGGTGCACAGAACTTGCTGGACTTCCTCATTGATACATAACCATAGTCGTTATAAATGTCGGAATCATGCCCACGTACAAGAACGCAAGCAGAGCAAAGATGATGAACACAACGCTAGCGCATTCATCAATATTGTGCACAGGTCAAAAATTGAAGAGTGAGTGACGAAACGTCACTAACAAACCATTTCCGCATTGGGTTTGTTACACCCGTTCACATAACTCTCTTGCACGTGAAATCGAGTGCCCGTTGGGCGGGAAAACAATTAATGGATTAACGCGAAATTTTCACAATTTATAGATATTTGCATGTTTCAGCATTAAAAGCAAATTATTTTCATTTACTAATATTTCAAATCCCGTTATTGCGAAACATTTCGCTGATGCGCCTTTTGTATACAATTTAAATTGATGAATGTTCCGAAAAAATTTCGATATTCAACAATTTTTTGAAAATGAAAAAATCTATATTTTTTGGAAGAAAATTTCAGTTTATATTGTTTAAAAACTTGTTTAAACTTCAATTTTTTTAATTTTTCATACAAAATCTTGCCTTAATCCGAGGCGATGTTTATAGTTTTTCGTTATCGTGCACGGCATGAACAAAAAAACATGAAAATGAAAAACAGACAAATCGCGTATTAAGGTTTTTGGTTGCAAAAATTCTAGTGCTTACAAAGTTTATATGCTAATCAGCGATTCCTGGTCTATAAAATAATTCATCAGATTCTTCATAAAACTGATTTTGGATCAGTTGTTTCAGTCTTCGCGATGTTCGCCCCTCTTTAAAAGGTGGTTTCAAAACGTTGTCTACAAAATGCTTGCATCGCTGACAAACCTTAAGATTCAGCGACTGAGTTATTGTTAAAACTGCACTAAATCTTTCATTGTAAAATCCCCCTAACGATGTACAACGCATCAATTTTCGATGCTCGAATGAAAGTGTTTTGGTCTCATGCTTCAAGAGTAGAGTTGAAGGACTCATTCGAATTATGAGCATGTCCGCGTAAGTTTGTATATTTTGGATATTTTGTTTGCATGATATGCACATCACTAACCATCATCAATTATCAAGTAATAGTGAGACGGATTAGGAATAATTTCTTTTCTGGTCGCTGTCGCCAATTTTAGTTACGAATGGTAGCGTCTTCCGACCCTACATCCCGTGCCAGCTCAGGAGGACGGCCTTCAATGTCATCCCCGGCCTCTCTCGTCACGGAATCCGAGACTCTGTCAAGCTGGTGTTCAAGAAATACTTCAGATGGCCAGTAAGCAGACTCCACCATCAGGACCTTGTATGAGCAATGGATCTGTTCGTTCGGCAGTCCGCTGACCATTACAACAGACTATTACAACAGAGGCTATATAGCTTGAAGCGCACTTTTTCACGGCCTTAGATGCTCTCACGGACATAAACATGGTGCGAACCACACCTTACCATCCACAGGTGAACGGAATGGTTGAGCGCCTCCATCGCACGCTCAAGGCCGTCTTGATGTGCAACGCGCCTACCCCATGGTATCAGACGTTACCCACGGTCTTGTTCCGCTTGCGCACGACCTTGAAAGAGGACATTCAAACTTCACCGGCGGAAACGCTCTTCGGTGTCCCACTTCGCATTTCGGGGGCCTTCTTCCTTAACACGAACGACTCACTGGCCTTCCTCTAGTCTGTCCCAGATTCACGATTCGTCTTCGTCACTTGTGGGGATAATAGTGGTGTGGAGCCTTAGACGAAACAGGCTAACAGTCACTGACGGAAGCAGAACCTTATCCCGCGTGTCATAATCTGACGACACCGCCGGCCTACTTCAAGGCGCCCTCCGCGAACCACCTTCGTGGAAAGCGGGAGCGAAAGCGCTTGAGCTTTGTATCAAATTGTAGAATCGATTTAAGTGCCGATGCCATTGGTTGTGTGCAACCTCTGCTATAGAAATGAACTAACTAAAAAAATTATGAAATTATTATTATTATCATTATAATCTATTGTTTATATTAGCACTGTTTTATGATTGATGTGCTATTTTCATGAAACTTATACATTTATAAAAATAAATTATACATTATATAAAAGTATGTGATAATATTTAAATAATCTCTACATCTATTTTTCGCGTTTTTATACATTTAAAATTTACGAATAGAAAAATGTTAAACCATTGTTCAATAAAATTAATTCATTTTAAAATCAGAACGATTACAGTCATAAATAAATATATATTTTTATCAATAAATTTTGAACGCTTTCCCTGTTACTGCATATACCGGAGTATCGGCATGCAACATTTAAAAATGTGTTTCATCTGTACGATGCCACCCTTCACCACATTCTCGGCCTACGGTATGTCCGAAAGGCATATAAGAATGCGTTGGATGGGTGAGTTTAAACCGTGGCGAATTTTTTAATAAATATATTTAAATAAATTTATTAAAATGGCTCGGTATTGGAAAAATGTTTGTGTTTTAAACATAAGTCAATTTTGGTATTAAATATTTTTTTTATTTTATTGATTTTAGTCTAATTTGAATAAGTATTTATTGGCTTTTGCAGTACGAGACTAGAAAAACAAAATGTTTTCTAAATGCCTAGTCTAAATGATACGTAAATAAAGGAGTAGTTCATAAATAATATTGAGTGTTTGTTTAATTGGACACATTGATTTAAAAAAATTATATAATTAATAGAAACTGTATAAATTAATATTGCCGAAAATGAAATATTTAATATTGAGTTATTCTATACTATATTCGATTTCATTCGGAAATCCCCTTTTCTCCCCTTTTGCTAAATCTTTTTTTCTTCAGTCGCCATATACTACACTACTGACCATAACGTCTAGGGATAATGTATAAATGCATTCACGCCAATCGTCATCTAATAATAGCTTGGCAATCGTAATTGACGTCGCGATATAGAAACCAGCAATTTTCCGCTCGACGGTAATATTTATAATAATAATGTTCGCAATACGAATAATCAACCCTTTCTGACTTTGAATCATTTTGGTCTTAGATTTCAAGCCAGTTGGATTCACAACTGTTATAACAGATATATTAGTAAATAATATGGATGAACGCGAAATAGAACTTTTTTATGATAATTATTATTTTAAGTTGAATAAAAAGCTTCAGATTATAACAGGTCTTTGGCCATATAAATCAGGAAATTATAAATGGAGAATACGAGTACCGATATACATAATTTTAACTCTTGTGCTGATTCCGTTTGTAAGTTTATAGTAGAGAAACACATATGTTTTAAAAAATGTCTTATTGCACTTCAGTGGATAAACATAGTATATTATATGGACGATATGTCGGCATATTTTCACATAATTTTTTGGTAGTTCAACGTTTTATAAAAAATGACTTAGTTAATTTTTTGAAGAAATTAGATAAATATTGAATTAAAATAATTAAGATATTTAATTTAAATTGTGATAGTTAATTATTAGTGTCGTAATGGTTATAGGGAAAAATTGCATTTATCGTATATTATTTGAAAAAATGTGGATGATTTTTTTTTGTTTTGTATTTACTAATAAGCGAAAAATATATATAAGTTAATGTTTAAAAAAATATCATATTATGGCTTTTAATTTTATTTTGAAGTTAATGTAAGCGAAGCAAGTAATTGTGCGATGAATTTGAAAGGGAATAATTGGATCATTGTATCCAGAATACTTGTTTATATTTTTCAGAAGTTTATTTTTGTTCTTAATAAATTTTAATTATATATTTGTTTAGGGAAACGGCTGCCGATTATGGTGTGGCATAGATTTAAGTATATGTGGTGAGAGTATAGTAGGAAGTAGTTTTGTATGTGGAGTTTGCTTGAAGTACTGGGTTACAACTCGTAGCGAAGAAAGAGTATGAGAACAAAATTGTACGATACGCGAGGAAAAAATAATCCTTTTAAATTTAATGATAAAATAATTTTATTAATAATATTGTATAGTTTTGAATACTTTTAATGGTATTACTAAATTTAAGACTTTGAGACGTTATTTGAGATGTTACGTGCAAGTGCTAGAGAGAATTATTTTTTCAACGTAATTGAATTGATGAATAATTTTCACATAAAAATGGAATATCAGGACTTTTCATAAACTTTTTAGCTAAAAAATGTGTATAGAATTGTAGCGAAAAATTGGGAGGAAATCACTGATCCACACGAACATGAGATTTTAGTTGATTATGCCAAACGAGGAAGAATAACGACTATTGTTTATTCAGGTACGACTGATTTTCGTTTTGTTCCTTTTTTTTTATTGTTCCTTCAGCGTGGTCAAATGTCAAGAGATAATGCAAAGACAATGCAAAGACAATGCAAAGACAATGCAAAGCTATTATAATATTATGCTGGAAGATAAACTATTCATTGAACAACAGTGATCATGTGCACATACACTTATTATGTGCACTGTGCATACGTGCGAAGACATTTATAATCTTCTATGAACACGTGCTATGTTTTAGCGTACATGATCGTTGCTGGAATTGGATTTTGTCACATACCGATGTTGTCGCTTATACTTGATACAATTATTCCGTTAAATGCCTCTCGTCCAAAAATACTTTTTGTAAGAGATCAATTCACTCAAAATCCATATCAATACTTTTATCAATATTACATATGTTTTATCATCATCGCTTTTGTTACTATTACGGCGATCATTGCAATTGACACTAATTATACAATCATTATTCATCAAATACTTGGACTTCTCACCATCATGAAGTAAGTGACTAAAAAGTATACCATAATTTGTTCAACTCTTCTATACGGTTATGGTCAATTTATGGAATATTCTTTACCAAATTTTTACTTATACAATGAAGTAAAATAAATAATTATATTCAATTAGATATACTTAGAAAATACGAGCTAAATCTATTTATGGATAAATCACAGATCGTATTTACTAAATTTTTAGAAATCGTCTGCAAAAGCTCGCGGCATCTATTCATCTAAACAAAGATAATAGTTACGACATCACCATCAAAACCATTGACTTACACAGAGATGTGCTTCAGTTAAGTAGCAATCAAAAGATGTGTGAAGAGAACTTAATCAACCTAATATAGTATAAATATTTGACAAAATAATTACGTTCTGATGCATGTGCGCATACATTATATAAATAATAACAAATCTCTTCTTTTGCGTCCTATGATACAGGTTCATTGATCTGATGGAATCATCATATTCATATTTATTTTTCGCTCTCATTGCTTTCAAAATAATTATTATCTGCATTGGTACTCTTGTAGTAAGTCTGTCAAATTTTCCTAATTATATATTTTTAATGTTTATCAGATAATATAGTGTAATAAATAGTGCAATTCTAATTAAATTCTAAATAAACTGTATAATAAATACAGCTACTATATTTTTTAGTTAAAATTACTATGTTGCGTATAGTAATATATGTACAGTAGAGGTGAGATATAATTTGGATGTGAAGTATTTTGTTGTGCTTTGAGACGATACTCCTCGCATATTATATGGATATTTAGTTCGTAACATTACGGCAAGTCCATATACAGGGATTTACCTATGAGAGTAGGAACAGATATGTTATTGTTTCAATATCTCTCTTACGTGATTCTACTCTATAACATAATTTTCACACAAACGCGATATTTAAAAAAAATATTCACCTCATATTTGGGATCTTCATTATTGTATGGTTCTAACCACCCTTCACTGTATAGCAAGGCTTTGCGAAACCGGAACGAGACAAGACGATATCTTGGCCTTGAGAGAAATTTCGGAACAAGTAATTCGGAAAGTAAGATCTTTAAAAAAATGGAATACCTTTAGTCATAAAAATAAGCACATTTGTTAGAAATGGTTTTAACTAAAACATACATTTTCATAACAAAATATTATTCCCTCTATATGATCGGTAAATAATTATACGAGTTGATTCAATACAATACTGCCTACTCGCAACACAATCAATAGAAATGACGATACCAAGAAAGAACGATGTAAAATCTCGAGTACGAAACGAGAAATATAAGCCTTACCCTTGGTGTATAGTAAATAATGCTCTTAGGCATAACAAAGACTTGGTAGAAATTTAATCAACTAACATGATCTCTTAGTCAACCGTTTATTATTTTTTTTTAGTCAACGATTTTGATCAACCATTTACCAAACGTATAGCAACGATGGATCAAAACTGATATTTCGTATTTATTAGAAGAAATTTTTTAGACCAATAACATTTACATTTAAGGGTAAAACATGTTTGAATTTGTATGGACGTAGAAATAAAACTAAACAAATTATTCGGCATATGCATTTACCGACTGCATATCTTAATCGTATAAAAACTCTGGAATGTAATGGTTTACGAAACAATTTTACAGTGAGTGAAAATAGTGATATGAGTGATATTAATGATAATAAATTGTCAGTTGACTGGGATTTTAATACTTCAAAGAATTCCCTATCAACAGTGAGTCATAATGTAAAAATAAAAGAATCAGATAATATAATAGGGCGAAAAGGCAGAAATAGAAATAGAAGTAGAAATAGCTAAATAGAAATAGAAATAGAAATAGAAATAGAAATAGCTAAGTGGTTGCAATAAACATAAAAGTTTCAATCATTCTTTGATTTAGAATTTTTTTTTAAATATTAAATATTGAATAAAATGCAAATTAAACCTGCAATAATTTATTTATAAATTTGTTCGTTTTAAATTATTGGTTCAATTTTTAAAGTTTGAGAATATAACCTATACTTCCTAAAAACTATAAAATGCAATACATACATTAAATTTAAAAACATCCGCAGACATTACTGAATGATTTAATTATCTGAAGTTAATTGTTGCTTAATTTGCTAATTGTAGTTGCTAACCGAATAATAAGCTATAAACGGTATTTTAAAAATGGTTAAATTTGAGCAAGCGCAGATCAACCGATCGTGTGACAAAAATATATGACGAAAATAATAATTATTTTGATAACGGTGCTTAAACTGTTGACTAAACTAATGTGTGCGGACTAACCGATACTGAATTGTTGATTAGTATTTCTATCAGGGAGTTCACTATATTATTTAGCAAATGTAGTTGTATCGCTATAAATTGCTATTACATACATAGTCATTTTTACGACAAAATATATTAGTTTTCATTATGTATTTTTCTCAGTATAGATTTCATCATTTTAAAGTTATTGTTTTCAATATTAGAAATAAGAAATCGACTTTGACGATTGTGTTTACTTTAATTAGATTTAACGATTTCGCTCTATTTATAGATAATGGGGCAACGGGGAGAATGTTTAAACATGATTAGAGTCGCTATTTTCGTAGTAGGAGCTTCATCACACTTTTTATTCGTGAGTTGGTCAGGACAGCAGATGATCGATCACAGTAAAGATTTATGCTTATCAGTGTAAAATTATAAAATATTATTATAATAGTAAAAAAGTTAAATAAAATTAAATAAATATTAATTTTGCATTATGATATTTCATTAGGTATTCAAATGAATGGTATAATCTCACAAGAAAAACAAAAACGTTGTTAAAAATTCTTATGTTAAGATGCATGAAAACAAGTACACTTACAGGTGGAGGTCTTTACACTATTAATCTTGAGAATTTTGGAACTGTAAACACAGATGTTTTCCTTTTAGATTTATATTAATTTTTGTTAATTAAACAACAATGCAGAAAATTATTCTGGTTCCAGATAATGGAGTCTACAATAACATATATCGCTATCATTTCATCGTATCGTTAAATAATTTGCATTCATTGTTAAGTTGCCAATAATATTTGTTATATATGAAGATAAACTTTTTCTATTCAATTGCGTAATCGCTGTTAATACGAAACAAAGTTTTCAATGAATTTATCAAATAATTACTTTTATCAAAAAGTAAAGAAAGAAAAAATATTCAAATATCGATCGTATCTAACGATGGGAGAAGTAATTCGATTGAAAAGTATGTACAATTTGGAATAGTTTAGTACCTAACTTAGATGAAGAACATATAAAAATTCTTTTTTACAAAGGCATACCACGATTAAAAATGATATTAAAGTACAATGCATCATACAATCAACATATGTATTTGATATTGGTTTATCTAAAACTCCGTAATTGTTATTGGATAATCTTCAACACTTTTTCCTTGCACAATCGATTCTGTAGTTTATATAAAATAATAAATTATCTTTTTTTATATTTTTATTAAATTAGACAAAAAATATTTTATCGCAACTTTTGTATTAATGAACAAATTACTTCTAGTGTAACCCTAACTATTAATGAATTTTTATTTTCAGTATATATGCTGATTGCTGGAATTGGATTTTGCCAGATACCAATGATACCCATTGCTCTTGATTTTGTTAATCCATTAAACGAGTCAAGACCAAAAATTTTATTCGTTAAAGGAGAATACATTATAGATCCATATGCACATTTTTATAAACTATATGTCTACTTTGCTTTGTGCTCACTTACTTCAGTAGCAATTATAAGTGCTATCGACACAGCATATATGGCATGCGTACTTCAAATTCTAGGCATTTTTTCTGTTATAAAGTAATGAGAAAATAGCTTGTTTAATAGATCAAGTTTTGCATAAGAATCCTCGTTAACGCTTACTTTTTCATCTCAAGAAATAACTATTGAAAAGTATTGTCAGAGTATAAACAATTGTTAGGACCGCACAATATTTTCTCTTGAGTGCTTCATGAGTTTCACATAAGCATATCGCAGACAATTGTGCACAGGATTTATTGACTTATATCATTAATGCATCTGTCATTTTTCTATACTAACACTAAAATGTCAACATTTTGAATAAACATTTTGAATAAGTGTAGTATTTCGATCAAAGGATTCATATGTTTAAACTTTAATTTATTAAGCAAGTGGCAAATGATGAATAGAATTCTATTTTAAAAACGGTTTATTTTAATGTCCTAAGCAGATACAGGATATACACAGCAACTGCAGCTTTGAATTTGAAGAATGACGTTAGTTATGATGGAATTATCAAAGCAATCCATTTACACACTGCAGCTTTACAGTTAAGCCAAATAATATGCACTTCAAAATATGCATGTAGCGTTGCAGAATGCAACAACTTTAATATTACAACAATACAACAATATTTTCTTTTCAATTGTTTACAAACGTTTACTAAATTTAATATTTACTTGTAGCTTCATCGATTTATTAGATGAATCATACTCTTTATCGTTTCTAATCCTCACTGGTATGACTATTTTGCTTATAAGTGTGGGTGCTATTTCCGTGAGTAATTTACAAATAATAATCTTGAATATTTCTTCTTATTTTATTAATAGAAATGTTTATATTAGCATGAAATTATTTTGAAAAAAACGATATTGTTTATTTATTATTGGTAAAACTAAAAAATGGTCACGGATATGAAACGCTTGGTTCTAGTTCGGACCAGCATTAAAAAATATATTGAATTTATTTATAAAAGCATTTGACATTTCAGGTAATGGTGCGTACTGATGAATTGCTTGATCTTATAAGATTGACTCTCTTCGTGTTCGGTTGTTTAGTTCATTTTTTATTTATAAGTTGGCCTGGGCAACTTGTTATTGATCATTGTAATGATTTGTTTGTAGCTGTGTAAGCCGTATTTCATATGATTTTTGAAAGTACTAATTTACAAATTTATGAATTTTATATTTATATTTTATTACAGATATACAAATAAATGGTATAACATTTCCGAGAGGGCAAAAACGTTATTAAAAATTGTTATGCTAAGATGTATAAAACCTTGTAATCTGACCGCTGGCGGATTGTATGTCATGAGCTTGGAAAATTTTGCCACAGTAATTAGCACTTAGACGCGACAATTAACATTATTGAATAATAAAAGTACAGAGAAAGTTGCCTTAATTAACTTGTTTAAACATTTTTCAGATTATAAAAACCGCTCTCTCGTATATTGCTGTTGTGGCGTCATATCGTTGATACATATTTATATTTGCAAAGTATTTTTTCGACATTTTTTCTGACGAAGATCTAAATAGACGGCCTCAATCCACAGACGGACCCTATACTTTATCTTTATATTACTTTTTTGTGCATTTTCATATTTTTACACAGTAATTAATTCTTTTGTGCAAACAAAATTTCTATAAGTGCCGTGTGCTATTAGCAGTTTTTCTAGAGCGTTCAAGCAATCCAGTAATTTACTCCGAGGCTATTATCTTATCCCTTTCATAAATAAATCACTCCTTTAGTCAATGTCGCGTATGTGTTCAGTTTTTTCATGATTTAATATTAGAATATATAAATACTCTGAGTAAAGGTATATATATAACCATTTACGTGGTTTTCTATTTTGTTCAATGAAAGCTCCCTTCATCGGAACCGAGAATCGCGAATGATAGTTTCAAATGTTGTAGACTGATTACATACAACGTTTGAAACTATCATTCCTACAAATAACCTACAAGGTAATCGACAATGTCAAGTCTAAGATCATCATTGAATTCCTCGTCAAAATTCAACACTGTTTTGTATTTAAATATTATATAATCATAACTTTAATTGTACCTTAGCAACACTAAAATGGTTAGAAAAGCTGCTTATATTACTGGGACTAGCATAATCTTAACTTGAAAAATTGAAATTTAATTTAATGTATGGTAATTTAATGTTTTAAAGTCTTTTAAAAGGGTACATTATTTTTTACTAGGTTTGTCGAATGAATACATTTGAAGTTGTTGCAATATAAAACAAAATATATAATACAAGTACTTTTAAAAAATCTTAAAATATTATTTCAGAAATAAACTTGGCAATTCAATACATATAAAGTCAGCACCTACCCACAATTTCGATGTAAGAAATATTATTATATTATTATACCGGCCAATCTGTCCGAGAATCAAACATGTATGTGTATTATATATTGCGAGATTCGTAATTATTTTGCCACAATACTTGTTCGTTTTGGCGATTGAATATTATGTCAAAAGAACAGAGGGTATGCTTTTAATGAGGTTGATGGGTAAAGGGTGAAAATATTACAGAAAATAAATAAAATACCAACAACATATTATCAGGTTGACGCAGCAATACATTTATTAAAATCAAATCGTATATGTCAAAAATGAATTATAATGAGAATTCATAACTATAATTGATTGGAAAACAAATTATTATACACGGAACTCGTATAGTTTAGTGTAAGGCAGACCAGTCGCATCTCAAACAACTTATAGTTCTGTATGCGAGCTGGTTTATCCTGGACCGCGAAAGCCGAAATTAATCTCGAGCGCCTGATTATAACATAATTGACAATAATAAATAATGCAAAGCACAAACGATCAATATGACCGGCGTAATGCGCGCACTCCCGAACACACAACACTGTATATAAAGACACTATAATAAAAATACTGGAAGGACAATTAAGTACCATCATCACAAGAGGCAATAGGTTAATGAATTGTAAATTAAATTCCCAATCGTGTGATTATCCAATCCATATACAACTGGCTATGACAGGTATACGTGACGAAGGGAATATAGCGTTCTGTTTTATAATAAAATCGCTAGTTGGGACATGTCTGTTACGCGAGGTTGAAGTAAGATAACGCAAGTATCTTTTACCCTGTTTCAGCTTAACGCGTTAATCCTGCAGACCTTTAAAGCAGACAGAATAACGAAACTCACATTTCCCGGGTCTTATGTGGTCTGAAGATGGTGGTGACTATCTAGCGGCAGACTACGTACTTGTGGAAGTATCTTCTTAGAGAGTTAGTTGCTTGTAGAGTTAGAGAGAAGAGATGTAAGTGTCGCGTACCTCGTCGAACGATGTACGCGGCCGTGTAAAGAAATGACGGCTCGAGTTTTTGGGAGAAAAAACATTCTATTGAGCAAAATATTGAACTCTATTGGTACTTTTCATCTGCTGAAAAATACATCCACTCTTGTATGTTTCTCGAAATAAATATTAAAATTTACCTTGGCGCAGGCGTAAAAGACCTTTTTTAAATTACATTTTATCAAAGAAATATTTATATATATATCTATGAGCAAACTACGCCCTGACGCAATGCTCCCTAAATTAAAATCAAGATTTACTATTTATTTTGGTAGTAAATTTGTCGCAAGAATATCAGGCACAAGTTTTATAATTTTGAATGGAGAATATGATGTTTTTCTTAAATGCATATTTGCATTTAAGATTAAGAGGTGTTGATGCTTTTGACAAGTGATAATAGACACTTTCGAGACTAATCTCGTCTCGTGCAGATCTTGAAATAACATTTACCTCGAAAATTATACTAGAGTTAGCAACGGCGAAAGTACGGCCATCCTTGTTCGTATTTACAACTGCCTCTCATTATCTTGCTTCTAAAATAAATTAATAAAAAACCTTACAGATATTGGAGGATGGATCGATCAATCAAGACGTTCAAGCCTAACTCATTTTGTCTGATGATCTAAAGAGATATGACATTGCCAAAAAATACAAAAATTTGAGTGAGTATTATTCAAACGTATACAAAGAATTACATTCTACAAACATGTGAGAACTCGTAAGAAAATGAGATTAATTTTCAGGTGACAGTAGTGTTTATGAAACGGGAAAAAGTCATGGAATGCTAAACGCCAAATGGCCTGATGCCCGTCATTGATCCTGCTACTACAATCATTAAAATAATTTAAAAGATTCTTTTAATTATCTATGAAATTGTGGATGTCTCAATGAATGCAAATGAGAAATAAATCTTAAACAATAACATCGAAGTTGTTTATAATTTATGGATAATAAATGTTCATTTCGTACTATCAATGATAACGGTACAACGAATATTTTTTAATTATGTATGCTGAATTGATAATAGATTATGAAAATAGTATCTAATAAGTCTAAATATAATTATAAATCTAGATATAAAGACGGAAGTAAGAATATATATTATAGCTTTGACGAAAATTAAGTAATTTAAAATAAAAAATTAGATGAGCACGTGGTTAAAATACTAATAATAACGGGCTAAAATGCGAAAATTAAATATTTAAAACAGTGTGTACAAAATTATATAATGAAATCTTTCGTTTTTGCCCACATACTGTTTAAGGGCGTATTACTTACAGAAATTTTATATGAAATATTCATTGATGGAATTTATCTGCCATCATTAAAATAGTTACGTCTAAAATAATGGAAAAGGTTCAATGCGAATTTTTTAAATAATTTTTAAAACCTTATAAAAAGATAGGTACAAAATATGTCTTGTTGTTAAAAGATCTTCAAGACGACGAGGTCAAAATATATCTCAACGAATTGATGATTTTTAGTGAAATATTAGAACACAACGCGTGTGTTCGCCGTCTATTGAAACGATTTCTAGAGACAAATCTAGCACCAAGGAAATGCCAATTTTTAAAAAAGGTGGCACACGTTTTAGACCACATAGTCAACGGAGGTCTAATAAAAACTGACCCAAAAAGATTAAAAAAAAAAAGGCAATTGTTAATTATCTAACCCCGATAGACGCCAAGAAAGTTAAAAAGGTGATAGGCCTAGTTGTTATTATAGGCGATTCATAAAAAATTTCTCGAAAATTGCGTGACCTCTATTCCATGTATTACACAAAAAGTCAAAATTCATCTAGGGTAGCGAGGAACAAAATGCATTTGAAACTGTAAAAAGCTTGATGGCTAAAGAGCCAGTGCTAAGGGCACTAGACATGTCACAGTCATTTATAGCAACTACGGATAGCAGCGATGTCGCGTTGGGAGCCATTCTCAGTCAAGGGAAACTTTGCCCAAATCGGTTGATTTGCAGCGCCAACAAAGATACAGCACCATGTGTGTACGCACCCCGTTGATTGAATGGCAGCGAGGTGAAATATCCTACCTATGCCAAGGAACTACTAGTCACAGTTTTTGCAAAAGAACAGTTTCTATGCAACCTATAAAGTAGACATTTTACTCTAGTAACTGACCACGAGAATAAGTGTTTTAGACCACTGCACGAAGAAAACAGATCTGAGGTTCAACCGCTTAAAGGTGACAATGGTGAGCTACGACCTCGATGTCACATACCACCCTTGCATAAGAAACGCGAATGCGGAATGCCTATCTCGAAACCTAGTATTAGAGGATGGGGAAGTTAATTCAGCTTTAACTAAAGCAGATTTAATAAGCTGATTAATACTTTAAAATCATTATTAATTGATATGTATTGGATATACTTATTTAAACAGTTTGATATATTTAATAGTACATCACATACACATCTTATAAACATGCAAGATGATTTAAAGATTTATTTAAAAATATATCTACGTTTTCTAAATGTCGGTAAAAAGTATAAATTTACAAAAAATAAAAATTTGAATAATTCGGATACACATCGAAATTGAAAGAATTTTTACCCCTGATGTATAATATCGCGAGATAGTTCAAGCTATTTAAATTATATATGTTGCCAGACGACTGGTCAATCAATATATATTTTAGATAAATGAACGCATACTGTAAGCGCATGTTTTATTACCCAATAATAAACATGCGCTTTATATATATGCTTGCTTACATATTTATGCACAGATATGAGGTTATGCGCTGCGTATATTTGTTAACGTAACTTTATATTTATCAAAGTTACCTGACTTATGTAAAAAAAATACAGAATAAAGAATATGAATTATTAATATAAAATATTATGGAATAAAACAGTAGTATTAATAGATTTTCTCTTGATTTGTTAATTTCACCAGCCTGCTGGCCTAACGCATATCACTGTCAATAAAACGTTAGTAATCAAGAAGAAATTTTTGCCAGTAGAAGCAGACATAGTTGGCAAAAAAAGGAATTGTCCAATCAATGTCAACGGTTAGTATCAATTTTCACCAGGATTGCTTAGTATTATTTTAAGTATTTAACTGAAGCTTGATCATTGAAAATAATTTTTTTTAACAGTTTAAACAATAACGAACTCGTGAGAATTGTCTTAACTAGACTCTTAACTAGTGTGATGATATCTCATGAATCGGTAGGGAGAATATATGATTTGTTAGACAGCAAGAAGTTGTTACTAAGAGACTACTTTGTATGACCCTTCAGCATCTCCTTAAAATTATTATTTTAACGACATTCGGAAACGTAATAGTACACGTGTAGATAAAACAATCCTAACTTTTCGTTATGTGCGAATTTAAACATTTTAATAAACGATAATTTAACGCATATAAATAAAATTTGTGGGGAACTGTTATTTATTTCTGTCAGCGATAAGTAGCTAATGATCAAAGCACACGGTAGATGAGCTTGGATGAGACTCGAGAAATTATTCCATATTGGATCTTTATTGTTTATTGGTTTTCAGAGATTATTTTAAGGGGGAGAAAAAGAAAAAAGTGTAAGAGAGAGAGAGAGAGAGTTTTTAACAATTTTATTTCCTTTTGCATATGCATCAGAGGCTCTTTGATATACACTCGATCATAACAATAAATGTGTGTCTATTGAAACTTTGAATCGACGAGATTTTGCAATCTCTCTTTTTTCTCGGTTTGATAAAGCTCGATAATTCGTAGTTTCATAACAATTGCTCATATTTACTTAAATTACATTTTTTCGGTTCACGATTTTTTTCCAATAGGCCGAGCAACGAGAGAAGCTACGATTATACATGATTGTTTTCATTTTCCATTGTTTCCATAGACATAGGTATATATGTAATAATAATAATAAAGTACAATTTAACTGGATTTTCCTGCTGTTTTAGCAATACTATTTACAGGAATATGAGATTATTTACATGGGGTTTAAATGTTAGCTGTAGTGCATTATAATACGCAGAAGTTCTACGATCTAATTTAAGCTCTTAAAAGCTGCCCCTACGAGATTTCTTATAAATTTCATCTAAAACTTTAAAAACGTAAAGCTACTTTTGTCTCTCTGTCGATACCTTATCATGTTGGAATAAAATTTACGAATACTAGTTTGAAATACCTGTATAATGTATAATTTGTATAGTACAAAATGACGTAGTCGCGAGCAAAGTCTCTTACAAGAATGTTACATACACATAGACTATGCAAATCGCTTATATTGGAATAGTCAATACGATTAAAATATATCTAAAATACGGTAAAGACTATGATGTAAAAGATTTATGGTAAAAAAATATCAAAATATAATTTAAATCTAATATAATTTAGGTATAAAAAGAAACGAACAGTCCTAAAGTTAGAAAATAAATGAGTATGGGTATAACTGAACTATAAAACAATAGCAATAATTTTTTTCATTAAATGTTTTAAAAGGGCCTGCATGAATGTGCTGACAGCCTCGGTATATCACAATCTGAATTTACTTTCTATATAAGATTCCTACTAGCACTTGAATCAGTCATTTTCGATGGACCAAGTGTAAATGCAGTATAATATATCTTCCTAATACAAGATCCAAATTTTCGAAATGGTTTCACCCTATAAAGTTGATTACTCTCGTCGAATGTATGAGAAAAAAATAAGAAGAAATTACAATGTAGTGCTTGTACAGAATGTAAACAAAAGCTTACAATTATATACAGAAATATACACATATACATCGAGGAAGCAGTAGTTTATGTCTTAATCGGTCCCTTAGCGCGCTGGTCCTCCATTCGTCCAGCCTGGAGCCTCTGAATTAATGCGAACAAATCCTCTTCGGGTACAGTAGCACCAGATGTTGGATTCTCATTGTTCTGCGATTCTTGTTCATCAACATCCTTGAGAATAGGGCAGTTTGGCAGTGAGCTACGTTGATCCTCGAGTCTGGAGCTTTGGCACCGAGCAAGCATCTCGAGGAATGAGTCGTCATCGACCAGTGATTGACTGGACGAATTAACCGGCGTCTTGTTCTTCGTGGTATTGAGCCCTGGCAGGTAGGGTAGAGTTACTCGTTGCTCGTCCATACGTTTACTTTGCATACCAGCTATAAGCTGCATCAGATCTTCTTCGTCCTTGTCGTTATTGCTCGTTTTGTTCTGGTTGAGCGCATTGTTGTTCTTTTTCTGGTTAGTACGCAAAGCGCAACGCTGGTCATCCATTCGTCCAGACTGGAAGCGAGAGAGGAGCTCGAAGAAGTTTTCCTCGTCTTCCTCTTCCTTTTGAGACGGCTGAGGTGCCATACCGGCTCTTGCAGGGAATGGTTCCTCGGTTTCTTTGGATTTACCATCGGGGGTGAGTTTGATCAGATCGAGGTTGTCCATACTTTGTCTACGTAGTCTGTACCTGCCTGGAGAAGATGCTACTATGTTAACGGAAGCTGCATTAAGGAGGTTTTTCTTGTCGTCGTCGGTTTTCTCGATACCCAACAACTTTTGGAGGTCCGTGACGTTCATTTGAGCTGTTGCTTGGCCCATGCTATCACCAAGCTCTCTGGAGATCTGTAGATGCAGTTTTGCATAGTAGAAGGCTTGCTCGTGATTACCCATGGCAGAGTAAGCGTTACCCAGTGACCAACAGGCTCGACCCTCACCTACTCTGTCCTTTAATTGTTGAGCTATTAAGAGATGTCGTAAGTGGTATTCGATAGCTGCTGGATAATCTCGAAGTAGAGTGTAAGTATTTCCTAGGGAATAACAGGCTTGAGCCTCGAATGCTTGATCTCCTAGCTCTTGTGCAAGCACCAGTGTGCGTCTGTAGTGTTGGGCAGCTTTTTCAAATTCACCAAGGAAAATGTGGGAATTACCAAGATTGCTGTTGGCTCTTCTCTCAGCTGCTTTTTCACCAAATTCTCGAGCTATTTTTAGTCTCTCATTGTGGTAAAAGATAGCTTTTTGGAAGTCACCAAGAAGATAATAAGTATTGCCTAAATTACCACATGCTCTACCTTGAGCTGCAGAATCTCCCAATTCCTTCATCAATTCCAAGTTCTCTTGATAGAAGTTTACCGCTTGTTGTAAACACTCTTTGACTTCTTCTGAATATTCACCTGGGCCTTGGTGTCCAACACGTCCATTTTGTTTTCCTTTGGCGTGATACACATTTCCTAAGTTGTACAAAGCTCTGCCTTCGCTTAGTTTGTCACCTATTTCTCTAGATATTTCTAGGTGACGTTTGCAGCAGATCATTGCTTCATCAAATTTACCCATAACCTTCAATGTGTTTCCAAGATTTCCACTGGATTTTGCTTCTCCAAGCTTATCTCCCATGGATCTTGCTAAAGTCAAATCGTGCTTATGGTACTGCATGGCCATCACGTAATCTCCAAGGTAAAAGTAAGCATTTCCTAGCTGGCTGTAAATGGCACTTAGAGTTCGCAGATCATCTGTACCAGCTTGTATGGCTGCCTGGAAAAAGGCTACTCCAGCTCTGCAATCTCCTGCTTTGCACAGACGTTCACCTTCTAGAGCTAGTTCTAAGCACATGTTGGTATCACCACTACTGATCTGAGTATCAGTGGGCAAATTTTCTGCACTAGCACTTAATGACATTCTGATTACTTTATTGGTTTTCGATATATATCTATAAAAAGATTACTGTTTAAAAGCACCAAATTTTTCTAAAATTCATACACTTGTGAAGAAACGTATAGACTTGGTAGCAAATTTTAGAAATTGCTTAGTCGATAAATTTTCTAATGTATCTCAAACTTTTTAATACACTTTTAAAATACTGATGAGAGAACACCTATATTCCTTACGTAGGACTCTACTTTGACGACTATTGAATTTCTAAGATAAAAGATTATATCAAAATTCTTAATAGGCAATTCCACTAATTCCAGAATCGTAGACAATAATAAGAACTATATTGTTAAATGGTATAATGCTGATTCATATGCACACGTCTTACCATCTCTTCTATAAAAATGACTATCTAACGTAGGGAGCACTTGAAGACAATTAACTGTGCCGTGGTTTCTTCTGGTATTCAACTGCATTTATAATGAGATTCTGCTTTGTGCTGCGATCAACCTGTAAAGTTTATGGAATTAATATCACGTTTACTACAAGCATAATGGAAATAATACAAAATAACAGCAATTAGAAAGAATAAAAAAATCTAATGCTTTTATGTGGTCTATTAGGCCGCGCCATATTCTCTTGCTGTTGTGCTCATCGCAAAAAGGCATATCGCCCAAAATAGTAAAAAAAAACCTTTTCAAAGCTGAAAAACCAAGTGCTTCCCACACGCGATCAACCGTTCGAAGCAATTTTTAAGCCGCACTTATGGAAGAAAAAGAAAATCGTTACTTACATGACCAGCTCGAAGGAGAGAGAAAAACAACGCAGCCGAATTGTTGGACGCCGCGACTTATAGTCAGCTCAGAAGTGAATTTTGTAACGGATGAAATACAAGTCAGTAGTAAGTAGTAACAGCAGCAGCGTCGCCTCCTCCACAAGAATCCGATAGTGTGTAAGGCAGGATACAAACCGACGGCTCCTCCCTCATTAGTTATGAGTCATTAACCCTCTCTCTCTCTCTTTCTACGTGTGTTATATGCGAATGCGAGTATAGATAGAGAAGAATTAGCGGTCCGTTGGCTCAACGACGTCTATTGGTCGATTCCGAAGGAAATACGCGCGATGCTTAAAGCGAGATGCTGACCGGTCGATATAGGTAGGTTAAGTGCGGATATATATGTGAAGTGGAGAGGGTTTTGACCCGTGGAGACGACTGTTGGGAAAATTTGGCAACGCTCTATGGTAACTACGATTTTGAGGTTATATTGGCTGTTGGTAATTTGTGAAAGAAGAAACGATGATAAGCGTAGAGATACTTTTCATTATCAGTGCTAAAGATCATATAATGTGTGATGCTGGTGTGATGTATATTGTTGAGAACAGAATTGGTGACGTAAACCGATAAAAAAGACATATGAGAAGAAAACTTGTAGACTGGATTAAGTGGGATTATTAATTCTTAACAAATTTTAAATAGCATATCGTTACTCTGTTACTCTATTGCTCGAATTATTTTTCTTAATGTGAACGAAATAAATTGTGGACAAGCATAACGACGTTCAATATAATGATTGAAGTTTTAAGCCTGTAATATGAGACTAACAAAGCGTGTCGCGGAACTTTACGCGTCAAAGGAATTCTAGCCCATCGGATCTCGTATTACTTGGTAATATTGTCTACTTGTATTATAGACATGTGCTTTAGAAATGCCCTAACATTACTCCTCTAATTTCTAGATAGTTACGCGAGTTTGAAACGCGAATTTTACGCAGAGTTGAACATTATTTCTCGAGTGTGTTGAGTTAATATAAATAACTACATACCTATAAGTATTATCAACTTATTATCAAACAAACGGAAGTTGCACTATAGCTTATGCAGTTCACGTGTTTATTATTAATAAAATAATACGAAAATTTGTTTCGTTTAAATCTTACAGTGCTGTTTGCTGAATGCTCGATTGCTTATTTCAAGAATCGATGATTTTTCGAGAATTCAATATTGATTAAAATTATAATATTTGAATCTGAGTTATACCGACTCTTTAGCTTGTTTGCCTTGTGTACCTCTGTCCACCCAAGGAATTCCTCAAGGATGACACATGCCCTCAAGGATGATAAAAAACGTATTGGTAATTTTCAAAATTACAATTAATTTTAACTTCCCACTATAATTGAGATGTAAAAATGAGCTCAAATTCAAAGTAAAGTGCTGGAATAACCATAGTTATTATTATAATTTCATAAACTAAATCTTGAGCATGTGATGTGAACACGCAGCGCAGATGTATATTCACTGAGCTGGTGTTTTGGAGAACGGTTCAGGTTCGCTATGGTGCGTGATGCGGCACATTGCTCGAGCGTTGTGTTTACGAATAGCTTAAACATTTGCAGTACGCATGTACTTCTGGTAGCACAAAAAGAATCATTGTTTTTTTATGTAGAAAATGCATCCCGATGTATTTTCTACCTTACAATCATCTTTCAAGCCCTTAGTTCTTGCCCGATCGTTCTAGAGTGTTTAGTCGTATCCTCTTTTACTCTCAGTTCAGCATAAATTCTTCAATTGAAATATTCTGAACTCTTGTTTTCTTTAACATACCCATTTCCAATAAAAAGGATATAGCAATTAATTTATCAATGATTCCTGATACCTGTTTAACCAGTGCCATGTTTAACCATGTAACCGTACATCGACTCTGATTTTCGTTCAACATCTCTTGTTTCGAAACGATGTAACCATCGAAGGCTAAACTACGGGACGCTACATCTGTTTCGTACAGCTACGCTCATTCGACTACAGGAGTGACATGTATATACATTGTATCTATATATACATATAGGTATATGGGATATATATGGGGTTGCGTATGCTGCGGTGAATTGTAATTTTCATCGTGACCGCTAGTGCAAATTCAATCCCGCATGTCTGCGTTCGCGAGGAATTTCGCTTCAATCAGAGATTTCAAGTCCTACGAGAGCACACGACTAGGACTAATTTATTGGAGATTTTATAGTAATTTTAAGCGAGGCTTTTGGATTGGTTTTGAGGTTCGTTTGGGATTTAGTTATATACGGTATGATTCGACGTTTCGACGTTTTCTTCGGAGATTTTCTTTCGGAATATAGACATAAGACGAACATTACATTCTAGATAGTCGCGTTGCGTAATCATTTTTCAAAACAGAACCGGTAAAATTTAAGCAAAATAAGAAGTATTTTTAAAAATAACATTTAATTTTGATTCGATTCGACTGAACCGCAATTTTTTTCTCACAAAATATTGTATTACATAAATTATTCCAATATAAATAATATAACTGATATTTATGTAAATATAATCGGAAAAATGTAAGTTTAATGCAGCAAGAGCGTATGTAATAATTTAGATTAGTAAAGTTCTTAATTTTCCCAAAGTTGTTTCTATCAATGCTTTTAGTCTTAACCTATTGCGTTATAGAATTATTATCGTTGTAATATAATAAATACAGGATTATAGTTTTACAGTAAAGTAACTAGTAAAACAATTAAACTCCGATATAATCAATAAAGTTTGAATAAAAATTCATTGTCAAATGCAGTTGAATCTTTAATTCGTATCTTATTTATCCGACGCAACAATCGGTAATGTTGAAAACCAATAATTTCCTGACTGATCACACTCGACATGGAAAATACATCTCTGTCTATACACATTGCCATTTGCAGCTGATATACACGCGACTAAATTCCGACCTCATATATACCTGACCTCGCTTTGCAAATTCCGCGTTTTCGATTTCGCGCGTCACTGTTCATTTTCGTGGTCGATTGGCTTTTACGATTTAACGAAGGCGTATGTGCCTTCGTTGCATTGTTTCCTATGCGTCTTTGTTGTCTAATTGACAGTGATGCTAAAGCGTTCAATCGTAAACTTTTTCAAATTTCATTCAAATTGGGCCTGTGGGAAAATTGTAGTTTTAATTTTCAATTTCGATTGTAATATTTTTTTCAACGATTTTGCCAATGTACGAAATGTCAAGGCATTATGTTCAGAAAAGCAAACATAAACAAAATAGTTTATACATATTGGCCATTCATTTTTCAAACATTGTTAAATTAATTAATATACCTAGAATTAGTAAGTATCCAATCAACCTTTGAGAACAAAATTTTAATTATTATAATATAATTATATATAATTTTTATTATATACCTAATGGTAACATCTTTATTTTATATCTTATAGATTAAATAAATAAACATAAAAAACGGTATGTAAATATAATAAAGATAGTTGTTGTACAACCAAAGTACAATTCAACATATTTTCAAAAGAAATTACGTTTGTTAAATTGAAGTAAATAAAATAGAAAAATATAACGATAAAGATGATATAAATAATAAATAATTGTGCACATAAATATTAATTCTTAAGAAAAGGAACAAGTTCGACGACATATATAATTTTCTTAATAAAATAAATTAGTAAGTATTAGTTAAGGATTAAGTAAGTATAGCCTGTATTATTCGTTTATGAGTAATTTAATATACAATACATTCAACATATTTTATGCTTATTACAAATGTCGTTTAAACAAACATTGATTTGATATCGATTTTATTTGCGTCACAACTGAATGTGTCTTGGCTATACAAAGAAATAAATGAATAAACAATGATATAATTTATTTACAATAAAATGATTTCTATTTTTGTAACAGCGAGTAGACATTTTCGGCGAGCGCCATGTGTTCTTCTTCACAAGACTACGATAGACTTTTAACTTTGAACTTTAATTCGATCACTCGTCGGTTAATTATTTAACTTAATTTGATTAGTGTATAATTTCTATTGTTATTATTATTATTATTATTATTATTATTATTATTATTATTATTATTATTATTATTAATATTAATATTAATATTAATATTACTTTTATGGCGTATATATACGTGTGTGTGTATATATATATATATATATAAATGTAAGTGATTGAAATTGAAAGTTGAACGTCTATCCGTCTTTAATGTTCTTTTTTTCTCATGGTATAAGGCATTATTATATATTAACGCATATGCATACTAAAAGTTCTTACTTAATAATCAATTCATTACAATATATAATAAAGTTATTAATATATTATTCTTCTATTCTTAGTTACTTTATGCCACCTACATATTTTTTCTTTATACTCTTTAATGAATTGTGCTTCACTGAATTTCTTATCTATTATATTATGTATGCAATCATCGCACTTTGCGATTGTTATGTTTACTTCTTTTCATTGTGTCTGAATTATTTCCCATTACAAAAAGATCATTGTTTTTATTTTCTCAATATTTGTGCTTTATTATATGCATAGTACTTGGTTTACATCCATGTAAATCACTAGACTTCTTTTTTTTCAATTTCATTTTCATCGATGATACTTTTTATTTTATTTTTTTACTATGGGACAGGTCATATCAAAGGGGCAGTGACGCGTCGGTGGTCTCAGCATTATTTTTACATGTGCGATTTTCGTCAAAACAATCTTATTGTTGTATTATAAAATATTATAAGTATAATTACTTTAAAGTTGGATGTTACACATGGATAAATTCCATTAATACTTGTGAAAAATAAAATGTCAAAATGTATAAAATAAGAAATATGAGCTACACAAACGACGAATCAAACAATGGACTAGAAATAGAACTTTGAGCACAATAGCTCTGTTTCAAATGTATATAGCTAGTTCTCGCCGTTCCAAAAGTCACGCAGTAGTTGGCTTCGCGGCACCAAACCGACCGTTTCGCATTTAACAACAATTACGTCGATTACTCTGTTTGCCCGTATACATATATTATATGTACGCTTAATTGAGGCGCAATCGTCGCGCTTAAATCCACGCGTATAATAGCTTTGAATTACGTACAAACCCGTGAGTGAGAGTATATTGCTTTCGTACGATTTCGAAGCAATTTGTTTTTTTTTGTTATTTTTACTACATCGTTTGATTTCACAAATTTAACCAGCTTTTCTTTCTTTATTATTTTTTTAATTGAACTACGTTCGTAGAGATGGTTTCCACGTTCTCTTGAAAATTTTTTTTATTTTTTTTTCTTTTACTATATTTTTGCCTTTCTTTATACTACGCAATGCCATTATCAACTGTACGTAATTTCACGAAATCATTGTCTCCTTTCTTTGAATTTTATTGTTATAATATAACAAATATTAATTAACGTTTAATATTAATTCGAAGAAAGTGATGGCTAAACGCATTGTAGGTTCACATTTATGCGGTACACCAAATATGTTAAATTTTATAATATAATTTATCGATAAGCAAATATAGTTGCGATATATAATTTATCGAATATAATTCGGAAAGATATTTTATTACGCAAATAGAAAAATATGATAAATACGGTGTAATATTTTTAAATTACAAACATGACTATAATAAAATATATTGGTTAGACGTAATTTTTACAGAAATTTTAGTACCTCTTTTCCACTGGCATGATAATTTTGGGTCGAGTTGACTGAACCATTTTGCTAACTATTAAGTTAAAAAAACATTTTCATCTTCGTTTAGGATACTTTATCGGAGTTATTTAATTCGTTTCTGCAACCAAAGTGGTTGAATTGCCCATTTGAATATTTCAACTAATTAGAAATTGACAATTTCTGAAAACCTTTAAGGGGTATCCTACTCACATGTTACCGACTGAGTCAATAACGTAAAATTTGAGTACGAGTCCCTGCTTATGTGCGTTAGTGCAACTAAATTCATTATTTTATTAAATTACAATTTTGGAAAATTGACTGGACTGACTTCAAATCCTTCCATCGCTAAATTTAAATCGTGTAATAATGCAGAATTTTTCCAAACCTAAATCCAAAAGAATCGTAGATATTTAAATCGCAATAATTGGACATTTTAAATCTGAAAAATCTCATTATACATCGTGAAATCAAGAGTAATTAGGAAAAGCGTTCCATCGTCGCGACGGTGCCCCTGCTTCCTGTAGTGAAAACGCAGGCGTATGCAGCGCTATTTCTGACCAAAAGAAAAGCCAAGGTGTTGGTGTGTCCCCAGACCAACAGGACGACCCGGAGATCGCGTGAAAGCCAGACTGCCCTAAAGGATGTGGCGTGGCCAGCAGCGCCACCTGTCCTTCTCCTATATCTTCTGCGATTGCGCCTTGTAGCGGGCCCGACGATGGCTGACACGAGATCCTCGTTGCTGCGGCGCGTCCTCGAGGCTATTTCTGACGCCGCCACGCTGTACTAACTGATTTCCTCGTCCTCAACCGGTGTCGGTGAGTACTCGGTGAGTTCGTCATCCGTCTGCGTGGCGGCGTCCCTTCCTCACGTAATCAATACGCCACCTGGTGTCATTTCCCAAGGTAGAGGTGGCGTTGTTGCAAGGGAGAGCGTTGAACAACGAGCTAGCGAACAACGCTCCATAGAGTAACGTTCCAAACCTGAAATTTTTGTGGAAAGATTTAACGAAATTTTAAATTCCCGTGCTCACGATTTGCCGTAGAAGTTTAAGGGGAATCATACTTGACTTTTACCGACTGAGAATTGTTTGAATCAAGCAGTCCACTAAAAGTTATACGAAACCAAAAGTGAGTTGTTCGTCTCTTGGCACTATCTATCGTTATGACAAGTTTGATATATAAATATTCATAAAATCATTTCAAGAAAAGCTTAAACGAAAATTGGTAGCCCTAACATTTAGCTATCGCAAATTAAGTTCAAGCTTTTCTTGAAAACATGTGAACATTTTCGTTTGAAACTTGGCATATTAACAGATAGGCGGAGGGCAACTTTTAATTTTGTGTAATTCAGAAGATTCATTCATGAGATTCTAGGATTTTTCTCACGTTCTACCGTCGTATCGACTCAGTTTGTAAGTGTTGAGTATGAGACCCCCTTAAAGCAAAAAACTAATTACTATATCGGCATTACTAACTTTTAATACAATTTTTCTTATTATCTAAATCCCATGAATTTCGATGAATTTAAATAAGTCACATCGATCAAAAAAGTTTTCGAATTTTTAACGGTTGAAAAAAAGGTAATCCACTTGAAATAATTTCAATCGCAATCTAGAACAAAGAAACGTTATCATCAGTCACGAAAGAACCATTAATTAATTAATCCTCTCTGTGGTCAGCAAACAAACAAATTCCCTCGTTGCACCCGCAAACATTTATCTCCGTTGTTAGTCTCGCGCGCGCTTTCCGTTTAATCACATTAGTTATTAACAGATCAATCGCATCGCGAAAGTCGAGCCGAAAACTGATCGTTAGCCGAGTTTTCGAGCTGAATTCCTAATGAATGCGGACAATTACGGAGAAACGAGATTACCGCTTGGTTGAATTTAGAAATTTGACAACGAAGGAGTTTCTGATTTTTTTTACTCATCAATTTACCTGATAAATCCAATCCACCGATACTGCAAACATCCAAACCGGCGGTGCTGGTTGCGCAACAATGCTGCTTCGGTCCCATGGGCTTAGGTCTACATAATAGCTGTAACAAAGGAAAATGGATTAATTGCTTGCGATATATGAGGAAGGAATTCTTTCATTGTAGAATATATAATTGTACAATTTTGAGCTATATTATGATAGCTGCTATTTCTAGGTGTGTAATCGAAACTAGCCGTACGCATCAGTTATCGTCATCTGTTAACCCGAAACACCTCTTTAAGTTTAATCATCATGAAGGAGCTTTCACACCTGTGACTCTCTAAGATTAATTCCTGCTCCACTCGAAGCTCATTAATTATGCACGAGCCACGCTTTATTATGCAAATCGCTTATTATGCGCTAGATAATTTACAAAATTGCGAATTTCAATGTTCTTTGTCGCAGGAATGAGCATATCTATTTTAAGTAATATTTCCTAAAATTATGCACATTTGTATAAGTGAACATGTGCAATTCAATCGAGCATTTCTTGAAATTCAGTCGATTCAAGAATTCATTCCTTCAGTTAGCGAAACAAAGCAATATCGAGCTACGTCGTGAATACGATACGACAAAAAAGTGAAATGGAGTAACCCTTTAAAAATAATTACATGTACATAAAGCTTTCGCAGTCTTTTAAAAATTGCTCTTCGTTAGCTAAAAATAATCATCGAATTCATCGCGAGTAATGACTCGTCGCTATATATAAAACGAACGAACGCGGGAGTAAGATTGGAACTACATAGCCGATAAATTGTCCGCGACGAATTAATTATCCGGAGGATTGGTGGTGTTCGTTTTTCAATTTAATTGTAGGATCGCGCGTAAATAAAGCGAAACGTGCGACCGCGCTAATGACCGGAGTACTCTCGAGCGATATCACACCACTAGTCGTACTAGCCGAGTACTGTTGGCTGTAGTTTAGAAGTACCAACTTTAATCGGTCTTGTTTACTTATGTTTCGCTCAGTGTTGCGTATTGCACTAGTTTTGTATAACACAAGGAAATCATTACCGAAGATCGATAAAAAATATTTTATTACATTTAACGAGTTACTATTGATTCTGTACTATTCATCACAAACAGCACTTTTTCATAGTATTGCAAGATACGGTGCTATTATATAATAAATTTTTCTTTTGTTTCTGGATATTTTTAAAATTACTGCTCTAATGTAATAAGTCTATACAACACAAGTTTTACTAACTTGTTTTACTCCTACAAAAATTATTACGTATCAGTAATTCTACAGGATTCTACTGATACTTTCCACGGATTCTGCGGAAGAACATGGAATATTTAAAAAAAAAAAATCAGAAAGAAAATTTTAAAGCCAAAATGTCAGACCGCGCGCAGTAGCGAACACGAGCCGTCCACTGTCGCAAAGTAATAAAAGTAGGGAAAAGAACCTTTCTCTAAAACTCCAGCTCAATACACATCTGTTAAGGATGTAGTTTTTAAAACGCTAATAACTCGTTGTACCAACAATTGCTTTCCTAATTGTTCTACCTTTTGTTATACAATATTTTTCAAATTGATTTAATAATCGCATATACTACTTTATATTAATTAATATTTTTTGTCCCTTTTAGAAGAATGAATATTTGTTCCGACTTCTCTCTGCGAATTTTATTTTTCTCGGTTCGGGAAAAGTGACAGCGGCAAAGCTTTAAAAAACTACAATTAATCACCCGCTGTTGGAATCCTACTTTTGTCTCGGCGTTAAAATTAAACAATAGTCACTGATACCCTCCTCTTTTCTTCCTCCTTTCCCTTTCGCGCTATCTCTTTCTCTCTACCCACTGTAACCGCGCGATTCCCCCCCTCGAGCTTAGCTGCGGGTAAACAGCAGCGGCTTGTCGCGTAATCAAAGATTTACGGGCTAACGACGCGCTTTTCAGGAAATTCATGAGGTGTAAAGTCGAAGGTGGAAAATCCATTGCTGCTTCAGCCGTTAACCTAACGCGTTTTCAAGATCGGCTCTCTGTGCGTTACGAACGTGTATAGGATTGATGTCTTTTTTAAGAGATATTTCAACGTTGCTTGACTATAATCTTGGCTTCTATACTACTTACACTTCAATAGATCAACAAATCCCCTACTTTTGTATTATACGCATACATCCGATTTATACTCGGATGGATTATTTATCACGAGATTAGCATTTTAAGTATAACGTGTTTTCGCACTCTTGTGAAAAGAAAAGTTTGGCGACTCGTTCATTTTGTTGAGAATTTCAATGAGAGAGAGAGAGAGAGAGAGAGAAAGATTCGAATACAAATCTCTAGAGCCTCATGATTATGGAACGAAGTAATCTATTTACCATCTGCAGGTGGAATAACGTTTTTTTTTCATAAACCACGAATCCAAGTAGCTTCTGTTCTTGCATAAACTTTCTCGTAGTTCTACCTTATTATAAAGTGTACAATCGTATAATTCCAGTAAAAATCTTATCAACATTTGAGATACACGAGAAAGACTGGGTTTTCGATTTTTACGAGAAGTCAGTACATATAACACTGCAACTTGCATTAAAGTTCAGCAGCAGCAGCAGCAGCAGCAGCAGCAACGTCTTTGAGCGAACTTTAATCCTTAATACTCGGCAAGTCATTTCTGAGTCTAGTAGAGAAGTGGCAACGGGAGACAAGAGTAAACGGAGTCTTTTCTTTTTGCAAGCTTTCTCGACTGTTATACTTCGAGTTCTCCTTGTATACCACTTCTTTTTCTCCGATTTCCGTATTAAATTTGATTGTTTCTCAAGTACAATCACAGAGAATTTCAGCTTCATCAATGACAATACAAATTAAGCTTTCATTTTCATTTCTGTTTTAAATAGTCATCAATTGTGCAATTAGATCGATAGTTTTGGAGCTATACGAAGTCAGCCTCAAAATTTATAAATCTTAACTATTCGATATGTTATTATTTTTTAAATTTATATCGTCTTTGAAAATTATATTTACAACCAATTGTTTTTTTTTTAGAATTAAGGAATAAAATTACACAGAGACTTAGGAAATGTTGTTATTTTAATTATATGAAGATTTTTCAAATTTGTCAATTATAATTTTCCAAATTTTGTATCGTCCTGAAATAAATTTGCTTTCCGACAAGAAAATCTCTTAAATTTAAAAGTAATTTTTTTTACATTTTTCGGTATTTTGCTTGATTGAAAAATTCCCATGATCGAAAAAGTATTTTTCCCGGTATTTTTACGCAAAGAGATATACGATATTCTAAGGGGACAATATACAATTTTAAATGCCACTATTATATAATATTACATAATAATATAGCAACGTTCAAAATAGAATACGTACAAATCTTAATTTTTCTGTGATCGTTTCTATTTAGAATGATTCATCAAAAAAGTTCTCTTTCTGCACTGGTAACCTTGCATGGGTTAGTCTATAAAATATCTTTAACACGAGCGAGTTCTGTTTTCAACTGTAAAAAGTCACGGATGTGATTAGTTCGACCATTTAGGTAATACGAACACAACCTCAAGTTTAATATTCTTTTAGAAATATACACTGAGACTTCACTACGATATAAAATCTTAGCTAAAACAAACATCAAAAAAGCTTGCTCCATCCGTTCGTGCCTTTATTTTCCAGAACAGTCCTAACTCAATATTACCGCTACGCGTTAAAATCGCAACAGCTTTTCTTCGCCGGTAAATAAATAATGTGCCGAGAGTGATCAGTAAAGTGGTCGAGAGATCGAGGACGGTAGGAGTGAAGTGCCGGAAAAAGGAACGATGCGAAAAAATCTCATTATCGATATAAACCATACTTAATGGGGTTTTCTACAAAGGCGTCGCCACTGTCGATTTCCGTTTTGTTTTTTTTCTTGTTTGATGGTTCACGATTTTGACTCTGTTTTTAAGCGAAGTTATCGTGGAATAAATTCCTCGTTAAAGCCGTCTGAAAAACGATCGCGACGCCGGCAATACTAGAAGATATGCTGAGGAAATACAGCAGTGAAATGTCGTTATTGGATTGGCTTCAAAAACGTCGGCTATAAATCTTATTTATTTCAAAGGAAAAATTCACGTAATACAAACGTAGTAAATAAAGAATAATATTTCAAAAATACGAATTTTCAAAACTGCTGTTACATCTTCAATTTAGAACAATAGTTGCTAAATCTAAGTCCAGGAATATATATTGAGTTTTAATTTAAACTTATTAAAGTTAAAAATAGATTTGGCCATATATGTATAATATTTGATTTAATAATACCAATCAGATTGATATGGTAAAATAATCATTAGCGAAGTGAATTTGAAATATTTACACACCCTATCTAGATATTGTTACGGGAAAGAGGTTGCGCACGCGTGGATGAGGGTTGTACCGCTAATGGCGCGAGGCCAATAGCGTTGAGAAATGCACCTCTGAAAAAAGGAGACAGGGTTTCCCGCAGTATATTTTCCAAATATTCAGAGAGAAATGTGTGTGTGTGCGATAAGGGCGCCTCAGGTATGCTCTCATAAAAAGACGTGACGTAATTTTCCAGCTAATTTTGTTTGCTATTACAATTCAATAATTTTACCCAATTTTTTATTTCTTGTAAACTAAACGATCCTATTTGAAATTTCTATAATATCAAATAAATCTTTTAATATTGATATAAATCATATTATTCCTAAAGAATACACGATCTTAAATAAAAATTAATTTCAACTTACCTTCGTATAAAGTAGTTCCCGCGATATCCGTCGAAAGTGATTATTGAGGAGCCAGTAGAGAAAAGGGTTCCAAAAACTGTTTGACAGCGAAAGCCAAGTAGCGATAAAATCGAGGAACGCTGGTGGCTTACTACCGGTACAGGCTGCAACGACTTCCTGGATTGTCCAGGGTGTGACCATGACGATGAAACCAAGGCTCATCGCTGCCATTGTTCGTGAGGCCGCTGTCGACAGTCGACGCTCGTGAGATATTAGCTGTGAATCACGTTACATTTTACGGGCATTAGAGGATGATGAAAGGAACGACATATATGTATATGTAAATATTCATGCTTATTATACATAGCAAGTATTTTCAAGCTCTCGTATTTCAGGCTTCTTCTGCTCTTACGCATTAACTCAGATTTTTTTTTGGAAAAGAGTGGATTTTGGGGATGCGACGAGTTTTCGCGGTGAGGTATACTTTAAAGATCCCGAGTGGTACCCTTTCTACGTCCGATGACGTACACTCTAAGATCATTTTAAGGAAATGGTCTATAGAAAATCTCGGAAGTTGTATGGAGATTGTATGTAAGAAGGAATGAATTTTATCCCACATATTCGTACAATCATTTATTACTAGTAATTTGTTCCATACAGTTGTACGTTGAATGTAAAGGTATGATCGGTTCCATAGATTACGCAATACGCAATACTAACGAATGTTTTTCCAGGTCCACCTGCGACAATTCCTCCATATGCGTGTCCAGCGCTACTAACATTAGAAATTAGTCTTGTAATTTCTACGCGCGTGATGATATAGTTCCTATCCAAGTCATCGGAGTATGTCTTGACAAAATTTATGGTTTGAAATTCGGGTTTGATGCCAAATCTTTCTATGACGTCCGTTGTGTTTAGGAATATACTGTCGTGTGGCAATCTGTGACCAGTTTTAATAATTGGTTGAATTTGACAAAGAGATGGAAGTGGATAGTAAATTATTAATAATAATAGAATCAAGGTGGTAGTTGAGACGTTTGTTGTCTTCATAATTAGACAGATCTGTTAAAGTCCAGTATGTAACTTTAAATTATTAAGGTACACAGCCTTATGTAGTATTCTTGTACTACAGAGCCGCTCGACTGTTTCGGACGTACTGATTCGTTCATGCGTAGTTTTAAAATATCTTTATGATGCTAGTTTATTTACACGCCCCACTTCCGCTGTACATGTCTTTTTATTTCAATTTGTTGATTGCGATTAATATTTCATAGATCCGGTTCATATTTATGGCATATCAAATGTTTGACGGTACTTTGTACATCCTGACTTTTCCTATCTTTATACTATCGCTATCACTGTAGATAACAAATATCTTTGTATATCGACACTCGTACACTGTCTACAATTATTACGAGTAAACGACTTGATTTGATCGTATCATCAAACGCTCTTTTTTACTAAAAAATACTATTAGCAGAAAATAGAAAATATATTATTATAATTAGTTTTTTATCTAACTCGAACTTGAGGAACTCTAAGCACTTCCAATAGCAATTGATCAATAACTTTTAATATTTCGTTACATTTAACAATTGAATCTTAATAATACAGTAGAGCCCAGCAATTTAGTAGAAAACAATTGTTAAGCAAACGTTGAAACATTTCAAACATCCTACAAAGAATAAACGTCTCATTATCAGTCTCATATCTCTCATATCTCACTATCCCCTAGAAAAAAGAAGAAAAAAGGGACTTTCAGAGTGCTGCAGCGGACAAGCGTGACAATCAGCGAACGCAGAACCCGGAGGTCCACAGACAAATGAGGAGTCGTGGTACCGGGCTTTACCTATTCCTAAGAGTATAATACTTCTAAGGATACAACACGGCTGCGAAGATTGCAAGGAAAGGTTCGCTCATTCTTTTTTCTTCTATACCTCTCAGAGTACTGCGAATTCAACGTTAATCGACGAATGACAACGAGCTATTTATCATTTGTATATTCGAGAAGAAAAGCTCCTATTATGCAAAAGCTCCTTAAAATGTGTCTCAAAGACGCATTGGCTCTTCTACACTAGACACAATCAAGAGCGAACATTCTATAACGCTATGGCTTGTTTGTCTCGAGCAAACCAGAGAACTCGGCTTAATCATTGCTGAAAGCTGCGTCACCAGAAGTCTCTACGACTGAAACTAAATTTTGCGGTTCGTGATCCGCTTGCTGTGAGTGTGTGTGTGTGTGTGTGTGTGTGTGTGTGCATATGTGCATATGTCCGTGAGAGAGGCTTATCTAAGTGCAAGAGTATATAATTGCCTTGCAATTAAATTAGCTGTATATGCGCAGCTGTGAAATGAGAGCGAAACGTCATCTTGGGTCTACGAGACGCGTGCGAGAACAGCTTGACTATGTAATTGCGCGAGAAATTATGAGCTTTCTTATACGATGTATGTGTTATTATATTCGTATGTAAAGATGCTTGATGCTCAGAATGTTTTAAGAACTTTTGTTTTTCTTTCCTTTCATTTCATTCTTTCTTTACGTGGGTTGTGAATTTATTAAGCGACGATTGACTTAGTTTGACGATTTAATAGGGAAAAGAATTCAATGTTATCACAGTATTAATGGTATTTAATTTTGAGCACCGTAACATTACAAATAGCCGGTAGAGGTATTATCAATAAAATTTATTTCCTTTAAATGAATAATTTTGATTGATCAAATATGTATATATAGAATTCTAAAATCAACGGGGAAACATTTCTTTCACTGTTGACGTATGCTTGAATTATTCATACAAATTTTATACAATTATTATACCTACTCTTTCCATCATACAATTTACAATAAAATTTTAAATTATTAATATAAATGCGAAATTATCGAATAAAAAACCCTCGCCTCCTCTCTCGACGTTCCTCGACCCCATTAACCGCGAAAAAGAGATAAACCAGGAAGAATGAACAAAAATTACGCGTTGACTTCTTGAAATAATGACGGCGAGTCAAGACAGTAACTTTGTCGTATCTTTGATAGTCGATATTGCGCTCTTGCTCCACTTTTTTCACTCTTGAATATGAGTCAATGCTATCGTTGTCATCGTCTAGAAAGGGTTCACACGAGTCCGCTTATTCTTCGTCTCTCGGTCGCGATGTCGAATTTTCTCCTTTCACTGTCTAGATTTTATCTTGTAACTGGCTTTATTAACGATATTCAACCTCTAACCGATCGCATTCTTAATTTAATTCTAATAAAAAAAGACTATTAATACAATACTAGACTCCCAATTCAAACTTAATATCTAAAAGAGAGAATCTCCAATCTCTGAATTTGCAATAGTAAAATTTCACATTAAATGTACAATTTCATTATCATTATGTATGCAAAATATATTACTGTAAGCAAACGAGCTTTTGATTATTGATTTAAACTATTCTAGGTAGTAGATATATGAATTTTTTCATTAAGTCAATTATTTTGACGTGTTTGCACAGTGAATATTCAGAATTTTCTTAATTGCATGATTCTGACTTTTACAAACAGTGAATTCTTGATTATCTTAGATTTATAGAGCAGCAGCACAACAAAATTTAACATTGCTATAACGTTTTATCTCTTGAAAATACGAATGTGTTTGAGAAACGAAATATTTTATTGTTAATACATGAGATTTTGTTATATCCAGAGAAAAGGTTTGGGAATGTTCGTAAGAAAAATTGCAGAAAAGAGAATTATTTACATCGAGATGAGCTGTCGAGTATTTTTTTTTATGTCACCATCACACAGACGAACGAGAGATGAAGGAAGAGAGACTGAGAAGAGGTGAATCGATTTCCCGCGGGAACAGCCGGAAACTCGTTACTCTATCTTTCTCTTTCTCTCTAGAATGAAGTGCTGCTGTGAAGTTGTGAGGATAGAGGGTTGTCAGGCAATTGAAAAAAATGTGCAAGAGACCGAAGTCGTAGGATGAAGTTTAATTGGTTGATTTATCATTGGCTTTGTGTCAACTTGAGGGATAGTGTTATTTTTTGCCTAAGTAATGAGGTGGAATTGATTATTGCGTTTATGGAAGAAACTTATATGTTATAATACAAAAAATATCTTTTGAGTTGTAAAGAACAAATTTTTTGTCTAATATTTTCCATTATATTTTATTGCGTGATTAATATTGCAGACTTTGTTGTATTCATTTATTTACGACTGCAAAACTGGAAGAATTGAATTTTTTACTTTTTGGCAGTTTGCACTTTCATCAATTATTATAACAAATTATTGACTTAAAGTATATGTATAATGTTCGTGTACATGCCCATTCATCAAATAAGTGGTTTTGGGAATGTTTTGATAGTCGAATAAATAGTTTTTTTTTCAAAATGACGATACTATAATCATTTTTAGCAACTAGAAAAATTTAATTTTTGTAATGAAAATGTACTTTTTAGTTTATGGATTAATGGTCTTTCCAAAATTATAGATTGATTTTGTTCTCAATATGAAGCTAGTTTTACAACAAAAGCTTCGATTGGTCTTAGTGATAAATGCCCCTACAAGGGCGTTAAGAATATTATTTGCATATCTAAATACATATTCTTGAGCATAATGAAACTCATCGCAAGTTTATGTGTTTGCGTTTTTACTAGAGCAAAAACTAGCACGTATTGTTATTATACTGTCATATTGTACAGTGTGTATATAAGCTATGGTTTTCATTGCACACAGACGGTCAATTGATCTGGAGCCGCCCTTTTTATAATCTATCAGAAAGAATAAAATGTGGATATAGATTTGGCTGAAATTAATTTACTTAAATCTCTCTCCGCTCATCAAAAAGGCTGTACATTTTGAAATTCACCCTATTCGGAATCGTGATACTCTTTGAGAAACTCGCTGGAACATGCTTTAAATATTATGAATATACAATACGGTTTAGTTTAGACTATCGTTACACACTATTTATAAAATTGAAATTGTAATACTTTTCATTTAAAAATAGATTCCACTATAAACTTAATGAAGTTTTGTACTGTCAAAACCGACTATTCGCTAATGCGCTCTGTAATTATTGAATATTGACAACCGCAAAAGTCGCTTCGTATTCACCAATTAATAATGAATTTACATTCGATATCTAAGGTAAAGTCAAAATTCTTTGTTTTTAAAGGGAAAAGAAAAAAAAGTCAACAGAAAAAAAATGAAAAAGCTAGAATAAAATCGCTGCAAAGGCTGCATTTATTTACAAAGTCAATTCTGTACAATCTGAGCAAATTATCGTCTCGCACAAAGGCCCATTTTAAATTCTCTGTAAGTTTTCAAAAAGTCTGGACATGCTGCGATAGTTACAAATTAACATAATAAAATATGTTGAATGATCAACATTCATTTGAGTGTCATATCAAATGAAGCAACGTCAAATGGAAACTCGCTCATTTCGAGGCTAACTTCCGTCGATTGCGGTATCTAGCGGAAAACCGCGACCGCAAATCGCCTGACTTTCCCATGCATGGACGTTTATTGGAAGCTTTGATTACACTCGCACGATATTCGATTGTTGATCTGACTATTAGTCTTTGGATTATAGGAACTGACGGTGTAATAGACGGCTTAGAATGTTTGTTTCGACGATGATATTAAAAACTTATACCGTAAGTTATCGTCACATTAGAATTGAAACAAAGGCGCTTTCAAACGTATTATAAGATGAAATAAAGTTTGGTAAATAAGCCGATGAAATTTTACCTTCTTTAATGAAACCCGCAACACAAAAGCTCAAAATGATTCTCAAATTGTGAAAAACCACAAGATGACTAAATTACCGAAACCTCTACGAAAAGTTTTCTTGGAAAAACTTTTCTCAGCAGTACGGTCACTGCTATCGCTTGGAAAAAACTTTTTTCTTTCTACGTATCGAAAGTCGTTGCTCACCTGCAAAAAGGGATAGGAAAAGAGGAAAATGTTAGTAAGAGAGAAAAAGAATGATGCGAATGTTGCAACAATTTCCGGTACGATCATCTCGTTCCTCTTCTTTTGGATCGGCGCCTCGGTTCGTTTCGTAATCGGCTGCGAATCCGCGGGTCGTTAGCTCTACTGCTCTACGTATTTTCCGGAATTCCAGAGCGAAATGGGTTAAGTGCGCGAGTCGAGCGCCTGGAAAACCGCAGTCGGTGAAGGAGAAGAAGGGAATAAGGAGAATGGGGATGACACATGGATAGAAGACAAGCATAGAAGAGAAAATTTATTTTTCTTCTATTCGTTGAAGAAAAGTACTTCGTTTTGTGCAATTATAATTTCTTTTTAGCACTTAAAGTATGGCCTAGATTAGTTATTTTTAACTTACAGGTAATGTTCAAAAACTATTATTCTAGCTAATCTTCCAGAAATATAGACATCAAATATATTATGTTGTCTAGAGAGTTTGTGAATAGTTTATAGATTTCCGATAGATTATTAGTTAAAATAATAATACATGGAATAAAATACAAACGTAAATACTGTTATTATTTATATCTTTTCAGTAATTGGGGTACAAACTCGATTTATATAGGATGTACGCATAAAAATGATTGTTACGGATAAAACAAAGGTCTATGAGAGATAGAGAGAGAGATGGACCCCCGATGTCCGATGAAGCAAAAGGTCTTCTCATGGTACGTACGACCACGGAGCGAGGATGTAGTGGCTCCAAACCTTAAAGCGATACAGTAGTTTTTGCTAAGAATTAGGCTGCGAGAAAAGGTTTCTTACTCTCTCTATCTCCCCGCGTCGTGGTGGCGGGAGAAGCATTGTTCCCTAATTAAGATTTTTAAGTAGCATTTTTATGTAGCCAGACTTACCATAGCGTCCAGATGCACCCTGACCTCCAGTGCGAGCACTAATCTCAATTGGTAACTACGGTCTCAAGTATAACGTGTGAATATATATATATAAGACAAATAAATAAATACTGTCTAAAACGTTACCTTCACCACACTTTATTCTCTACAATAATGTCTAACTAGTTTTAATATTCATTAAAAAATCCTACATTCATGCTTTAAAGCATGTTTTCAGGAGCATCCATGTCATTTTTTAGCTCACATGGTCCATTAATTCACTTTGAATCAGACTGAGAGTGAGTTTTCCACAATCTGAATACGCGTCTACAACGTTAGTATAAAATGTACAAAGAATTCAATTAATATAACAGATTAAAATTTGTAATTCTAGGTGGCTTCACTTTAAAATTTCTTGCTCCCATAGTATAGATTTATGATTTATTATATATCGTACCATTAATAACGATTTCTTCTCACAATGAAGTTTCATCTCTTGATGTTAGGAATTAATATACATATTCTTGCATAAAAGACTTAACGAAGACTCATCAACCTTACTAAACTAGAAAGTACTTCCATTATTGTGGTGCATTTCTTCGCAAAGTAAAAGATTGAATTTACAACGTTCCTCCGAGACACTCGAGGTGGAAAAGTTTTCCCTCCACAAGTGACGAGCGAGAGTAAGTCAGATCGCGCGAGACAATGGCGAAACTAAGTGGAAGAACGAGCTCGCGAAATAAAAGTATACTTATCGCAGCGTCGGGGTTAAATAAATGCGATTCCACGCAAGAAGACAAACAGGGCAAGTTCGAGCTTGGGCGAATAGAAAAAAACGATGAAAGAAGCCAGAAAAGTAGAACAAAGGGGCGGAAAAAATCGGAAAAAATAGATGCTTTTTACACCCGAGAACGCGGAATACAAAAGAAGAAATAAAATAGGGGATGCGAAAGAATAGTATAGAACAGTTAAACCGAGTGAAACAATTTGTCGATATAGGGCTTTTTTACCTATCAAAGCTCGGATCTCGTTAGAAGTAATAAGTGGACCGCCTCGTTAGGTAATGACTTTTTTCTAAAGTAGTAGTCGCCCTCGAAATACTCCTTTTCTGAGCATTATACTTTCTCCGAGTTTTCTTCGATTTATACCTTCAACTCTGTACTGCCGTCTAGTTTATGTTTAAGTATTCTTATCTCTCGTGAGCTTGATTTCGTCTTGGGATATTGTGGATTGTTTTATTTGAGTTTTGAGACACTACAGTCTTCTTAGCATGATTTCTTCCTTCGGGATATTATTAAATTTGAAAAAGTTCTAAGTAAAAGATTTTTTCAAACTTTACTATATTTTAAAAAATTCACCATTAACTTTTATTCAGTGTTCTAGCTACCATGGGGATTTTGAAATCGTATTACTAATTTTATTTTCTTCCTAAAGGACTTGCAACAAGCCAAGCGTTACTCCAGAATATTAACTTTTCGAAGTGCAGTATGCATTTTTTTCTGAAAAAAAAAATCAAATTCTCGGCAGTATGAAAATTCAAAAACTCCCACTCCGCTACGCTGAAAGCCACGAAAAATAAAAATTAACTCCATCTCGAGAAAGAGAGAGAGAGAGAGAGAGCGAGAAAACGAAAATCCAAACAGAAGCGTATATACTCACATCCGACGCGGTAAAAGTGCACTTCCGCGCGCACTTTCCGCTCTCGTTCGCGACCTACTCGAGAAACGAGATATCCTGAGGATTCCCCCATTCTAGAAAACCCCCTTCACGATCGGTAGTAGCGGTGCTTTCCTTTTTTGCCTCTAGCTCTTGCTTAAAACAGCGCTTCACGCTCAATGGCGCGAGGACGATCCTTGCGTTCTCTCGGCCGGAAGAGACTGACTCAAGTGAAGCCGATTAATAGAGCGACCGGGGATGGCGTAGAAATGTAGGACGGTGGAAATATTCGATATTAATCGTTAGAAGTTTCTCGAGTAAGTGATTAGTTTAAAACTGTTATTGCTTTTGTTCAGAATGTTTCCTTTTGTGATTTTCCATTTGTTGAATTTCAAATGGTTTACACTTATATAATTATCGTATTTGAAGAATTTATGCATAGACTAACGGTAAAGTCATTACAAAGTTCCATTAACTTCTGTCGACTGGGCATACTTTTATCGAATAAATTAACAACGAAAGATTGCATTCCGTTCTGCACTTCACGAATAAAAATCCATTTCTACTGTATCGACTTTTCATTCGATCTGTTTGGAAAAAGAGAATTTTTTCGAGGGAAAAACCTTTCACTTTCATCTTCGTTTATGTGAACCCGATTTTTTCTGTAGAATCTGCCACGAAATGCATTATCACAGATCGTTGGATAAGTATAACGTGCGGAACCGGACTGTCGAAGTTACGTCTGAAGACGCCGTGGCTGAGAAAAATATTGCTGTGGGCGAGCGAGCGCATGAAATATAATCTTCCGCTTGTCAGTGGGGAGAATGGAACTGAGCAAGGAAACGGAAGAAATGGACCATGTAATGGAGAGGTAAATAGCGCGGAGTATTTGGTGTAAGGGACAGTTGAACTCTTTGCTGTACGCGAATGCGGGAATATTGATTTTGAAATTGAAAATGGTAATGTCACCATAATCATGTTGATTGAATGAACTAAGAATTTCGTTTTTGTCTCGTGATTCACATTTACCTTATTATTGATAAGTGTAGTACCCAATTTGTAACTAATGTTGATACCTAGTCAGGTTATTCAGTAATAATCAATCTTTTAAAAAAATTTAATCTCTCTCTCTCTCTCTCGTCAGAAATTCGTTTTCATTTTTCTTGCCTATCGGTTGTAGAACTAGGTATAAAATGCGAATGCGAGTTGTGACTTTTGGAAACTTGAGAAATAGACGCATTTATTTAAAGGTGAAATTGTGGTTGCAAGACGCCATCTTCCTCTCTTTGCCTTTGTCCTACGTATTGAAAAGTAACATATAAGAAATTGCTGTCTTTCTGTTATTGCATATATTATTCGAAAAAGCATTTCTTTACTGAGGAATCTGGTGAAGACATCAAGGAAAGATCCTACTTTTGTGGTGAAAAACGTTTCGTTCGTGTCCTCTTGAGTTTCAACTGATCACGATGCATGAAATTCTATCTAAGATCGAATCATCCTTTGATGATATCTTGACACTGTAAAAGTAAAAGAAACTCAAATTTCATTCTTATGTTTTAGTTTACGAATGAATATTCTTGATAAATGTTTACCATGGATATCTTGAAAACGACAAACAGCGAAATAGGCGAGAACAGTAAAAGAATGAAAAACATCATAAGACGAAGATAAGAAGAAGAAGATTTAGTTTTAAAAAACGATGTTTAATGTTGACGGATGAAGTGAAGAAACTAATTTTTTGACATCAAAGGGGTGCCTTAGACGACGGTATAATGTCTCAAAAGTTCTTATTTGCGGAAACAATATTTGTTAATTTAAGATAAACAGTTCTCGTAAATCGTTCACGAAATCTACATGTCGTCACAAATCTTCGATATACAGGCGAACTCGCGTTAAATCAAAACTTGGAAATCGCCACAAACAAATATAAATTATACCTCTGCATAAACAGTATAACACTGCAGTATGATACAGAGCAAGATATGCTATATATCTGTGTCTTTTAAAAAAGAAGAATCGCCGAGGGTATAAGACAGGAGCCAGACAATTGCTTAAACAATCATTACGAATTCCGCAGTTGCATCTGCAAACTTGGGATGCGCCGAAGTTACAGTTTATATATATATATATTCATACACGTATACAGCACAGGAATATGGAGAGAATTGAGCAAGAGAAGGAGATAGTAAGCGATGCCCCGGAACTGCGAGTCTGCGAGAGACTCGAGACTTATTGAAATTTTAAACTCGACGGGAGCTGACAGTATTTATTTGCCAGGCTTGTCTACGTATTTTCTTCGACTGTTTGCTTCAATTTCTGGTACTTTTTCTTTGCGGAGAGGTACTATCGAGTGAAATTAAGTTTTTTTCGATGTTTTGAATTGGGCCATTGGATGCGACTCGAAAAATTTGCATGGCCTAGTCCGACCAAACAATGTCTATTACTACTTAAAGTAGTAACGAGCAGGCTTTTACCATAAATTTCGGATTAATATAAATAGCAAGTGACTAGTACATTTTTCATGAATTCTTTCGTAAAATCATAGCCAAATCTAGCGATTTCTAATTTAAACTATTATTTGTGTAGAACTATAAACTATAATTTATCTTCAGCTTGAAATTCCATCACTTACTCCAATGCAATGTAGTTACGACGATCAATAAGATTTCAAATTAACGAATGGTGCTAAGCATTTTGATTAACACGGTTTAGACACTCGCAGCGGTCTCGATGTCTCGATGACTATTGCGTATAACTCATTTGCTTTGTCTCTCTTTTCAATCAATATTTATATATTGTTTCGAGAGATGCGCAAGTTTCGCGGAAAAGTCTGTATATATTCGTAAACTCAGGATGCATAGACGTGAAGCATTGTATTATACAGTTCAAGAGAGAAATGGAGAAAATTCAGACGTATCTCTCGCTAGTTCGTAGTTTTATCTGATTTGCCGCCGTTTCCCACGTCGAATTGAACAATCGAGCAGCTATACGTACGCGGAGGTGAAAGCGCGCCTGAGAGACTCTCGAATCTTGTTAAAGGTCTAGTTGTTAAGGATTTTCATAAATGTTAACTTATTACAGATTTCGATATTATTTTTTCACCAAACTCATTCGAAAATATCACGTGCTATCTCTTTGTTTGTTACCTTTAAAGTGTATATTTCATTAGATTTGCTACTTAAAAACAATGATTTTGAATGTTATCTTTGAGGTTCAGTGTTTTCTGGTTATTAATTAATGAAATAATGGAACATTGTATACGCACGTTTTTATTCAATAAAGTTTCACTGTATAAAAAGAGGTACGTTTGAATTTGCAATTAAATGTCACTAATGAGTTTTACGATTGTAATATAATTGGTAAAATCACTGATTCAATAATGCGAATTATTAAGTCTAATATGTCAATTTGGAATATCTAAAAAATAAATGAAATTGTTTTTAAATGTTCACTCACTTTTCAATTAGTTTACGTTGTTACATATAAAAAGATGTTATACGCATTATAAAAAAAATTATGTTCAGTTTGCATACTTATAAAATCGAAACTAACCATAACGTCGTATGTGTTACTTCGAGAAGAAAAAGGTAGCATAAAAATATTATATAACTTACAAGTGGCTGATACATAATTACGAGAAAGAGAGATCCTCGCACCAACAGGCCTCGATTATCGAGCCTCTATCATCACCACCGCTTAATTCCGTTTCGGTCTTTGAAAAGTTCTACATACAGCTCAAGAGTAGCTCGCGGGCTAATTGCGGTCGCTTCGCAAAAGATGAGACTCATCAGTAGCCGACGGCTGTAATTAGCGTAAATAGAGCGATGTATTAAAAACGCTCGAACGAAACTGCGTCGCTCGCGATTGTCTTTGTTGTATAAGAATTGGGATTTTTCTGCTCGAAAGAAAAATTAACCTGATTGCTGAGCTTTCATTTTTATTCTTCGCCTTCGATACTTGTTATTATATACTATATATAGCTTTCCAGCGATATCTTAAAGTATATATATATTTGATGGATTGAATCGTGTGCCGATGTATCTTCCTTGAGACGGAGCATCGCAGTGAATTTCTTCTCAACTGATCGATCCTGTCGTTTTCACTCGTTCATCTTTAACTGGATTATTTTCAGTAAAATGCACTTCGGAGACTATCTATTATCACGAAACAGTCAATTTATATATATGAACGAATGAAATGTGTATAGGAGTAATGGCAGTTAGCGTTATTTTTTTAAATGTTTCATCTTTTGCTCGGCAAGCGAGAGACGATTCTTTTTTCGCTAACGGCATGAATTATTCATTCAAACGATTTAGCTGCAGGTATATTTGCTATACGATTTAAAGTCCGATTTTATTACTAATTTTCGTTGTGGATTCGATAAATCCGACTGTACAGGAATTTCGTATCTTGAAATAAATATCTATCTGTGGACTTAAAGAGAAATCACTTGTTATTTATTTATTTCAGGATTAAGTACTTATTGTATTTTGCTGGTAAAAATGGTAGAAAAATCGTTTTAGGTCAAAGTATTTATTAATAATTTTGCGCAACACGTACAAATGGATTTTCCTTCAAAGTATTTACAATACTACAATATATTCATCTGCTATCTGTAAATCACAGGGTAATTAACGTTAAAATTGTGTAGTCATTCAAGCCTTATAGTAACATGTATTTAAATGATATTTTTATTTTACTCGAACTTTTAGAGTAAATTCATTATTCAGATTTCCCTTTAAGCTTCAGAATTAAAAGTCACTTTAAATTTCAGAGTGAAAATGTTACCGCCCTTAAATTTTACTATAACTCTAAAATTCCTTTTATGAGAGTTAGATATTACGCTATTCATTATTTCGTAGTGTGATTTCGCCACTCCAAATATTAGAGCGTATAAAAGATAATATTAAAAAGTAATAGCCCCCTTTTTAAATACAAAATAGTCCATATATTATGTTTCATCTCCTACAATTCGCCCATCAAATCTAAAAAAAATATCCTCACTTCTGCGATCGAATGAAAAAAGCTATTTCGTCTTTGGAAGCTTTCGTAAGTAGCTCGTTTTAAAGAGTGAGCGAGCGAGCAGAGAGCGAAAGTTAGAGTGTGCACACATACTTACCCGCTCGATGTGACCGGCGCTGACAACTTCCGGCGTGTTGACGCAAACTACCCTCTTGAGGCGGAGTTTGTTCACGTGAAAGGCCGAGCCGTAGAAGTACATCAGGGCCATCGTCGTTGGGAAATAGAAGCAGCAGCACGCCAGGATCCTGAAAAATTCAGATTGGCCACCTTTTTTTAGTAGCAGCGGCAGTTGCTGCTTCGGGTTCGATGAATCGTGTGAGCTACGAATTTCACGCTTTTCGAACGGTACGGAGCTGAGTTAGCTTTTTTCTCCTTTTTACTTGGAGTTAGAAGATTCAACGTCGACGATTGAAACATGCAGGGGTTGAGATTGATTTTAGAAGAAAAAATATCGTTCGTTCATTCCAATTAAGGGGGCAAGACACCTTTAGAATGCCAATTACTAAATTAAAAATTAAAAATATTTATAATAATGAATTTATAATTTATATTTATTGTAATAGCAGCAGATAGTTTTTCCTACAATATAAGAGGTCTTCTATTATTCCCATCGATAGTTAGTTACAATAGGGAATAGAATAATCTCACCAATCACTCACCGTAGGATTCAAAGTCAACCAATGGATAGATTGAGCTTAAAATTGCTAGTTATCCTCTGGAACGTAGTCCTTTCAATATGAACGTAGGGATTTAGAATTGAATACACAGATAAATTAATGAAAATACAAAACATCTTTTTTAATCCATTATTAACAAAAAATTTACACATTTTATAATGTCAAATTTTTAACGATTAAAAATAATGGTTAAATTAAAAATACCTACATTCATTATGAAAGCAGTGTATCAAAGTGTATTACTACCAACTTTGATCTCAATCTAACCATTGGTTTCTTTTAGACCTAACGGTGAAGCACTTCGATTAATAATAAATGAATTTTGAGGAAAATTATGTTGAACTTTGAAATCTTCAAAAATGAGATTTCCATCCAGATTCCGAATACGTAAGTTACAATACAGTACTTGCGAATACTCAAATCATACGAGAAATACTTATTCGAGTGATGTACATTGCTATATTAGTATATTAGCAGATGTGAAACAAAATTCTAATGAAAGGTATACGAATCTACAATTTTAGGTAGCATTACTTAAAAAGATGTCTTTCTCTCTTAACTATTGGATGTTATTACTTTAAGTGTTATTATTTATCTTCTGTTACTAGATACTTCATGTGTTAACGGCGCAATAACAGCGCAATAAGACAAAGTAGTAACATCATTTTTCCTCAAAAAATCAATCCTAACTCCAAAACACTAGTTGCTTTAATCTGTTTCTTATATTGATAATAAAAAGAAAATAAAGTATTTTTAACTATTAATATAATTCTAATTCTGTAATTTTATGGGTACTACTTTAATTATACTTATGGGTACTACGTAAATTATATAAACAGTCTCGTTAAAAAGTATATTGATGAATGAAAATATGTTTTGCATATAAATATTTAATTGTAAAATAAAGTAAATATGTGTATTTAAAAAATGTCATTCATTTCGGTAATCAATTAATAAAATATTTAATCCACCGTTCATTATAAAAGAACCTCAAAATACTACGTTATTTTTTAACTATTTTCTTAAATAATAAAGCTTACTATATGTTACCTTATCAAGATTAACATACTAATTTGAATTGGTAGTACATAACGGAAAAGTAAACTATTACTACTCTAAGCTTTAGTATAAAAGTGTAAATCTATATATTTTTATTTCTGCATCAATACGTTTCTCAATTAAAAATATCTTTTGATCAGAAGAAGATACACTGTTTTGGTAAAATAATAAATAATTTATATTGCCTTACAATGAAAGGTTACATATAAAATGATAAATATATTATATATGATAATAATAAAGTGTAATAAAAATTACGAATTACCTGAGCGAAGCTTTGGCAAAAAAGGGTTCGCAGGCAAGGAGGCCAGTGTCGTTAAAATAGTATCCGCCTTTTGGCAATACTAAACTGCCGAAAATCGCAACGCTCGCGATCCATGTCGTTGACATTATAGCCACGCAGCCCTGCCGCATGTAATACTGTCGAGAAACAGACAGAGACTATGGGTTATAGGATAACAGCTGGCGCCAAACGCCTTACATCGACAATTTCACAATATTCGCAAATACATGTGCTGCTGACTCGATTTTATTTCAAAGCTTTGAGGGTTTGGGTTTTCCCCTTTTCGATCAATTTACAACTTTGTTTCATTGCACTAGTGCATAAAATAAATCGTATTGCGAAAAAGGAGACTTTTTGAAATCAATGGTAAATTTTTATGTTCATTTTAATTCATTATTCATCGTTGTAATGATGATTATTAAACATGTTTTGTTCAATTTGTGAACTATCTATACATAGCAAAGAAGATCCACTTTCTATAAAGAGGTGTATATCTAGTCGTAGCGTAACAAAATGAGAAATATCTATTGGCAAATCTACATTTCATCAATAAAGGCATTTCACAATTTCTCATCCTACCAGATCGCTGGTAAAAGTCGCCGTTCAAAAAAACAGCAATCCAATATACATTGATCAATGCAAAGATCGAAAAGAAACTCTATTTCTTTTTTCCATATACAGCCGTTATGCGGCAAAGCTCTAAATAACGCGAAGGAGAAAATATCCAGCCTTTGAGCTGTCAATATCCAAACTTCCGGCTACGCACAAAGCTCAGTTCCAGGAATTTTAATAAAGAATTTTGTGAAAAAGCCAATCACACCGATAAGGGCTTAAAAAAGACTGAGGAGAATGTGAGAAAAAGAAAAAAAAATTTGCGAATAGACGTGAGAGCAGCAGCGATTGATCGCAAAGGGAAACGAAGTGCTCATGAACTACTGCTCGACAAAAAGCCGGACGGAAAAGAGGGAAAAGAGCGAGGCAAATTTTTTTTCGACTTTCTCAAACGACGCACTTTGACCAGAAAGATTTTGAATTTTCGCAATATAAAATTGTTGGCTCTGAGTACGTGCATTTAAATTTTAAACCAAGTAATTTTTAATCTATATACCTGCCCTCTTTTTTCAGTTCAAAATTCATATTTACTGCGATTTCAGTGGTCAGCACATCTGCATCAATGAATTTGAACAAAAATTAAAACAAAGCATGACATCAACACGCGATAATAATAATTAAGCATTTCCTGAAAAGAAAAGTTTAAAAAGAAATGACAATATGCATAATTCAGCAAAAAACAAGCTTTTCAAAAGCCAGTGGTAGACCCGTCCGTAGTTTGCACTATTCTTTTCATCTTTTTCCGGATCCCCTGCGACCACGAAGTCCCTTGAGCTTTTTTCGTCTCTTTACAACAGAACAGATAGTCCAAAGAGCTGAAGGACGACGATTATCTCGTAGTAGACCTAGTGACCACAATAAACTAGCTCGCAGGATTGTCAAAGTGTTTTGCGAACCCAATGCCTAATGAACGTGAGCTGTAAGGCTCACTTTCAGTTATTTTTTCCGATTCTTGAAATTAAAAAATATTATAAAGAGTCATAAATTGCTGTAAAGAATTCGCGCAATAAAACCCCAAGTAAAAGCAAGGAGCTCATAAAGTAATCCGAAAATATCCTTTTATTCATGAGCACACAAAAAACCAAAGGGAGGGAGACAAATAGGCAAAGCGGCTCAAGTGCGAGTCGAGGAAAAAAACTCGAGAACCACGAAAAAGGACGAGTGACATTAGTAGAGATAGAGGATACGAGAGGATCCTCGTAGTTCAATGTTCTCTTGTAGAACAGGGAAAAAAAAGGTTATGCGAGAGCTCTCAATGAATTGCTGAGTCGCGTGTTTTCGAGCTGTAGCGATCAAATTATTCGATCAGCTCTGTAGTTATGAGATAACGCGGTTTGATGCTTTATTTTTAATGAAATTTCCAATAATTTGCAATAGATTGATTAGATTAAAAAAATATTCTCCGATCGTATAATTTCCTACAATAAACATAGCGAATCCAATTTATTTTCTACTTCATTAATAATATTATATATTTTTCAATATTTGAGAACATTTCCTCACCAATTTACCTTGCATTACATACCTTACCTTACATTTTATATTGACATAAAATCATAAATGAAATAGTTGTCGAAGTTATATTAATTATTATTTTCATCCTTAAAAGTATAAATAAAATTTTATCGTTTAAAAGGCAATTCTGATTCAAAAGATAGTACATAATTTGACGTGAATGTAACAATAACATAATATTTATAAGACTACATATTATAAAATAGCAAATATTTAATACCTTGTACAATGACCTTTTTTTCACTCAGTCTAATAGCAAATAGTCAACTAATTAATAAATAAAAATAATTTCAGAATCAAAATTAATGAGCTTTTACTATTTCGAGAGCTAGAAAATACATTCAAAATGCAACTGCATTATATAGAAGAAAGTGCGTTGTTTTTCTATATATCGCCCTACGAAGATCCATTTTCTTGTTCCTTAATTTTTGTTCCATCATTCTTGTTCCTTATTTCTCTTCTCAAGGTAAGTAGCAATAAAGAGGAAGGCGAAAAATCGATTAGTTTTCTTCTGAGCGAAGAAAAATTCTATTAATTTTTTGCTTACCCATTAACCCAACCGTAAAAAGATCAATCATCTTGCAACGAGAATTCTGATAGCTACGAAAAGAGTTCCCCAAAAAGCCATATCGACGCTTGAGCGCAAATCGATTTTTAAATCGAACATTGCGTTTTGACGTCTTTTCGCTACCGGAACAAGTCCATTCTCTCTTTTGACGAAGAAAAGCTGATTCAACATTTTTCCCCTAACCGACAAACGCGTAAGCTGTAAAAGTGTATCACAGTCTTTCGTAAAATTCGTCGTCAAGGCTTGCACTGCAGGTTCGTTCCAATAACAGGCCGAATCACGTGGTCATTAAGCGTTAGGCACTTGTTCCAGAGGCGCGGAATATGATACGGCTCGTGGACGACTGCTCGGGACATCGGTGTCAGCCACAGGCCACAGGGCTCAGAGGGAATAAAGAGCGCGATTTATTTGAATGGCGTCGAGGGGTGGAGATAGATACATGGAGATTTGCTAGTTTTATTTAATTTTTTTTTAAATCAACGCATGAAATCTTATATGAGCCAAATAGCATAAAATGTTTGCATAATGTAAATAATACCACATTTCATTTGCCTTAAAAGAAAAATATATTACGGATTTAGTTGACTGCAGAAAACCTTATTAATTACTCAAGTTGATTATTATTATTTGCTGTAAACGATTATGAGCTAAAATAAACTTATTTGATCAATGTCAAACGTATCTCTATACGTATATTTTGAACTACTTTAATTAATTATAAAACTCAGATAAAATTGTTCGCATATCTAGCGAGAACTTCAATTTATAATCTCGCATCGTATTAAGTTGCTCTAAGCAGTACTATCGTACTTTTCGTAAATAAATGGTAATTTGATTATTATAAATAACGAAATAATTATTTTGATAAAAGTCAGTCAAAAAAGTAACTCCTATAAACTTTTGTCCTACTTTAAAAAAAATTACATCATGGCCGTGTTAAAAAATCTCACATCAATCTCGTCGCTATCCATGCAGCTCTGCTTTTCCTTTTTACAGTATAAGAACAGCCTCTCACGATTCTACGACTTCCCAGAAAATTTCAACTTTCAGCCTGCTGTATAACTCTCAAGAAAACTCACAAGGCGTAAATGCTTCGTTAGAAGCTAATCCGAGCGAACGCGATGAGAAGCTGCCATTGGTGTGACACACACACATCCACCCACACACATCCACCCACACACGCACATATATAGGTATATGAGCCACTTGTGTGCTACTTGCTACTAACTAATCTCTCCGCCTCTCTTACTTCGCTTTCCGCGTGTGTGTACACACATATATACATATGTATGTATATTATATAGTTGGCAGCAAGGGCGTGCCCATAAAAGCTGTGGTCCTCGTAAAGCTGGGGGGCTGCTGGACCACTTGCCAAATACCACGAGAAGCTGCGACGTGTACTAGTCTCGATGACCCGGTGGCGAGAGGCAACGGTGTGCTTCCTCGAGAGACTTTTCCTTATTAGAATTGAGATGTATAGAATATTTATTACAAGGAAGAATGGGTTAATTGCTATTCGCTTTTTTTGTTACTAAAATTTCGTTATAAGTCAGTTGAAACTTACTCGTGTATTCGCAAAATAATTTATCGAATGTTTCTAATATGTCGGATTAGAGAATATAAAATTGATCATGGTTGGAATTACAGTCAATACTCTTTCAAATTGAAGCAGTGAACTTTTCATTGATTTTGCTAATTGCTGAAATTGATATTGATATTACTGAAAAACATTTTTTAATTTTAAAATAATCTACAGTCTTTGTTCGAATACTGACATTTTTTAATAATAAAGTTTACAACTTAAATTTAGCCAATCCAGCAGTAAAAATTATAACCGTTTGATTATACATGTACGGAATAATACATATGATTAGTTACACAGTCAATCAGCTTGAACGCGAGAGAAACAAATTATACAAGAAATAAATAAAATAACAATCGTAAAACTCTAAAGTATAAATTTATCCTTTTTCCAAATTTTGGTTTTATAACAATAGTAGATGACTATTTGAATATTTGAGTACGGTGATACTCGCTTACTTTATAGCTTTTTATATTGACACTATAGTGTATCACGAATAATGTACTAGAGACGTTTTTATCGTTCGATGGGGAATTACAGATTACCTATGGGCATTAAAACGCTCAAGTCAAATCCGAACTAACATGTATGCACACAGTCGCACACGATGCTTATAGGCGTTGACATAAATAAGCGCTGGCACGTACGTCTTAAAGTAAATATCTGTAGACACTATGCGGAAAATCTCTAAAATTATAATATAAAATATGAAAAATCACTACGTACAAACAAGTCCATATAAATTTTACCAATTTAATAGTCAATATACATTGAATAGGAAAAATAAAATTCAGTTATGTTACATTTCAAATTACCATAAATACTTCGAAAGTAAAAAGGATTGTTGATAAGACCAGTAAAGAGTTTTCACAAATTCCCAAGCACCAATGACGAAATTTCATGCTTTTCAATTGTTTTTTTTTGTTTTTGGTAATTCGTAAATAAACGATCTTTCACTCATTTGTCGTAAAATCTTAAATCTCTTGTAAGAGATTGAACGGGTTGAAAAAGCAGTTAAGCCTAGTGTCTAACCGCACATGCTTTATATGCTTTTATTCAAGGTTCGTATAACGTCGTAAAGGAAATCGCATGCTTTAAACGAGATACGGGCGAGGTTTGCAGCTTCGAGAATGTTCTTAAAAAAGTAATGGTTCGTTAGCAATATAGTAAAGCGAGTAGCTTCAGTGTATACAGTTTAAGAATCGCTTCGCTTTAATGGGTCGGGTGACTGATGAGATCAACATATTCCTCGTTTTATTTTAGCATGCAAATAATTCGTTTATCATATAGGGCAAACGAATGATTTGAATTTTGATTAATTTAATTACAATGTCTACTTACGTGATATTGAAACTTGTTAATTAACTAATTATTTCGGCTTCGGTTGTATAAAGTGAAAATTATTAATAAAAGTAACAACTCTATTATAATTAAAAAATTGATTCACGCGAGTTAATAATGAAAATTCAATTTCGTTGCTGATCCCAATGAATTTCCCAATTTTGAGAATACAACATGAATTGTTCACGGATGAAGTAGGTAAGGGTGATAATCGAAAATAAATAATAATATTCTCGGGCAGATTAACCGAGCAGAACAATATTTTTTAAATATTTTTAACTTGGGATTCGCACTGCATTTACTTTCAGAAATACGGGTGGTGTCAAATCTAAAATCTAATTCCACCATCAGAGCTAGCTAGCTCAACTTCGCCTACACCTAGTCGCTAATAAAAAAAACGAATACAACTCCTTATTTTCAAAAGCCATCACAGTACGAGCACGCTTTCCAGTACTAAACGTAAGATGTGCATGCGCACACTCAAGAATGCCGCTGTTCTCTACACAATGGTGAGTGGTTGCGCAAATAATTAAAATAAGGCGATGATAATAATTAAAGCGGGCGTAAACACTGATATCTCTTGGGGAAATATTTTATACACAATAATCCTCACTTTAATATGTTTCTGTACAAGATCACGAAGTGAACTGTCTCGTGTTCTGAATTGAACTGCCTCGTTCCTCGCTCATTCAGAGCTCCCCAGAAACACAACGAATTATATACGCCATCGCTATTCTTTACTTATTTTCACAAGATGTGAAATTATACTTACAATTAAATGTAGCATACTTTCATCAAAACTCTCGAACGCTACTAAAGCTCGAATCCGCTCGCGGTCACAAAAAGGTTCTTGACCGGCCCTTCTGTTGGCCTGCACGCTAATATAAACATGAATCCGACCGTCACGTGAGAAAACAACGGTCCTAATAAAGGTCCTATCGCGGACTGCTCGCGCTAGAGCATGACAATCCTCAGAAGGGCATTTTTCCGTTATATAATAAATCTAAGTGGGTTGAAGTTTCTCGCGTTCGCTCAATCTCATTGCTTGCGATCCTGGACCAAACTCCCAATTGATGTTTAAATAATCTCAGAATAATTAGAAATTACTCTTAACTAAGGTGGCTTGACGCTACGAATTGCAATGCCGATTCGCGCAATGAGAGTCGAATAGCGAAGGAAAGTTCACTACTCAAAAGTTTACTTATTTATTTGTATAAACGCGCTTCGTATCGTTTCGACCTTCGAAAATACTGATTCTGTCCGAAACATAAATATTATTAAAACAAATGAAACGGCATCGTCGGAATTTTTCAATTACCGTTCCATATGTGTAATAATAAAACTGTGAAACGAAAACGTTCGAGAGATAATTGGTTTTCCGAAAAATTATTACTTCGAGTCGACGTGCAGAAACGAAACGTATAGCAATAGTCATTGATTAGACCAACGAGTTATTCTTAGGCTTGAGTAAGTACTCCAGGAGAAAAAAATTATAAGCGAAAAAGCTAAATGATTTTTTTAATTATCATTTCCTTGATGTTCGATAAAAAAGAATTTATACAGGGTTATGATCGAATTGAACGAGCAAGAAAATTGTTATTCATGAACTAAGTAAAATAAAATATTATCATTGACGCATTTAAGAAAATACTTATGTATATCGGAGATTAAATTTCAAACTATACTGGTTGTTCAAGAAGAATGAGCAACTTAGATATATTTTTTCCTCTTCATGAACTTCCACATAGACTCTTCTCCAAGTGACTTTACCATTTTCAACGAATCTATGACACGCGAAAAATACTTCAAAAAAGTCATCGGGGACAGGCGAATGAACTTGAGCTCATCTCAAGCTTATTGATATCAATCTGGAAAAAGTTGAAGAGGAATACGATGAAACGGACCATAACGAATAAAACTGCAATTTTTCGATATTTCATTTGCATTTTTATTACCGTTCAAAGTAAGTATCACGTGTCCGTAAGTATGTGAGAAATTTGCAATGACAACTTTTTTACGAAAACAAGACTTTAACGACTTAGAATTTGAAAAAAAATTACAAATTTACATTATGTGCATTTATGAAATCAAACATCAGCTGCAACCGTGCAAATTCAGCCTTGTGCCCTCGCGGAGGATTGTCGTGTCACTGAGCTCTATGCCACGAACGATATCTTGTTCTCGACAATAATTTCTTCAATCATGCCGTTGCCGCAGAGATGTAGAGGACTGAATAGTCAACCGTTGTGCTAAGTCTTTTAGAGCACGCAAATAATAAACGATGCACACGAATAATTCAGTTGTAAAATAATAAGCTATATTGTCGAAAAAAACGAGTAAATCCATGTAAGCGAAGATAGGCCTTACTCGACGCGCGCAGGTACGTACGGCGAAGTCGGATCGAGAGTTGGTGGCAGCGAACCTCGATTCTCAACAGCTTCCTCGTCGATGATCTTTGACGATTATTAGTATTTCATAATCTACAAACATTCGGAATATCTACTTTCTTCCGCACCTTTTGTGTCTTCGTGCCGTCTCCAGGGAGTGAAGTCTGGTATACTACCCTCTGAGGCGTCCCTCTCGAGGTCTAGATGATTGAAAAATTATACCGGAGAACACTTTTTTCACTAGCACAACTAAATGTTCACGATCACAAAGGATACTCGTAACGAGAGCGCGCGAAGGTCTTCCTCATTTCTCGCGGAACCATCCCGGTATCATGTCAGTTCGCGCGTCCCCTCTACTCACATGACAGTATCGTCTGCCATGTCCTATTGCGTTGCGCGATAACGAGCGCGCGCTATTAAAAATAGTCTAGACGCTCGTTACACGGTATATTTCAATATCGTTTTTTTCGCGGATATTGAGCGGTGGCTGTTTTCGCTACGGCCATTGTCTTTTGCTGAATGTTGTGATGGTTTGAAGGTACAGAAGTCTTTTAGAATTATTACTTAATTATTACTTTTGATACGTTGATAAGTAGATATTTAGAGTTGTGTCTCCCTTGGCGGACCGAAGCGAAAGAGAACGATAGTTCTCCGTTTGAGTCTGCCTTGAGGTGTCAGTAGTCGAATTTTACCTACTCTTGCAGGTAGATCGCAATGTACGAAAGAAATATATTAAGTATATATTTCGAGTATCATTACAGTATAAATGGTTCTCTTTCGGCATCCTAAGCATATGTTATTTTATAAAGTAATAATTAATCAAATACAACGTTTTCAAAAACAATGTATTGAGACAGTCAAGAAATTAATAAGTTAGCGCCATTTTCAAGACCAATCAATCAATCTACTTTTGCTGATTCTCTTGTTGAAAAGAAGGTATATTAAATTATATATTCTGCTCTAAAATAAATTTATTTTATTTATTAATTTATTATCAAAATTCATTTTTAATACTTTAACTATCATGAACAAATTTTTGTTTAATTTTTCGAATAAATTATCCATGTAGATTACTGTAAATATTTGACCTGAATTAACATAAGGCAAATGTTGCTAGAGCCACAAGATTTCAAAGGTATAATTTGTCTTTGCGAAGTACAATTTGCATTGGTAAAAGTAATTCACATCTAGAATAAATTCAGGTCGCGCATTAGAGTTCTCTGTTAAAATAACGAGGTGCGGCTGTAGCGCCAATAGTTCGAAATTTCGAAGCTCTGCATGGAGATTTCAAAGGAAATACAGCGGATGGGTTGACTTTATCGAGATAATCACGTCTATATTTTAACGGGTATACTAGCTGCTGACGTTGTTTTTAGGCGAAATCCGATTATCCAGAGCATTAAAGTTTTTTTTTTTTTTGAGATAGAAAACAGACTATTCCTCATGCCATGGATTTAAACTGCTTCTTTTCACTACTAGGCCTATTGTTTGTCGTAAAAAAGTAATCGACAATAAGATTTTGATAAAAAAAATTATTGCAATTTCGATCGATTTAAAGTTCTTGAACTATATACAGTCGAAATAGTAAATGTCAAACGAATTGACGTTCTATATTAACTGAATCGCATCTTAAACTAATTTAAATGGATTTTTTAAACACGCAAAGTGAGCTTTGTTTGTTGTTGTATGCTGATAAACGTTGGCATATACATATAAGAGGTACGGAATTTTATATTTAACACGATTCCAAGCCAATTCATTCTGGGTAAATTAATTGAAAGCTCAATTATGCAGGGTCTGTACTTCGAGTGTACCAGCGCGTAAACAAGATTCCGCGCTATATGCTTCACAATTTTGTATCAATCGCTGTTTGTTTATTATGCCCTGTTTATGATTATGAGATTATGATCAAAATATAAAACGTGTACAGCCAATATTACATATTTGTATAAATATATGTAATATTGCATTTGAAATCTTCTTTTGAACTGGCGGGTTTTTCTTCCAAGGCGTCGTATGAAATTATTTTGCGGTTAAATTACTTACATGCACTTATACGCACAGTCGTGCACGCAGTCGTACACGCAGTCTATTTTTATAATTATTATATTATTCATTGTATATGCATAGGGCTATGAAACTTTAAAATAAACTTAATGTAGTCTCCATGTATAATCTTTGATTGCATAACATGAGGTTAATTTTTATTTGGCACACTATTTTAGAGGTGAAAAATTGAAAACATTTATAAAATCTATAGTTCCGTTAGTATTACCGTTAGTATTTACCTTCTAACTGTTACGAACTATCGTTAAATTTTTCGAATATTTTAAAGAAAGTCCATCTATACATAACCAAATGAAGTAATTTAACGGCTAACCAGTGCTCAATATTGTTGCCAATGAAATAGAAATAAACTCACTTTTTTCGTCGACTGTTTGTGATATCGATGCGGGTGTAGCATACATATGTATCGGTCGATTGCCATGCAGACCAGTATGACGGCACTTTGCTGTGTCAGAGCTCCTCTCAGCAATGCCTGCAACAGTTTTCACTTTGATTTCATTCACGCCTACTTCGTATTTTAATTTCGTGCAATAAATGTTCTCATCCAATGTCGGTGCGTTCGATCAAAAGGACATGTGTACGTACGTTTGGAAATCGATGTTTATAAATTATTCGATATATTTCTCCACGCGAATTGACTCTTCGACAGTTTTTATATACATATACATTTGAAACGTGGTTTGTTTTATCGATTATAACGTCGACTTTCCCTTCAGGAATTTAAACACGGCATTGACGCGAGTCCGTTTGAATATCAGACCTCAGAATTTTCATATTTCAAAAGTCGAGCTTATTGACTCGCAGTAAAATAAAAATGATATTAAAATTTGATGTTACATTTTGACACGCGTGTCATAGTGTATGTAACGAAGTTTCATAATATCAATAGAACATACGACTTTTGTATAATATTTCATTTTGAACTGGCTCGAAATCAACGAGTAAAAATGAAACGTCACTTACGAAGAACCAGTGAAAACGTTGAAATCGTTGTGCCTGTATATTTTTAATCGCAACCACTCCAGCGTAACATTCCAAATTATATCAAATGATCCATTTATACGTTAATTATACATCTCCCTTAATGCGTACTGTATATGTACCATTGTCTACTGTGACGCAATTATAAAATAATCAAGCCGACGTCTCGTTTCCCGTGACATTTTCTGCATGTGACTCGACTTCAACGTAAAATATAGGACCGTGTTTTGATTTACATTACGACGCGGCATTTTAATATAACTGTAATCAAACAAATTTCGTCTTCATTTTAACGTCGCATTGACAATTATATTACTTTTAAAAAACTCACTACATGTGCCAGTATTATTTCTCCTTTTCTAAGATCGTAAAAGTCAGGTGTACAATGGCTACGCTATAAATCAAAGCGAAATTTAAAGCCGCTTCGTCGAACCATTTTCTACATCGAATTCCACTTTGCTCTCTACATTGAAATTGCAAATAATGATTCGCAGATGAAATTTATTAAATTCATATGCTTCAGGACATAAATTCTAATTAGTGTATAAATGAATGAATAGAAGAGTTATTTTATCAATAGTGAATTTCGAGGTTTCATGAAGTTCACATTTGCCTCGTCGAATACGCTTAATGAAAAATATGAGAAATAGAGATGCATTATGTATATGTGAACGTGTTAAGGCGGTAAATTGACATCAGATAGTTTTTGAATGAGTGGCTGTGAGTGATAGATGATATGCAGTGAAATTTATGATATATGAAATTATATGGAAGGGTGAAGTAATAAAAACACAGACATCATCATCATCATCTCATTCCGTCTATTCATTAATCTATTATTATTATGTGTATCATTTTCTTTGATAATTTGGAAAATAGAATATAATAGAATATTTGAAAGGTTAACAGCAGTAAAAACATAACATGGTTTTGACTTTTCATTTGAATATCTTGAATTCGATATTATGATATATGATATATAATCATATAACGATATTCAATAAAAAAAAAAAAAATAACATCATACCTATTTAATATCTCCTTTGGGACTAAAATAAACTTGGATCGTAAATGTTCCTGCGAAATTTGAAACTTTGAAATAAAGTTCGTTTCAAAGTAATTTTAAACTTGGAATATTCATACAAGTCTGTGAAAATTTCTAACAATTGTACATGTATCCTCCGTTACAACAACAAAAAAATACACACACGACTTGAAATAAGAAAAATAACAATCGAATAAAGCCAGAAAAGTTAGCAGGACGAGAATGACGTTGCGCATAATGAATCGCGCAGGCGCGATAACCGATTTCCGTTCGCTCCAGCGGCGCCTCCCCTCCTCTCTCGCTCTTCCACGCACAATAATTTACGTCACCCCCTCCGCTATCGCCATTTCCTCTCTGGCGCACGACGTCGTAGCTACAGCGTTTCTGTATTCCTTTTTTTCATCGTCGCTTTGCGTTATTCTTGTTTTTTTTTACTCATTGTTGGGGAGGTGGTTGATGTTTTTGTTTTCTTGAGAAAAGCATTGGGTCTAGAAGTTATACGGGTTGATTTTAATATTTTTAGCTTTTTTTTCATAGTTATGTGCACTTGTTACAATAAATTTTGATCACTAGATTCTTATTAAGAGGAGAAGGCATTTTTTATCGAGGCTTTAGGTACAACATTTTAATTTTACGAAATATATTACACTTCAACTGGATTTAAAAATTATTAGTAGATAGTAATTTTAGTAGCGAATTAAAAGCTTAGTATCCGTAAGATTCAAAGTTAGTCGATAGACTAATTGATCTGAAATTTCAGAGTAATATACTTTGATGTAGTATTTATGACATGAATGAAGGGATTTACTTTTCAATGTATAAGCACATTATTATTAATTAAAAACTCTTTTTTATAATATATCAATTTTAAATTTCTTCATTCATGCCGTAGTGAAAGCAGCGAAGAATATTTCTGTAAATTTCATTCATTGGTTATTTTCGACCAATGGATAACATTTACAAATTTACGGACCAGTGCTTGCAATTGATTCAATCGAATATATTAAAATCTAACATCATAATCGGCTTCACTTTCGTCATCATTCAAAATCGTTGTTAATTAATATCAACTGCGAATTTCCAACGCTTTGAATTTCACACATTTAATATGAAAATAAGCATTGATACGAAAATGTTCAAAGCATTTAAAGTTAAATAGCTTTATTTATGAAAAGAGCTATTTTGGTGTATGATCGACATGAATTATACGATACATTTATAACGGTCGATGTCCCAACACGTTTATACATTCAGTATTATTACACAAGGATACAATTGGTATGTACGACCACTCGTATTGCGCGTTCTATATTCGCTCGGCGACTGTCCGCATAAACAGGAATATAACGGAAGGTTTGGACTTCCTTTGTAACCTATTTCGCGCATATGTAGCTATCAGGATTGTCCGAACGGCGTTGTAGCTTCTCTTTTTCGACGACGAGGTCGCAAAAGAATTTTCAAAGTTGTATACGTAACTTTTATAATTAAAGTACGATTTTAATTTTCAGGCAAAAACATTCTTCGCCGAAAGACTTTATACTATCTCTAATTTGGATAAGTGCACACGTCGTGCCCACTCGTCGTCAAAATTACGTAGAGAAATTACATTTATAGAAACACGCAAACCTTTGCTTTCCAACTTCATCGATTTTACCCCAGTATTTGAAAAATTTAAAACGCTTTTTTCTCTCGAGGCGCTTCAAGCCGATTAGACGGTAGCCAAGTGGAAACACTGGTGGCGCGAAAGCACGATTATCGTAAAGCGTACTTGCGTAGCTACAACCGATTATATAACACATTTCCAAAATTTCTACCTTCAAAGCTGTCCGCCGTCAAAGAAACTTCGCCAGAAATGTAATGGAGCACATAGTCGAGAATGGTGAACAGCTATTTACGCGTTGCGGCTAATTTGAATTTTCAATGGGCTTATATCACTTGCGTACACGCGATGCGAGCAACATGAATTTCCCGAAGATTTTTGCTTTGTCGAGTTACTCTGCGAGTGACGGTTGTATTTACGTGGGAATTCGACCTATTGATATAGGAGATAAGGGGATTTTTTTAAAGGGATGTTTCGTGTTCGATGGCCATGTGAAACTCATTATTTTTAAGTGGATTTGACTAGTGACGAGTCGAAGTTCAAAATTATTTCAATAGTTCTATGTATTGCATATTAAACTCTTTGATGGTTTATTGTTTATTAAAATAAAGGTAGTTCTTGATATTATTATAAAAAGAAAGGATCGTGTAAACAGGATAGTGCAAAACTTTTGGAGCAAGTATGTTTTGAAGCAAACAGTAACGCCGAATTTTTTTTTTAATTTACATAATTATGAATATATTGCTTTGAATAAAATCAAATTATGTCACCGTAACAAAAATATCCCAGAAATGAAGCAATATCCATAAAAATATTCTTGCTTCAGTTAAAAATGATCATAGAAATCACCCTAATTAGTATATAAGTAAAGCTGTAGCATCCGTGCATGTGCCAGTAACCATCAGAAATAAGGTAAAAGCCACGAGAAGAAGCGAGAGAGAGAGAGAGAGAGAGACATCAAGTGTTCGCGAGGGGGTGAGAGATTTAAGATGGTTACTATGGCGACTGCTGGCAACGCGCCAGTGAAAAAGAGCTTGGATAATCCAGCGACACGGATCATGCCCTGGTTTTCGCGAGACCTTCACCCGATTGTAATTTCTCGAAGGTCTATGAGAGAACAAGAAGAGTGCAGATAGACATTGACTTGAAGTAGGCCGTTGAGCGATGAGTTGGTATGTAAGCTGATACTTAATGGAATGGTCTGTGTGAGACGATCCTTTTCTGTGCGAAGATGTCGCGAGTCAATTTCTATTGATCAGAATCGAGAAAGAAGTTCGTTTTCAATTTGTTAGCTGTCATTCTGAACATACTTAGACTTAGTAAAAGAAAGTATCGTAACCATCTTAGCTCAATAACTCGAAGTTTATCTGATCGGTACCACTTCATGTCAGTTTTGATTATGTAAAATTACTAACCAGAGAATAATTAGAGCTGTAAATTGTCAATAAATTTTAACTAAGTAACTAAACATCTTACAGAGATAATCTTCTAAACTAATAACTAATATTAATCTTTTTTAAACTCACTTTTTCTTGTTTTATATTAAAATACCTAATCATAGCTTTAATTCCTTATTTAAACTATGTTTATTTACAATTCAGTTTGAGACCATTGGATGTATATACACAAGGCTGTTCCAATTTTTTAACAAGACGGGGTGGTTTTTTTTACAAAGAATATATATATATGTATACATCTTTCAGCACTAGTTAACATGTCATTTTGTAGGAATTAATGTGCAGTTTATTTTGCCGTAGAATCGACAACAAAAAATAAATATCCTTGATGTTTAAAATTGTTCACATTTGATTATTATACTGGCAACTCTATCTTCTATTTATAGCAATATATTGTGATATTTAAATGTATCTAAGAAAGTCCAATGTAGCGCACACTGCCAATATCCTATTGTAAATCTCAGATGGAGATATATATGAATAATTATAGTTAAAATAAATTAAATAGAAGAAATCTTTATATTATTTATTGAAGCCACGTCTCCAACGGCAATCAATGAATTAGTTTATAATGATAAATAAAAAATACAAAAATTTAATTTAAAAGAAATCATTTCAATTAGCGATATATGGCAACTATATTGCATATTTGCATTAACATTGTATATGCAATATAGTGCATCATCAAATGTGCAATATATTTGCGATATTCTTGCAAATGCACACTATCTAATATTCTGCCAATATATTGCATATACATTGCAAAATTTATTATACATATACAACACATTTTGGCTATATTGCCAATAAATTACAAATTCTAATATTTTTTATGAATTTGTCTTATGATATGATTTTATATTTTGATTTCGTCACATAATTACATTTTTTCGCTAATTTATATAAAACGTATAAATTGAGTTATTAAGATAGGTAAGTAACATTGATAATAACAATTTTTTTAATTAAAATTCACAATTCATGTATTATAAATATAAATAAGTAAAATATATATGTACTTAAAATATTATGTAAAAATATTATTTATTCAAACTCAACTTTATTTACAGGTTCACATAAGAAATGATTTTCATTTTCATTTATATGCTCATACATCTTTTAGATTTTGAACATCGACAATTGTAACTGTACTACAAGTTTCTTTACATTTGTGAATGTATTTTAATATACCTCCGTCATATTTACAAAAAGGGTTGATTAGTTTCAATTTTGTAAAGACTGGCATAACTGTTTCCAGAACATGTGCAAAGCAAATTACAAGAGCAACGTGTAACGCGGAAGAATTCTTTCATTTTGCGAATATTTACATCTAATCCATTTACAAATGTTACAAAATAAGATTCGTTTTTTTTATCTATTTGTGCTAGTTCTGAAGTATATAGAGTTCTGTTTTTATACAGTTTTTTAAAGGAAAAGAAGTTGGTGACTGAGAAGTTGTATTTGATTATGATTTGCTCCGAAGTAGGCTGCCTAATTTTCTTTGCAGTTGCAACGACGTATTCGTTTTTTCCAATTTTTGAAAGTTTCAATCAAACAAAATTCATATGCATAACTATTTTCTTTAATCCATTCATATTTCAAAGTATGTCTTTTTATGTGCATATTTAAATTTGTCATTATTTGAAGCTCTGGTTTTTTACTACCGCGAACTAAGGATTTAATTTTTCCATTTATATCTTCCAAAGGAAAGCAGGAAGTAGTCCATAACGGTCCTAAACGCTGAACAACCATTTACTAAGGCTATGTACATTACATGTCATATGTTTAGCCCCATATAAAGATTCATATTGATTTAAAAATTCAAATATCAAATTATCGGCTACATCTATTATTTCATTTGTTATTTGTTCTTTAATTAATAAGTACACAGCTTGTACTAAATATTTATAATGATTAAAATAATTTTGCGGTAGTATTCCATTTAATATTGGTATAGAATAGTAAAAAAACCAGTTTTTCTGTTCCGATGCTTTCCAAAATGCGAAATGTGACTTGATCGACCTCGGATTGCGAGCAATATACGATGGTGGCTTTATAGCACATAATTTATCATCAATAATTTCAATCAAATGCGATACATTGAAATCATCGTTAGAATATTTTGTGTCAAACCACAGTTCTCCCAATTTTTTAGCGACTCCTTCAAAAACACAGTGCATAGCATCAACTGCAGTAGAAATGATAAAATTTTGGCAATATTTTGACATGATTGTTGGTCCTTTGACTCCACAAACTGGTTTTCCTATCTGAAGCGCTTGTAGTGAGCATTGTACAACATCTTCGTCAGTACGAAGAATTACATTGTCTACAAAAGTGTACGTTCGAGTCCTATCTACCGTTCGGCCTTCTTGAACACACATTTGGCAGCCAAATCTACCGTTATATTGATTCATTGATAAAAACAATGCCTTTGCCGGAAGATCAGCTTAAGCTGTTCCGCATAAGATTAAATCTCGCACTTTGATTGTTGTGTGAATATTAAGAGAAGTTATTATTAGGATAATAATTTTATTGTATGCTTTTCAGATGACAACAATTTTTTAGAAAATTTAGAAATTAATCAAGAAGGAGAGATTTTACTCCGAAATAACAGTCTGTAAATAATGCTCTTTCAAGCACGATGCAAAAAAAACGATGCGCGTAATAACAAGAAAAAAACTGAAAATTCAAAATTTAGCGCGAATATCAATTTACTCAATTCTAACTCTATATTTGAAAACAATTCTGAAAACGAAACATCATCTGAAGAATTTCCTGAATAAATCACTGATGACGACCGGCAAAGAAATCAAGAAGACGAAAAACAGCGGGAACGAGCAATGCGAAACGAAAATAAAAAAAGCCCGAAGTAAGAGAAGAACACAAAGAGAACGCGAACAACGAGATGGAGAAAGATATGAAGATAGAATACAAGAAGAAGAACGAAGAAAGATAAAGAACAGACCGTTAAATGAAGAGCGCGTTGGGCGATTTGAAGAGGTTAGTAATCGTGATTATTAGAATAATTATGATTTTTTTAATCCTCTAATTTTTTAAATATTAAACATTTTCTAGGATGAAGACGATCCGTTGAAACTCTGCTTTCGTCCCGGTAACGGCAGAGTTCAACTCTGTAAAGTCTTTAATGTGTGGGTGGACAAGGCCCACCTTGATGGATAGATGCACCGAAAGAGATGACAAGGATACTATTAAAAAAGTTGGTCGGACCACATAATTTACAACAAATGTGTGCAAGAGGAAAATCAAAGGAAACTCGTTCAGTCCCACAAGAAATAATGGACGCTGTAGAGTGTAAATATAAATAATGAATATTATTAAAATGAATCGTGAAATATAAGAATATTTTAACTAATTATCAATTTATATCTATTTATAGATTATGTGAACTGCAGGTGCTCAACTAGGCTTAAACCAGTTGAATTTACAAATGTAGTCAATATGATGTGTGCATCACTCCGAAATCCACGGAGATGAGGATTATTATATTTTCATTATTATATTACCATTGATAATATTTATTATTTATTTTCAAATACATTTTTAATAATACAGTTATTAATAAAAAATGTGGATTTTAATTAAAATATTGTTTTATTATTAAAGTTATTTACCCATCTTAATAACTTAATTTATACGTTATATATAAATTAGCTAAAAATGTGATTATGTGATGTAATCATAATATAAAATCATATCACAAAATTCATAAAAAATAATAAAATTTGTAATTTATTAGCAATATAGCCAAAATGTGTTGTACAAAATAAATATTGCAATGTATATGCAATATATTGGCAGAATATTAGATAGTGTGCATTTGCAAGTATATTGCAAATATATAGCACATTTGATGATGCACTATATTGCATATACAATGTTAATGCAAATATGCAATATAGTTGCCATATATCGCCAATTGAAATGATTTTTACACGGGGAAACGTAAGCTATGATGTAGTAAAAAATCATCTGCCTTACTCATTGCGTGGAAAACGACAGCAAGAAAACATTTGAATAAAATGATGCCTTTTCGATACAAAACTCAAATCACATGAAACTATATCGCACAATTCCTTAAGAGAGTACATTGGCGCATGTATCGTATGTTGGTAAACTACAGCAAGCTATATATAGCCGAACTTCTCTAGTCGCAGTTTAAACTTTGCGTAATAAGCATTATTTGCAGTAACAGCCGCTGGACTGGATGAAAGATATAAGCGAGAGACGTTGACGCCACTGGTCGATATTGTGTTACGACGATGTGTTAATTCGCGCTGCGATATAACCGAGATTGATGTTTCTTCGTCTCACGCTTGGCTAGTCTGCGAATGGCTGGACTTTTCGAGTTATGTGGCTGTTATGGGCTGTGAACACCGATGAAACTATTGTTGTTGTTTCCAAGTTGTACTCGAAAGATTTAAGAGACACAAGGTAATTAATTTGTCAGAAGGATATCAGTAAATCTCACCGATATCGAAGTACGCTTTCCGTTGGGAAATTTTGTGCTTATGTGAGTTAAACTAAGCGAATAGTAGATAGGCTATAGACATACCAGCTTACTCCCACTCCGCGTTGAACTAGTATTCTCGCAAATGCTTTTACATAGATGGATACTAGCTGACTACCATTCCGCGCTGACCTAGTATTCCCCGTATGCTGTTAGATAGGGGGACCTATATACACTAGTAAGCCAGAATATGAGATCTACTCCTCCCACTTGCTCTGTCGTTAAAAAAATAGGGTCCCTTTTGACTCATTATCAGTTTTCCGAACATACGCGCTCATGCCCCTCTAAAAAATTTTCTCACAATCTTATCTGTCTCATCTAGCTTTTCACTTGCTTACCGATCCCTGCGGTCAGTTTTCCGAATACACAATAATCACTCGGAGGTGAGCTAGTATCCCCTGTATGCTTTAACATAGGTAAATACTAGCTCACTCCCACTCCACGCTGAGCTAGTTTTCCTCGTATGCTGTTACATTGGGGTCCAAAAAAGGGGTCCCTTTTGACGCATTGTCCGTTTTCCGAACACGTGATCATATCTTTTTAAACAAATTTTCTCACCTGTCTCATCTAGTAGCAAATATTTTATTTGCTCTTCACATATAACCGACCCCCCCCCCCCCCCCAAATAGTAGTAGTAGTAATAGTCTTGCTTTTGGATACTTTTTGATACTTTTTTTGTTTCTTTCCCATTTACTTTACGTAGCTTGAAGGTTTACTGATTTATTGTTAAATTGAATTTCAGAATCTCCTAACATATGTACACAATTGACTTTTGTTACTCCATAAATATTATCAATTATAATGCGACTATTATTTAGCAAAGAAAGAAAATCAGTAGCGGTTTCTTTTCTTGTCCGTTCAGATTTGAATGTAGAAATCCTCACTGTTCCATCTAATGAAATAAATTCATCATCATCAACATCATCATCATCACTATGATTAGAATCTGAATTATTATTAAAGTTTGATTATTTATGATAGATCAGTTTTTTCGATTTTGATAGTTTTTAATGTGTATTGTCGATAACCACTGAGACTTCGGGTGAAATGTCGTTGATGTTGTTGTTGTTAGCGTTCAAATGAACAAATTTCTCAAGGGGTCTAATGACTGTTTTCAACGTATCACCACCAAGTTTTTTTTAATTATCCTTTTCACGTCTCAATAGAGAATATTTTTTTAATAGCCTCACGTGCTCGCACAAGCTCACTGAGAATATTCTTTTCATCTATAAAGTCGAACATGATGACGAGATGGTATCTGTAAATCAACTGTAAAGTAAAAGATTCATAACTGCTTTTTTATGGCAAAATAATTAAAACCTATATTATATTCTCTTCCTTCATCCGATGCAACCATCATATTAATATCCCTAATGAGATGTTTTGGTATGTGAACATATAATTGATAAAGGCAAACGCTGTCTACACTTTTAGGTCTCCCCATATAGAAAAATGTTCTAACATTATCTTGCTTTTCACATGCCACATTATCAAAAATCATAATGGAGTCTGGTAGAGCTTCATCTGGAGAGACGATAAACTCATGTTCGCTAAAAGGCAAATATGATACTTAGGTTGATTTACAGATTTTGAGTACACATAAACATTTTCGAATCTAGGTCCATTGCGTAATGAGAGCTAATAAACTATTTGTTTTCCCACAGTTAGATGGTCCGTAGAATACTGTTTGTATGCTGTCTGAGTCGAAACTGCGATAGTTAATTTGGTTGATTTTCAAAATAATGGTACACATTAGGTGTGTTATCGAAAAAATGGCAAAGATGTCAGATATTTTGATAGTTTTGGTGATCTGAATCCACCCACAGCTCTCATGTTATACTTTAATGTGAAAGAAGTGAAATACAATTATAAAATATATCAAAATTGTAAGTAACCAAATTCTTAAGCAACCAACTATAGAAGAGAAGAAAATAAACGAATGATTTCATTCCCTTTCCAACAGTCATGGAAGATATGGTTTTACTCCCAGTCTGACAGAAGCAACTTCAATTTTAGAAGCATAATACTTTTCTTCGATTAAACTTTCTCCACATAAAAATTATGTTTTGGAATTAGTTGAACTCTTAACATTTAACCCAATTCCCAATGTTGATCATACAAATATAATAAACTTCTTATAATTCGAAATACAACAATAACTATTTCTACAGGAAGTTACGAAATTGATACTTTAAAAATTAATACTGGTTCACTTCCAACGGAGAGGGTAGTGAGCTAGAATCCCTTATGCTAAAGCATGTGAGGGATACTGCCTCAGCTCTGGAGAGAGGGGTCTGAGCTGGCCCCCATGTTAAAGCATACAGGGGATACTAGCTCAGCGCTAGAGTGGGAGTGAGCTAGTTTTCCCTATGTTAAAGCATAGGTGGATACTCCTCCGAGTGAGCCAGTATGCCTATAGCCTATCTACTAGCATGCGGGTAATACTAGCTCAGCGTGGAGTGGGACTGAGCTAGTATCCACCTATGTAAAAGCATACGGGAAAATACTAGCCCAACGCGGAGTGGGACTAAGCTAGTATTTACCTATGCAACAGCATACGGGAAATACTCACTCAGCACTGAGTGGGAGTGAGCTAGTAGTACCTACGTATGTAAAAGCATACGGGAGAATACTAGCTCAGCGCTGAGTGAGAGTGGGCTGGTATGCCTACGAGCTGGTATGCCTATAGCCTATCTACTGCGATTGTACTCTTTTTCGTTCATTAAAGTGTTTTGTATCTCATTGGTTTAAACAATGAAACTAAAATAACTCTGATCATTTTAATATTGCATGTTTTAAATATACTAATCTAATTTAATTTTGTTTTATATAAAAATTAGTACATTTCAATGAAATTCATTGTAAGCAGTGGCATGGCATGGCAAAAAAATATGATATTTAATAAAATTTACCTTAAATTTTAATGAACTTTCTATTCAAATATATTTTATTTTTAACTTTGTATTTTCAACTGCTTTTATTGGATCATATTTAGATTTAAGTAAAATTCATAATTAAAGCCTGAGTTAAAGACTGGAAATAATATACGTGGATTTGGTCACACCAAAATGACCTCTTAATCTATGCTCTGTGTCATTTAGGTAAATATATGTATATAGAAATAAATTCTTTTAAAAAATAAACTGTAGCGATTACTCGCGTAGATGCAGGTAGGAAAAGACAATCAATAAGAACAAAGGTAAAAGACATTGAATTCTTAATATTATTGGTTAAATATATATGCGTACACTTGGATTGTGATTATTATATGTCTAACGGACTCGTTGGCAGAGAAACCGTTTAATTACAGAGAGTGATTAATAGGTTTTCGGCTCTTAAATTGGGCCTTGCTTACTTACACCAATGTGCGAATACATATACGAAGTGCTGATTCCGTGGCCAACACGCTAACGAGTATACATGAAGTCTTGTAGACATATAATATTCATAACATAAACTATATTACTTTTATAATCCTTATTTGATTTGAATATCTCCAAAAAATATTTATAAAATATAAAGTTTAGAAATATAAAGTTTAATATAAAATACATAGTTTCGATAATTGCATTTCATGGATTACAATGAAATTTCTGACTGAAAGTTAAGTTAGTGCACAATAATTAGAACATCAACAAAATATAACTTCAATTATATCAAGTGTACATTACACGTTTAACTGTTAAAAACATCTGTTAAGCTATACTACTACAGATTTCAATAATTCGATACTCCGATTCGGGCCAACCACTGAATCGTCACGGCAGTTCTCGAGCACCAACTTAACCCCTATCCACATCGCGAAACTTTCCGGCGTGTAATATCTCAGATCCGGACACCTACGTAACCGTAAATGTCACCACCGCGCATAGCGATTTAAACTCACAACACATAGCTGGCATTAAAACACTCGCGTGCATCTGCTCTCGTGAAAGAAAGGGAAAGTAAGACGAGGCGTAAAGTTTTGGTTTCAGGACTGAGAGATTGTAAAATTTTACGAGCAGACTTTACTGTTAAGTCTGACCAGATTTTTCACTGTGAAAAAAGAAAGAGAGGAAGTCTAAGAATTACTGCTTTCAAGGTGTTCCGAGATGAAGGCTTTAATTGGCAATGAGGGCTTTGTTTTGCTGAGTTTTCGTGACAGAGACGTAAAAGATTGACTGGATTTTTACGACTGCGTAGTTTTTTGATACTTTCTTTTTTCTTCTTCTGAGCTTTCGGGTTTTATAAGAAGGGGAAAGTGTGACTGAGGTGCTTCTTGAAGTTACTGCTGAAAGCTTGCGTGACGTTGTAATGCGAAGTGTTATCTGGGGTTTCTGACTCAAACTATTGTTCTACAGCGAATACTCTGGCTTTCTTTTATGAAAATAGGAAGAAATAAACAGATGGAAAATTTTTTTAAATTTGTCTTTTATTATTTAATAAATACTTTGCGGAGATAATTCAGAAACACGTACATATAAATTATTGCATACGCACATATATTTCATAATAGATTTTATAAATTCAAACGTTTTATTGCATTATGATCTTAATATCTAATCTTAATATTAAATATTTTGTTATTTTTGGCAGTAATTGACTAGACTACTTAATATACTTTTTATTAGTTCAGGAAAATTAAAACAAAAATGTAAAGAAGTATACTTTTGCTAGCATAAACAGCTCCACCCAGACATCTATCACTGTAGTAACCGAAGTTTAATATACTGATTGAGATATATTTAGTGATAGCCGATTAATTTTAATTCAGCTGATCAATGTAAAATAAAATATTTAAAAATTTTTATGTAATTGCCTTGATCTAGATTTCAGTTCACCTTTTCTGCATTTTTTATTTAAACGTGGAATTTAAAAAGTATTATGCAAATTACTATAATACTCGACTGCAATATATTCACTATTCTTTGTGTATTTATGATTTTATTCCAGCCTATAATTCGGCGTCTTTGAGGAAAAATTCGCCAATTCAAAAAATAAAAAATGTATTATCTAATTCATATTTTTACGAATTAATTGATCAATATGATACATTGATATGCAATATTATGTACTTATAAATATATTTCATATAGATACATATTTTATTTTTTTAAATGGCTGGTTTATTCTGAATCATTTTTTTTAATTGACTGGTTGAAAAACATTCTCAAGTGATTAATAAGGTAAATATCGAAATAATAAGATAAATAATTATCGAAAAATATGGATCATGAAAAAAATTGAAGAACCAATGAAGCAACTCCATCCAATTTTTCTCCTTATTAAATAGATACAACTTTCGACAATGCATCTCGAAGGTGCGGTGAAAAAGATCAAAGTCTTGTGCATGTATTGACTTTGGCACGCGCTGAGGCATCCACTTCTGCACGAGCTTTTTATCGTACAAAGAAGATTCATGCATCGGGCGCTGGCAGAAATGCAATCGAAGCTTTTTCTTATTTTTTTTCTAAATTCAGAATCCAAAACATTGACGACATCTTTCACTATTGGTAAATTAGAGCCGGGCAAGAAACAGGAGAAAACAAGCAGCTCTCTTTTGTTGAAAAAACGAAGTTTAATTTTCCGGTTATGTTATTTTCATGCTTCTGATTCGATACGAGTTTAATTTGTTATATTCATGGAGAAACGAAATTTTTCATTCACTAATGCAGCAAACGACGCGTCATTAACTCCAGAGTTATAATCTCCCATTTTTACGTTGACAGCTGCACACGGGAAGCATTAATTCAAATCTTCCAACGGGAACCAAGTTTCTTTTATACATCACGATGAGAAATAATTTTTTTCTCCCCCCCCCCCTTCACTCTCTCTCTCTCTTGCGATTAATGCTCCAGTCATTTGTATACGAGTCTCTTTTGCCTGGCGCGTCTAAATGGCCGTTCACATAGTTAAAAGTCGCGTCCGACAAATGCACCGAGAGTTAAAATTAAAAGACCTATACGGATTTCGCTTGAAATGTATACTATAAAAATCTTAATTAATTAAAATAGTCAACGTAAAAACATATTATTATTCAGCAAATATATATTATACCATGAATTATGAAATGCAATGTTTGTTGAAAATATTGCACTTAAACGGTTAAATAATTCGAGTTGTTATGGACTTCAATCAGCTGAGAATACGACCTTCTAAAGGCGAGCGTCTCAACATAGCAGTTTTTGAGACCGCTACGTAGGCTCTCCTAAACGGGCGGTACATGTAGGATCGTTTGTGGCTGTGTACTCACCCCAATCGAACAACGTGAGTTTCGCTAATGAAAATATTTGAAATTTTCTAAGTTCAGTCTCCCGTTGGAGGCCTGTATTCTGGAATGAGAGAGGCTTTGAAGAGTGGACTCATTTGTTTTGAAATTATTTTGACGAAGTTCGTCTATAAGTAAAAGGATCTGTATGGTGCTGTTTACGTGAAATACGCTTATACGTTTGTAGAAACGTTTTATTTTTCTAAAACGCAGATAAAGAAAAGCAAGCTTTGTTTAATAATACCGTTGTGGGTAGCGATTTCTTTTTATTTTTGTCTAGACATGCTTAAATTAGTAATGTAAGGCATGGTACTATGTTAATAAATATGAAGGTATTTTATCTCATTTGGAATATTTTAATTATAGCAAGATTTTGCTTATAAAATTAATATCAAATTTATTAATTAATACAATTATAAAAATTATCATTATCATAAATTAATAATTTTTTAAAATCTAGTTTAAAAAAGTATCTACATCTGTAAATTATTTAAGTATAGTTTATCGTATGCAGTATTATAACTTGACATATTATAGGAGTCTTTTATAGAACTTTCGGTTAAAATAACATTTACTCACTCATTATTTTGTAAAACTTGATAATAATCGAATATTTTTGTTATTACGAATTAATCGCGATACGACGTTCATAATTATAAATGATGAAATTTTGACTAACATTTCCTCTATCAAAACATGGTTTACTCTTGAAATAAAATAGATAATAATTCCTCCTCGAAGCTATCGATCGATTGTTGTCTCAAATCGATCTCAAGCGTGCTCGCGTAATTCAAAAGTTCGCAATAAAGCCGTTTAAAATATAAAAACATACATCGTATCGCGAGGCCAGTAGTTTTTTTTCATTAAACAATTTCTAGGTTTTAAAAAATGTAATTCTTTTAAGTTTTGAAATCGAGCACAATTTCTAAAAACATTTATCGAACTTAAAAGAATTTAAATGCAACAAAAAATACTTTTTATTTTTATATGATAAAACTTATTTTAAAACTTACTTATTTTCATTTTAATAGGTTGATGAATCATTTATAGTTATTTAGCAGTTCATTTAAAGTTTTGAATATAATACGGATTGGGGAGGTTATTATGTTAAACAAGTTAAAAACCTTTTTAGATAAATTTCTTTCCTATTTATTTTTAACTAAGTTGCAATGTAAAATTATTAAAAAATGTTCACAACTTGTATAAGATGAACTACCTTAACAACATAACATCTTCAACTTTAAAATAAATCAGCCACTAGCTAACTTATAATCGTCAACTTGTCTACCAGAAAAGTTTCGTAACAATACCTCCTTAACCTGACTATCCCATATAAAAATCAAAACTGCAACTACCTCTAACGAAACTCACCCTTTATTCTCCTTTGGCAAAAAGAAAAGCTCGGGTATGCCTTATTCGGGATTCATGAGGTGAAATTGAGGATCGCTACCGCGAAGTGCGAAACTTGTGCTGTGGTTAGTGTTGCATTATTAAGAGGCTAATGACTCGCTCACTTCGTGTAGGAAGATACTTTCCTAGTATAAATATACGGTTGGATAACGTCGGAGGGAATGAAATTTATGCGGCGAATAGCGATAGTTCCTATACAGTAGCGACGAAAAAAAAGAATAAGGGTTATTCCAACGGGAAATGACTCTTGTAGAGTTGATTTACTTTCGATTCGTGTATGTATGTGTCTATTGCTGAGATAATAATTTTGTATAAGACTTTTTCCTTCTCTTGAATTTTGAGATTTTTTACATTTATTGTCTTTCTCATAAAAGTGTTTTTCACTTTTTAACCTATTTAACTAAAGCTATTTTGTTCGATTAATAAATGGTAAATATAAATTACATTATATTTTTACGTAGTGGTTGGAATGCGAAATATTATTAGGGTTTAATCAATCGTTTGTTGATTATTGCTAATTACACCAAAAATCATAAAGGGCGATGCAGCTATGAGCTTCAATATTTTGATTTTTCGTTCGAAATTTAATGAAAAACGTCTGGAAGTGAGTTAATATTATTTAAATTTTAAGGGAATGATTCATTCATTTATAATTTTGCAAAATTCGGGCTTTTCTTCAGAATATTTTGATAAAGAAAGTTTAGGTGATGTTAGGAAATCATTAAAGAAATTCGAACTTTAAATTGGCTTACATGAGTAGTGTCATTACTTTAAAGTAAAAAATCGAAATATACGAATCCACATTCAAAATATTCAAAACTATCGGATGATCATTAAATTTAAGCATCTACAATATATTTTGCAACAGACCATCTACCCTTTTCTCAATCGAAATCAAAACCCTCCTTTACTACTAAAGATAAAAATAAATCAATATCTTAAGTCTTAGCCTATCGATTCCAGCTGCTTCTCTTGCTCCCTCTCTTCCTCTCTCTCTCTCTCTCTCTCTCTCTGTTTCTTGCGAAACATCTCCAGCATAAAATAAAACGTCGTCGTTAAAATAAATTAAGACACGCTACGGGAGGAGGACTAGCTGCAGAAATCGAGAAATACAGCTCCGCCACAAATCAGCTGTGAGCGAGATTATCGCCAGGAACTCGATAACGCGCTCGGAAGTGGTCCGAGCACCTGACGGCAATTTCCTCTCGCTCTCGAGTCATCCCGCGATTTACGAACGTAGCTAGTATTGGACTGGAACCCGCTATGCTAAGGAGCCAAGAGAGATGAGTAGGTCGAGCTCGACCGAAGAGAGAAATTCACAGAAACAAAGGGGGTTGGATTTATCGGAGCTTGCTTGTGATAGCGAGGGGAAAATCTTTCTTTCTAGCTTTTCTTTTTCGCAAGGGTTGTACTTTCTTCAAATTGAATCATTTTTTATATACTTCAAGGTAATAAGTTGTATGTACAGATATGGTAATTCGATTCTTGTCGAAATTTGAAAAGGTGTTGAGTCTCAGGAAACAGTTTAAACCCAAAGGCATATAAACAACCGACGACGAAATAAAAATCCCAAATGTAGCCGAGGAAGTAGGACGAAGACACAAACATTGTAAAACGCGCATACAAATCGCGACGAATTTGAATACAGGGGACTCGCGCGGTGGGAATAAAAGCAACGCTGAAAATAAAGCGAAAAAATCTCCGGAGCGAAAAGAGACTAACTCGAGCGTGATGGTTTCAAAAAAAGAAAAAATAGAAGGAGAATGAATGAAAGAACGAGAGAACGAAGAATCGACGAAGAAGGTGGAAAGGACAGGAAGAAATTGTCGTCGACTGGTTTATTAGTCCAATGAAAGAGTTATTGGCGGGAATTAACGAATCGTAGCGACGCAACCTTCTTCGAGATGGAATTAAGATTTTCAAGGGAAAAAGGTTACTGTATTATAAGGGGGGTTTCGAAAGTTTTTCTCGTAGAAACAGATTTTAGTTACAAATCGATATTCTCTTTTAGCTTTTAATAAATTACTATTTCGAACTTCCTTTTTTCAATAGAAAGTAGAAGAGGAAGGAGCAATAAATCTCAAGTCCCAGATAAAAATCATTTCCCGAGGGACTAGGATGAAAAATATTCGCGAAAAATTTGAAATTGCGTGATATATTCCTTTTTACACAATGTATAATACTGTGCGACATAAATCTCGAGGAAGTATTTTTTTCTCGACAATAATTTTTGTGCCGAATAAAAGTCGTTTCGGTGACTCTGATGTAGAGAGAAATTTATAGATACGTATATGTATATGATCTATATATGCATAGCGAATTACTAACCTGGATCTGACAGACAACTTCTCCGTAGGGCCAACAGCTATAGATGGCAGGAACGAATCCGAACGGCGTCACTAATAGACCAATCGCAAGGTCGTTGCTCGCGAGGCTTGTCAGTAGGTACCTTGGCTGTAGAAATATTGTTTGTTTGTATTTATACAATTTTGATGACATTATGAGACTTAAAAATAATTTTTTTTTTGAGGGAACGAATCTCTAAGTGAACTGATTATTGGGTACAAATAATTGCCCTACAGTGTTTTCGTGTACCGAACATCCGCAATAAACATTTTTTAACCAAAAGATCTATCGCTCTGTGCAGTACAGAGTACAATGCACAAATTTATGTACAACTGTACGATGTACAGTTGTACATTGAATATTTACAAGCAATCAGTGTTTTCAGCTGTAATTAAAACTTCGAATCTGTGAGTGACACGTAATATTATAGTGCCGGTGAAAATGTGCGGTCGATGTATGTGATGTTCGGCTTGACGTTTCCTCGGGAAATAACGTTTAATGTGTTTAACGTAAAGTGTTCAGACGTATATCGAGAATTCTCGGGGGTTTAAAGATGGTTTTCATTAATTATAATTGGTAATAAGGAACAACTGTTATTAAAATAAAAATAGTGTATTACCATTGAAGATGACAAATTCATTAATTTTTCTCCGCTGCGAAGTATTTTTTTCCAAAATACACACAACGCACGGTACTACATTGCATTTGCTAATAATATCTACTGCAGTTTATATTAATAATATCACTTCCAGTCTTTACGATAAGTAGCTACTTGACGCGGATATAGCTGAGCAAATTGGAGAACATAAGGCCAATAATCTCTTATATAACCTCTCTATATATGATCTATATTATGAAATCCCGTGCTAGTCCCGTTCAATAACTAATCCATGAATTAGAAAAATAAATAGGAAAATATATCGAGGCAATACCTGTTAATCGAAATATTGTTTATAAAATATACAGTATCGAATGGATGATCTTGAATACAGCAATGGAATGAGACTTATTAATAAGATGACCCTACGCACCAAAATGCTTCAACGCGAGAGTTCTCTGCATATCTTGAAGATTAAAGAATAAAACTTAAAATAATAGCTAAAATAATTAAAAAAAAAAAAAAAAAAAAAAAAAAAAAAAAAATTCTTTGCTACACTTTACTTCTCTTCCCAATCAGTGTAAAGTTTTATTGTGGTGTGAGAGCAAACAACCTGCTTAGCCACGAGAGTCCAAGATCTTACACGCCACTCGAAGGAGTGAAGAGTAGAAGTTCCAAGTGTGTATTTCGGTTGGTACACGTAGCCTGATAATGCATTAAAATGTATTTAGAATGCCGTTCGAGGTTAGCATATTCATGAATCGACTGTTCACCTACTAGCACGTAGTGTGTGAACAAAACGTCTAGTCGTCTCAACGCTCTTGGGAGATGGGACGCAGAGAGATTGTATAACCAGAGGAAATTATGAAAATTAGGACTGCGGCACTGAGAGACCATAGAGCCTGTATCCTATTTTCCTGAGGTAGTCAACTTTTTATTCTTAGCTTTAGTAGTAAAAGATTCGAGAAGTAATATCGACAGTGAGTTGTAAGTTGATTTTAATACATATGAATACTGCAATCAAATTATTTTCATTTGTATGTAATTAAACGAGTTTTTGCTAAAATAAAGTGCCAACTAATAGCCAACTACCTGATAGAAAATCACTTTTCAGTAGTTCCGTAGTTTGTAAACCGTTAATTATTGTTGCTGATTCGAAGCAATCGGCAACACCTACCTAACGGCAGTCCAGTGCGAATAGTAAAACGAGGAATCGGTCTATGCTAGCATATACACGTACAAATCACTTCGAAGGCGTAATTGAATTCGCAGCCGAGAGAGTGGAGAGTGGAGCTTCGTTATGTTCTCCACGGTCCACGAATGCGTAATCCGATGCTAATGAATTCGTTCATATCGGTCCTGCCTTCCCGTGTAACAATGTTTTGTAATTTCAGTCTAGCAATAAGACGATTCTAAGCTACAGTGTGATCGATTTAATCACTCGATTATGTGACATAGTCCCTTGATTGCATTTGTTTGTCAACTTATGATATAATAAATTCGATCCTACTTACAGAAGAATATTTTTTCCTTACAGTGATTAACAGTTTGGAAAAAGGCTTAATTAAAGTTGAAGTATAACTAATAATACGGCATACATATTTGCATAATCCTTGCTTGAACTTATAAGCCGTATTCTAATTACATAACAACGACTTGCTATTAGCATGGTCCTGGTTCGCGATCGTCAGCTCGAGAAGCCCATCAAACTAAACGGCTTATCCTTCGACATATTACTGGCAACGCGCTAGAATGCGAACCGCATGGGAAATAAAGCCCCGGCATATTTTTACGGTCATCCATTTATCACATCTGCAAAGTACAGCTGCCATTTTTATTTGCTTTTTTCGGGGAGCTTCGTCAACTTTTGAAGTAAATTGCATCGTTGTAGTCTCACTTTACGAATCGTTAAATATATAGTACTGTATTTGAACGAGCGATATCTCGATTGGTTTACTTCCGTGTCGAATAGTAAACGAGATTTTCTCAAAAGTCGAACAACTTTACGGACCTTTAAAGAGAGGTATAGGAATTTTTATGTGTTACATCGATGTTTCACGAGTTGTTGTAAATTTAACGTTCGCGCTTTACTTTTACATGTAGAAAACGTGTGTAAATGCAGAAATGTTATTACCCCGTAACTTGAAAGCGAATAAAATAATTTGAGGGAAGATTCAAAGATAGTCAATTGAGTAATCATGAAAATCTGTTCCAGCTATGTATAATTTAAAAAAAAATCACTCACCTGCGCGTGAATGTATTTGTGATAACGGCGGCTATTGATGACGCAGATGACGAGTAAATTCGCCCCAAGGATTCCGAGGCTGAGGGCGAGAACAATGGCGGCGCGAAGTAACTCACCGATGCCGGGAGTTTGCCAGCGCGGCTCAAGGCCGCCGGCCGGCAAGCTGCGCCAGCAGCTGCTGTTGCTCAGCGCCGGCGCCAGTAGGAGCTGTGGTTTCTGATCTATCATGATCCCGGTGCGGGGGCGAGCTGCTGACGCGGCCGCGTCGCGCCAGCCGCTACGAGCCCCCAGGCGTGCACCGAGTGCCGGAGCATCGTCGATGCGGCTGCAACAGATGGTTTTCAGTTTTTAACAGTTGAACATTGAAGATAATGAAAAAGTATTGATTTTAAATCTCTTTTGTCATGTTATTAAATATATTTTAAATTTATAAAAGTATTTATTTTTATCCATGATCCTCTTTATCAACGAAACACAAAGACTACTTTAAAATGATTATAACGTTAATTAAAAATAAAAATATGGAAAAATCCTCTGAAGTACAAATCACCAAGATCACATACCGTGTGCAAAATGACGCCGGCTTTTTCGAAACCTCAACTTCTTCTGACTGCAGTGCGGTATATTTTCTCTGTTGCTGCTCTTGCGCAACCTACGAGGAACGAATGGAAGCCTTCATTTTCCTTGACCTTTTGGTCTCTGGCAGTATCGTCGTATTCCTACTTCTCGTCCAGATGTAGATCATCTCGTGGATTCAAGCCGATCTCTGAAAATGAATGAGACGAGATTAGATAAGATCGAATTGCTGCCTCGGGGTTCAGGCTGACTTGAGCCAGGGATTGACTACTGAGACACGGACTGGATGTGATGAGATATCGGTGCCTTGTTTTTTTGTTGACTAGCAAAGGATCGTTTTATATTTCGTAGTATGGGTTATTTATGATATAATATTACACAGAGTCTTATTATTATGGTAATTGTAAACACGACGTTGAGATAAAATTTAAAAAATAGGATTGGAGTATTTAGCCTCTGTTAATACAAATATATTCACAAATATATTCGAAAAGGATTCTTCTTTATTATAAAATTGTTAATAAATAATAAATATTTTATACTATAATTTCGAAAAATATACATTTATTCATCGTAATGTAAGACCTGTCAAACATGTCCTCGCGATAATACTTCTAACAAAATATAACCTCTCGCTACTATCACGACATTCCATTGCCTGAAAAATTATTATTACCGTCATTAACAGAATCGGAAAGCTGCAGTACACAAGGGCGACATCTGTACACGTATACATTGCTCTTGGAAAAATCGTAGCCTCGTATATAATAGCTCGAAAGGAAATCAAGTACGATACGCGACTCACATAATGAGAGGGTAGTTAACGAGCTGTGCTTCGCGTGGAAAACAAGCAAGAGGATATTCGTCTTTGCTGCACAGCCTATGCATAATTAAAATGTAGCCACCAACCAGTAGACGTCTTTCACTTTAGAAAAATTTCTGTTCTACATTCATACTTTATTTCTATATTTGATTCAAGTTCGTTTTTGAGATTCTTCTCAGACGGGTTAATGTGAGTTTTCGACTTCGATTTCTACTCGTGACTTTCGTTGGATTATCATTTTGTATTGGAATCGAGTGGGTGATAATGACAATTTAATGAAGATTTAGGCAATTCCTTCCCGAGAATGCGACGAGAATTTTCTAATTAGATTTAACTTAGTTCGTCTTATTAGTTTTATAGACGGAAAAGTTTATAAGGTATAATGAAATTTCACGGATAGACGGTTTATGCAATCGGAACTGCTTGTATTCGTAGTATTCAATTTTATTCAGTAGGATGTGACACTTTTCTTGGTGCTAAAAAGAACTGTGAAAATATTTAGATTTTCATGCGTGTCTTCGTTACGTTAAATCGGATCTGCGACTCAACGGAATTTACGGGGAAAATGTGCAAATCTTGGAACGGTAGGGGATGCGGGCGCGAAATTCCGCTTGACATTCGTACAAACAGGTATTACGACATTCTTCTTTCCTCTTTAATATACTTATTTTTAACGAAGAATTTATCTCCATTCGCCTTTTAAGATACCAAGATTTAAACAAATATAGCGTTATTTAAATCACCTAATAAACTCTTCTTGTTTATATTAATTTTATAAAACATTCAAAAAAATATATTTATTTATTCACCAATGTAGGTTTGTGTTCGAAACTGCAATAGTGTCATCTCTGCATAGAATAAGATAGGTCTTATTCTATTTTTAGAGCCTTTTCTTAGAAAGTTATTTATTTATCAACTTAGATTTACATTGTAAATAACAAAAATATAATCCTTATAAAGACACCGAATGTATTTGTTCACAGAATGGACATAATGTAACTTGAAATTACAAGCATTAATAGAAGTAAGAAGTATAAACCAACAGAACAATATATATATTTTTATGTGTTCCCGTCTCGCGTCTCTATTGAGATTTATTTCTGGATTATTTATATTTTGGTTCTGTTTTTAAGATCGGCGAAAGAACAAAATCATAAGTATTCATAAGCCTTCCGAACTCCATTCAGCGCGCGCGCTATTCAGTTCAAGCTGTGCGACCGAGGTCTAAACATTACCTATCAATTGAACTTTCTTTAACTGTTGTTTAGTGTAATATTTGATATATAGGTTAAAAGTCGTAGATAAGGTGCGTGATAACGATGAATAGACGAAGTTATGGGGCTGGCTTCGTACAGTGCTTTCACTACGAGTGTCAGTAGGACATTGTTGCGTAGCGAGGACTGTACCTTTTTTTTTAAGTCTTTTAGGTAAAGTGAATACATGGCCCATTGGGGCATTTCGCATAATAGCGTTATTAAGGTAGAGTGGAGGAGACCAATAGTAGTGGTGGGCGGGGATCAGATCCGTTCAGTGCGCAACATAATGGTGACATTTGTAGAAAAAATATAGGATCATAACAGATTCAATATCGCAGAGGGATTAACAATACTTATAACTAATGACTAGGTTTGTGGGGAGGGTACCCTGCGAGGCGGGCTAGGGTATTGGTTTTGTCGGAGCTATTAATTAGTATATCGTGAATTGACGACGTCTAATATCGTCAATTCGATTTTGGTCATTAACAAGCCACCAATAACCTTTACAGTTAATCTCCCTCGCGGTGTCGATTTGCGGTAAGGTCATCGAATACTTATATTGAATGTCGGCTGGGCACACCGCCAAGTTAATATTTTTATTGCCGTGGTGTCTGGAGGCGGGGTAGATAATTGGGACATTGTCTTGCGACGTAATGTATGCGCTGCTGTCCAAGAGTATGAAGGACTGTGGGGCGTGGGAGGGGGGGATAACCCGTGCGCACTCTCTTGATGCAGTCGGTATCGTCGTAAACGTTTAGTAATCTCAAGTATTAATACAATAATGTCGCTATTCCTAGTCCTGGCAAAGTAGTCGTGCATTAATTTAATTAGGAAGGAGTCAATACGGGGTATTGATGGGGGTATTGGGCCTGGTACGGGGGGTACGGTACCAGTGCAAAGACGCTCGGAGGCATGATTTTTCAATCGTACGCAGTTTTTCGATAGTTGATGCGCTCGAATTCCACCAGACTAGTGCTGCGTAATTTAGGATAGAACGGATGAAAGGATTGAATGATCGAAAGAGTTTTTGGCTTTGATCAGTTGCGTAATGGTGTGATCGTTCAATCTTAGTAGATAGTCGAGATAATGGCCCAGGTATTTGACTTTTTTTATGTGCTATTGGAATTTTGTTATTGTGGAAATACATATTGGTTGAAACATTTTGTATTTCGGTTATTCGAATATGGAGTTGAGGGGTTTATGGAACATGATTGTTTCACACTTATGAGGATTGATGCGAAGGTTCCATGAGCAGTAGTGATTGTTGATTTTGTTTAAAAGCACTTCAAGCTTTTGCTGGACAACCGATGGTTCTGTATCAGCTACCATGAAGATGAAGTCGTCGGCAAATACGGCTGAATGGCTATTGTTATTTATGTTTAACTTGAAGAATGATAGAATATTATAAGTGAATATGCTGAACAGAATTGGGGAGTTGACCGTGTGCTGCATCAGTCCCTCGACAATGGAGAAGGAGCGAGAGGAGACCATATCGCCATTGTAGGTGACGAATGTCCTGTCTTTTGTCATGCTCCAAATTAGCTCGATAAGGTTTCTGGGATAAAATAGAGTATTCAAAATGTAAAGAAGACTGTCAATCTTAACTGAATCGAAGGCCTTATTGAGGTCTTCTAGGCAGGCACAGACAACTATTTATTGTGGAGGTGACCATTGATGTCATTAAGTTTTTTATGGGTAGTGGATAACTTGTGAATGGATTGGGGGAATGCCGTCTAGCCCAAAGGACGTTTTATTGGGGAGGTTTTTAAAAATGGTACGAGTTAGTTGAGTGTTAGTGAAAAGTATTAAGTTTTCATTTTAGTTGCTGCGATGGCAGTGTTACTGTCATTGAATTCTGTGATCGTGTTCCTTAGCTGTGCGTTTTGATCGAAGCTTTGTGTTAAGGGAACAGGTGTTGGCGGATTTCGTTACTGATTAGCTTATTTTCGTTTAAGAGCGTCGATTTTTATGGGCGGCTTAGCGCGAAAGAAGCGATTAATTTTTGGGAAAAAGTCAGGGTTCGGAGGTCTATGGATCTGTGTAGGCTGTCCCAGTGTTTTATATATGCTATTATTCCATATATTCGATACACTGTGTTAATATCTGCATTTTTTTTAGCTATTAGTACTTTGTTGTACTCAATACTGGGGCGGCTGCACGGAGTGTGATATTGGTATTTGTAAAGTTTGTTGAGCGTAGAGACTAAGAATGACTTTTTATGGAGAGCTGTGATTTTCCTATTTACGTACATTAGAGAGTTATTGGTAGGTGCATATATTGGTACTATTGATTCTACACTATTGTTAATTATTTTGCTGATTTCTGAGATGTAAGTTTTTATTTCAGTATTATAAAGATTTCTGTTGTGCGGTGAAAAAATAGTTATTACTCAAATGTTTCTCGCATTTTTTCCAATTAGTTTTTTAAAAAGTCGTCTAAGTGAGTTAAAGAAGGATCTTTAGGTGTAAGCGCGATCGGAAGCTTGATAGTGTAAATGAGAGCTTTGTGGTCGCTGCTGTAGTCGTATACCGGGATTTTTCCGTTTATCGCGTCATTAAATTCAAGTCTGCAATCTGCGATGCACTGATATAGGAAAGAGCCCGCTGCCCGGTAGGAGGGCTCGAGGGGGGGGGGGCATGGCTCTGAAATCTACGCCCTCGTTTTCGATCCATCTTTTCAAAATTAGACCCTTCCTACTGACTACACTACTATCTATCTCGCATTTAGGTAGCCCGCCACTACGTAGTAATTTTCTTGGCAATTTAATATTAGTTTTGTAAATTTTGATATCTGTGTTAAATTTATTGTTGTTGGCTTGGTTATTGGTATATATCGCTACTAGGAAAAGGTTTTTAATATGGATCTTAATTTTGTCTATTGTGTATTTCATTATTGAGTTGTTTTTGGCTAAATATAGGTATATTGGCTAAATCGATTGTTGTTGTGGTTATCCATTGTAGCTACTGACAATTGCAAATAATTGATTAATTCTTGATGTATCAATGCTTATTATTTTAATCAAGTCTTACATTTGTACTTGGATTGAGTTCAGTATTTGAATTTTGAATTCGGTTAATAAGGTGTCCAGGCCGGAGTCATCTTTAGATTGGGAACGTAGGATTGGGGGAATTTCTCGAGGAGTAAAGCTCTATGCGCCGTTCTGCCGCGTTATTGAGTACCGGTTTTGTTTGAGCGTGCATTGCTATTATGTTTGGGCACCTGTTTCGGTTATTATTGGTAAGTTTATCGTAGATTTTATCGAGGCGCACTCCTTGTTCTGCGCGAACTTGAGTCTTATGACCGTACGCGATCTCCTTGGCGAATTTGCAGTAGGGGCATCCTCGATAAGAGGCCGGGTGGCCGTTTTCTTCGCAGTTTACGCAATACAGTTCGTTTTTGTTAATATTATTTTTTGGTAGTATACAATCACTTGGTCCGTGTATTTCAGTACATTTGACGCATCTATAACCGAGGGTGCAGTTGGCACTCGAATGGCCAATGCGTGTATTGGAAAATCTCCGTTCTCCTAAGGGTTTCCCATCGTACTTTTTGAAACGCGATGGCTTTAATCTTGGTTAGGTTTGGGGGATACTGTCAGGGATGATTTGGATTAGGAAGTGGTAATGCTCTGGGTGGTTTCTTCTGAAGGAGATTTTGGAAACTTTCGTTAGTTTACATTCGGGATGTTTCGTTCGGATATTTCGGATTTAATTTCGTCCTCGGAGAAGTCGCTGCGGATACCGTTCAGTAGGAAGTTCCTAGATTTATGATTTTTTGGCGTATAAGTGAATTATTTGACGTTTAGGCCTTTTAATCTATTTTTTATTTTCTCGAACTCGTTGAAGCTACTCGCGTAAATAGAATGGCTGTCCTCGTCTGACTGCCTAATTACGAAATCATTTATGTTAAGGTCGAGTGCCTTTAAAAAATTAATTAAGTCTAGTAGACTCGTCGTGGTTGTAAAGATAGTTGAGGGTTTCGAAGGTTTACCACCGTTATGATAGATATTCCGATGTCTGCGGCAAAGTTGTTGATAGCTGTATTCTTGAGCGTCGTGTGTTGCTATGTGGCTGCGAATCGGGGCGAAAGGCCTCTATATTAATAGGTATGCGAATTATCTTCTTTACGTCGAGTTGGTGGGCCGTCATGAGTTGATCCGGTCGTGGGAAGGTGTCTAGTAACCATCTGGTGTTCTCACTGTTTTGTTTCTGCTTGTTGGGCGTTGCTTCGGTGGAATTTCGAAAGCCGTCTCTTGCGAAAATCGTAACGGCTCGAAACGATTTTGCAGAGTAACTTATCGACTTTGTGTTTTGAACTTTTTAGTTTTCACATTCTATATAGTTTTTAGTTTATTAGAAGTGAATTAAAAAGTATATTGTTTTCTAAAATTATTTGTATTGTTTATCGACTTTGGTATCATTTTGGTAAATCGGTACTTTTGTTTCTAATAGTATTACTAGCAAGAAGCCGATATATTTTAATAATTTTAATTTATTATGAGAATCTGCAAATGTTTAATGATATTCATGGTACCATTAAAAACATCGTATTAGACCATTCAGTTCAAAGTCACATTATCCTGAACCAAATGCTATGATATGAAATTTTGGATCGTATATTATATACTATGGGGTATCTATAAGGTAATCGAGGTTTACGAAGAACCAAGATCAATTTGAGCTTTGCGTAGATTATGCTAGACTAATATTACTGCTGCGTTGATCGTCTGAGAATTTATCATCGCAAATAGCAAGATATTGGTTAAGTCTGCTACACTTTAAGAGGTAAATATCGTACTCACATGAAATTACAATTATTCATAAAATATACACTGTTAAAAAGTTCTTTGTTAATTTTAATATCAAAATACTGAATGTAGTATATATATAATATATTAAACATAAATTATTTGTTGTATAAATTTTATTCATTAACGTACTTGAATTTACACATGCAAGTCCAATTTAATTATATCTAGTGTAGATTTACGCTAATTTTTAAGTACTAGTGTATCTTGAAAGAGCATGAACAGTTATGTTATTAAGTGTAACGAATTAATAACCACTAAAAGTGAATATGTGCAATTGATATCCGCGAAACTTCTTGGTTAATAAAAAAAGATGTTATAAGCAATGGCATAAGGCATGCGGCAGTCAATACAGGCTAGGCCGAGTCGAGAACTTCAAACAAGAGTCTCTACGTATATAGAGACACACGTAATCAGTATGGAACCACCCGTGAGTACAAAGTAAACCTCGGAAATAGTCGAGATTCAAGAGATGAGAAATAGAGCCAGACCAGCTCGACTGGGACACGAGGGAAACGTCCGGGGTCAGGAGGATTAAGTTCGAATGGCTTTATTATGTAGGCGTGAGAGAGAGAGAGAGAGAGAGAGAGAGAGAGAGGGAGGCCGACCACGTGACGAAGTGCTGCTGCCGGATGCATTTAGATGTGGGAATTAGAAATTTTTTTTCAACGCTTGCTCTATCACTCATCTGCATCACTTATATATGCAGAGAACAGCTTTTATTGCATGCTGTGTACATGTATTTTAATAGTTTTGGATTAAGCTCCTAAGTACATACTTAACTTTGTTAAACGTAATATTTAAATCTTTTTAAATTTGTATTTCTTGTTCCAAGACAATGATTTACTTGGAATTAAACTGCTTTCTTATTTATGTGATCGAAAATCTAGAGGAAAACTAGCTGCAAGACAAATTCGCGTAGATCGTTTCTGAACTCTGATTAACGAATTACTTACACTAATTTATCAAAATTTATCCTCGCCTCCCCCTAAAGTCTACATAATATCGCAAAAATTCAAAAGCCACTGATTTTCCCAGTTTCCTATAGAACTGTTAGAAAAGTGTATTTGGATGCTCAGACACAGTTTAAGAAGTTTCGACCTCGTGTCTGAATTCCAAGAGGTTCATGCCACTTCTCTATTGCTTGTAAAGGATGAATGGCATTGTGTTAATGTCGGACAAGATTTGCGAAAATTCGCTTTCGTCTCAATGCTACTTGGAATATTTTTAGAGAAAGCTTTACTTCTCTTGCACCGACTGAATAAACATTGCAAGCGAGCGTTTCCTACGGGAGATCTTTATTTTAGGATCTAAGGAGTATAATATGCGTTTTCTGCTATCGAGTTTGTTTGGATAGAGTGAATAATTTATACAATTGGGAATATTTTGTGTTTTTTTTTCATTACAAAAGTTGCAAGTAGCAAATATTTTTCGTGTACTCAAGTTCTTTGCGCATAATGTGCAGATTATCTTCTTTCCTACTTGTTTTCTTTTTTAAATTTCGAACAGAATATGGTTATATTCGGTTGATCGCCCATTAAATATTTTCTTTTTTCTATGCATCAAAATCAAATTTACTGTGCGTGGAGATAAATAGTGAAGTAAATGGATTTTATCATAAGCTTATGATAATTTTTTAAATAATGTAAAGTTTCAAATGTTACTATTCTTCTAAAATAAGTTAAAAAAATATTTTGTAAACGAATGTACTTCAAATTGTAGCTGACGGTATAGCAATTAATATAGAATGTATAATTACAATATAATGTTTATATATAATGAATGTTGTCAAATCATGAGTGAACAATATAATATGATTACGACAAGTCAAAATTTACCGCTAGGGGGACACTAAAAAAAACTCGCACTATGCAAAAAAAGAGTTGAATGTCAATTAGCGAAAACATTGTAATACAGCGTTTAGCTAGAACAGAATTTATTTGTTATTTTTGATAATATAAAATCAATTGCAATGTGTCATTGACTCATTAATTATATAATTTTTCTCATTTTGTTACTTACTATAAACAATTGAAAATTTACTAGACTATTAGTCTGTGAATACATAACTAAATTTTTATACTAACCATCCCAAGTTCACGTAGTTAACGTATCCCAAGATCCATAGAAAAGCCGATTGAAGTTAAAAAAAGAAGAAATTGTTTAGAAGTTCAACCAGCTGCATGCGCTACTGTAAAGTCAAACGACCATGTTACAGGGTTTTTCTAGAAGTATTAGTTATGGCGCAGGCAACTAGTGAAGTTTTTGCAGTCGAGGAAAAATAATACGAAAGTAAAAGAGTGCTTTGCTTTATGAGGATTGCTGTGGCGCTGAATCTTCCATGAGTAGTAAAAAATCTTGACGAGAAAGTAAGCGATGGATATAATCAGAGGAGAGATAGGCGTGATGTCGTTGTAAAGATCCGTGATTTCTCTGTCCAAAGTATAGTTTTATGAATGTAAGGGAGGATTTATTGTAATATAAATAGAGGCCACTTCGACGGTTATATGCAGAGTGGTCAATTATCTGCTTGTGAGTGATATTTTCAAAAACGAAACTTTGTTATATTTGCTATTATAAATCTAGAAGTGAATGCTCGATCCTCATTTTCCGTCGTTGGCCATTTAATTCAAACTTCATGGGACGAGCGGAGAGTAAACTTCGCACCTTTTCCAGTCTATAAAGTTTGGGACGTCATCGGTGCGTTTCGATCGTATACTACTGACGCTTAACGTCGGACAAAAGCATCTGGACCAACTCGTGAGGACAGTAGTCAACTTTACTGACATCAGCTGATATCCCACGGGATTATCCGCGGTGACCCTATTGCTTTGAAGTCGCCTACTTCGATCGCAATAAAAGTCATATACGACCAGTATTTCTTCAAGTAGAGTTTTTTATTATTTTGATCATAATTTTCGAGTTTATTGGTGCGCGCATGATTTGATTTCAATCCAATGCTAATTATTATGCTAGTAATATTTAAAGAGCGTACGCTTAAATTAAAATTTGATAATTGCAAGGGAACAAGCTCTTTATTACGCAGAAAAATAAAGGCAATCCTAACAATAAAGAAACAATAACATTATGTTTTTTAAATTACATTTTTATACATTTTTATACATTTTTTTAGTGCCTGACAGTCGCTGTAATATGCAGTAATATACAAATTATTGAGGCATGTTTTTCGGTTAGATGAATCTTTTGCATTTATTAATATTTTAATGATGAAAAAATATATTTGAAATTTCAATTATTCTATATTTTATTCGGTAAAATAACGTAAAAAATTGAGCGTATAGAATTTTGAAAATTATTGTAACGAGTTGCAATCAAAAGAATTCTTTTAGCGTTTGTTTCGTGTGGAAATTTTGAAATCGGTGTTATTTCAATTTACTTTTAATGAATCTTATATTTTCTGGACATTTCTTGTGTGTCTGATTATAAAGTTTTATAATTTAATTGTTTTGAACTATTAGTAGGTATTAACATCAATGGGTTGAAATTACTTATTTATCATTCACTTGGGAAGTACATCTATTTTTATGGCCTGATTTCTTATGCTCCTATAAGTTTTCCTTAACTTTTATGGTATTTCTATTATTTAAATGAACCCATAGAAAAGTAAATAAAAAAGTGAATACATTATAGGGTTGATGAAAAAAAAAAATAAGTGAAAATTTTGACGCTCTTATATGCAGCGTAGTCCCTAATTAAAATTCACATTAGTGAATCCTTCGATTTGGCGAGAAACGAAGTCGACATAATTTCCGCCTTGACGCTACAACCTTCAACTTCCAACCTAGAGAACTAATTGCATATGACACTCCCTCGTTTCGTCTCTGTGGCGGAATCCGAATCCGTGAGACGGAACGACGAGTTGAGTGGCGCCGTCGAAAGCCCGATAAGGCACGCTCGCGAAGCTAAAAGCGATCTTATTGTGCACGAGCGAAGTGTCTAGCAAAGAAAGCACGACCGATAGGCGTAATAATTGTCGTATAGGATTGTACCAATGATTCTTTTGACTAATAGTAGAATTTCTTGTTTAATTTTTAAAATCAATTAATTTAATAGTAAAATTCAATTCTATACTAAATACCTTGGTTTTGGTAGGTCTGTTTATAATTGAAGAAAAAGAAATACCAACAAACCGTGATGAAATCATTATAAAAACATGCAAAATCTTTCAATAAATCTTCCTTGTCACCCTCATTAAACGAGTGAAGATTAAAGCGCTGCAGTAGCAACCCTCTTCTTACGGGAGCAATTAACGCACTTGAATCAAACGCCATATTCTCTCCTCCGGCAAGAAACCTACCGTTGAAAAGGTACGCACAGACCAAACGCCTCGAGGCGAAACCCATGTATATAACCCGACAGCTTCCCTGAGTAAACAATTTGGGTCTGCTCTTTGCTTGCAGCTCTGGAGTAACAAAAAATTGCCTCGCGGCTGCTGCTTTAGTAGCGTGAAAAGCGCACAGGTGCGGAAGTGAAGAACTTTCGTCGGCGCATTCGCTAGTAAGAATCAGCTGGCTGGAAAAGGAGCTTTTAGTCTGCTCTGGTGTATTGTATACTTCGTTAGATTTTCTTGCTTTCAGGAAAAGAGAGATTATACGGTAGTGCGGGTTCGTTGTCAGATTAATTATTTAACAGTTCCTTCGGATAACCGACGAAGAGATAAAGCATTTGTTGATTTACGTTTGAGTCAATGATTTTTTCACACAACCTTTTTAGCATATGTTTTTTTTCGATATTATAGTAATTTCCCTTTGATGCTAGCGATACTAATTTATGCGATATCCACTAACTATTTTTATAATTTACTTTATCTTTTGGAAATGAAACTTCTCTAGGTTTATGACTTCCTCTATACATCGGCACAAAATGACGAAGTTAACGTTTAAAGGCCTTTCAGCTTTTGGCTATGGAACATGTTATGAAAGTTCCTAAGTGCAAAGTCAGTTACTTATGAGGCGACAGGTAATAGCTGAGTTTAGCCGAAGTTTTAAAACATTTTTCTTTGAGGTACTACTGTTAATTATCATGATTTTTTAGATAAATATTTTTCTTTAATGATACTGTATGTAGCATGTATATAGCATACATTTTGACTTATAGGTTATGAGTCATTTCAGCCTTTCTACTCACCCGAAACGTAAAGTACATGCTATTACAGTTATCGACTATTGTGAAATTAAGAATTTTTTATCGCGATGTAAGTATAATAATAATACAAAGAAAACAGAAAAAGTACGGTTCAATAATTTCTCCGAAATATCGTCTCTAATAAATTCTCTCATTCCCGCCATCAATTCCCCGAACGACCCCATCAGCTCAGCAGCAAAACCTCTGCGGAAAAGTGCAAACTTTCAGCACAGTGCATCCAGCCACCCTCGCATCATTCTATTTCATCAACTTTCATCCCATACATCCTCATTTTCCAACCACCACTTCGCAGACCGTTCGAAAGCATTACCACATTCTTTCATCCAACTTTTACTGTTACCAACCTTTCGCATACTCAGATGTTAATATCAGCACTGCTAACTATGAGATCTCTTGCAATTGCACTTGCCTTGACTTCAATAGGCATTGAATAGGCTAAAAGAGGCAAGAAAAAGAACGAAAGAAAGAAATACAAAAATACGGATAGAGAAAGAAAGAGTAAGGATATAAGAGATAAGGATAGAGAGAGGGAGAGAGAGAGAGAGAGAGAGAGAAATGGAGAAAGTGGGACAGGTAGAGAGAAACAGACGAGAGAAGTACAGAAAGAGAGAGAGACATGGAGAGATATATAGAGAGATATAGATAGATAGAGAGAGAGGGAGAGGGAGCCGGAAATTGAGACAGAGACAGAATAGGTTGCTCTGAAGAGGTCGAACAAGGAGAGGAAGACAAAAGAACGAAAGTATCGAAGCTAAATCTAAGACTGGCTTTGCACTGCAGCACCGAGAGCAGATACTTTTCCCGAGGATTGATGCCGAGGTTGCGGCGGCGAAATTTGACGCTGATTTATCGGGGATTCCCCTACTACCTGCTACCTTACCCCCACCCCTGGTACTTACTCGTTTTCGATCCTTTGGCGACGCGAGTGTTCTTTCACTCCTTATGTACAGGGCAGAGGTGTGTTTCTTCTTTTTTACGGCTCAACCAAACTTCAAGCTTTTATGAAGCCAGACTCGAGCTGGACAGAGTGTCTGCTGAAACTGCAGCTACGAGCTAGTCTGGGTAAATGTTTTTAAGAGGAATTGTTTTATTGGATTATCTTGAAGCGCGCAGTTTTTGTTCGCTATTTTTACGAGCTAACTACATTAACTTGATCATTGGCTTGATCTCAGTTCTCGTTCTGCTGTGGTTTAAATTCGAATTTCAATTTAGGTTAAATTAATGTAACCCTAGTAAGAACTCATTTTTGAAAACGTAAAGATTTCGAACTGGAACGTAATAACTTATAAGATTTCAATTATTTACTTGCAATAACAAAACTGATGAAGCATTTACAATACATTTTCTTTTTAAAAATACGACCTATTTTCAAAATACTTCACTAAATTTTCACTTTTACCTGAAAACTTCGAATAGCTGTACGGTGCAAGCAAAATTCTACGCGAAGAAGAATCAAACATCAAAAGAAGCTCGACCGACCTCGAAAACTTTGAGACGCGTATCCGAAGGTATATACGCAGAGTCTCATCCTCCAAGCGAGCTACTTCTCAGGCAAACATCCAAAAGCAGTAAAACCCTCATACATACTAAGTACACAGTAGCGCAGGTGGTGCACGGCTACTGCTCGAAACTCATCGCGCATTTCTTTCTACAACTTTTTTTACTTCTTAGTTTACGAAAGCCTACAGAAACAAAGAAGAATTTTCGAAGAACCTCATTATGTCTCGAACATTATCTGCGGCAATTCCACAAAACCACGCGGTATGAAGGACATGACTTCATTTATACGAGGATCTAAATTTTCTTTTGTAGCAAAATGTTTTGGCTCAAAATGTTTTTGAAACATGGTTATTGTGAAACTCGGTAATGATGCGAAGCTTACAATGTATACGCAAGAGCGCGAAGTTGAAATAGAAGAAGCTCACAGCGGAAAAGAGTCTGGGGATTTTAGAGATAAAGTCGAGACGGAGAGGGCAGAACGTATGTTTAACTTGAATCAGCTCTTTCGCGGCATTAGAAAGATATGGCGTTGCACTTGCAAGCGTCGAAAGTCTCAAGGGGTGGAATGGTGGAAGCAAATGGCTTATACCCCAGGTTGCCTGAATGGAGCCAGTCTGGAATAAAAGTCTTATCGGCTCGTGGCTATATCAAAATGTTCTGACTATTGTTTCGCTTGAAGGAAGAAGTACGTTTCTTACTCGTTTATTATTAACTTGGCTGAAAGCATTAAGTACGTGAATCTAATTTGTAATATTAAACGTATACTATTACAAAGGTCAAAAATAGTCTCGATTCTGCAAATTACTGCAATGATACTGAATGTTTCTGCTGAGAACTGGTTGAGACTAATATAAGACAAATTTTTAATTTTTTTAAAATTAATTTATGAATATAATGAAAATGTTTGTATTTTTGCCTTAGTAAATTATTTTTATTCGTAAAATCAGTAAATAATTTATTTATTTTATGGATAAAAATCTTATTATATTAGGCGAGAGATGAATAATTCTGGTTATTTAAATATTAAACACATTGATTTCACATGTAATCATAAAAATCTGAACTTACTATTTAATACTAATAATAAATTAATTATTTAATTTTTTTAAATAATATTATACGAACACGTTGATTAGTGTTTACATTTCTAGTTCTCCTTGTAAAAATTAAACCAACTATTATGATCAGATCTTCAAGCACTGTTAGCCAGTGATATGCCAACAAATTCGAGACGACTGGTTGATATATATGTATACATTATAGACAAATGAACGCGCTCTGTAAGAACAAAACATGCGCTTTATTACTATATATGTATGCTTACATAATTATACGTATATGAGTTCATGCCCTGAGTATATTTATATAACGTAACTTTATATTTATCAAAATTACCTGAATTATGTAAAAAATGTACGATAGAGCATATGAATTGTTAAAATAATATTTTATTGAAGAAAAGAGTAGTTTCAAAACGTTTTCTTGAAATTTATTAGTTTCACCAGCCCACTGGCCTATCTCTGGCAAACAAAAGCAAGTAGTTAAGTAGAAGTTTTCGAAAGTAGACTGCAACAGATAGGCAAAAAATATAAATTTGGCCAATCAATGTCAAACGGTTGGCATCAATTTTTACCAGATTTTTTTGCGTATTTAATAACTATATAAATTCAATTAGTTTATCTCCTATTATAATTTAATAGAACAAAAGTTTTTAAAAAGTTTGATCTATTGTATTTAACAAAATATTAAATACAACAGTCATTACAATATCATTTTCCATTTTCATCGTCGCTTTCACCTCAATGATTTCTTGCTTATTGGTAGCAAAAACGCGTAAGTATAAGTTCTTGTTACAATACAAATATGTAATTCAACATCCATATACGATAAGTCAATATTATTCTTGACATGGAAAAGGTAAGGTTGCAAAACTGTTAAATGCTTTTTAGAAGGACTAATAAGTTGGAATTCATGTAAATCCTACAAAGATTACTGAACAAAATATGTTATATGTAAAAATTTAGAAGATTTATTACTGGGTAAACTATCTATTTGCAATAAAAATGTTCCTTACTCAAAAAAGAACCAAAAGACATTACCCGAGAAAATCAAAGTGAATACGACTTTCTATAGCCTTTGATGCCGGAACTGCAGGAAGTGATATTGCATTTCGTCTCAGTGAAAAAAAGAACGTAAAATATTGCTAATCGAAGAAGGGATGAAAGAATATCACATAATGGATGTACCTCTGGTATCAGGAGCCAACTTTCAAATCCAAGTATTACCTTGAAGTACAGCATGGAAAGTTCTAATAATTCTTGTCGTGGATTCGAAAATTTAGCCCGTTTGTGGATGCATGCGAAAGTTATTGTGGGTAAAAACAATGTTTATTTTCATTTGTTTCCCATGAGAGATAACAAAAGGCATTTCAATAAATGGGCTAATGTGCAGCTGGTCATCGATTAGAGTCAGATGCTAAGCTATTTAAACAAAGTGGACAATTTCGGAATCGAAACCCTTGAGATAAAAGACAAATATCATAGCAACGAAGGGCCAATATACATCGAAAGTGCGCAAGTGAAGTAGGTATCCCTTTGAATATTTATAACAGAAAAGAGCAAACTCAAGTTAGCTAAGCTTAACTTAACATGCACGATGGAGAAAATGGAGCATTTCTTTTGGGCTTTGCCATCGAGTACTCGTTTGAGTGTTTAATTTTTGCATTTTCAATCCGTTACCGCGTGTTTTAAGCAACGTAGTAATCCTATTTTTGAAAGCTAGACTTAAAATGTTCGCTTAGAGTAGCACTCGAGTAACACCTTGGATTACCTGGATTACTTTTTTTAATTAATTTTTTTTTAATAATCTTAAATTCTAAAAATCTTTTAAATACGTGTAAATCACACGTAAATAATCTAATCATTATTGAAGAATTATTTTCTTCATTTAGCTATTACAAGAAATAATGACAATAATCAGGTCTTAGTGAAACTTAAATGGAAATTAGGTTAAGTATCTGAACGAAGTAGGAAAAATAGAACATTCCATGATTGACCTCCTTACGATATCAGGAGCATTATTATTAAATCCAAGATTGAATCGTATCTATTTAGCTTATTTTCGCTACCTGTTTAATTTCTTAATTATTAATAATGAACAATTAATAATTTTATTTATCCGTTTACTATAACTATTCGAGTCATATTTGAGTACACTGTACACTGACTTAGTCTTTCGCAATTAAATTGAAATTTTATCTCTGGACTGGTAACGGTGAGTATATTCGGATAAGTAATCGCGTTCTTCCTATAATGGACTTTTTATCGTTTTCTCAGAAGAATTCAGGGTACTTTATTGTCGCAAGTAAACAAATGTGCGAGAAAAGTGAGTATACGGTAAAAAAAGTCAACTGTTTTCTCTAGCGTTCTAAAGAACTGCACACGTGCATATAATTACTAAAAGAAGAAAACTTTTTGTATTCTGAACAAAAAATATCCTATTTCATGTAATGGATTTACTGACTGCTAAAAAATGTTTAGATCCATATTCATTTGATCTAATATAAAATATTGACTAAGAAAACATTATTTTACTGCAAATGAACATTAATATTTATTCAAAAATAAACCATCTACTTATATAATAAACCGTCTTCTGTTTACTACCACATATAAGTTGTCGTAAAAGTCGTATTTGTGTCGGGAAAAATCGTAAAAACTCATATGTAATTCGGAAGTTGAATGCCTTTTTTCGCGATATTCTCCAGTATTGTCCGACGATGAGCTTTACAGAATGGGAAAACTTTTTGTCTTTGTGATTACAGCCGTTTCTTTTGCACAATATACTCCAAGCGTATTGCTTCGTTCAAAGAAAGAAAAGAGAATTCTTATTACGTTAAAATTGCATTTGCACTAAAACAATCGTATAGTGTGGGTTTCAGTATTTTACTGAGTAGATCTACTTCTCTATGTATTTTAATTTCAATTTTATTATATATAAAGCATATTGTGAAAAATACAGTGCATTGATAAGAGCCTATAGAATTTCTTCAAGACAATGTCATGAACTCTAATCAATCATATAAAGAAAATGAATAATAGTTTAATCACTGCATTTTTATGAAGTACATCTATATCTACCAATTTATGTTATTTATACTATATGTCAAATGTTTCATAAAACGCTGCAATAAACCTCGGAAGGGTGTCGAAATACAGTCGCATAAATTTCAATCTTTTAACAAAGGGTTTCCGTGTCTATTTGTAACTAGATAGCTTAACAATAGTTGTGTTACTGAACAAATTGTCAATTTATTTTCTGCAACGTAAATTTTATACGCTTGTTCATTGAATTTTTATTTCCAATACAAAGCTAAAGCATCAATGTAAATGGTAATTAGTTTTTTTTATTTTTTACCTCTATATATATGAGACCTAAATTAATGACGTTCTTGAGAAACAAGTAAGATAAGAATGTATAACTTACAACTAACTTCTTCTCTGATAAATTACACGGAGGTGACTCTAATCTCAAAATTTCTAAGCAAAATAAACACCAGAAAATTCAGAAAAATCCAGTTTCGTAAATAATAAAGAATAAATTTGTTTTCTAAAATCAATAAAAACCAAATTATAAAATCGAATTCTGTCTAAATGATAACAAATTGGTTCCGGCAATCAGATATTCTCCTTTAAATTTCAACGGAACATAGTATTTTTCGTTGAAAGACTGTATCCGTTGTATCATTATCATAAACCACGTTTATGCAATTTCACGTCTTCAACCGTGTTTTTTTCCCCGACACTGTCTCATAACGTGCCGCAAAGTTTTTCCTCGTCTGACTAAAGTTTCTTCTCTCTTTGTTGTGCGACAGTCGCGCTACACTCGTAAACGTCCAGGAAGTTTCGGTTGGAGTATGAGGAGATGAGATTTTTACTTTAGATCCCTGGGAGGCTTTCTTTTTTTATTTTTATTTACTTGATAGATACGCAATTCTAGAACTGTGGAATACAGTGACTTGGTAGACAAGAAAGAATTTAAAATTCATTGCAATAGTTAATGTATGTAGTTAATGTATTCGCATGATTAAAATATTAGGGTAGATTGAATTTGCAATCTGAAAATAGTGCCCAAAATCTTTTACTTGTCATTTATAAAAGAGAATTTTCATTTTGCTAATAGCTACTGTGCTTAATTAATAAATTATGCGTCCAGTTGATCTTCATTTTAAACACTGAATTTGAACTGAATTTTTTTCATTCAACTAGTGTTTTGGTTTGGATTTTATTGAGTTTTATTTTTATAGCATACTGCAATGAGCACGAATTTCGTAAATTCGCCTCTTGTTGTTACACTTTACTATTATCTTTTAGTATCCTGCAAAACTGATTTTACATATTAAATCGATTGAACCAATTCCTCGCAAATCCACATCGCCGAGAAAAAGTTCATTCGAAACTCCTTCGAATAGACAAGTACTTACTTGGAAGAAGTACTTTGTCCCGACGCACAAGAGCGCTTCAATAAATCATCAGGCTCGCAAACTGCAATTCTCATCAGAAGCTCATTCCATTAAAGCATGTGCGCAATTAATGCATTCGCGAGGGTTGAAAAACACGAAAGAAACAGCCTCGTAAATCAGTGACACTTGCTCGTAAAATAATAATAATAGCTTAAAAAGAAAAGTTTGAGGTGTTTGTGATATCGGCATTGTTTCGAGTTTGAGTTTTGGTTTAGGCGGCGACACGCGACGAGACACGCGTGAGATTTTCATTTCCCTCGAGACATTTTGTCGAACGATTTTTGATGTACGTATTTCCAACGCGGATGTTTCGCAGGTATTGCTGTGTACATACCATTGCTTCGATTTATCGGAAGTTTGATTTTTCATCGGTGACACGTGGAAGTCTCTGATCGTTTGATTTGAATTATTGAGAAGATACGTTATATGTTAGCTTAGATAAATGTTTTTTCACGTATCTTTTTGGGGCGATCGCAATTTGTTTGACATTGAAAAATGTAGTTTACACGCTCGTAGAAATAGTATAATAAACAGTAATGTCAATTCTGATAAAAATTACTGTGCCGTGTAGGGTCAACTTTTACGATAATAATTTTTCTCGTTGTTTGTAATATCAGTCAATAACATTATTGATTTAACAAAATCATTTTTATAATAGGGAGCTATAAGGAGCTTCTTACTCGAACAATCTAAACTGAATCTTCTTTGATGCTATCATTGTTATATTAATATATCAAATTTGTTATATGAAATGTGGCTAATGTGGATGAATCTATTCAATAATATTATTTAATCTAATCATAACGAATTTTGTAGTCCTTCGTAAGCTCTATCCACTTTTCCGTTCCTATAAAACATAGGAATTGTTTGTAGTTATTAGCAATAAATTGTCTGCAAAAAAACTAATCAAAACGTGTGCACGTGGTATGATAGCTTATTCACGCGTATGAACCTCTAAAGTTGTATTCTAACGATTTGGGTAAACTAGAGGACATCAACAATTAAACTACCGGCATTTATGCGACAATTAATCTCAGTAAAACCCAGTATCGTAGTAATTGCTATCACAGAGTGTACAATTATTATTTAAGTTATTGTCAGTGCACATGTCTTAAAAATAATTTATTACAATCGCACTGTTGACGGAAAAATCTAAATTAACAGAGTATTTTAAAGTATTTCATGAAAAATTCTCCCGCAAAAAATCTCATCCACCGGAATCTCACATTATTTGAATTATCTTTATAATCAGTCGCAATGCGACAAAGCAATTTGCTCGATGGCGGTCATCGAAATCCAACTACGCTCCTACTGAGAGTAAACCTTGCGAACCTTCGACTATAATACGTGTAGCTTAGCTCGGCAATTGCTGGTCAATCAAGTAAACCATGTGGCGTTATTGTAGCCTCTCATTGGTAACGCGTGCACGGGACAAGTCGCGCGCGAGATTGAAGAGCTGATTTCGGTACCACAATTGAGTAGTGCGTATGTGCGGAGGGAATTTAATGAATTTAGTTGCTTGGACGATGTGGTTGATGGTCTAATGGAGGTACTATGTAATCTTCGTTCAATTGAAGGATTCAACGAGCCTCATTGACAAGCGTTACTCGACAATTATTATTTTTTGTGCTATGGAAATATTGTATGTTGAATTTGTTCCCAATAAATTATATACGAATTCAAAGTCAATAAATATTTAATAGAAAATGCATGAGCTTACCACAAAGAACCTGTAGAATAAAGTACCAACAAAGAGTATATCGATAAAGTTGTGAAATTTATAAATAAATCAAGATAATCAAGAGTAACATTGAAAATAAAATAACATTGACGCCTAACCGTTTTCTATGAACCTCTGATTAAAAATAAAAATCTTTCAATGTGTCCGATGGGTTCGGAAACCAATATAAATTGTCTTTATGGAAAACTGTAACATGTAATTTACATTAAAAACACTTGGCAATTCTAATTACCAACTGATTATGCTTCATTTGTTCTACATGTGACTCAGTTACATTTATAAAAAAATTGTCTGTAATTAACTACATTTTAAACCATTGGATAAAAAGTCCGATCTTAATAGAAGATCCACATAGTTTCGAACGCAGTTGTAATAATTCATATTTCCAATCATGCATAAGCTATACATTTTTTACGCTCGAACTTTCGATACAAATCGAGGATAAATCATCGTTATTTTACAGACTCCACATGATACATTTCGACCGTCTGGAAATCCTGATGTTTCCATCTGTTTTTGTTCGCAGAACTCTCGAGTGTGCAGTCACTGAAATTCGCCATTTTCCAATTCACCCAAACTTCATAAACGTATATTGCATGCAGATACGAATAATCGTTAGACTTTGCTATTTCGCAAATAAACGCTGCAAACTATAATGTGAATAACGATGTTTCCTCGTGGAAATTTTCGCGCACATTATACGCGGCTGGGACTTGAGTATATACGGTAACAAGCGGGTGCGATCAGTATTAAACAGGCGCAACCACAGATAATTTAATGAACGGAGTCCGGTAACCGAGCTATTAAATCAACGAAGTCACTTTTCGTTAAGGTAATTATTGGCGCCACTTAGTAGTGCGAGTTCAAACGGTATATGTCACTCTCCTAAGCACATGTATTAATATTCCAGTAGTTTTAAGTACACAAAGTGCTGAATACTTTTTCTTCGTTGCGAAAGTACGCGAAGGGTCCGCCTCTGGCAATAGCCAGTGCGTACGCGGCACTTGACGTCAGTATCGACCTATCGTCCGAGGTGATAAAAGCACGCGAAAGCGCGACGAGAGCAACAGTCCGTAGAAATTCGTACTCCAGCGCTTGGTTACTCAGGCATACGGAATCGCACTGCCGTAGCTTGCAGTGGACCTCGACTACTCTAGGTCTGACTGGGGAGAGACGAGACTGCGCCCGCTAACCTGCGTCCTTCGAGTCGGGCAAATGGAAACAATAGAATATTAATATGAATATTAATAGAACCAATGGTTAAAATGTTTGATTTCATATGAAAACAACAATTGGAAAAGTATGCAATATAATGGTTAGGTGGTATCCGGAGGTTTAAATTCTCGAGCCCGCGAAGAAATGTTCATTGATCAATGTATACATGCGCTTTAACAGGGGCTAATCAATTTATAAAAAATGGGTTTATTTATTTCCGCTGTTATAATTTGTCTAAATGTTAAAGTATAAATCGAAGACTCAATGAGATAATTGTTTTTAAAATTAAAAGATGAGAAAGCATTTCTGTTATAATTCTAATACAGACGAGTGTTCTTTGGTATATTTTGGTTTAAGTTCAAATTAAAGATGCTTGAGCAGTATTAAAAATAATGGAATAAGCAAGCACTTACTACGCAGCACTTAAAATAAATTTCTATTACTTGAACTAAATTTTTTCTTAAGTGTAAATATAATAAGTCTTAACTCAAATAGATATACTTAATTTAATTTCTCCCACGCAACATCGCAATAATTAATCGTCTTTTCATTATCACCTCGCGACGTCTGTTAAAAGCGAGTCCGTGAACAATTATAAGGTCACACATGCGACAATTTTATTAATTAAAGCCTCGTAATTAAATTACGCTGTGTTGAAGGACGCGCGTCTAGTTATAAATTAGATTCAAAGACCATCGTATATAGTGCGACGAAGGGAAATCGGCGGAAAGCTTCTTTGACGGACGAGACATGCGATGAGGCTTGAGGTTGTTGTAGACGATGCTTTGATCGAGACCTGTAATACGATTAAAATTGATCGTTGCCTATGAACTGATGCGTATCATGTAGTCTCTAACAAAAGTCTTAACACCTAGAGTTACTACGAAGAGAATTTTAATCCTAAACTATAATAATCATCTCGTGTGACCGTAGTTCAGAATTAAATTTCAAATTCACGGTCCATATATAAGTATAGATGGAGAAGTTTGGATACAAAAAATTATAGATGAGACCTAATTAAAGTTTACTATGTGAACATCAATACCGAGTCTTAATTCGAATAATAAATCATTCGGATTAACTCGTCGTCCGATAACTTCCAAAGAGATGATTTCAAAAGTTGATCTGAACCGCTATTTTATTTTGCACATTTGTTAATTTTTTACTATCGATAATGTATAGAGGATGGTCTATTTAGAGTAGTTTAAAACGCCCATTAAAAAAGTTGTCGGATCAGAATATCTACTGAAAATTTAACGATGGTATCTAATTAGAATTTGACTCGTTCCTTTTGCTGGATCAAAAACTCGTGTATTAAAGCAACATTTTAATGGTTATTAAATTACATGAATCATTCATCAAAGACATAAATTACTAATGTAACCTGTAAATCTTTGAGAGTTAATTAAAATAAAAACTCAACTTAAATATCCCAACGAATCTATTGCACTTACACTAAATGAATTTTTCACTCCAAATGCGAAAACTTTCTCTTATTATAATCGGGAATAGCTCGACCAGAAGCTATTCTATTCTAGTGAAAAACTTTTTCGAACCCCAACTACCGCTAGAGAAATATAAGGCTTTTATCTATCCTGTGTCCTCTCGATTTATACGCGACGACTCGAGGCGCGAACGAGGTCGCGGCGATTGGTCCCCTCTTTCTCTCTTTCTCGCTCGCTCGTTCGACTTTTTTTTGCTTTTTCCTCACTTTTCTCGCTTCGTTTAATTCGTTTAATACCACGACATTTTCACGTGTACAATGTACAACCAATCATGGGCGGGAATAAAAAGAAATATTTCTATTGTAGATGAAGAATCGATACATCCAAGACTAATAAATGATAAAAACAGTCCGTTGATAAAATTCAAGTGAAATGCATTTCCACCGTGTAAATAATACTTCTTGGACGTCCAGTTGAAAGGTCTAAGCTCACGGGAACAATAGAAATGACGACGATGTACTCCAAACTCTAGGCGACGAAGCGTATCATCTACGGCGTCATCTCTCGAGAGAGTTGTAGTGTCCTGTTCGTTTTGTGTACATGCGCTAGACTTGCTTTTCTTTAGATTTCTTTCGGGTTCGATTCGAGGGAGTGCTTTGAGTTTTCCTTTTTTTCAATGGGATCTTTTTTTGTGAGATTTTTCGCGAGAGATGATCGAAAGCCGTACAGCGGAATGTAGAAGATTCGTGAAAATGTATTTCTTTAACGGGGATTTCTGATGATTTTTCTATCGTTGTACGAATAGTCGGAATAATCATGATGCGCCGATTTTAATCTTGTTTTTAATAGCTATATAGTTTACGAGTTTCGACGACTTGCCCTGACTCAGTTTTATTTAACGACTAATGAATGTGCATCTGTCGAAGATGTAAATAATGAATCTACGAAAAATGGAAATAACTTGTAATTCAATCATTATAATAATGTTAAATAAATATACGTTTGCAAATTAAAAATACGATTACGTTTCAGTACTTAGTATATAATATATAGCATTACTAATAACAATGAATTTCTCGTTATTTACATGCCATTCGAAGTTGACTTTAACGAAATTTCTCTTAAGATTATAATTAAGATTTTAATTTTCAATATATAATATATTGTAAGATGATATGTACGTGATAAGTATTTGAAAATCAAAATCAGCAAATGACATCCAAAAATTCTCTACATAGAAAGGTTAAAAGGGTAAACCCAAGAAATTACATGTCGATTAAGCTTCTTAACTCTTCGAAATCCTGATCAACAGTTTGACGCGCCCGAATGGAAGAGTCGTCCAAGTGGTCTCCACTTGCTAAGGAATTCTTGATCTAAAGCTTCTGGAGCCGTTTGTTGGAGAGGTTAATTGCGGTGTAGTCGTTCCAAGTTTCGTGGTTAGATTTCCAATTGTCCCAGGGGTTTGTTAGACTTGGTCATGGCTTAATTTGCACTGTTATATACATTTTTTTATTAAGCATCTCATTCTAGATTGTCGTATCTACAATTTCTGGATACATACATTTTCTAGTACAAAATCCAGATATTTCTGGAATATGTAATGTATGAAAAATTTTTTTTAGTACTACAATATCGAAGTGAATATACTTTTCACTCTTTAAATCCACAGCTCTTTTTAGCCAGAAAGAGTTAAAATTTGATTTATATTTTATGGTCAATTCATAGCGGGTCTTGAATTCCAGACATTTATCCGCACTGAACACGGGACACTTTTACAATGGGAGGAACGTAAAAAGCACCAGCATTGGATATTCCTTGCCAGACTCTCGAGTGAATTATTTAAACGCCAATGTTCCATTAACATAAGTCTTGCGAACGTTTGGACAAGTATAAAAAAAACACCAGTCAGCACTATACTCGAAAACCCTAAGTAACAATTGTCGCGATCTGTAACAATCTATAGGTTTATATATTATACATATATATTCACCTCTAACCTGTCCATCACTCACCGAAATTTCTATAATTAGTATGACTAAACTATAAAAAGTAGTTTTCAATTATGCATCCCCAAGGCGTGCTTAACAATTAGATATTTTATGGCCCAAGTATTAAGCGCGTATTGAAATAGCCTGTCCCATCGCTCATGGTATCGTAAAAAGATTGTCCTTTGAATAGCGAATCATTAAAGTTCATTTTATTTTCCTTACCGTCGATGAAAAATAGAAATAACCGCGATTAACGCACACACATACCGGCCATAAAAGGAAACCTTTCTCGATTAGCATATGTCTTGCTGTTCCGAAGAAAAAGTATTTCTCCAAACGAAGAGAAAGAAGATCAGCAAGAGAAAATTGCAGACAAAAAGTCAGATGGCGATATTTGAAATTGAGGACGAAGCGGGTTGGTAAAGGAAAAAGGACTGAGAGTAAAAATGGGTCGGTTTTTGTGGCGTCGTCCTCGCGGCGGCCGAGGACCATATAAATTATCGAGTAATGTCACCGAATGCATACGCATGGCCGGACGATTTTAAAGCCCGGTTCACGCAGTATGTCTGTGCGTCGAGCTGAGATATTTTTTCAAGAAATTATTGGGTGAACTCGTTTTTTTATTTTCATTTTAATAATTTATTTTATTATTTTTTGGAGCAAGTGAAAATTGAAATTTATGCCGAGTGCATATTTCGCCAGCAATTTAGTTAGCTGGAAAATTAAGGCGAGAGATAGAAGTTCCTGGAGAAATTGATCGTGAGCTGGTACCATAATGAAGCTGTTTATTTGGCTGACTTGTGTCAATTCAGTACTTATGTTCGCGTGCGTACTGCATTACCATAGGTCGCTATTTCGTCTTGCATTTATGATCTAGTTAACGACGGAATAAGAATATTTCGTTATTGATTAAAATATTATGTGAAGCTCAATGACTTTTGATAGAAGTAATATGAATTTCTATTATAAATTTCCATTGTAGATTTGGAAATATAAGTACGTATGCGTTTTTATAAAATTTAATACTGGATAACTGCGGGAAATTCAATAAAATATACGTTCAATTTCCAAAATACATTAATACTCATATTTAAAAACATATTTAACGCTTGTACACACAATTGCATGCATAGGGCATTCTTTGACAGATTGACTGCAAACAAATTTTTCTTTTTCAAAATATTTTTAAGCTTTTCTATCTTGTCTTATCTTGGCTTATCTATCTTGATTAATTGTTTTTACAGATTTTTCACGAAGGTCCTTTAAGTTACAGAACGTCCAAATTGTCATTTTTACGAATTTAGATATTTAAACCCAATTATCAAAACTTCGAACTTCTTAGGGATGCATTCCTCACTTAAAATACAAAACAGTCTTTTCTTGTAAAATAAAGTAAATCTTATAAATAAAATACGTTCAAACATATAGATAGATATAGGTCATAACAATCTCCCTAATAGTCATCAAAGACTTCAAATTCTGTTTTGAGAATATTCGATAGAAAATACGTGCCCGCATGAACGTATGAACGCAATGGCTTAAATTTATATTATAAAATATTTAATACACTAATAAGACTATCATAAGTTAGTCCAAGTTGACAGTAAAGCAAACTAATCTATGATGACACTATTTCATAATAATAATAGCACCTAGGTCTTTCGTTGAAAGTCATTTAAGTAAATAAACTTTAAATTGTATATTTGAAATAGTAAAGATGTACTGTATGGTCAAGAATATACTCATTACTTAAAGTAGTTAAAATTGATGAAATAGATATTTTATATACACTACACGCTTTTTGGATTAAAAATAATGACAATATTGACAACTCTTGCTTATGAAAGTTTAAAGGGGCAAGTTTAAAGGGGCAAGTTTAAAGGGGCACCTTTAAATAGTGAAAAAACAGAAATTTTCAATTATTTATCCCTAACGCGTTGATAACAATTAGACATTATAATATAGCCCAAACATAGGCGCGTATAGCCTGTAAAGAGTTAATAAACGGAATGTTTTTATTGCCTATTTTCATATGAAATTTCCCGTTGGGCTTAATACGCTAAATAAATTTATTGCAAAATTATTCGCAAAACGAAAAACGAACATTTGGAAACATTTGTTTAATCCTTTTACATTAATTTGTAGCTTTTCAGGAGAGCATTTTTATTCAAAGCATAAGAACACTTTCTTCTATGGAATTGTCTAAATTTTTAAAGAAAAATACTTTGGAAGACTAGAATTTTATGTACTTTCAAAATTTAGACCCAGAAACAGACTTTGTATACCGAAAAATACATAGACATACCTTTTGACTGTATAAAACTGTCTGTTAAAACTTCAATAAAATAATTAATTAATTAATAAAATTATTACAGTACATATTACAAAGCTGAAGTATAGAAGTATTCTTGTATACTCAGATCATATCTAAAATAATATCATTACTATGTAAACTTTATATCAATGTAAACCAATGTATATAGTTTACATAGTAATGATACGTATTAGTATTAACCAAATAAGGATACATAATTAATGGTTAACTTGTATATTTAGTGGTCATAATAATAGCTTGGCGACTTAGACTATGAGAGGTTCACAACATTTATAAGAATACCTTATGTCGATAGCCCATACGAAATATGTCTTTACGTATTATATTTTAAATTATCTCATAAATTAGTTCATCAAACAAATCATTATTTGCTTTAAATATATGTATTCATCGTGATGAATATATGTATTAACTTGACCCTTTGTAAACACCTAATATACCAATGTACATTATTCGAGTGAGTATTTCTAATATGATTTGAGTGTTCGAGTACTGTATTGTAGCTTTGTAATAAGAATTCCAATAACTTTTAACTTTCATTACTTATTTTAATAAATTTTCACAAAAATTTTAATGACTATGTGATAATTTTCCTTTCACAGGCAGTATAATCCTGGCAAAAGGTATATCTCTGAACTTTTAAGTATACAGAATCTGGTTAGAAGTCTCATTTTTAAAAGATTCCATAGTTCAGCTTAATTTTCCTCAAAATTGATTTATTATTAATCGAAGTGCTTGAACATAAATAACATAAATAAGGTCTAAAAGGAACCAATATAGATTGCTCAAACTTTGTGGTAATACTCTTTGATACACTCCTTTCAATGCGAGTTTAGGGATTTTTAATTGAATGATCAGTAAAAATTTGATATTATAAAATGTGTAAATTTTTTTTTAATAATGGGTTAAAAAAGTAGTTTTTTATTTTTAATAATTTTTCTGTGCATGCAATTGTAAATCCCTACATTTATATTGACTAACTCAATCCATCCATTGGTTGACATTGAATCCTATGGTTAGTGATTTTCCTATTCCTTAATGTAACTAGCTATTGTAGGAACTTACAGAAGAGCTAAAGGTTTCAAATTGTAGGGTACAATATCGTCTTTAATTAAAATGAGTGTAGCGTATAACTGCATTATTATAAACAATTAAAATTTTGAATTTAGCAATATATATTTTAAAGGTGCCTTGCCCCCTTAATGCACTAATATACTAATAATTATATTGTAAATTTAATTTTGAAAATTGAATATCGTTATACAATGTCAAGAAATGTTTAACAAAGCCAAGCAGTCATCAATAATAATGAAAATAATCATAATTGAATCTAGAACAGCAATAACTATTTTTGTTTCAGAATCATTTCTTATTTGAAAGTATAATTCATCCGTATAATTCAGTATAGATGATATATCATAATAAATACTACACCTTATTAAAAACTGAATATTGATTACTGAATATTATAAGATTATTGCGAAATTGACTTATTGTTAGTAGCTTACTGAAGTGGGAATAGTTTCATTATCAAGAAAAATGAATTTTTCACTGTATCAAATTTCGAGAACAGGAATAAAGCAATTAATATGACTTCTGCGTAGATTATTATAGATTGAATTGAAACTGATTTTTACATGGAAATATAGGGATTGAGCTGGTTTAAAAATGAAAGTAGTTTTGAATTAAATTTAAGGTTTATATCGCATTGCACAATTCGCTTTCAATACTTTGAGATTAAAGTACATAAAAAAATTGTTCATTATTAAAAAAAACTTAACAATATTTACAAAATCTTGTCTTCTTCCACATCGTCTTATAGCTACTCTATTATTCAAAGAACCGGGTGCAGTTCGGAATCGTCTGATGCAAGAGCCTGCGATATGTCACCGCGTATGCACTTTCCACAACCTTGAATACAAACTACTCTTGCATACGTATTCGAGCGAATACAAACGAGAACACCTTACTTGATAAAGATCAACGTACTCTTAAACGGGCTTTAAGACCTTCGCGGTGAGTCTCGAAAACAATATCACTGGTCCACCTTCGAAGTTAAGTATACTATGCCATAAGCATGGGACAAAGCAGTTTCATCCTAATTAGCGGGTATCGACGATTAGTGGTTAAATTGTTTTCTTCATTTTATCATCGGATAAAATGTTTAATTGTACAATCTGCATAGCAGCCAAGAGGAAATTCACTTTGACACCGTTTTAGCGAGGAAAGAATTAATTGGAAAGCTAGTTGGGTTACTCTTACTTGGAAATTATTGCTATTGTTGAAGAAGAATAGATTAGCTTTAGAGAGATAAAGAAGAGCTTTCAGTGGATTAAGAGGAGTTAACGTACGAACTATAAAGGTGTAGTAGAACAAAAAAGAAACAAGTACAAATAACAGAGAGACTTTTGCGAAGATAGACAGGTGTTTTTTAATGCTACAAAGACGAGAAGTCACGAAAATGTACATAAAAACATTTTATAAAAGATGCAAACGTTTTAAAAATTTTCTATCGTGTGCTAATGGCTACGTAGCTTGTTTTATTTTGTTACAAAAAATGAGTTATAATAATAAAGAGGACTGAAATCTAATTTAATTTAATACTATGTCATATAGACACATATAATTATAAATGTTATTTATTTCTGAAATACTTTAATTTTTATGTTCGAAATTTATATGTACCAAAATGATTCAATGAAATCCATGAATATTACAGGTTTGTGATAACATTAATTTCAGTTACGTTGACTATTCAATTTGCAATTAAATACGAATAATGTATTTACGTACCAGTGTCATTTTTTAAAATCTGTACATCATTGTTAATGTAGATTTATTTACGCGAAAATTTAATATTAAATGCATTGAAAAACGTGCGTACAAGCATTAAATTTATCTTCTTTGTACGACAATATTACTGTATTTTAAATTTCGCACACAAACAATTTAAATAAAATGTAATATACCGGTGTACATTTACACCGGTTTTCACGAACGTGTGTACTTGAAACGTATATGAGAATTAGTTATATTGGCTGCAGTGACTAATATTCTATTATTAGATAATTAGTTAAGAGGTCAAATCTGCGTAAACACAATTTAATGTAGATAACTTCTTACATTGATCTTTGAACTTATGTAAAATAATTTGGTTTTTGATTATTACATCTAATAAGATGTAACAGGAACGGGAAAAGTAGATCAATTCAAAGCGCCACTTTAAGGGGGTGCCATACCTATTTCTGCGATTTTACCGATCCCTATGTCGGTAATACACAAACTATATTCAATTGATAAGCTATCAAGCCCAACGCCATCTATCGCCAACATACGAGATATTATACGCGCCAATATACGCGCCTATATACGCGCTAGAGATGCTGATAGCTATCAACGAAATTATTTTATTTAAATAAACTTCAACACACATTTCTCGCTAATTATTCTGTAAGAAGTCTAATTCGCGTATCTTGCCTGCACGTAGTTTTTATGTTAATTGACATATGCTTTAGAAGCATAAAAAGCCACTTTTGCCTACATTAAATTGTCCTTTTTCCGCTATAAGTGATTCTTCAGCATATACAGGTGTGAACCTGTGTATGTTGAAGAACTTCAACGGAATTAATGCACGTAAACAGTTTTTTTCTCCATTATCTCCTTTTCCCTGTAAATCAATAGCTTATATTTTTTTGTTCCATCTCTCCAAGATCGAAAATACTCGTTCCCCACATCGCTTTCTATTCAATATTCCACCAATTATTAATGTAAATGATACTTGCATCACCACTACAGCATTGCTAAATTCATTGGATTTGTTCCGATGTATCTTTGACCTCCAGAGCACCTTTAATCATTTTATACGACGATTGCTCCTCTGGAATAACCGGCTTTCAGTTTTAAAGCTGCTCGTTTGGCTGTGGTTGCATCGAATATGCAGATCGTTAAGGCACCTATAAACTGTAGTAAGATGTGATTGATTGAAGATTGGGGAGACAATTTTTTTTGCGAAGGTTCGACTGATTGGTGCTATGACTGGTGATGTAAGATGGGTTGGATTTTTTTCTGACATTTCTTACTGAGGACTTACTGAGTTGTTTCTTGTATACATGTATAGTATATATACAGAATAATCTTTCTACCTCCACTCCTTTTTAAATTATACGCGCGTACTGAAAAAGCGTGACGAAATGTATGCATGATTTTTATTGCAATTTAAATATAATATTCATGTAAGTGCATTGTGAAACAGCGATGTTACTCTACCTATTAAAACTTTGTATGGAAAATAATTAAATCTTTATCATTTTAAAAAAATTATTGAATATATTACCTAAATAATTCATATTTACACATCGTAAATTTTTACTTTATTACAATTAGTATATCTGAAACGAATGGCTAATTTAAAATAAATCACTAATATAAAAAATTGTTTTTTAATTTAAGTAAATATTTTTTTACCTCAAAAAAGCAATTTTTAATAAATAAATTTGCGTGATATAAGCATAATTGTTTTCACTTGTAGAAAAGTTGAAGTGACTTGCACACTACTAACATGTAATATCATTTCGGTAAATATAGGAGACAAATAACCTTCTTTCTCTTTCTCTCTATCTCTCTCTCTCTCTCTCTCTCTCTCTCTCTCTCTTCACATTTTCAGTAGTTTACAAAATGAACTTACTTCAGTTATTTAATTTGAATTTACTCAGAATGATACTCGAGTACTTAATTACAGTGTACGGCGCCATAGCGTAGTTTTTTATATTTCCTTTTTCATCAAATGTAATTAATTTATTGTCCATCATTAAGTATAAGGCTAAAATATGCTTATAAAAATAAATAAATAGTTTTTATATTCAATATCGCTTTATCCATAAATTGTGTTAATAAACAGAGCTAAAATACGGTTTATTTGATTAGCTAATTTTCTCTGAAAATTAATAGCATACAATTTTATTAATTATGATTAAATCCTCACTCTGATTTACATCGTAACAAATTAATTGACATGCTCTGCCATTAATAGATCCACTCAATTATTAATAGAACTACGCGTGTACTTGATAATTAAAGCATAATGCACGTCAAACAAATTTACAAATAATTCTGAATTAGCTATGTCGATTGGACTATTATCATATTTTATTTATTTTCTTGTATATAGCCAAATTATTTTATGTATGGGGCATTATTTGTGAACATCCCACGTCCTATGTTAAAAAATTAGATCAACCTAGAATGTGTACTTTTTACTATCGTGTTAAACAAAAAATCTGTACTAATGAAATTACTACTAATGAGACAACGGCGCATCTGATTTGGAGAATTGGTCTTTGAAAAGTAAACTCTTGAAAACTATAAGCCTTAGAGAATTCTCTAACAACAACAATTTATTAACACTGATGGATGAAATTGAATCTGAGCTTGCATATATATGTGTCTGTTTAACCTACTTCCTATAACTAATTTACTTTCTGGATTTAGCAGTGACCTTATGTTATCATGTCGTTAAATGAGGTCGCTAATATAGACTATTTAACGTAATAGAATAATATAATATAAAGTGCATATATATAAATTAAACGAATATACTGATCGAATTGTATTTAACTTGATATTTCATATGAAAATGACAGTGTATTAGAAATACAGAGGAAATTTGTTCAGTAAACACTAACGTCAAATATTATAATTATAAATATATAATGTATAATAATTTTAATTTGCTAATTTATAAACTCTACTGTCAATTTCTATAGATTTTTTCATAAGATGTACATAAATAAAGTAATGATTTTTTAAAATTAAAACATAATAAAGTACGCTTTTTCGAAAATTGAAATTTAATTTTTTGAGAATCAAACTATAGGGCAATTCACAAGTTTCATAATACTCATTAATATAATTGCTTATTAGAAATAATAATTGAACTTGTTGGTAAAGTATTTGTTTGCATTGTATTCGTCAAATATGCCTTAAAAGAGGATTTAATATGAACGTATCGCTATCGCTGCTCGTTTAACTATAAAATTAATAAATACACGTTTGGATTAATCCTCTGATTTTTAAAATAGCCATTTGTTGTCCATTACATCTACTCAACCATTCATTTATTGTTAATAGAAAAGGATTACAAAACTTTCTTCGTAGATAGTTTCAGATCAATTTATTATCATAGAATGTGCACACTTACGCTTGGAAAATGCATATGCGGTAACACTGCGCTAGTTCTTGCATCAGCCGATTTCTTGAGCTCTGCTTGGGAGATATAAATTTACGTATTCCCTTTTTTAACAAATCGATCTTTCATCATTTTATTTAAAATCGCAAATTTCTTAATTTCCAATCGAGAACCAAATTTTTTTATTAAAAATAATTCTGTGCATGTGATATTGAGGAATGCAGTTTAAAATCATTTTTATTTTATAATAGAAGAAGAAAGAAAGAGAAATGCTCCTTGAGCGTCTTTTTGCAATTCATTATATTTACCAAAAATTGTAATGAACGTACAATGTATTAAAGATGTATACAATTATAGATTAACCTAATGACTAAAAGATATTTTTCGATCAATAACTCAATATTTAGTTATTCTGCGTGACAACCAAGTAAAACAAACCAAATGATTTACATATTTCAAATGAAAATTGTAAATAAGGATTTTAATTATTATAGGCAAGAATGTATGAAAATTTTGGTAATAATTAAATTGTATTGTATACGCATGATCGATTAATTTTTTTAGCCAATAATTACCGAGTTCTAATTTAAAAAACATCCGATCAAATCCGTAAATAGAAATACCTATTACAGTTATTTGGTAAAATATATAAAAAATACTTTTCTCAATCAAACTCATTTCGATTACTCCTAAAAACTACTCATTATCGTGATTATTTCTTACAAATACAAAAGCGTTGTAAGTATTAAACAAGTTAATATTAAAGCCTACCGATTTAAGATTATTAACTCTCCAAAATAAAAAAAAAACATTTGTATTTGTTTCGTACACTGGGATCAAAAGTTTCTTCCCCGGCTGATGTAAGAAAATACAAAATTTCCTATATACATGCGACTCTAGTTCACTCTTCCAACGCGCGGACTGCGAAAAGCGTGCACTCGTCGACCTTGTACTAACTTCACGGGCTGCATTAGGAAAAAGAGTATAAAAGCCCGCGTTCGCCACCAAGTCGACATCAGTTTCAATCTTCTAGTCTCGAAGATTATATCTCATACTACTCACCAAATACCACCATGTTCAAGTACGTGATCCTCGTCGCTGTCTGCGTGTCTGTTGCCCAGGCTGGACTTATCCTGCCCCAGGCTCCGATCATCAAACCAGCACCGTTGATTATTTCTACACCATTGGTCAAGCCGGTTGCTCCTCTGATCCTTGCTCAACCAGCTCCCATTGTCAAGATTGCTACTCCTTTGGTTGCTGCTCCTCTCATCACCAAGCCAGGTCTTAACCTTAAGCTTGGATCTCCTCTTCTTGGAGGATGGTAAGCTGGACTAAGGCTCGGATATATCGAGAAGTTATACGAGAAACAATTGTGAAAAGGAGGATCCCTGTAACATTGGACATTATTTCGAACACGAAAAAACTGTTGAAGTTTAATGGCATAATCGCGAGTCGTTGATATGTATTGGTGATTGTAAATTTTGTATTATTCCTAGTCCTATAACGTGTCATTAACGCCTAATGATCTTTCTTTATTAAATTTTATCTTTATTTCAAAACTATATGATTGTGTTTTTATTTATCTTAAATGACCTATATTTCCCTTAAATGTAAGCTAAGACTCCTCATTTAAAACTGTATTTAATTCTCTGCTTCGTATATACAAAGCAGAGAATCATATTCAATCATATATCATATTGAAGATAATTTTAATAATTATCACAATTTTTTAGGCAGTATGATGGGATGTTTTTCATCGAATGTCAATTGTGATTTTTTTTATCGTTCACCTATTCTGATGATTTCCTTGTCATCGATGAATGGATTTAGTGATTTTAGTGAGCTCTTATTATCAACACTATTGTTTTTAATCAGATCGCAGAAGGCTTGAGAAAATTGTTGGCGTTGCGTTATGCGCAAAATAGAGTGTTTAGGTTCACGTAGCTCCGAAACCCTGAGTTGACCTGTGTGTTTTGCCCTTGGTCTCAACATGTTATTAATAAAACTTTGGCAGTAGGCTATGACGCGAATCAATTTTCGAAAAGATGAAGATGTCGGCAACTTGAATTCATTGCATGTATTAATATGTTTAATTTTACAATTTTACGAACTTCTAATAAAGGTTCTTGCTTTAACGGTAAGTTGGGCCAATTTTGCTCGTTGCTGCTCAGCCACTCAGGGCCATATTTCCAAACTTCGTTTTTTAAAAATTCATATATCGTCTGTCCCCTCGAACATATCGCCGGATTGTCTCCAGTAGGAACGTGTCGCCATTGACTGCAATTCGTAATAGTCTGTATTTCTGCAACGCGATTGGCTACGAATGATTTTAACATACGAGAGGCTGCGCATTTATCCAATTCAACACGATTGTTGAATCGGACCAAAAACAGACTTGATCGAAATTAATGGGTATGATTCTTAGCATGGTCTTGTATAATTTAGCCAATAGCGAAGCAGCGCAATAGCACAGCTCTAGTTTAGGTATTGTTAGTTTAAATTTCAGCGGAGCCACCTTAGATTTTGCACATAACAGGCTCGTAAAGCAATCATGGTGTTTATTAATTGATCGGATATAAAAGCAAGCGCCATAAGCAACTTCACTACTATCGCAAAACCCATGCAACTGTATAGTGACTGGTTCGTCAATTATCACGAGTCTTGCGAATGAGAGAGTACTCAATAATTGTAATTGCTCGCGATAGTCTTCCCATGCGGTATGTATTTCTAGAGGTATAGATGCATCCCAATCCAATTGAATTTTCCATAGTGATTGCATAATGAGTTTAGCCTTTACGATAATCAGGCCCAACAAACCTATAGGGTCAAATAATGGAGCAATCTTTGATAATATGGTACGCTTTGTGATTCGTTCCTTACCATCATGATCATGTTTTATCGAATAGAATAATAGATCCCTTGTTCCCACAAGGGATCTATTATTCCTAATCCATTGTATGCCTAAGGTTTTTATAGGATTACTAGGATCGCTGAATAATTTAATGTTGGTCAGCTCTTCCGGAAGAGACTCTATTGCGCGCGAATCATTGGATGACCATTTTTGTAACTCAAAACATGCGGATTTTAATAAATTGTTTACTTGATCCCTGAGTATCAGGGCATTTTCAAGCGCCGGTCATTAACTCGTCTACGTGGAAATCGCGCTTTACAATTTTTGCTGCAAGTGGATACATAATTTTTTTCATCCTCCGCGACTTGTCGCACCGAGCGAATAGCTAAATATGACGCGGATGTCGTACCATACGTGAGAGTATTGAGACGATAGATTTTAATTGGATCCTTTGGATCAGCGTGCCATACGATCTTTTGATATTTTCGATCGATTGAATCGACTAATATCTGTCTGTACATTTTCGTAATATCGGCAACTAATAGGATTTTGTGAATTCGTGCTCTCGTTAATATGAAGAATATGTCATCCTGTAATGTTGGACCGATCCTTTGAGTTTGATTTAACGATAATGAATTTACCATCAATGAAGCATTGAAAACGACGCGGATTACCTGGTCCTTGAATATAGCGTGGTGAGGAATACAATTTTCAATATCTTCGCGCTTAGAGAGAGAATTGTGCTGCAATTTTTCATATTCACACATGAAATCACAATATTGTTTTTTAAGTACCGGGTCTTTGTTAAGTCTACGTTCCATATTGTAAAATTGTTTCAACGCTATCGTAAAATTATTTTTTAGCTGCTGAACTTTCTCGTTAAATGGAATTATTACAATGCATCTACCGTCGCGATCGCGCTTGAAATTCTTCGAAAAATGTTTTTCGACTTCGGTTTCTTCTCGCGATAGGAATTTGACTTCTGGAGCTTCCTCTAATTCCCAGAACCTTGATATGTCATACGATAGTGCATTTATGGAAACGTTGCATGAGATGGTCGACATTGAATTGGGAACATTGACGCTACCACCGCCGACGGTCCATCCAAATTTCGTTTTTAATAACACGGCGTTGGTATTCTTAATAGGGATTCTCCCTGCGCAATCTATCTTAAACTATACTTCGGCTCCGATAAGCGCGTCGATGTCCGAAGTTTGATGGAATGTGGGGTCAGCAAGAGGTAAATTTTGCGGAATTTTCAATTCATTAATATTAATGGTGTACGAAGGTAAGGGATATGTGATGTTTGGTACGACCAGTAAGGAAATGTCCTTCTCGTAATTGTTTAGCCGCGATGATATTTTCGTGCTACCGCTATGAGCAATGTTAGTGCTTGATTTATTCAATGTGGTTACCGGAATATTTACCCTGCCTCGAGATAATTTTAACAAATTTGCAAATCGCTCAGTTACAAAGTGAGCTTGGGTACCACTGTCAAGTAAAACACGCGCGGTGTGTTGATTGTTATACTTATTCAGGACATAGATTTTAGCTGTTACCAACAATACTTGTGCCGGGCAGCTAACTTGCATATTATGAATAGGGCTTGAATCGGCTTTGTTCTCGTTAATGTCTGAACGCTCATAATGCAAAATTGTGTGGTGCTTTTTATGGCATATTTTACAAGGTCTACAAGTGCATTTTTCGGTCGTATGATTTTTGCGCAAACAATTAAAACACAACCGCTCCTTTTTTACGAACTCAAATCTTTTGGATTGTTGGATTGTTGGAACAGTAAAATCGTAATTTCGTGGTAAAATATGCTCAATGATCTTTGACTATATGTAGCAATTGATCTCTGATGTTTACAGCTTTATGAACTTCTTTGATGCAACTTTCTCGACTCAGTAGTAATAATATATTTCACAAATACCAAGCCGTACCGTCTCGTAAGTATTCTTTTAATCGCACGACATTAAAGGTATAAAGATTCAATGAATATTAGGAATAATACCGAAATCAGTATAAGTAAAGGTAATAAATGAAGAAGTATGTCTATACAAGTATAATAAAAAATTAATTTGTATTGATACCGTCTCTTATGCAACTGATAACCAGCATCTTTTACAAACAATTTCCAAACGTTTTCGAAATTAAGCTTCCCAAAAACTAGTTTGGACCTAGTAATAGGCTCCGTAAGCAAGAGGAGCCTTGAGAAGTGGAGCAGCAATGGGTAGACCTGCCTTGATGATTGGTGCTGGTGCAGCGTAAGCCAGAGGAGCAGCTGCCAGAGGTGCACTGTAGGCAACTGGAGCAGCAGCCAAAGGTGCACTGTAGGCGATCGGAGCTGTTCCGATGAATCCAGCGCTGGAAGCGGCGATCAAGGCGCAAAGGAGGATCACGAATTTGAACATGGTGATTCGGTAGGCTGATGCTCTCTTCGACTGTGGAAGATTGAATCTGATGTCGAAGTATTGGTTACGAGGGTTTATATACTAGTGAGTCGAGACGAGTCTGCAGGTAAAAAAATATTTTTTTATACTTGATCTCGAGGATATCTGAAGTATACTGTGGATCCTCCGAGAGAAAGGCAATTTGGTCGTAGGTGTTTGTTCAAGGTGAATAACAATGATTTAATGAGAAAAAATTGTTATTTACCTGTATCATATAGCATATGTACGAAGTGAGATATTGATGAATCAACGGGGATGTATATAAAATAATCTTATCTGCGTGACGATAATTCTTATAGAGTATTTAATTCTATGCTTTTGATCTTAATAAATTGTGTAAGAACATATATGCACCGAATCGTGTATATGTAATTTCCTAAGTTACAAAGTATGTAAATGAAACTTCTGACATACATTCAATCAATTTCGTAACTTTGTACAATACCATGCCAATACTTTCCTCTTACGCGTCAGTGGGCGTAACACTACACTCGCGTGAGCGACATAAACTTCCTGCTTTGAAGATCTCACGAGAACCAGGCCGGTCAACCTTGATCCGATTTGCATCTCGTAAACACGAACGATACAGTATATAAACCCTCGTATACCACCACTTCGGCATCAGATTCAATCTTCCACAGTCGAAGAGAGCATCAGCCTACCGAATCACCATGTTCAAATTCGTGATCCTCCTTTGCGCCTTGATCGCCGCTTCCAGCGCTGGATTCATCGGAACAGCTCCGATCGCCTACAGTGCACCTTTGGCTGCTGCTCCAGTTGCCTACAGTGCACCTCTGGCAGCTGCTCCTCTGGCTTACGCTGCACCAGCACCAATCATCAAGGCAGGTCTACCCATTGCTGCTCCACTTCTCAAGGCTCCTCTTGCTTACGGAGCCTATTACTAGGTCCAAACTAGTTTTTGGGGACATTAATGTAAACACAAAATTTACGCTCTGCAGAGACATGCACGAAATACACGATAAATGTTTCGTTGCCTTATAATCATAAGGCACCTAATCGTGGCACATTGCATTATATTTTCCCAATTAGCGGGCTACATATGTAACAGTGGCATTTTTGTAATATATAACATTTTTAAATAAATTATGAAATTCACTACTCATTTTTGGAACGTTTATATTTTATATTATCTTTGATCGGTTGTGACCGTTAATGCATTCTTAAGAAGAATTATAATTAATTAAAATCACTAAAATATCGGAGAATTATGATTATTATTAAGATCTATCTATACAAATATTAGTTGAGTTCAGTCATAAAATAAAAATAGTAATTTATTGCAGTAGAGCTAATGAATTATAACATATTTGAATCAAATTTGTGCAGATTTATAAAAGAATGTTATGAATACTTTCCATATTTAAATTTTGTTTGTTTTCTTAATTGAATATCGTGTATTTGTATGTTAGAGTTAACATCTTTCGTACGCCTTTTCTCATGAATAATCCTGGCATACGCGCATTAATGATTTTACAAACAATGGTGACTCTCAATCTTGAGTCTCATTGGTCGCTGTTTGTGTATTAGTTTAGGGTATTGAAAACTTGTAATTTTCTTGCTGTTCGATTCCATAAATTATTCTTTCATTTAGAATCAATATGTAATGTTTTAACATTTCAAAATCTCCCAGTGCTATTTCAATTTTACTATACTTATCTGCTTTACTTCAATTGATTATTACTCTAACATTAATTTTATTTTAAATATACCCTGGTAAAAATTAAACACACTGTTATGGTCAGTTCTTCAAGCGCTGTCCAGTATTATTCGGTAGCGACTCGTGCTTCCGTCAGCCAGAGATATACCAGCAAATGCGAGACGACTGGTCGAATATATATTTTAGACAAATGAACGCGAACTGTAAGTGCAAAACATGCGCTTTATTACTATATATGTATGCTTACATATTTATACATATTTATACATATACGAGGTTAAGCGCTGCGTATATTTATATAACGTAGCTTTATACATATCAAAATTACCTGAATTATTTGAAAATGTACGATAGAGCATATGAATTGTTAAAACAGTATATTATTGAAGAAAGAAATAGTAATAAATACATTTTCTTGAAATTTGGTAGTTTTACTAGCGCACTTGCCTATCGCTATGAAACAAACGTAAGTCATCAAGCAAAAGTTTTGCCAGTAGATACTTCCACAGTTGGTCAAAAAAATTAATTTGGCCAATCAATGTTAAACGGTTGGTATCAATTTTTACCAGGATATATTCATAAGTATATGTAAAAATTGAAAAAAATGTTTGTACTACAATTCAAGACATTGTTTTTAATGGAACGAATTGTGGCTTAACTTTGCATAAATCATTAAGATTCTAATTTATTTTCGAACTTCATTTTTAAAATTTAGATTGATTGAATAGTATTTTATTTCTATTTCGATGTATATCTGAATTATTCAGACGAATTTTTATTTTATCAATTTCCCACTACGTCCATGATTTTGAAAAATAGAGAAGAAATTAACTTAATATTAATTTGAAAAATACCTCTAATTTCATTTTTCATGAAACTATAACTATTTCGACCAATTTTCTATACCATTTACAAAGGAACATCATTATTTTTTTATAATTAAAATTAAAATTTTCATCGTATTTCTTTTCCATCTAAAATAGCATTAAAGCAAATTTGATCGGATTAATTATGTTTCCCAGTTTTACGAATATAATTCAATGCGATTCCAATAAAAATTTATATCTTGTTTAAGAAGGTATTTTATAAATCTACAAAATTAAAAGCTTCAAGTTATAATAAAAACTGTTATCTTTATTAAAGATGTGATTCTGAGTCGATGTTGTGTACATAAAATTATGAAACTATAACCACGACTCATCATTTTATATTACAAAAAATCCATCAGTGTGTCCAGTGCATATGTTTATAAAAATGTGCAAGTGTTCTCGTGTAAGTGTCCATTCTATCTAAGACATCCAGAATGTTGAGTGTCCAGAAAAGATGATCAATCTTAATTAAATGCAGACATCGCCTAGTACAACCTTCCGTAAGCAATGGGAGCCTTCAGGATGGGTGCAGTAGCGATGGGAAGACCAGTCTTGATGATTGGAGCTGGTGCAGCATAGGCCAGAGGTGCGCTGTAAGCAACTGGAGCAGCTGCAAGAGGTGCACTGTAGGCAACTGGAGCAGCTGCCAGAGGTGCACCGTAGGCAACTGGAGCAGCAGCCAATGGGGCACTGTAGGCGATCGGAGCTGTTCCGATGAATCCAGCGCTGGCAGCCGCGATCAAGGCACAAAGGAGGATCACGAATTTGAACATGGTGATTCGGTAGGCTGATGCTCTCTTCGACTGAGGATGATTGAATCTGATGTCGAAATGGTGGTTACGAGGGTTTATATACTGGTTAGCCAGGCTATTTTGGAAGGTATTGGCTCGACTGGTTGACCTTTTATGTTGCCAGGAAGAAATACAAGGCGAGCGAAAAAAGCTTTATTACGTTGCAGAGAGTTAAGTCATTTGTCTGAGACTGTGGAATGGTTGCGTTCAAGGACAGTAAAAAAATGTTTGTGTTCGATATTGCACGAAGAGTGAAAGGGAGTGGGAGATCATTTGGATAGGACGAGATGTCAGTCCTATATAGATTACAAAGCATTCACTGTTGTTTGCTTCGGATAATTTATGCGGTGAAGTTCTTGTTCCCTCTTGATCGATGCTGTAGAGAATTTCAAATATTCCGCAAATACTTTTGTTGTGTTTTTTTGTGTTTCAAATATAATAAATATAATGCATAATACAGTATAAACTTTCCATATTGTATTATGTTGAAAATACTGTATTGAACTTCAAAAAACATAAATTATTATACTTCGATTATTTACTCGTGAATACGCATTTGGTAAAAACCTATTACTATTATTTCGTCAATAAACGGATTCATCAGATTTTTAACAATATAAATAGACCCAGTTAGATTATATATACCAATTTTATATCCCCTAAAAAATTTGTAAATAACTTGACTTAGCGAAACATAATAATACACGATTCGTTAAAATCATTAGGACTTCACTTCGGTGAAAGAGAAGTCTCCAGACAACATTAGTTTGGCATTCGATACTTAAATTTAGAATTGTACAAAGTCTCTCGCCTCCTGTACTTCGACAACGTCGAGTATAATCGCAGTCGACACGAGAACATCAGCCTACGAAATCACTACGTTCAAGTTCGTGATCCTTACGTGGGCTGGTGTTGTCAAGAACATCAATAATATCACGTCTGCTACAGCTATATCGTGTAGTACTTCACAACTCTCCGTTATAAGATTATTACTTTAACAAAGAAATAAGAATTCATCGACGAAGAATAATTTTACAAATGTCGGGTATAATATACAAATAAAGAGAAAACGCTTATTAATTGAAATACATTCAGGCGTTAAACTCAGTTAAATGCTAAAAATAATACAACATGTTTTATTAGTCACAGAAAAACAACAGCTTAATCTGGATAACTATCATTTTTTATTTTTTATGAACGTACGCGATCTCTGTACCGAGCTTTGGTATCGGCCTTTGCAGGCTTTTGATTTTTGCAATTTTAATCGCTTAGCACGCGGTTTTGTCTCACTTATTTAAGCAATTTTCTCCTGACCATTATTACAATCTTCCTTCAGAGTGAAACTTTGAAGTAAACGGAAGTAAAAATAATCATTTGTGTACAGTAATTCTACTTTTAATTATTTGGCACGCGCTTGTAAAAGGTATATCAGTAATATAATAACATTTTAAAAATTAAAACAAAAATTGTTTTCTAAAATTAATATGTATTAATATGTACTAATATGTAAATTGTCTCTCTGTAATCAATAATAAAAAAATATCAAAACAAAGTTTTATTTGTAAAACTCGTATACAGTATAGGTAGTTATTAAAAGTAATGCAAACAAAATTATAAAAACCTATTCGACAAAAACGATTAAACAGCACTATTATTCGGCTTAGTAAAAATAAACGACGTGTGTCAGAATAATTAAGTATGCAATACAAGCGTTTTGAGATTTTTTTTTAAATATGATATATTATAAATATCAAACAGAGGTACATTCATAACTTCGCGCATCACCACACGCGTCCATCACAAAAGAAATAATATTCTTGTGCCTACTCGCACCTGTCAAAATTTATCATTAATCTTGCGTAAACTAAACCCGATAAATCACTCCACTTGTTATTTCAAAACCAATGATTACTTGCGAATTCGAAAAATTTTACTACGGTCATCCATAAGTTTAAGAAGGAATGATCGCCTAAGGTAAGTCCTAACGACCGGAACCAGACTCATCAGACTAGCGTAGGCCAGATGAGTGAATCCAAGGAATCCATCATTGGCAGGGATGATAATACAGAAGCAAAGGAGTACTACGAATTTGAACATGTCGATTCAACCATTTATGAATGGAGGGAAATAGAAAATACTGCAGAAATTGTGACAAATTAGGGTTTATATACGTGTGAATTTTGGAAGAGAGTAGAAAAATGGAAGCGAGACTTCTTTGTAGTGCGAACAGTTACTTCCGCATTAGAATGACATTTAGCACTTTTCATAACGGATGGCGGTGGTAATGCTGTTTATTGTTTTGATGAAAAAGAAATTGGTGACTGGAGTTTAGAGATATGAAAAATAACATTATTTCTCTACAAATACGTACGCACTCGAAAACACTAAAACACTAACACTAAAAACTTTATGAGAAAATTCTGTAAAATTGTATGGAGACAATTGGTATATAAAATTAACACAACAATTTTTATATATAAAGAAACTATTTTATAGAAAACTTATTTAATTCAACTTTGGATTACGATGTATTGACTATAGCTTTGGTTTAAAAAAATATATTTACTTTGTTAAAAATTCATTTTATTAAGTACAAGTTTCATTTCAGAAACTAAAACAAAATCCGATTGACCACTGGTAATTTCTTTGATCCAGTAGTCGATAGCGTATGTTATTTTAATATTAATACTATGTTATTGCAATAATATATTTCGCCGACACCTTGGCTATTATATATATTATACATTATATATTATATATTATATCTATACGTCTGCATTTATAAGATATTATACTTATACCTAGGATATATTTAATCTGTAAATTTATTTATTTAATGTTGTTTTATTGTTTGATTATTTATGGTGATATCAAAACAATGAAATAAATATAATATTCCTAATGATTAATATTGACTGATGTTTAATTAACTAAATTAAACTCTAATAAATAAATGAAACATTATACATGTCATTTAATTATGTAGAATGTAATTTTTATATGAATCTGGTGAATATGAGTTGTTGCACATTCCTACGATAATTTTCCCTAATTGCGTGAATAATAACAAAAACAACATATGATTAGCGATGAATGATGATGTCGCATAATCTTATGCTTATGAGCTAATTCTATGAATCCCATTATCCTCCGATTTTTTAAACCTGACTTAATCGAGCGTCCAAATTTCCAACTATATTGATACAAATTAGCATTATTACACTAAACAGTTAAATATAAAACGCGAAAATACGGTTATTGTCTTCTGTTTATTTTTGTATATAACCACATTAAATACAAAGCGTCTGCTATATTCGTCAAGGTAAACACTTGTATTCGCTATAGCGAATCGACACGCGAATGTACATCTTATTTTTCGGACTGTTCGTTACTTCAAGGTTATATGAATGTAATTTATAAAAATCGCTCTCACGAGGAGAACACTGGTTAGTTCGCTACAGATACTGAGGTCTCGACTCGCACAAGTGAAAGTAAAAAACGCTTCTCTGACGTCTGCACTTACATCTGGTTTGCAATTTTTTTACTCGTCCGAAGGCTCGTTGTATTCAGGGATAGGTGAATACACAAAGAAGATTGCTTTCCGTGTACTTTTTTTAATTTTAAATTCATGATGATACTATACGCAAGGTTAACATTTGAATATCATGCATATATGTGTATTATTGTTCGTACTGTTAAAAATCTCCTCACGTGGTTCAGAACACTTGGATTTTGAAAATTGTCGTTTTGGATAAATGAGTAAACAATTTGACAATTTGAAATAAATTGTGAAAATGATTTAACAGTAATTGTATTTCTACATTAAATACAAATTATTACTTGTTACTTAAATTTAATTCGGAACTATAGTCCATTAAAAGAAAATCAATTTACTATATTTTCATGAAAAAATTCAGATTTTAAATTAAAAAAAAAAAATATTTAGAATTACGTTTTTTGTATATTATTATATTAAGGTAAACCTTGTACTTATGTGGAAACTAAATACAAAGTTTATTAAATTTTTTTTACTTTAACATTACATTTAAAATATTTATTACGTACAAGCATTAACATTTTATTGATATTCATTTTAATATAATATTAATATCGAATCAAATTAAATAACGTTTAATGTACACTTGGTATGATTTTCAATTATGAGTGAATGAATAATTCTAAAATGGTTGTACATCTCACTGTATTGTATTCAAGAACGCTGAAGTAAAATTATAAAACGTCAAATTTCATTACACGAACTAACAGAGATGAAATTAATAAACTTGCTTTACTCTCTAGCGTCGATAAAATTATTGGATATAGATATCGATCGATTTTTATCGAGGCAAGGAGAACAGAGTCATCGGCTTCGTTTAAACAACTTCTTCATGGCAATTTAGCTACCCTGTGGCACGCAAATAAAAAAAGTTTGCTCGTAAGTTTTTTTTTTCCTTGATATTTCAAGCGCTCAAAGTTAAACGCTGTTGAAGTTTCAACTTTAATTTTCGCTAACAACTTTTACGAACCTTTTTTGTATACAGCTATTGAAATTCGTTGTTTAGTTATTTTTTTAATTGGCCGGTTACAAAATCGTTGTTGTACCGTTATTTAATTATTTGCACTGGACAATTAATCTTTGCAAAAACTAAATGAAAAAACTCCGTGTATATATTTGCGTGTGCGTGTATATATGCACTCGCGAAGCAGAATAAATAAAAGTAGAAAACTAGGAGTTGCAAATAGACTGGACACGAAAACAATTTTTTTACATCTATGTGCCATTTTTTATGAACAATTGTTCTTCGGTTACAAAAATTCAAAATTGATAAGAGTCTTTGTTATTTCAGTTAATAAGAGCCTAAATTCAATACTAAAAACTACAAACAGTGAATAAAAAGACTAACATTATCGAACGATTAATTATCATTCTATATTACTCTGCAAAAATAGTCTTATAAAATACATACACATGTACGTATTTTTTATATCATACTAATCTTTATTTTAAGGTATACTATATTTAATTTCCCTGCTTTTCACATATACTTAATTAACAAAAATATATAATATGCACCTTATATAAATAGACACTAACACGCATTGGGGATAAAGCTTGAAATACTCAAATGAACATAAAATGTTCTAAATAATAAACAAAACGTTACTTTTATTATTATTTTTCAACGTAAAAATTAATTTAGTACAAAATATATTAACCATCATATTTCAGGCATAGTATTAAATGTCATGGTATGTGTCTCACTACTTCATGAACCCGAAAAATAGTCTTCTCTTAACGCAGCATGAAATATTCGCAGAAAGAAGGCTTGTTAAATGTGCTACTAGAATAAGGTGAGGAAACTTCAGTCTAGTTTGCAGAATTACCATTTGAGTCAAGTAGTCAAGACTTTACGGACGTTAAAAATGACGATTTTCTCATTTCACCTACTTAGACTTATAACTCAGGTATGGAATTAATAAATTTAGTCGACAGTTTGTTACATATGTCTGTTAAAGTTTTTCATTTACAACATAAATTTTATTGGGATGTATATATTACTAAACTCCTGCACTACAAAGACTTTACTTCGAAATAGAATTCTATTACCCAGTCTCGGCGTATGCGATCATAAAAGTATGCCTTTTAAACAACGGAAAATCCAAGGCTATAACAGGAAATGTAAAAATTCTATAAAACGAGATGGAATAAGGCAAATTTTAAATTTCCATAAACATCGTTGGGAAAAACGTCATATTACGTGTATTTAAAAGTTTCGATTTCAGATCACATAATACTTTTTTGAATACTTCAGTAGAATGAAATAGTAGAGAGAACTCTGCTGCGGTTAAATAGCAATATCATTAATTCTTCGAAATACTGTTATCGCTTTCTGGCTTCCTCTCATTAAGGATAAACTAAGTTTAAACGAATGGAAAGACTACTTCGTAAGGTAAAGGGTTAGATTGCTTTTAATTACAGGGATCAATTCAAATTATGTTTGTTTGACATTTGAGATACAATGACTTTTGAGAAAATTTATTGTATTTAAAAAAAGTAATAAAAAAAGAATGGATAATTAAAAAATAAGAATTAAATGCATTAGATTAGAATTAAAGAAATATTTTACGAAAAATGAGCATTTTTATAACAATTAAGAAAACGACATTTTGGAATAAAAAATATTTTTATCTTCGTTGGATCGATGATACTAAAATCTAACTATTCTGTTTGTATAATGTAATCGAAACATTCGTCGAAAGATCTTGTACTAATCCATATTCTGAAAGAGCTTCGCGTATAATATTTTTCTTACTATATTACTTTCTTATTCTTTCTGCCAGAATAGAATGGATATTTTGTTCAATTTTATATCCGAAGATGTGTTCACAATACAAATTATGCTTTTTAAGTTTAATTGTAGTTTATTGCTGTTTTCGTAGTTTAGAAGCTTCGAAAGTGTGAAATCTAATTGTGAAATCGCGCTAATTTTTATTCTTAAACAAATCAATTCTTACAAATTTCTGTTATACTGTAATATAACTTATATACGTAGTAAACAAAAATAATGATCTAACATGCAAAGACCCTTAGCACTAATGAATAAATCCATATACTTATTCGCATAGCCTCAAAAGAAATTTAATTTCAGCGCAACCTTAACTCTTGACTCTTTCATTTTTTTACTCTCCTGGCTTTCTTGTCGTTCTCTATTACCATCCATTTCTAGTTTTCTCTTATTCAAGCTCTTCTGCGTATTTATTAAATTCATGCGCATTTCCGCTACTTTCGTTGTGTTTTTTTTTCGTCCCTTTTCAGCTTTTCATATCCTATCGCAATCTGTTTCTCCACTCTGCTTTCATTCTTTCTCTCCATTAAATTCATTTGCTGCAGTATTGAAGCCTGAAGTAGGCGTTAATTTAACGACTCAGTGGAGCTGTTGTTTCGGTCGGTTTCGCGGTGTTCATTTTGCTTTTGCAACATTAGCAGAGTATATATATGTATACCGAATCCGTGACTTATTCTCGTCGATAGAGGAGCTTACGATGCTTCTTTAATTTTCGGAATCGATATTTTAATATAACCGGGTCTTTGCCTATTTTCGATGAGTACAGTATATTATGATTAAAGTTTATTTTATCGAGCAATTTATTATTTGTTAAATCGGTATGAATTTTTATGATTGTAAACAAACTTTAACATTGACTGATTTTTTCATTAAAATATTTTTGAGTTCTAACTGAGACACATGCATTTCACAAAAATAAAAGTATAATAAAATTTGCTGAAACTACAAACCTTATGATTTTGCTGACGATTCAAGTGTTGAGACTATAAAAAGTACGCTGAAACATCATCGCTAAACCTTTTATAAACTGCTATCTAAAAATTGTCCATGCTCACTTTTGACTCGTTTACAACACAACGTACACTAGTAAGTACAAAAATAATGTTTACTGGCACAATTTCACGCTGCAACGTTCATTTTTCCCTTCGCACGTATTGCGCTTTTACAAATTTTATTAAAAAACTTAGTTCCGCACTGGACATGAGACAATGAGCTAAAACCAAAGTATATAATGTATAGATAGGAAGGTTTTTCGAAATGAAAATAATAATTAACGATCATTTTCTTTAGTTTAAAGAGATAGTTTGTTCTTTGAAAAACCTACAAGTAATCTGAATAAATCACGAATAACTTAGTAAGATGTATCGAACGAAACGTGTCAAAATAAAACTTCTAATCGATCACAACCCTCGCTCACGCAGCAATAACGGTCTTGATATCCGAAATGAAATTAAACGAATCTTCCAATCAATCAGTCGAGTCATCCTCGTAGAAAATTTAATCGCTTCCTTAGCACGTTCTAAGAAACTCACAAAAGGAATGACGTATCCTAATTAGACCTGACTCCCAGTCGATTGGATTTTGAAGCTTTTGGCTAAAAGACACACGCAGTCGCGAAAATCGGACGGACTTTAATAAGCCGAGTTTCCAAGAAACTCGTGCGTCTTGAGAGAATCAGGCACTGGAGAGAAAACTCGGGAAATTTTCCTTGTGGAAAATTAGATTGTTGTAGTGTACCAAGAGGAAAGACGCTACGGCGGTAATGTATTTTTCAATTCGCGAGCTCTTTCGGCTGCCAAAGATACTTTCCTTCGAACTTTTCAAAAAAAATCAATAAAAATTTACGTGTATCTATGAATAATTCAACATTGTTGAAAGTTTGTATTCAAAAGAAAAAAATAAGCAACGCAACTTAACTGCGCTCAAGAATAATATTGGTAGGAAGCGCATAGGGTGAGAAATAAAAACTTGAATAGATAAAGCAGCTAAATGAAATATTTAATTTCGCTTTGTGCGTTTTTGCGTTTGAATGTCTTTTTTTACGCCTCCGTACAGTAGTTGCGATCTTTCGATTTAAATGTCGTTCAGAAGTTAACATATTCATGAACTCAAAATTCTTTACTTAGATTTCCCCTCAGCAGTATATGCATATACCGAAATCGCGCGTTTTGCTTTACAGGCAATATTTGATGAATTATGGAAACGTCTCCGGGATTTATGCTCTTGTTAGTCGGATATACTTTGCTGAACGTCTAATGAGAGTCTGCGTAATTATTGGATTAACATAATGAATAACGTTCATTAAAGTAGCTTTCGAAAATGTTGAAAGCTTTACACTGTTGTTCGCGGATGGCTGAATCTGAATTTATCGACTATTTAGCGTCAATTTATTTATCGGATATTAACACTTGCCTTTTCCAATCCAGTACAATTTATTATTCCATTTAAGAGGACCGATGAACTCATTCAGACTAAAAATTATACTTATGAAAAAAATCAAATAAAAAGACTATTGTTAAAGATGCGACGACTTTTTTCTCCAATAAACCAGAAATTTATTCCCAATTTCGTTCGTCCGATTGCGGGGTTCGATGTACCGGTTGGATTAACTGAAACAACGAGCGGGAAAGGGAAAAAAGTCGAGGAAAAAGCGCGAAACATAAATTCATCGACGATTTACAAAAGCACAGAAATGCTTTTATCACGAGCTTCAAATGCATATGTTGATGAAAAATGCCGCTGCAGATACGGTATTCATTCAGTCCGAAATGCATTTTATCAAGGTTAATTCGTGCGATTGTTCGTTCCCGATTGTTTGCACCAAATTTTCATACTAGTTTTATTACGCGTTGACATTTGAATACTTAAAAAAATAAATTACCATTTACAAAATAACGTCAAAGTATACTTAACTACAATGTTTTATAAAAACTTCATTAAGGACCTTTTTTAATAAAAATTATGCACCGCGATAGGGTTACCGCATTATCCAGCTGTGGAATAGTAACCTTCTTTAAGCACACTTTGTATACGAAGTACTTATTTTCTAGCGGAAAAATAAAATATAATTTTTTTCCGACTCTAAAAAAAAGAATACATTGATAAACGTAAGTTCAAACAATCGTGTGAGGTACTAACATCGGTATGACGTCTAAGGTAGAAAGTTATGACATATGCGCGAAGAGAATAATTAATTATTCAACTAAAGTCGAACGCAGCTAAAGTTGTTATCGCCTTGAATTTATAGTACCGAATTTGAATAACCAACCGCTAAAATATACATGTATATCCACAACTCCATTAACCTAACCATCAATTTATCTTCAATGTGCAAATTTTCAATTTAATTTCCCAACTATTAGAAAAACCTATTAATCATGTATTTAACAAGACAATATAACAATGGATCTAGAATCTTAAATTAAATTTAAAAAAAGAAACAAACAAACATTTCACACCTTCAACGCGCCAGAGTCACCCGCGCGCGGCACCACTAAGTATTTCTTTGTAAGTAGAAAAGGTCGCGCTGCGGCCAGACCGAGGCGCGCGCGGCGTCGCGGCGCTTGCGGAGGCTGACGACGCACTGGCTGTAGCTTCGCTCGGCTCTACTGAGTTTGGTCTCTATCTCTCTCTTTCTCTTTCTCTGCTGCAGCTGCGCCAGCGCCCCGTTGAGGACCAAAGGCCAAGTGTACACGTGCGTGTATAGTCGATTTGGGTACGTACATCAGCCCTTCGTTAGGCGATAATGTACTGGAATTTCGTTAAGAAGGATTGATGACAAGACAGAGTCCTTGATTATAGTTTAAAAGAGAAATTTCCGTCGTCACGAACTTTCATTGCCTGGGAAACGCAGTTTGTCTATATGGATTTGGTATTATAAATATATTATTTTTAATCAAGTCTTTTTTCGCTAGTATCTTGCAAAAAAGTTGAGTGCATTAATAATAAGGACTCTAGCTGCACATTTGTAAACTCGAGATGTACCTGTATGCCATAATTCAATGACGCTAGCAAGGAAGAGTAATAGTAATAAAATACTAATTAGAAAGTGATAATTCATTAGTAATTATCTCATAAATAGTTAATAAATGTCCTACTGGAGTGATACGAATGGACTATACAAAAGTTGTGTTAGACAAAGGAATTTGAAGACAATACATGTCCAATTGAGTTTAAATTTTACAAAGATTCCAGACCGCTCTTTCTTGGACCAGTATTCTTGTGCAATATTTATATGGGGCAATTTTATTTATAGCATTGTCGTAACAGATTATTTTATAGTTAAGGTTTTTACTGATAACAAAAACCATTACAAGGGTTAGAGAGATTAGATATAAGTGTATTATTTTTATGCTTTTAAATGCATTTTTTGTAATTCATGCTACAATGCAGAAAGGGTACGAAGGCAACAGTCTTACGATATGCTTTGCGTTAATTCTATATTTTCTACTGGATGATTTGTAGGTGGATTTATATCCGAACGTCGAACTTTGACAACGTTTAAAAAGCTAACATCCTCTAATTGTTTTACTATATACTAGAGTCCAAATTACCACTTGTGAAGTCTGCAATGAATATAATTGAGCTTTAAAATAAGAGAAGTACAATCCCGCATATATTCAACCCTACCTTCATCTTTTGCATTATTTTATGCTCAATTTCCCAACGAATTGCGTGATGGCCAGAGGGTGACTTTTGTCAATTTTAAGCTTCATTACCAGCTTTAATTAACAAATACTAATGAGAAAAAGTTCTTCATTACTACCCTCGCACTTGTCTTCAAACCTTTTAAAATATCCTCCCTGGAAACAGCAGTAACGACTGTTACAATTTTCCAACGTATAATAATACTGAACTGCTCTTCTTGTCTCGAAACTTCGCGGGTGGTATCGCACGTTTTAACATATAAATCAGAAAGGAAGTTTAAGCCCGAGCTACAGAGTCATATTTATTTCGACTGCGTGGCGATCGCGAGGTGAATCGTAAGCGGCTTTTTAGCTGTTGGATCTTCGGTGATATGTAAGCCATTTTTGAGATTCAATTCACCGATATTTCGCCTTATCTGCACCGACCCTTTATATATATATATATATAGATATACAACAAGAATCGATCCTATCACTGAAATATTTTAATATATTTCCTATGAGCGATAGAAAAATATTGGTTAATGCAACGGAATACAATAATTTGCGAATGAATGATTTATAAAATAGAATGATAAATGGAAAAGTTTCTATTGAATCCGAACGATAAGTCATCAATTCCACACAGTATACTTGTGATAAACTATGTATATTGCATAATAAGCCGCAAGAAACTTAGGCGCGTTCGAGAGAGGGGTATAGCCCATCGCTTACGCATTACTCACTCGAGTTTGTAATGAAGAACATTTACAAGCTTCGGTTAGCTTCGATTTATCATACAAATATTTATATATATAACAGGTGTAAATTCGCTGTTTCACTAATCCGATAACATTATAGTCTAAAAGTCGGTATGAAATAACTATCCAAAAATTAATTCAGTCGATCGCTCAACGTCCAGAGCTTTTAATGACGCGAAACGAAACGAGCTAATTTCACTTGAAATTCAACGGTTGCGTATGTCAACTGTGAAAGTCCTCGTAATGCAAAGCTTGCGAGAATTTACACTAATGCAAACATAAACCTCCAAGGCTGTCGCGTGTGATTCCGGAGTAAAAGAATATAAAAACAACTTTCATTAGCCTAATGCACAATGAAATTATTAAAACAACGTATAGTTAAAACAAAACGTAAATGCATAATCAGCTTAATTATTCTCAATCGCCAATTCCACTTATTTTCCAAGAACTTTCCAGTCTATGATCGTATGTATATATATATATTTATATATATATATATATATATATATATCGTATTATATGTTATGTATATACTAAAGCATTGTTGCGATTTCTGTCGCGCTGTGATTCGCTTCTCAATAACATTCAGCCACCTACAGGTTTATTCTCGCCTAAAAGCTCGTGAACTGATTTTGTATTTAAACCACTAGGGCATGTGATAGAACGCATACACGTATACAGGAATATACTTATTATCGATGTTTATAAACCGACTTTTTATTTTTTGTTTCATATACTTTGAGGATCAGGTCATGTTGACTTGAATGACGTATGCTTGAGACGCGAGAAAATGCATTTTTGTTCGCACGAGCTGAGAATTTTAAAAGGATTCCGTACGGCAATGTTTGTGGAATGGAATAATATTATACGATAATATATCCAAATTGGATATTTTAAATTGTTATTCCGAGAATAATAGATGCCAATGACGTGTATAGCACTTAACTAAGTGCATATTTTCTTATAAAAATTATTTCTTCATTCGTCATATTGTAAAGATAATCAAAGTTAATTTCATATCCGTCTAAACGTGAAATGTAAAATACTAGTAAATTAAATGTACGCGTAGACAATTGTTTATAAATCAATAATTCAAGTTATTTTACAAAATTATTGACTGACAAGTACACGTACATAAATATTTTTGTAACATTGTGTTTTACAAGTAAGCTAAATAAATTATATACAAAAGCACTAGAAAAGTGCAGGACATTGTATACAAGTTTTTTTAACAAATTACGAAAGTATATAATCATGTCGAAAAAAAAAATTGTTTTCTGCAAAGTACTTTAAATTGAGGAACACGTCACTTTTGCAAGCATTTTCACTCGTTGTTTTGTTTTGCTTACATTTCCAACTATATATTCTTTCGCCGGGGAAAAACAAAAATATCCACCGGATAACTGTTATTCATATCCATGGAAAACCACACGCAAAATCCTCTCGATTCTCGAGGCGGCATGTGATAGAACGCGCTTCATTTGCATTTTCGCGGTGAGACGCATCGCGAATTTTCCCAAGCATAACGTGACTTTTGCATTTTCGGTGTTCAAACGTGTATGTATATATACATACCGTTTGTACACCGACATATATATGTATATACATACATAAACATCTAAAAAGATGTGCGCGTCTTTTTATTTCTTTGTTCTTCCTTTTTTTAAAGTCTGATGAGTTGCTTTGAGGCAGTTGTTTCGGACTGAACTATTGTGTTTTGCTTACAAAGGAAATTACTGCAGCTTTTTTTGTTCGTCCTCGGATTTAACCGTGTAATGCCGCGGAAATTGTGCTCCGGCTTTTGTCTTCGAGAAGTGCGACGTTTAGGTGATGCCGTATTATATTTGCTGCGAAAAATATATTGTTAAAAAAATTCATAACAAATACAATGCGTGTTCCAATGTATTACATTATACGCAAACAACGAAAATTATATTTCAATTCATAAGAATTTGAAAATAGTATCATATGTGTATGCATATGAATAGAAAATATATGTATATTTTGTATGAGCTCATTGCATGGAATATGTATTCCCGATTGTTTAAGAGGATCAGCCTCAGAATAATGCTAAGCGATTGTAGATCAAACAAATAAGAAAGGAAAATTAATTTACCAAATAAATGAGACAAAGCCATAATTGTTTAAGTAAATTTAATGTAAATTGATACGCAAGAATTAAAAAAGTCATATGAGTTTGTAAGAATTGATAAAATTAAGTAATTTGCAAAGAATGTAAAAGAAAATACCTTAAGAGAAAAGTTGTGAGTGTTTAAAGAAGAATTGGACAAAATGCGCATTTAGGGAAATCCATACGATCCTTCGATGATTTTTTTTTATTTTTGAACACCAATAACTTTTGATCCGAGTAGTTAATTGAAATGAATGTGCAAATCGATCGTTTTATTTGGAAAACACTCGTATTTTGAAATAATTTAGTATTTTTCGAAGTGGGTGTATATGAATGAATGAAATTAATGTATTCACATACACCTACCAAATAACTGAATAGACAAACGGTAATCGTTCACTTACCTAATATAGTCTAATTATTATTAATGAACCTCATAAAAAAATAAATCAAATTCTAGAACGAGCTCATTGCATGAAGTAAGTGGAAGAATAAAAAAAAGTCGAGATTTTACTGAACGATGAAGATCCCCTAGAATAAAGCTCGAAGCGATGCTGAAAAATAAACGCTATATTCTCGCAAGCAGTGCCAACAACTTACACATTCGCGCCAAGAGGCAAAGCGCAGACTTCATATATCGATCCGGTATGGAGTTAACTGGCAGAAATGAAAGACGTACCATCGTAGATCATCGGCTTTAAAGCCTCTATGCGGTTCATAAGTCTTATAATTATTTTTGTACTAGGTGTGTGTAGTTGAGCGTTCGAACTTTCTTCATTAATCTTTGTAATCGACGAGGTCGCGTATTGGAATGTAAAGCCAGCTTCGCTTGCTGACACATGTACGTGTATATTTGGCTATACGTCGAGTGCATTCGCGATTTATGAGATAATTAGGATCAACGTTTCAACACTACCGTAGCTGATTATAGTGAAGTTTCTTTCGGAACGCACGGAATACAATTTTTCACGTATATTCTTGTAATACGAGATTCATCAGACGTCGTTGATTAACAATTTATAATCTTTTATGGATGATTATAGACATTACGTAACTAGTATATCGCAAGCATACGAGCAGCATATTAAAATGACCCTTCGCAGATTTTGCTTTAGAAATCTGAAAACGTGCAGACACAATGAATCCAACCTCTGAGTTGCATAATTTGAAACATATTCAATGCTGGTATACGCGGACTATGTAACTTACTTCAAATGAGACTAGGTTCTCTGGGGTCTTTGACACGCTTGCTGCAGCATTACAATGAGAAATTCCAACTTGCTCTGTTAATCGAAACAGTTGGTTATGTAATTGTACTTTTATTATTTAAAGCCTCGGATGCATCGTTGTCGGGAACTTTGAAAAAGCAGTTTTTTGGTGCACAAGCGATAATGGAATATAAAAACAGGTATACTTTGATGCGAAAATATCAAAATATTTATAATATTTAGAAGCGTTGATATGTCCGAGAGCTGGAAACTCGCTATGGGCTACATCTATACGAGCATATTCAATTACAAATCCGACTCTAGTACTAGCTAGTAAAGCAATTTCTACCAGAGAATCACAGAATCCATCAGATGAAGGAGATGGCCATTTATAATCAAAGATTATAAATTCCAACGTATGTGAAGAAAAGAAACTTTTAATGAAACCGCAATTAACTCGCTTACTGAATTCTACCTCTAATTTTAGTTATTTATTCGCCAATTCAAATTTACATTGCAAATTACAATAGTGTAATCACTGTACAAGTTTACACGATATCTATTCGCAGGGTTGGTTGGTATAAACTCAAAGATTTTAAGTATTCTTCGTATAGCTATATTTTCATTTACATCATTTGTGCATTGTTATTTGCCTTTGTTAATCCACTTTGTTAATTTTGACATTCAGGTTTTTAGACTGTGCATAATTTTAATTCATTTGCGATACATTAATTGAAAACTAACAAAAATTCGTTTGGTTAAATTTTAGTATTTTATAGAATAATTCATTGTAATGATATTTTTTAACGATAAAGCGTATATAAGTGTAGAGAAGAGCGTATATAAGTGTAGAATATTGAAGATAGCATAATGAAATTTTGTTAAAGATAAAAAAATTAAACCCATGATTTAATAATTACATCGACAAGAGGAAAAAAGCGCATAAAAGCTGGTAGGATTCCGAAATCGAAGATCTTGCCTCCAAGGGACGAAATGAGTTTGCTATAGGCCCTTTCTCTTCGGCGATTAGTTTAACCCACATACTTCTCCCTCTTCGTCTACCTCGAGGCGGGGGTTCGACAACACCACTCGCTGGCTTTGCGAGGCTTCGCGGAAGCCCTCCGTCACTGTATTATACCGAGTGGCCGACGACCAGCAGTTACCACGTATACAGAGTTCAGCTTTGATGCTCTTTTTCCTTGTTGCACGATATATAGACAGGAAAATTATTCAAGATTTCGCGCAACATAGTTTATACCGCTATTTTTATTTTTTTCCTTTTATTTTGGTTGCTCAGCGGCCTCTTGTTTGAATGGTGAGGAGCCATGGGCTGGTCTGCTCGATGGCTTCGCGTCGTTGGTAATTATTAAAATTATTAATATTTCTTAAAAGTTATTTATTATGATTACATTTTGTTTAGTGCTATTGATTATCTAGTGAAATGATATAATATATAAGACTTAATTAAATTGTGATTTTGCGTTTTGATGTAATATTTTTTACGTGTACACTGTATTCCATGAATTATTTAAACAATCCATTACAAAATTGTCAAGAGTTACGTATTCAAAATACATAAGACGCAATAATAAGCGTAGGTAGGGTTTTCGCTTAATTTGCGAGCATTTATAATTTGTTTTTGCATTAGCTTGAATACATTTTTTCCATTATTCCATTTATTTATTTAATTATTTTATTGTTTCGTAAAGGTAAGTAATACATCAGTTGGTTAAAACACTTAGTTGAACCAAATCTTTTAAGTTGACCTCAATAAATAATTCTATGGCTTCTCTTAATGTACTTCTAAAATATTGTCTCGTGCTGTTTATTTCAAAAAGAATAATTTTAAATCCTACGTAAACGAATTTTTTAGGACTTTTCATATTCCTAACATCGCTGGGTCTCGCTGCCCTTCCAGAGGCTAATTGTACAACTACTGACAACTTTGTCAGTTTTCAACCAACGAACACTAGTTATTTTGACGAAGCCAAGCATCGAACTAATGATCACCAACCGTATCGCGAAGACCAACAACTTAATAAACATCTCGATGATCAGGATTTTCACAGAAAATTTAATGATCAACGAACTGATAAGGGTTTGGAAGAAGAGGAAGAGATATCAAGTTTAGAGTTAAAAGTGCGACCATTAAGTACCAGCATTGACGATGAACAAATTAGAAGACAATTTATTGAACGCGATGAAGATATAGTTCGTATAAATAGCTATCGGGATAAAGAGAAAATCAATGGATACGCAGACGAGCATCAGTCAGGGCTTACACATTTGAAGGAAGAAAATGCTAACAGAAACTTTGAAGATGAATATCCTATGAGACACTACGATGATAAACATCTTACAAGACCTGCCAACAATCAATATACTAATAAAAATCTTGAAGATGAAAGTGTTCATAGATTTTACGATGAAGAACTTTCAAATAGAAACTTTAATAAAGATCTTGTTAAGGCTGGTGATAGCCTTCGCATGAATGAGAATCCTAATGGTGATCGTCCGCTCAGACGTTATGACGATGAACATATTACTGTATCCAATGACGATCAACGTCCGAATAAAAATTCTCGTGACGATAAGTATTTCAACAAAAGTTTTAAAAACCAAGATCCTTATAGAAATTTAAATGATAATGAAAACAGTAATTCAGACAGTCAACATCGAAAAACTGATAAACATAAATTAAATTTGAATGAGCGCCCAAATCCACCGAATCATAATTCTAAAATAGTTTTGGATGATCGTAATTTAAACAGGCATCCGGATGAATTACGTTTGAATGGTCATAACTTTGAGAAACACATAGTTGATGAACATCCCGACAGACAAGAAATCAGTGAGCAGTTAGATAAATATTACAAGTTGCAATCCAATAAATATCGGGGAGACTCGCAGTTTGATCGACGATTAAATGATCCACAGTATGAAAGGCGCCTTGAAGAACCATCACCTAATTCTGAAGATCAATATCTTAACAGACATTCAAATACATTAGAGCCTGAAAAGAATTCTAATGCTTCACTATATAGCCAAAAAGTGGATGAAAAGTATTACGAAAAGAATATCAATGATCGCATGCCCGGAAGAACTCTAAATGAACCAATATTTGAAAGACGTTTGGTTGATCAGACTCCCGAAAAACACGTCGATACTGATGTACATCCTAATAGACGGATTAGTGAAGAAAGCTTTGAACAAAGAATAATCGATCAATATTCCAATACAAAAAAGGAAGGCAGTAATCTGCATCCTGATGGTGATGGTTTATATCCAGAAAGACGATTGGATGACGGAAAGGTAATATAGACTAATAAAAAACAATTAGACCACATTTAAAAAAATAACTTTATAATTATATAAAAAAAGGTTGAGATTAATATTAAATAATGTCTCGAAAGGTTGTCTTTATTAACGACACAACTTTGACCCCAAGAAAAGAGTCAAACATCTCACACCTGATGACGTTCAATCTACCTAGAGACTGGGATGAAAGTAAACCGAAACTAGAATTTCCAAAAAAATACTGGCGAGGAACGATTTCGAATGGCAACACTGCATCTCGACAAAGGCCTCTTCGCGTTCGATTTTTTAAGACATTTTCTCTCGATCATGCAGCCCCGCGATTTCCCTTTGGGTGATTAATTACTTGCTAAAACTCATTATACTTTTACATAATAAGCCATTTTATTAAAATAATACGACTAATCAAATTACTTTAGTAAAACACCTTCGACTGCTCTATTTTTTAATTTTGGTTTCATTGTCTCCGGTTCATTGCTGCCTGTGACTATAATGGTAGACCTCATGAAAGACGCCATAGAAGGCAAAGTAAACGTCTCAACTCTAATTAAACAGGTGATTATCAAAAACATCTTTAATCGTGACTCTAATATTCGAAACCTACAATTATCCAACAATAATTATCCTTTGCTTACATTAAAATTACGATGTCGACGAAATTATGATAAACTGATTTCTTTAGGCGATAAATGTGGAAATAGTATTCATAGGATTGATGTCTGTATTCGTCGTATTGATGTTCGTCGTTCCTGGCACCGAGTGCTGGCTCTGTTGTAGACCAAATAGGTACAACTACCAGCGTCGTCGACACGGTACTCTCGTGTTCTTCCTCTACATGTACTGCATCATCATTGGGTAAATATTTGACGTACTTGTCCCGACGCTTTGCTTTCAAATCCACTTGTCTACGCATGTTAATTACACATTTTGATAATTGTAGTGATGATTTGAATGAGTAATAATAATCTGCACAATTTAACTAGTAAGGATAGTAATCTGACTAGTAAGGGATACAAAAATAATACAGAGTAAGAGAAGGAGAAAAAGAAAGAGAAAGAAAGTTAGACTGAAAAAATTCTTCAACAATACTAGAACTTTAAAAAATCTTTAGTACTGCTATCAGTTCTGCAAGCTCTGATTGTAAATTAATGAACAAATTAATCATCTTACTTCTAAAAGAAAGAAAAGCTTTAGAATTATGTTTACAATTGGAACCAATCTGCTAATCCTTAAGTAACACAGACATACACTCTCTCTCTCTCTTTCTCTCGCACAAACATGTCTTCACGAAATGACATTCCTCGCATCGCACGAAATTATCAGCCCTCGAGCAAAGTCCTATATAAGCAATATTCAGCTATATACAGCGTAGAAATCCACATAGATGCAATATAACCAAGTCAGTATATAGATATGTATATTTGAATCGCTTTGAGTTGCTCAGAGCTTGCGTGGTGACGATGCTGATCTGCAACGAGGAGGCAGCCGCAGGCATCGAGAGGATACCCGAGACTATGGAAGCAGCGCTGCAAGACCTGAGGGACTATCACTCTGGCACCGCTGTACAGCTACGCAAGTGCCTCACGAGAAGCCTCGATGTTGCCAGCGAAGCTATACTCTCCGACTTGGACAGTAAGTTTAGCCTCGCGCGTTATATACACGTGTATAGCTTCAGGCCGTGTACCGTTGCAGCTCAAATTAGTGACTTAGTATCTATCGGTTTGCCGCCGGTAAATGCTTTAACGGATTAGGTTTGAATTCTGCGGAAGTCGCCGTCAGACAGTGCATGGACCTTTTATTTATCTATTAAAATCATATATTTCTATCCCCTTTTCGAATCCTTAATAAATCTCATATGACAGTCCATTACTTCAGTGCAGCATTCTATTCCGTACAACGACACTGAAGAAAGACAAAGAGGTATTCCACAAATGATCTGAGGATTAATAACTGATACTTACAGCTAAATTAGATATATATATATATACATTTCATATATACTTTTGAATACGGCTCGTTTCATCTTTATTTTTTTGCCATTAATCACGAGGAAAATCTTCTGGCGGGAGGACGGGTAGAAAAAAATTGAAGGCATCTGAACTTGGAAATTCCCGTCGTGTGCAAAAACTGTTGGAACTCGCCGCGCGAACTTTTTCTCTGGCTCGGCGAGACCGAAAAGTTTACTTCCTATCAGAGAGAAAGAGAGAAAAGTGCAACGGCTCGTCGAACGAGACTCGATTGCTTACACGCGTGTTCGCGAGTTTCACAGTTTTATGCAACGTGTAAATAATCCGAGCTAGAGTCTATTCTGATCGTCTTACAGAGAGTTATATCGTTTTTTCCTTTCCTTATTGTATAGACGGGAGAACAAATGATTTTCAGAAACTGCTACAAAGGAGAGTGTTTTTTTTCGAAATGTAAAAATAAACGAACAAAACGAATTTAGCTCGTAAGAAAAGTGAGAAACCCCAATTGCACGTGTTCTTGACTTTTTTTTTCTTGTTTGTTAACTTTGTAGCGCTGTAGGAAATGGACGATGAAATTTTTTCTTCTGTAAGTCTGTGAGGGGGAGGGAGAGTAAGACGACGTTCATCGATTCTGAAATCTTTACGTTGTGTGTGATTTAACGCTTGCATCCTGTGCACCTGTTTAATTTAAGAATTATTTATTGCTACGATAAGTTAAGTTAGAATTGAAAAGATGTCGTATTCATAAGAATGCGAGAGAGAAGTATGCGTTTAATTGCTGAATCTCCAGTATGTTATTAGCCTTATTACTAGTCTTGTCGCGTAGCTTCTGTACTTCTGATAATTTATTCGTGGGATCGAAGTTAACTACCCTTATCTGATCTCTGAGACATCTATATCTATGCATAACTCGAGTAAAGAGAAGTTTTATCTATTATTGTAGCGTCATGATAAATTGCAGAAAATTTAATAAAATATTAACTTTTCATTTTATTAATTGTAAAGCAATTGTAAAGCATAATTATATTGAACGAACAAACACTATTAATAGAGACTTAGTTTCGTTTTCTTTTTCAAATGTATGTTCTATAATATCTTATATATAATTATAAAAATAATTTTATCGTACTTACCACTGAATAAATTTGAGATCTGCGACTCCAAAAACATAAAATAACCCTAAGCTACCCCAGGAAGTTTTCACTTCAAGTTTGAACCCTATATTATCAGATGTAACCAGAGCCCATAAATTCATAATCCTATAAAATTCATATTAGGTCTTAAGAAGCCAATAGAAATAAAAACATTATTAGTTTATATTCTTATATTTTCCTGCTAGCAATAGACATTGGACATAAAAAAAGCTTTGCACCTGTCGAGTGACAATCCACACGCGAACAATACAATAGCCGCGACCTCAAACACGTACCAAGGCCGTGAAAGCGCACATTTCCAAGCGTTTTATGCAATCCTGCGAGAAAATCGCGCCCTTGGCCGATACGACTTAGTTAAATTTATTGGGTTAATTATCCGAGGGAAGCTGATATCGTTTTATCGTCGGAAAATGTTCTATCCAAGCTTTTCGCTTGGCCTAGATACTTAGGAAGAGGTACACAGGAAAGCGTGAAGATTATTAATTTGGATTCTCATCTAAAGAGGATGTTTATTTCAGTGGAGTCGCTTAATTGCAAAAGTTGCGGTGTTTATAATATGAGTTCCTATCGATTTATTTCGAATGACGGGATATTTATATATACACAAATATCCATGAAAATTGTAAAGCTATTGAAATTTTTGAAAATAGAACTTAGAATGATTTAACAAAAAAGAAACTTAATCACGAAGTACGATAATAGTTAAAGAACATGTGTTGAATTCCTCTGCACCGGAAGGGTACAAGGGTTCTTAAAGTATCATACCAGCTTATACCTTGAAGCAATTTACAGCTTTAACCTGTACTTATTCTAATGAAAATCATTCCCTTTGCTACTTATTATTGAAAGCAATAGAAAAGACAATATTGAATGATGAAAAACTTGCTTCACCGTAATTAACATTATATATGATTCGAACACATTTGGTTATCTTGTGTAAGACTGCAAGATGTAGAATTTTCAAAAATTGTTAATAATAATATACCGCATTTTTATAGCAGAGTTAGAGTTTTCTCAATCGTAATTGTTACATAATATTTCCTATTTATAATAATCCCTTGATTTTTAATCCCCTTTCAATCGCATCGTATACTCGCACATCTGACTCCATTATCGTCGTCCATTAGGCTGTGCTGAGACCACTCAATCCTGCGCAGTATTCTCAGACTGCACACATGTATACACAGACACACGATTATTAAGCTTAACTGTACTGGAGCTTGCGCGCGAAAGCTTATGGATCGGCCTATTGACCTATAAAGGGCTCTACTAGCGCTGCCACTTGCCTGTACTCGTGTGTTTGATATCTATTTGGGTAGCTTTGATCGGACGTTCATTAAACGTCACGGTATTTATATACACTGACTTCAAGGAAGATGTATGAAGGGGATTCGTTTCTCCGTAAGTCTCGGCTTTCTCTAAACGTCCACTGGTTATATTGTCGAAATTTCGAAGAATGTATTTTATTTGATTGACGGGAGTACCGTCGATTTTTCCGTGTATTTGGCTCATTTTGTGGGAGAGATAAAATATCTCAGTATTAGAAGATTTCCAATTGTTAAAGTGATATTTTTAGATGTGATTGTTTTAACTTCTAGCAATATGAAAATAAAACAAAATTGTAACACTTTTAATGAATTCATAATTAATTTTCATCCCCGTTCTTAAGTTGTTTTACTGTTTTATTTGTTGGTATCTAGATGATTACGTAAGATATTAATAATTATGATAGTTGATTGTTTGAACTAGATTATGAATGACACTCGTGATATAGTTAATGTGTATGGTAAAATTCAAATTTCTTTATTGTGTTAAATTGAATATTCATAGTGCAAATGTGCATATATTATAACAGTTTATAATTGTATAAATTTACAAAGGGCAATTATTAAATGGTGCATTATTGAGTAATTTTTAAATTTTAATTCCTATTATTATTGTTCATAATTCCTACCTTTATTTCATTGGAGTAACTAAACTTTCATTAACAATATCGTATAACAAAGTTACGACAAAAGAACAATACAGCCATCTCTCACTCACGATTGAGATCTGTTTCTATCATAGGGTAGAAGCTCAGTGAGCATATTGAACGTCGATTCACGGCATTCGAGGAGGGTTCAGCGTAATCCGCGACGATTTGACTTACGGGAAGTACATCTCGTGCTTGGATCGATAGCAAATTGCCGGTCGAACGCCGCGTTGAACAATTTCCATTATTGAGTGATGGCATTTCGCGGTCCCTCATCATAATGCATTCATCGGGTTGTTTTGCGAAATTGTACCCGGTTTCTGAATATATATATATATACTGCAAAAAAAACGAGAGATGCGATCTATCCACTGTAATGTAAAAGAAGGTTTGATGGAGAATTATTTGTAAACAGAAGTTCATGAAAAGATTGCTATGATTTTGTAGAATTCCAATGCACTTTATTGATTTTAGCTCCAATTTTTGTTTCACTTTGTTGTAGGTGGTTTGATGAAAAAATGTTTTTTAGGAACTAATACATATAGATTTTAAAATACACAGTTATACAGTTTACTAATTTGCGCATAGTTATCTTAGTCCATTCTAAACACATTCGCGCGAATATTTTTGATGAAAATCGTCACGAGCTTTGCGAAGAACTTCGCGAAAAAAGCGTACAGTCTATCTGAATAAAACTGTGCTAGTTAAAAACTCTCATATTCTATATTCCTATTACAGATGTGGAGGACCTTTTAGGTAAACCAGTCCAAGCGCAACTTTCATCGGAGACTGGAGTTGACGTCGCCCTGGAATCATTGATGGATGTTGCTAACGGTGAGTTTGTCCTCTTTGTTCCTTCGTTTTCATTTCAACGAATGTTGGTAGCCTTTTTCTCAAGTACCCCGAACTATACAACAAAAAATTAGTAGGGAGAACTGTTCGACGGGTGGACTGATTTGTTTAAAAAAATAGTGTAGTTTTAAAAAGTGAATTGAGACCTTCCCTATTTCTCTTGTAATTAATATTATTATTAGCTTTTATTATGAATTCATGAAGTCAGATATACTTTAAGTTTATTTTATTATAGCAAATCTTTCTTACAGAATTATCTTGATATTTAATTTTACTTTGAATTTTAATTTTCCAATTATTAAGATTATCTATTTTTAACATCAATCATGAGCTTTTTGTTTTACCAGGCATAAATAATACGCACTAATTATAAAAGGTTACATAAATAGGTGTATAAATAACCTTAGTTTGAAATATTTTTATTCGGTGCATGCAATATAACGCCCCTTATCGTATATATTATATATTTTCATCAAACTAGCTTGCAGATACGTACTCTATTCTATTTAGGGAACGCAGCATTTCTGTATTTATTGATCAGCAAATTTATCAGCAAATCTAAATATTAATTTAATAAATCGTTCGCTTATGTTTCTACCAATGAAATAAAATAAATTTTTTTTCCTAATACTTTTATATTGGCTAATTATACGACAAAGCTCAAAAGTCTTTCGCGTTCGCCCCACAGTGGAGTTAAACTCAAATCAAACTCGTTTACCCGAAAGTCCGATGCCGACAATCGATGTTGGAACTTCGCTTATCATTATGTGCATACGAGCTTTCAGAATTTCATGACCAACAGTAAGAGGAAAACTTTTTCCGGACTTATCGAATATCGCAAAAGTGAATTCTAAATCCCTGCAGTACGATTTCTTACGGAGCAACCACGATGTTTTTATCTGGATTGTGCTGTAAACGCACTTGTTGAATGTTTATATAACAAAGAAAACGATAAGGAATTAATTTGTCCCATCATTTTATGTTACTGTGAATTTAGTATATTTTGTAGACTAGATATTATGTTGTATTTTTACTGTGAGCTGTAAAATAGCTGTTAAATAACTTAAATAACTAATATATGTTGAACGTTTTTATTTAAAAAATAGCACAGGCAACGTTCGCAAAGTACAACGTGTTTTTAAGACAATAACGATCGAATCTGTTATTGCGAGTTAATATTTCCACATGCTTGAGAACGTGTACTGTTTTTTTTGCAGTGAGCTTTATAATAACAGTAAAACAGCTATGTTCCTATTCTGCACAAGCTGTTCTCGAGTAGTATCACCAACGAGTATATTAAGAGGTGGTACGAGGGGGTGCCAGAGATACGGATACATTCGCAGAATGCTTCACGAAATTAGTTTAATTAGAGGCGGAGCTGTTGGCCGCGTTTCCTGTAGCTTCTGATATACTCGCTTCGGGATATTCGACAATCGCTAATTGCAATTCGGAAGGGCCAATCTGCTTCTGAGGAGAATGCAATAGTTTTTTTTTTATTTTGGTAGAAATTCATTTTATGTTTTTAAAAGCTTCATGAGTAAATACATTCCCGTTAGCAAGAAAATTGTCGATGGTGAAAAAACAAGAAATCCCACGATAATTATACGCGTATAACTAATAAAAAAAGTTTGCTAGAGACGCAATTAACGTCGATCCTCCGCGACCCGTCTTGCCAAAGTGAGCCTGTTCCACTTACACCCTCTCGCTAACTGAAAATATTAAGTGAATTACTGTGGTAAGTAACGAGCTTTTTCGCTTGTGTTGTCCTATGGCGTTTTCTTCAGATTCCAAAGTTTTTGTTAGTAGCTGAAGTGCCGTAAATAGATAGCAAATAAGCTGAGAATCAGATTTAAAGCTAAAATAATCTCAAACCGAATATTAAAAAAAAAAATAGAGAGAGACAAAGAGTAAACGAATCGGAATCGTTATAATTAGCGAAGCGTAAAAACTGTTTTCTACATTGAAATACTCGATGTGCGAATAATTGGATTTCAGAGTTGCATGAATAATCGGCTAAAGTATAACGTTTATATATATATATATATATAAACCGAATAAATGTGATGTGGAAAAGTATAAGAAAAACATTATTCTCCGATGAATGACATTCATCGAAAACTAAATGACGAGGAGCTTGACCCTTTAGCTTAGAGCTAAAACTCATTAGCTGCAAAGCCAATGTAATTCGGCGGTAAACGAAGCTATCATCGTCCTTCCGCGTTAAAGGCGTTAACTTTTGAATTCCTCGGTGGCACAGGCGCGATAAGCAGCCCTTCCTCGCCATTATTAATATACACGGGGGTCTAAAAGTCGTCCGACAAGTTTAAATTGGCTTAAGCGAGCGCCAAAGCTCGAGTCCCTCATCTCTTTTTAGCTTCTTTGGATGTATCAAACACCCGGAAACGCGAAGTTTATATTGAGCGCTAAAGCTCGAACGAGTTTGTTTTCCATTTTAAAGACATAGAGCTTTATTGGATCGAAAAGGACGAGGAGACAGATTAATATATGTGTCGAAAGAGTTTTCTTTACCAATACTAATTGCAGCTTTATTTTTTTATTTTTACTTTAAAATTTGTACAGCCACGACAGAATTATCCTATAAAACGGATGCACTTTTGAAACGTGCCGAACGCGCTCGAGAATTCGGTGTTGAACTGAGTCGAGAAGCAGACCAAATCAGACGAGATCTCGAACGAACGTCTCGAGATTGTTCTCCAGAGGACCGATCGCTTTGTGCAGTCCTCGATGCGTCTGGACTACATCTGGCATTGAGATTGGAAAGGGTGAGAATTTTTCAAAATTTTTCTCAAATTTTGAAGAAAATTTTCTTCAGTAAATTCGAAACTTATAAGATTTGCAAAAAAATTTGAAACGTTCTTTACGAAAGTTTTCAGTACATTTCATTTCAATTCTATGTGATAATGTTCAAAAGTAACAATTCAGAATAAATGATTTTCAAGAACACTCTTTATTGAAAATCAAACTCAATAGCTTTTATTTCCGAATAAGTTGCAGTAATTTTTTGTTGGAGTGTAAAATTCGAACATTTTGTCCAAAAAAATAATTAGTGTCTGAAGATAGATGTAGATAAACTACGAAAAAAGGACTTATGGCACTGTGTACAGCAAATGATTTTCAACTAATGAGAACCACATGATTTATGCACGTGGCAAAAATACTCGCGAACGTCGCGGAAATCAAAGGGAGTTATCCATTTCTGTAAGTTAGAACATTCATTGGTCCATCTATTTTAAATAATCCTATTTTCGCGAGCGAGCTTTTCCAAGGTTTTAAAGAAGTATTGCCAACGTAGGCGGATTGATGCTGAGCCGGTGCGTCTAATAAATCTTGTATACCTTCGGACTCGTCACTGAATCTTGAAGTTGGGTTCTTCAGAGAATGATAGGATTTATTTATTAATCGTAACTCTACTTACTACTTTCCCTCTGGAGATAAGTCACATTTTAATGAAATGAAAAACTCTTCATTTCCAAACTATCCTTGGTAAAATAAATTTGCCAGTTCGTAACTGTATATTAAATTATTTCTCACTTATTTATTAAATTATCATTAGGGGAATTTTCATAAACGATACTTTATTTAATTATTAATAGCTAAGAAAGAACTTGTCAATTCATAATTCAATCGTACGTACAAATTAACTGATTTATTAGTCAATGTTATGAAATTGGTTTAAACGTATAATATCTATATTTATGCTTTTTTACCTTTATAACTACGATCTTTATATCTATGAACATTATTAATTTTTTATTTTAATTACATTTTTAGGTTGCGATCAGAACCAAGTTTGTAAAATTATAGCAAATCTAACCCATGTTTACTTTAATTACAAATGCATTTAAAAATATTCAAAGAAAATTATATACGTCAATGTATAATAATATATTATTCCACGAGTCGATCGCTTAGAAAGAAAGAAAAAAAATCATTCTCGTAAATGTGATCAGCTGTAGAAGAAAAAACAGTATAGACAGATCTAGTAAATAAAGCCAAAGATATCAAACTCTAAGCTGACGTCGTTTTACGAAGCGGATATCGCGCGGTTAAGGGTCGCGTTATTTCTATCCGGTCGCGGACAGTCTCGGGATTTTCCGAAACGGGCAGCGAATTTTAAAAAGCTCAGGGAAAGCCAGACAGCTTTATCCGCTGGGAAATCGTTTCGGTTGAGAGAAGAAAGTATCTGGGCTTTCCTGATATTTTTTTGTTCGCACAGATCGGATTAAGCTCAGACAATAGAGGAAGATTAGATAGAATGTAGTTAATGCAAACAAGTTGCTTTTTTGAACTGACTCGAAGCTTCTGCAAAGAAGGTTTATTCCAAAGCACACTGTTTCGCGAGGAGAGCTTTTCATTTGGCATACAGCTTAAAATTCTTTCGCTTCCATAAATATGAATGTACTAATGGACATATTATAAGATAATAAATTAAAATACTTCAACTTCGCAAACGAAACTTCCGAGGCTACTGAACGTAACGTCATCGGAAACATAACTATGAAAGGCATACACTTATTTCCCGCGGCGGTAAATGTTTGAAAATTCCCAACACGCGTGAACGGAAGAGAAATTCTGGAGACAATGCGATTTTTCAGGTGGCACGAGACGATCGGCTGCTGCGACTGCGTCAAGCGGGTCGTGAGAATCTAACGGAAGCCGGTCGACAAGCGCGCGGAGAGTACCTCTACGTGCCACATCACGTAGCCAGAACGACCCTGGAGGCGCGAAACCGTAAGTGATTTTAAAGAGGCTACATTGTGTATATATATAGTTAGCCAGTTTCAGACTACTTACTCTTTTTTCCCCTTGAATATATATTAGAATTGTTAGAAGTTTTTCTTCGTCTAAAGCTCGTACTTCGTAAAATCGTTATATCAAATTTTTTCCCTTGCAGTTTCAAAGTATTTTTAGAATATTCCTAAGAATTCTCATGATTTTTCGGTATCTTTTTAACTTTGTTCGGTACATCGAAAAGATCCATAGAAGCTTTTTTATGGAAAATTATCATTTTGTAGATAAATTTATTTAAACAAATTAAAATTTGTGTGTCACACCTGCAATAAGAGTTGGCTACTTGGTTATTTCGGAATTATAACAAATCATGTTGTCACGTGGTTAACAACGGACCAGTTTAATAATATGAATTACTACTACTATGCTCGAAAGGAAAATAACTCAAAACATTTAAAAAAGAGTACTTCTACTAGAAAAAATAATAATATAATAACTGCTGATGTTTCATAGAATTTTTTCATAATTTTGGATAGACGGTTTGCTATATATAATAATCGCACAGTCACTTAGCAAACAAAGGAAATTAATTTAAAAAATTCTTCAAACCTTAGATACTTTTGAGAGAGTGAAAAACTCAAAGAAATTATAAACAACGAGTATAGTAGTATAATGTCGTAAGAGCGTCCACGTAATTGAATTAATTTCCGTTTTTAAATTATAATTATACGAGCACAGAGAATATACTTTCTTAGTCTTCTCACGTCAGTTATACGCGAAATATTTCAACTCTCGTCATTACTCAGTACTAAGCAATTCGTAGACGCGGTTTATCGTTTTTATAAATGTCGAATCTCTGCACTGTATGCAAAAAACTGGGGAATATCGAGAAACGCAAAGAAGAGAGACAGGCTACGAATGATAATTTACGCATCAAGAAAGAATAAAATTACTTCTTGAACTTAACGGAGAAAATCAAGTCAATAGCCCATCGTTTCGCACCATTAATCTTTCTTCGATAGACTAAGACGATCCTGCTGGTACACCTTTGTTCAGAGCTTTATTTATTACTATTTTTCCTTCGAAGACTGAGCATCGTTGTTCAATAACAATTTGGATGTACTTTTTTCCAGAAACATCTCGAAAATAGTGCGTGAATGTGCAAGTTCTATATTATAAAACGTTTTAAACTCTCTCATTCGAATGTGAAAAAGGAGCCTCCGGGATATCAGGATTTATTTGCAATCGGAGTAGCGCCTTTATGCATATCTACACGCGAATACAATAACGAATGTTTTGATTGCAAATTAAGTCGTATCATTACGATATGTATTTTATCGCATTTTTACGGTCGAACACGAGAGGTTGATAAGAGCAAAAATTCAGCTTGAACGTTTGCGTCAAAAAGTAATTTCAGCAAATTTCAGCGGAAATCATTAAGTTGATATCCTGATCCGCATATGTTTTATACACAGAAAAGTGTTTCTAGGGTTAAAGAATTACAATCGACCGGATTTTCACAAAATTTTAACATTTTTGAAATTAGCTATACATTTTCTTACAATAACATGTTATATATTGTTTGATTGGCTTTCGATTACAAACAAGTCGAAGCACTACAACCTTACTCGATAAATATTTTCGTTTGTATGCATTATTGTCATTGATCTAATATTTTCACACATGTCTATGCTGTACACACACTCGATTACAATAAAATATTTTTTAGCACGACTACATTAATATAACCGATTCAGGAGATAACTGGAAAAAGCCTCACTATTTCCGAAGGAGATCATATTTTTACGGAAAAAATATATTTTCATGATCAACCCGTCTGCAGCACATAACATCGATGGCCTCTGTTTATGAAATTCAAAATCTCTATATTGGTGCTCGAATTTCATTTCTGAAAATTCAATCTTTTCTTTTTTCGTATAACTTCTTCATTATAACACTCTCGACTCCGAGAGCGAGCGCACGCGAGAAATTCTCCTCCTTGTGCAGAGTCGGCTCCTATCAAATTCTTTGCTATAAATCTATTTCCCTCGACTTATATCCGAGCCCATAAGAAGACTTGACACGAGCGCATACACGAATGAAAAAAAGGAGAGGGGGCGACGGGTGGCTAATGCAAAATCCATATCGTGTAATGCGTATATACGTACGCATATGTCGGAGAGACGAAATGGATATGACAGATTTTTAAAGAAAATATACACCGCGCGCCGCGTTGTCGTCCTTCCGAGAATCGTGAATAATGGGCGGAGATGAGACGTTGACTCGAGAGAAAATCAGAGATAAGAGCGTGTACGCATAGATCATAAGCAAAAGGAATAGGCGAGTTGATATGAAAAATGTGATTTTTTCATCATTCTTCAATTTGATTGAGGATAGAAAATTCGTTTTTTACTTTAGGTTATCATGGAAATCGACGATGTCTAATATTTGACTGAACTTTCTAATGACTAATCTATTCGCGCATTATATAATATGGGTCATTCTCTAACAATTGACCGGTCAAAATAATTTTGTTATTCAAATTTTATCATAACACATAAGCCATCAAAGACTTGAAATTCAATTTTGAGAAGGTTCAATCGTGACTTTTAACATTCATGAAAAAATGTATGAAGATGCCTTTGCACACTTTTGTATTGATCAAACTTTGGTGGCTTAGGATACTTAGATTGTTATGATCTATATCTAGAGGTTTGAAAGTATTTTATTTGTAAAGCTTACCTTATTCAAAATGAAAAATCTCGTCTGTGTTTTAGTGAGAAATACTTCCTTCTAAGGAGATAGAATTTTTTGAAAATTGGCATAAAATGCCAATATTGCTAAAATTGGTAACTTTGACGTACTGCAACTTAGAGAACCTTGATGAAAAAAATCTAAAAAAAATCACGAAGCTAAGTACAGTACCAAACAAAAGTTTAAAATAGTTTTGATTAAAAAATTTTGTTAACCAGTCAATCTGTCAGACAATGATTCATATATTTAATAGACATAGTAATCGCTCTTGTAACTAAAAGAGTTTAATATTGTAACACTTATCGTCTATTCCATTTGTCTCGTAGACTCATTACAGTTAGGATTTACTACTCATCTATGAAATGTATCAGCTTAAATAAAGTACCTTATACTCATCTAATAGATCACTATGTTTGACTCGGTTCTTTCCATAATCACATCAAAATTCGTAAAATTTCAATGAATATCTTTCATGTATCTAGTGAATATTCATTATTTGAAGAATCGAGATTAACGTATTAAATCAGAAATGTTTTGTAAGTTTATAAAAACTTTTGTTTGTTTTCAAGTTGTTCTATCAAATTCGAATGAAGAATGATTAGTAGTTTCTTCAAAAAATTTCAGAGCGGCTTTTTTCGGAAAAGTTATAAAATTCAATAATTTTATATGTAAATAAAACTCTACAGTAGAGCAGTGAGATTAATAAAAAGAGGTTTTAATTTTTCTTACAAGCAATCTGAAGTTGCATAGCTACAAAGACTATTTTATAACATAACTATTTTTAAGAATATGTAATACTTTCATATATTATAGTTAAAAGAGAAGTTTATGTATGTGATATACGTGCTCTCTCTCTCTCTCTCTCTCTCTCTCTCTCTCTCTTCTAACGTAGCTCACACTTTTTATAAAAAATTGCGTTAAACATTGCAAATTTACTTTATCAGTTTTACACGGGGAAAGGATACAGATAAAATTTATAGAACGTGTAAACTTTTCACTCTGCAAGGAAACATGATAATGTTGTAATATTTAGCTTCGGGTATTAAAAGAAGAAACTTGGATCAATATTAAATAGAAAAATGAAGATGTTATCGAGTGGAAGTGCGAAGAATGTACCGCTAGCTTCATCTTATATATACGCTTCTAAGAAAGTTCGATAGGAGTGAAAAAGCTCGTCGAAGTGCACACCGAGCGAAACTTCCTTTATACATGTATATACCGCGATTGGTCTTCTTTCTAATTGATTACTTATCGTAACTGATGGATCGTTTCCTTGGGTATTTTCTTTTTATTTCCTTCGCGTGAAAACTGATCCTCCTATTCTTATTCAGACACTGCAGAAAGTTTTTCTTTACTCTAATATCGTTGCATATAACTGAGAAAAATGTCTTTAAGAAGACGTAAGAAAATAAACTTTAATACGACGTTGAAAGAAAAATGACGTATCGAAGTAACAGAATTCATACTCGTTCGTTTATTGAACGAATTTCGTTTTATTCAAGAAATTCTATGTTATATCCTTTCAATGTTCTCTTACTACAAAATAAATATAGATATCGCTACTTCATAGGCAGCTGTGACAACAATACTTTAAAGATATTTTACGTTTTTGTTAAAATTTCGAAAATTATATGTAAAGGATTTCTCTATTATTCCATACCGAATTCTCGTGTTAAATCTACAGTAATCCGTCGAGAGATAAACACAGCTCGGGCAAAAGTGTCGGACGAGGCTCGGAGCATCGAAGCTAGTGGTTCGGATGCGTCTAACCAATTGGACACTATACGACGATTAACCAATCAAATTGAACCATATGTGCACCAATTCGAGTACTGGAGGTGGTACGTTGGATTCGGTAGGTCAATGTATATAATATATATATAATATATATATCCCTCGATTGAATCACCAGAGTATATAGTGCGTAGATTATCAAGATAATGCAAAGAAACTTTCAAGGCACTTAAAGACAAGACTAAATAAAAAATTAATCGAAACAGTTAATAAAAAAATCGATATATTAATCCCTTAATATCTCTAAACTATTTGATTCGACATGTGCCGGTACGACACCGGGTACGACGACCCGGGGTTGACGAACGTCTCTTGTCTATCTCTCGACACGTGGCACACATACATGCTCAGGCACAGCCATGTGCGTCTTGCTGATCTGGCTACTACTGTTCGGCGCGCTTTGCTGTCGATGCGGTTGCTCCGAACACCGAGTGCGCCCGACTCTTTTATGGCGAGTAAATTTTCATATTTTTGATCGATTGTTCTAACAAAGTTATTGTTCTTTTTTCTCATGCTACACAGGTTAGCTTTCTTCAGTATTTTGGTGTCAATGGGATTATGGCTTGTGCTGATGATGACGTTGACCTTGACTTCGCACGCTGAAATGTTTCTTTGTAGGCCGTTCGATGATCCAGAGTATAGAACTATTGAAACTGTTTTGGAGACCAGAGCTTTCCTTGGCAGAAGACTCAGTGTTCCACTTAAGGATCTGTTCGAGTATAGATTTTTAAATATTTTTATTTTATCTTTTTAGGCATTACTTTCGAGCTTTTTTTATCTCCCATAATTCTTGTAATCGCGAAGATTATCATTATGTCGTTGTTTCTAAAAAATGGCCGTTAAACGCGCAAATAAATTCTATTTAAATTCATAACTTCGTAATTAAGAGCAGAGTAAACCAGCGGAAATGATTGTAGTAATCTTTAAAATTAAAAACATTCCGACATGAACATAACAACTTGACTTATCTTCGTCCACCAGAAAGTGCAATCAACAGGACTCGGCTTATCCAGCTTTCCAAATGGATAACACAGTAAAACTAGAGCAACTAACGGCTCACTGGACCTGGACCGGCCTAACGAGAGCCTTTTCCAAGCTCAAGATTGATCTGAGTAGTCTACGTATCCTCACTCCAAATCTACGCGAGCGACTCCAAAACTTGCTCTACGCCTGTGGACCTAATCTTACGGAGCACCGAATTATGGTGAGTGAGATGCTTCGCTTCGTAGCATATTATACGGTACACGCGTGGATCATCGTTATCTAAACGTTCGCGTTTAGACCTGGAAGGGAAGATTTAATGAATTTTCGGCATGGCAGGCGGATGTGTGTTTAGGATTGTTAATGGGCCAAGTTTTGTTGGACGTTAGCCTTACGTAAATTTTGATACCCGCAAGAGACAGAATTTGCTATTATATTTTGGTCACGATGGTTGTCTTGACTTTAAAAGACATTTTCTTTAGAATTTCTTTATTAATTTTATTAATTTTCTATGTTTTTTTTACTCTAAATGTGTAATAAAAACTGAAATGATAATTGAATCCATGCAAATAGATGCAGAATTAGATTAATTCCATGTACTTTTTTATTCAATTTTAAATTAAATGTTTATGTATATCAATATTGAGGTATGAGTGTATTCACCAGTTATAAAGGTTGCGCCTCGAAACAAATTTATATTATTTTTCTTATTATTTTTTTCTATTAATGAATTGACAAATAAACTATAAATTGACAAAATTCACAACTACATTTACAGATCCAAGGACCGATTCTAAACAAAGATCTAAACGCCCTATCGGACCAGGTGGAAAACGTGGCTCGTCAACTGATGGACCGTAGGACAGCCAGAAGTTTCCAGACACTTGGAGCACAGATGCGCGACCTTCTGTCGAGACGAGTGAAGCCTCTCATGAAGATGCAGGACGAGTTGGTCTACCAACTCGCGACTTTGGAATTACATCTGCAACCCTTACAACGACAAGTCAACCAATCACTGTCTCACCTGCGTACCGTCCAGTATTACATCGACAGTCAAGGAGAAAAAATCGCGCAACTCGTGAGCTTCCACCATTATCAAACTGCATAATACTAAATAATCAACTATAGTTACTATTGGTGGACGTGGTATCATAAATAATTCGATACCAACTCTACCCATTCAAATCTTTAGTAAGAAAGCGTATATGGGCAATTGATGAAGCCAACGATAATAATTCCAGAAAATAAAGGCCTACGTCGATAGACTAGGTCATTATATGGACCAGTGGCGAGCTCACGTACTCATAGAAATGAGCTCCGGAGTGGCAAAGTGTCGACCTCTCTGGGACATTCTCCAAGGCATAAAACTCCTCGTTTGCAGTCACATTCTCGGTCCTCTGGTATGTAAATATTGCTTCATTCTACATATTAATTTGCGCTGAAACTATTTTTTTTCTTATTTCTTATTGCAATTTTACGGTATATATGATGAGGACGAGGGGAAGGGATGGAAGGGTAGAGGGACGGAACTCGATAAATTTCGCGAAGCTGCTTCTCCTCTACCTTCAACGTTCATTTTCCACAGAACGGATTTTGGTTCGCTACTCTAATTTGCGTTGTAACGATGTTAGTGAGTACTCCCTCGGCTCACAGTCTCGCGTCCACTTATTGGCGACAGCCATCCAGCAAGGGATCAGTACTCCTACCGTCGAGACAGTAAGTTGTTTTTTCACGCCAAATGCATTTCGAAACTTTGAGTTTGAGAATATAATCGAATTTCATCTCACAGGGGTAGTCCGGATACTGTTATTTTGGCAAGAGAGACGTGGAGAACACCCGAGTAAGTTTTATATGTCATTGTTTATTCATTTGTTTTTCATTATCATATAATAATGGTATATTGTTATACGTATATAAAAAAATATTTTACGATTAAAAATACTTGTGACCTTGTTGTTTTTTCCAATTACAGTCCTCCACCGTCAATGGACAGTTGGTAATCCGTATGTACTCTTTTTACAAAGCTGCCAAAGAGAGAAGAAATAAGAAAATTAATTTTGTTTATATACCCACGCATGGTTCTACGATTCTTCGCATTAGGCTAAATCCGTGCGCCAATAACTATATCTAATAGCGTTATCACAACGAGATTACAACAAATCACTTTTGTTATTACGTCGTATAAATAAACGACACTTACGAGTGTCTCACTTTTTTCAAAAAAAAAAAAAAAACAAAACAAAACAAAACAAAACAAATAATAATAGTACAAGCCTCATTCATTATCTTCTACACCCAATTCCAGAATAAGAAATCTCTCTCTTTCACGAAGCACGTGGCACAAGCTCTAAATTTTGTCGGACGTCTCAATGTACACAGGAACACTTGCCAATTACCTCATATGTCGACTGCGGAGCTATGCCAGAACATCTCGTTCCGCTCGTTCGATCGCAACGATCGAAGCGGCGCTGGCCTGGCCGACGGTGTTGTTGGCGATGCAATGATAGGTGCCGAGGTGTCGGCGCTGAAGACGAGCCAGCTGTAGCCACGAGCTGCGCATCAGCGACTCCCCGTCGTTCGTATTGATGTATGCGTCTTCCAGTTCATCGTCTGATGGATTTAAATTTGTTACACGCAACTTTACAACGATTAACATTAAATTGAACGGCATAGATTTCATAGAAATTAGTCGCACTATAACTTTTGGTAGGTAACATTTATTTATGATCGACGCGAGCCTAGAGAAAACATTTTATTTTTAGTACGAAGTGAAAAATGTAGTATAAAAGAAAGCTTGTGATTTATAGTGTGTATGGACGATATGGACGATACCTCGACAGATTCCAAATTTTATTCTTAGAACTTAAGAGATTTAACTTTACTCTACCTGTACACGGATATTCGATTATGTTATAAAAGATGATGGCTTGGAAAATGTTCAATAAACCCGTCTAAATCTAAAATATCAGAAGATCTTATAGAACTGTTCTTAGAAACCAATTCGTCAACTCTTTGACGAGAGAAAAATGCCATTTTCAATGAAACATTAACTATGATTTTTTCAAATTTGACCGACTGTTAATAGAGCGGATATACAATAGAAAATACTTGAATCTTGATAAATATATTAAAATACGCCTTCGCTGTAACTAATTCGTGAGCTCGGTGTCGAGCAAAAAAGCCGCCTTCAATTAATTATTATAATTAAGGCGATTTCATATTCCAATTTTACCAAGGTAGCTGAAAAAGCGGTAGTACGGTGGAAAATCACTTAAATCTTCCGTACCTTCGATGAAAAACATTTTTCCTTTCTGTTTCAACAAGATAGCTCACTGTACAAAGTTCTAAGTAAAAATATTTTTTAATTTATGAAAAAGTTGGTATCTGTAAAGTTAACGCGAAATTTAGATGCAAGGCAGAAAGAAATAATAAAAAAAGAGTAAAGTACAGAAAAAAATGAAATGCTTACTAGGAAACCTAAGAACCGTGCTACCATCAGCTGCGTGAAATTCCCAAAAGATATCGGGCAAAGGAAAACCCTTAACCTCGCAATTGAGAGCAACGTAATGCCCGATCTCTGCGGTAACGTCTTCTGGTGCAGAGTAGATCTTCGGTCTGCTTGGACAAGGTCCGAGATGCAAAAGTTTCAAAGCTTCGGGACCCTTATGACGAACTGCCTCTTCGTGCAAAGCGCAAGGTGTCGCGTAGGTGCGGTTGTTGCTACCGCAAGCTGGGCTTTGCTCCATACAGACACAAACTGCCTCAGGCGTATCCTGAAAATATACTTATTTCAGAACTTTTCCGATACTTTTTATCGTTTCGGGAAGTGTACAATCATCTTCGAGTGACAAGCTGTGGCCGTAACATCAAACCTGTTGAATTCCTCGCGCTAATCGAAACGTATCGAATTAATGCGTTTAAATACGAAAAGAGGAACAAGAGAGCAGTGTTGAATAAAGCATGGATTCAATTTCGATGCCAAGTAGATCTGAGAGTATTTTATTTATTTACGAATACGAACTCAAAAGCAGAAGCGATTTCGAAAAGATTAATAACATTTGTATATTATTAAACCAGACATCTGTTGCACGTAATAAATAAATATTTTTTTACATTTAAAGCACAGAACATATAATACACTAAATCAGACAAAATGATCATGAAAAATTAAAATAAAATAACGTAGTGACATTGCCATCGCTCGCGTTCAATTATGTTAATGCGCTCATTTGGCTCATTCCTCGATGAAAAAGCTTACGAATAATCATCATCCAAAGTCGTAAAACTCGGTCAACCCCATCAAAAAATCGCACTTGTAAGTCGCCTGGAATCGAGCAGTGAAAACCAGGGAAAGACCGTTATCCCCTTATACTTCTTTTCTGTAATCAGTCCGCGCGTCTAGAAGGGAGCTTGATTGCAAGATTGCTGTAACGGCGCGGAATCTGAATGTAAGAGATACTTGTGTGTAAGAGCAGTAGAAAAAAGCTCTATCGCAGCCGGTCAGCGACACGATGTCGTGGGTGTCTTGTGGAATTACGAACAATTGTGAAACAAGGGCCGTGGAGTGATGTGGCACGGAAACTGAGAATGGTTTCAATCAGCTCGTTTGTGCTCGTAATGATAGAATATTCTAGAAACTTTGTGTTTAAACGATATGTTTTGATCGTAATGTTTGTTTGAGATAATTCAACTTTTTAATTTCGCAATTCATCATTACGATGCAAAGCTACCACAATATTCATGCGATTGATAAGTAAATTTACAATGATCGAAAACAATATTATACCGTTTCATAATTAAATACTTATTATGTTTAATTTATATTTATTTTTCTTTACTCGTTTAAAATTATCGAAATTTAAGAGCTGGTAATTTCAAATCACATTTGGCGAGATTTTTCAATTGAAATATTAACCCCTCACATCGTGATTAATCAGACATTAGTTTATTAATTAGGATATTCAAATTTTCAAATTCAAATTGCAGGAAATAATAAAACCTACAAATTGATTTAAAAATCATATGGTTAGAAGGCTTACCTCTGGTTCAAGATCATTTCTTAATTGACATATATAGTTTCGAGCGCAAAGACCTTCATTTCGTCGTTCTTTTGGCAATTCAGCTATACTTGTATTCCAGCAAGGTTCGCCGTCGAGGCGTGCGCATACACCTTGATGGTTGCAACATCCGCAGGTGTCCGGTACTGTACCCAGCAAACATTCTCCCGGATTAGTTGGACACCTATATTTTTTCGAAAATTAAGTCTTTTCAATTTTAACGTAATTTCTAATTTGAACGGAATAAATAGCTTTTGGAGCTACAGATACGCACGTATACACGATATGAAGAACGGAAAAATAAAAGGAATATTTGTATCGTTACAGCTGAATCACTATTTCTCTAAATTATAGGGCAAGTGATACTTTTATGCGTAGCATACATCATTTTGTACTTATCGGAGATTCCCTTTTACTGACTGATTAGCTGGTAAAAATATGTCATTCGTTTAAATAATTGTTAACTGTTCTTTAACCCTTTGTTCATATGCCTTCATGAATTTTAAGGATTTTTGCATAATCATATCTCTCTATAAACACGTAAGTGACCTTTCTTATAAAATCTGTCCAACTTTTCATTTAAATGTCGAGGGGGTTGTTTTCGTACAAAAGTATCTTCGAGGTTTGAATTTATAAATCGATCTAGGTTCGCAATAAACAAGAAAGTTATCTGTTAAATCGCTAAAATTGACTGAAATGTAGATTATATTTCTCCGTAAGTAAGTATTATAAGGTACTTATATGAATCTATATACTTCTTGCGCATAATGTAATTAAAAGATAAAACTTACCTAGTACATAATCGGAAGTATATATTTCACATATAAATAGATCAATAGTTAATACGATTATAAAAGCCAATCTCGTACAAAACGGTATTAAATAAAATAGTTTTTCATAAGGCGTACTCACCTGTAATCGCCGCACACATAGCATCCCTCGGCATAAGCCGCTTCTGTAGTACTGAAATCCACTTCGTCAGGTTCATAATAATCCGATAGAGTCTTCCAAGTGGTACTGGTAGTCCTGGCATTGGCAGCACAGGCAATCGTTAGCATCAGAAAAATCATCTCAGGACTCGTCATTTCGCCGACATCAGTTGCACGCGACTGACACTATGACATACACGAGACCCAAGAACCTCGACTTTTAACCGGAAAAAGTGGAAGCAGAGTAGGGGTGATAAAGTCATGTATACATATGTATACATATGTTCGTTCGTAGCGATATAGTTTGTTTTAATTTTTCGGTGCAATAACCGATAGCGTCTGAATTAAACAAGGTTAAAATAGTTGTGATGTTTTTGCAAGTTCATTTATACTGAATTTAATCTCCAGTGAATACAGACAATACTTTCATGGCAGCAACTGATCGATTACCGTTGAATTTGAAATACGTGTGCAGCTGAAGAAATTTTAATTGGAACAAGTCTTTAGCTAAACAAGCGACCTAAAGAAAAAACGATTGTTGTTTTCATTACCATACAATCATCGTCTCGGAACTAATATCTTTTTCTCTTGAATAAGTGAGACAAGATAAGGAAATGCATCGAACATTCCTTAGATCGAAAACAAAAGTTCAATCGTCGGAGAAAATAAAAATGGAGTCGTAACTAAATCATCGCTAGAGTATGTGACGCATGGTAACTTATCTCGCGCGCTGAAAGGAATTTCGTAATCGCGAACGATAAGACGATGCACCACAATGACATAAGAGCTACACACGCGTGATGTTTCCATAATAAAGCGCTTCTTCCTGCTCTCGTTTTGAGTTTGTTATTAGTTGACTCGTATAAAGTACATGGATTATTGTTGAAATTTAAACTTTTATAGAGACTCTGCGTTTAAATGATCAAATTGTTTTTTTATTCTTTGTGTTAATTTGAAAATTTGAATTTCGCGCCGATTCGCGTGGTAAACATACGCAAGACGCATACGATTCATCAAAATCGTCAATTATTTTCAACAGTTTTGAGCTTGCACATTCAAATTTTAATTGGCGGGATTTTCAAATGTAAACTATAATCATTCTGAAATAATAAGTAAACGAACATTAACGTATGTAGATTTGTGTAACGTGTAAAGATTTCAAAGTCTCTTTATAGATGACATTGATATTCAATGATTGAAAATGTAATTTCAAAAACAGAAAATCACTGGCATTTAAGCAAGTTAACGATAATGAATTATTGACTATTGCACGTTATTGTGCACTCAATAGTCTAAGAATTTACTATATCGCATTTTTTATAATTTGAACTTATCTGGTAAAATTTAATGTAGATGTCCATACGCACCTAGCAAAACCGAAAAAGATTAACTCCTCTTGGCGCCGATATCCTTCATTTCAAGTTTCCGAAGCGCAGTTTTCCAGCTGAAATCAAAGCGACAGACTCGAGTTGTCGTCGAAGACGATCGCCTTGCAGTCGCCACAGCGTTTTAGATGTACAATTTTACGGCGGATTCGGCAACTTCTTTTTTCTATCAAGGGCATATTGTCTCCAGAAATTGTGTTCGTCCATGAATAAAATACATTGACGATTCAGAAGTGGACAATAGTGAAATGACGGTTATTCACACGAATAAAAAATATATAAATTTTTGTCATTGAGTATTATATTCTTTTGCGCTTATAGTGTCTAGAATGAATCTGTTTTTCGATTCCAATTCTGTAGATACGAGGATACTCTGACTGAAGCTGACTACGTAGTTTGAATTTTAAATCATACGTACATTTCCATGAGTAATGTAACGTAATGTATGTAATCTTTATAGTTCACACATAGAAATAAAAATATGCCCATACGAATTGCACTGAAAAAGTCGAATAGCCGTTAGTACATTCGGCAGAAATAGTTATTTTATTGCAAATTAATGATGATTTGTAGGTGTTGAAAACTAACCTGTTTCGGATGTTTTAATTTTGTACAATCATTATGATGGAATTATATGAAAATTACTTTATCATAAATTAATATATTCCCTTTTATAGATTTTCATACTTAATTTAATCATTGCAGAATATACCTGACTATCGACATGATCATGTCATCAAACCTTCTAGTGAAATTTTATATTGAAATGAAGACAGTGTATTTGTATGTATGTATTGCTCGACGATTTATTACATTATATGCAACAATAAATATCTCGTTAATCAGTGATACAATAGTCTCCGAACTTCGTCCGTACAAAGTCCCGTATCGAGTAAACAAGACGTCCAAGCCAAAAGCTGACTTACCACAGCGAGTCGGGCAATTCATCCTCGATACATAGAGATAGCATCGTTATCGTTCACTCGTGAAGCGACTACATCCCTCAGAATACTCGATAATAGGCAGCTCGACTTGTTCGTACTGCATTGGCCTGCAATACTAGTCCAAGCCTTTGCCGATATTGCTACTATCTTTGCAAACGTCTCGATCAAGTTCGCCTTGCTCTGGCAAAAGATTCTTGAGATATTTTTCGTTAGCCGTTCTATGCCATTGACTATTGCTAATCGATGATACTTGTGTGAATTGATTTTTTCTTTATGTTCGATCGTTAAAATTAAAACTTGTTTATAATCAAAACCGCATTAGTAGTCTAACGAAATATTAACACATGATAATATCCATATTTATATAACAACTACCTTTTTGTGAGCGTTTATGTCACTAGTAATGTAGTAATATGATTTTAGTGAATATATAATCCAAATTTTCCATTCATTTTTTAATACACATAACATTTATTTAATAATTCTATTCAATATTATATATATATATATATATATATATATATCTGCATTGCATTTCCGCTTAGAAATTCAATAAAATCAATTTTTATCAACACTTTATATTTTTCTTTAAAACTGAATTTATCAACATGTGTCTGCAAACTTCGTAAAAGTGAAAATTTTTGAAAGCCCACTCGGTCGCATCATTTATATCAATCTTTTCATCCACGTGCAAAAACTATCTTTCAAAACCGATCGATCGCTTAAAATTGAAATTCTGCGCTCTAGCCAAAAAGCTCAAAGCGTCAGCTCTCGAAAATAGTAAGTTTAACTTACGTCACGACGACATTCGAATTTCCTGCAACAGAAATTACTTGCTCTTATTCACCATCGAACACAGAATCGTTAAAGTTTCCAGTGGACGTCGGAAAAATGATCAGTCTTTGAATCAGTCTCTTAAGATAACAGTGAAATTGTTGAAACCGAATTCGATCGCGATTTTATTTTGGGATAATTCATCTCTGTTGCGAAAAAAAACTACTTCAATGCTTTACCTAAAGAACAAAGGAATGATAATAAATAGACACCTATCTTGTGTGGAATTGAAACACGTGTTGAGAGTTAAATATTTGTATGATCGTGAATGTATACGAATATATATATACATGTGTTTGATTTTATCTATAAAGAGATTATCGGGTAGATCGAGAAATACAAATCATTGCATGCGTGAATTTGATCACAGCAACTTGTAAATGGTGTTTTTATTTCAAAAAACATTTATTAGTTTCCTTATCTTTTGCTTGGTGTTGACAGTGCGGTGTATTTACAATGTCATCTCGGTTTACTTGGTAACCAAGTCAGATTACCTAATTGATATTTCAAATTAAGAGCCAAAGTTTTTAATTGTGAAATTATTAATTGAATGTGATTATTTTGTAAGAAAATGCATGTGCAAAACAGTTGACAATGAGAAATAAATCACTGTCAATTAATTTTTTTTTCCAATTTCTCACTCACACTCGTCAACAAAATTAACGCCGCACCTAACGTCCGACTACAATTTGTCGCAATTTCAAAGATCAATATCTCAGATAAAAGAACAAATCAAAGGTTGACTCGACTTCGTAGATCGATAGCTTAGGTTGAAAATGCCATGTTCATAGGTTCGAATGTCATTTTCTTATTAATTATCATCGAATCGAAATGGAATATTCGTATTCGAGCGAAACGAATATTACCGTCGACTTTAGCGCTACCCGCAATAAGCACCATGAAGAGATAATCGATCAGAGAATCGATCACATTTAACTGAAGCTAAATGCAAAGAACGAATTCTTAAAATTTGTAAACGTTATCATTTTATAACTTTTATCATACATCAAATACATATATATATACGTATACATTTACATAGACATTAAATCGTAGGGTGGATCGAAATTATCAAATTTTTCACAAAAAAACGTCTTATTGTAAAATAATTTTTAAAACTCTGTAAAATTGTAAAACAAATCTTAGCAAGCCCGATTGATTCTATTTAATTAAAGGGAAAGAGTTGTACTTTAAGTTGAAGAAAATCACCCACGACCAGATGCGCTTCAAAAGATTACGATTTTTGAGTTTTAAAAAGTAACCTTGAATTTGTATTCACATATAACTGGGTGGCGTCAAGTCCAAAATCGAGTTCAACCATCTTAAAGTTAGAGACTTCAACCCTTAATTTAAAAAATGAACGCCCTTACGATATTCTTTTCCTGGGATATTGATCTTTGAAGTTGCGGCGAATTTTACTTGGATTTAGGTGTTGCATTAATTTTGTTCAAGAACACATATTTTATTTAAATATTCTACCACCTAGTTATCGTACATCGAATATTCCTTAGTAAACCATTATTTTCAATTTTTAGTCAAATAACATTGACTGTCACCTCGTTATACGCAAAATTTACAGTTTCGTAAATATTTTTATTATAGAGATAAAATTATATAATTAACAAAAACGTTTATTATGAATAGTTGAATTAAGTAAAGTAAACAGTTTTAATTAAACACGACTGTCACCGCAAGAAAATCTATAATGTGCAATATATCTCAAAGAATATTCAATCAATCGAACTGAAATTTTGTACAAATATCTCTCTCCTGCAAACCAAAAAACCTAACTTTTTATTTTTTTATTTTTTTATTTTTTTTATCGTAAAAATGGAAGCTATTTTTTAATTTGTTTCCCATATTGATTAAATAATTTTTTTCGACGACAATCTCCACAAATTAATTGTAACGACGTTGAAAAATCGCTAAAATCAATTTTTAAGTATTAAAACTCCTCGTATAAAGAACATCTCAATGAGTGTACATCCGATAACAACAAAATTTATTAAGATACATAGTCTCATCGTAACAACATGACCAATTATATATTGAAAAAGCTATAGATGCTCGATACATACAATTTAAAAGATGTTAATCTATTAAATGCTTTTCTATGCTATGCAAACTTTTCCTCCTGACTATTGTCGATATGTTTGTGAATTTAAAGCACGCTTAAATATTCGATGATTATTTAAATGAAGTGATAATTCATCTTAACGAAATTTATTTAAGGAGATAGTATCGTCCTAACAGACTATATTGAAAATTATTGCTAAAACTATTTTTAATATAAATAATTTTTGTTATTTATCCTAATATTTAATTTGACCAATAAGTGTAAAAGCACGAACTAAACTTTATGAAAAATGATTGTGTGAAAAAATTGAATAATGTTACTTAAAAGCAATGTGGAATATGAGTGTGAAGTACGAGCACATCGCAGCAAGGAGCTTCTGACAGTCGTGTCTTATGTGCAAAACGCGAAGCAATGCAAGGCGACAAGCCACCGCGACCCTTGGGATGCCATGCATTCTGCTAGCAGGTTTATTATTGAATACATAAAATTTTACTTTAACACTAATATGTATACAAAATTAGTATTTAGGGGTGCAAGACACCTTTGAAATGCAAATTACGAAATTGAAAATTTTAAATATTTATAACAATGTAATTATAGTTTACACTCATTAATGTCTAATAATGGAAGATATTTTTCCCTTCAATTGGAAAGGTCTAGCTCTTCTATAAGTCCTTTCGATGGTTAGCTACAGCAGAAAGTAGAAAATGCACTCATTGAAGGATTCAAAGTCAACCAATGGATAGATTGAGCTCAAACTTGGTAGTAATAGTCTTTGATACACTCCTTTCAGAATGAATGTATGAATTTTTAATTGTATGGTTAGAGTAAATTTGACATTTCAAAATGTGTAAATTTTTTTTAATAATTGACTAACAATACAGTTTTTTATTTTTCAAATTTTTTCTGTACATTTAATTTTAAATCCCTACATTGAAAAGACTACAACAATGAGTTTACCTAGCAATTTTGAGCTCAACCCATCAGTTGACTTTGAATCCTACGGCGAGTGACTTTTTAACTTTCTATTGTAACTGGCTATCGAAAGGACTTATAGAACAGCTAGAACTTTCAAATTCAAGGTAAAACTATCCTCTCAAATTAGAATAAATGTAAATTATAACTGCATTGTTATGAATATTTAAAATTTAGAATTTAGTAATTTGCATTTGGAAGATGTCTTACCCCTAAAGTTTAAAAAATGATTAAAAAATAATTATTTTAATCTAGCATAATTTTAAACGTATATGAGAATAGTCAGTACGTTTTAACAACTCGAACCTCTCGAAATCTCGAAAAAAACTCGTATCCCGCCTGGTGTAAGCATCTTATCTGTATATTAACTTATAATCAGATTATGCAATACCAAAAGAAATCGTGAAACCCAATTGATCGTAATAAATCACCTAAAAGATTTATCTCTAAAATACAATTTCACTTCAGTATATATATACTCGAGTGTTCTGTTGATTAACCTTGAATAAATATGGTTTTGCAATCAGAACATTCACCAAATAATCAAAAAAATTCAGTACAAATTCCATTACAACGGCATTCGATCAAAACACATCGAATCGTCGACATTGTGTATATGCGAATTAAACGCTCGTAAACATGAAATGTAGAAAATTTGTAGCGACAGATTTTCCGGCTAGGATCATCCAGTAGAGCGAAGGAGACAACTCGTGAAACGTCACCTACGGATCTACGTCGCTGATTTTTGTGTCACCTCTCGTATTTTTTTAATTTCTCTTCGACTTTGAGCAATTGGAATTTAAGGATATGTAATCGACCAAGCTGACGTTGACGCATTGACTCTCCATATCTCGAGAATCGAGAGTCTCATTAAACTTCGGGTCGACAATTCCGCGAGTCAGTTCAAAGCTGAAAATCGATCATTCGAAAAGTTTGATTACAACGCATCTCGTGCATTAAGCGCTTTCTAAATCCTACATCGAACTTAATTTCGCGATTAAAAAATCCGAGAGCCTTTTTGTGCAATTTTGTAATTATACAGTTACAAAAATGTTTATTATTATTTCCGAAACTGTTTTACTTAATTTGAATCCGTTACAATTGTAACGTTATAGATATAAAATAATACTTCAAATTAAAATAGTCCTTAAGCTGCTTTATCGACTAAACGTACAAGTATTTTCTACATAATGTATTTAGTTTTATAAATTACAATGTATTATTATAATAATAATACATTGTAACAGTCGGTAAAACAGTTACGAAATGAATCTTAACGGGTTTGCTCACCTAAAAACGTAATATAATTGCATAAATATGCTATTTAAAATAAGAAATAATGATACGCGTATAATGATTTTATAATAGATATTTTCTATAATTTACAAACTGACCGTCACTTTACTTCATATCTAATCATAAATGCTAATTTATACATTGAAGTTTACACTTCACATCGTATCACCGACCTTCAGTCTCTCATTTATTATCCACTCTTATTCAAAGTCATTATCAAACGAAGTTTCATCGTTTACAATTATAAAATCAAACAGCCCGTTTAACAATCATAGCAACAAAAACTATATTTAAGCTACTGTCGATGATGAGTTAGTTCATTCTTTGTACATGATGAAGCATAAAAACTAGCTACATAATTAAATTATTAAAAATATTAAAGTTACTATACGAATTTTGAATTGAATTTATAATAATTTTATATTTATTTATAGAATCCGACTTGCACATTGGTCGAATTTAAAAATTTGTTTGTTTTTATACATTGCACATAATTTAAATATGTTGCATATCAACTTCAGTATATTTGATTAATAATTTGTTAAAAGAAAAAATCCATTATCGGATATTACAAAATCTGAAAAGAACGTTTAAAATGAACGATTTATCTCACTCGTGAAGTAACCAAGATATAATTATATACTACCACAAAAAGAACGAAAAAAAAACAGACGTTCAGCCACGTTCCACATTGCGAATGCACGAGCATTCTATAAATACCACTTATCACTATAAATACGAATAAACGTTATTCTCGTGCTATCGTCGAGTTTCTTCTTTACCGTTATCCGCCTCGCAACGTCCCGATGTATTCTTGGCCGAAGCGGAATTGTGACGAGAGTACGTAAACCGCAACGAAGTCGAACGCAGACGCACGATTGCAATTACTTGCGTGACATCGCTCGCGTCGAACGCAGAAAAATAATCGATCGCAAGCTCGAATTTGAATTTTTACCGCATAAAGTAAGAGACTGTAAGTTAAATGATTATATATATGTATGTATGTGTGTGTGTGTGTGTGTGTGTGTGTGTCTGTACTCTTCTTTTCACGGCATACGGTTGTACTGTACTGTACGCCGTACTGGACTTCGTTATTCTAAATTGTATAGCGTGAAAATGACGTTTTTACGACACGGCTTAAGTAGAACAACGCCTTACCTTGTGATCCATGTTAGGGCTAGTCCCGTACGCGTTGTTGTACCTTAGTCAGATAATCGACTTTTTCAGCTCTATAGTACCAATATTTTAGAATGTAATATAAAAGAAATTACATTTTTACGTCGAAAATAAAAACAAAATCGTTTAATTTAAAGAGTGGTGAGAGTAATTTTACAAGAGATAAAGAATTTTATGTAATTAGTTTTTTTTAATTTATTGAAAAAATTACTTTAATTTTGTTAATAATGCAAACATTTTTCACGCTAATAAACGAATTATTGGACTAATTTAATATTTAGATTTATTTATATTTACCTTCTAATTTTTCGACAATTTCTTGATCCGTTTCTGTGAGATTTCGAAACGAAGCAGACAATAGAAGACTATCGTTAACAAGCAGCTCATTGCTGTTCCGGGAGCTTTCAAATGTTCCGAATAATCATCACGTGTCGTTGTTGACATAAAGAACAGCTTGCAAACATTCGATTCGTGTAGAACAACAGAAGAAGCTCGTATATACTGACGCGAAAGTGAAAACTCTGACATGAAGTCTATCGACGAAAGTCGCAAGCTGTTAAGCGCGGGAAATCCAAGAAAGCAGCATCAGTGCCGGCATGTTGCCAACGACCTTTAGTGGCGTTATAATACACTCAACGTAATAAAATTTTATCACCGACCTGGTCTCTTCATAATTCTCTTCTCTATACGCAGTCTAATCCCACTTTAAACCTATACTATTATTTATTTATCTTCTCTCAAGAGTTTGCGATTTTCATTTTTTATACTAATGCATGTCCATGTACATGCACATGTACACATTTGTTACTAGAAATAATATTAATTTTTTTACATATTGAAAATAACATTAATGTGGAATGGTACAGATTCACGAGAAGAACTTTTGTTTGAGGTATTTTTAGTTTTGCTATGAGTTATTTAGTTACGTACGATTTTCTGTTTGTTTATTTGGAGATTTTACAAGGAACGTGTAACAATATTATTTATTTTATGGCGTGAGCAAGGTTTTATTATTTTGTAGATAATATGTACATTATCTTTTTATTGACTCAGTACTAGATGTGAATTAGAATTAGATGCGTTGTTGGACGTCAACTGGAAAATGTATTTTGGTACTTTATTAATTAATATATTTATTACTTACACAGATGCATATACGTATGCATATACATATGCTGACTGTTTTTTTATTGCAATTAATTTTGTTTAAAAATTCACCCGAATAAAGAATAAATATTAAAAATAAGGAAGATGAAATTTAATGTTCACTTTTATTCCACTGCACATGAAAGTCGTTCAAAGCATTATTAACTTATCGGAAAACAATATAGCTGTGATAAACGTTTCGTTGGCGGCAAAAATTCGTAATATATCGTCATCGAAAATACTACGACGCAAAAGCGTAGAAAACGAGTTACTGATGTAACATCCAAATACATTTGCGTGATAATCGTCAAGTTCGAAGAAATACTTATATTGAATTTCATCGCGTCGCACCAAAGCGTATAATAAAAATATTCAAATCAAAGTGCTAGTGCGCGCGGTACGAAAGCTCGAAAGAGCGCGCGAAATTCAAAATCTCGTTCAACAACCGCGCCCTTCTGACTCACCAGCTCATCACCGGTACAACAAAAATATGTTATATATATATGTGTATATATATGACATATCCCATGAACGGTAACTGAATCCTTGTAGAATTCTTAAAAAGCGTACGAACTATAGTCGCGAGAGTTCGCCACTCGTCTAATTTACAAATCCGTGACTAATGTATACAAGCATAAATAAAACATACACATATATACATATCGACACCTACACCCAAGAACAGACATCACATCAGTATCAGTCTCTCAGCTCTCTCTGTCTCTCTCTCTCATTCGTCGTCGTTGTCTCCGCAGAATTTTTTGACCTCCCGGCATCAGCGACTCGTCCGTCTCTGTTTCTCCACACGGCCATTTTTAAACTCCATCCACCTATATAGAAGAATAAAAGAGCGAAAGAGAGAGGGGAGGCGTGAACAATCTAACCTCAAAATTCGTTATTGAGATTCCACGACGGTACATAATAGTGTCTCTGCCGGTAGGAGTATATACGATTAATACACCTTGCTAACTTGCACATGTGTTTCTAAGCTCTATGTAACGAGTATATATACGTATAAACGATACAGTATACAGTGTGCAAGATTTAACCATTGAGTTATACCAGAGAGAAAGAGCGAGAGGGAGAAAATGTGGAGCGGGTCATCGCGCAGGGGCAGGGGCAACCGTATCATCGGATTCCGGGGACCGACCACCGATATATAACGACTACACGTCTCTTCTCTCGCTCTCTCTCTCTATATATATATATATACATAAACCTGTATATATATATATATATATATATATATATATATATATATATATAAACCTATACCTATATACATATATATAAAAAGAGAGACAGTTAATAGAAAGAGAGAGAGAGAGAGAGCCAGACGCGCCGCGTATGTACGTACGTAATTGTGTATATACGTACGTAGGCTCATACACGCGCGCACGCATACATACATGTGACGGACGTCAGGAGAAGGAGGAGAAGAGAGAACGATTTTTCGGAGAGCAGCAGTAGTCGTCGTCGCGACAAGGACGGAGAGGAGGAAGTCATCGTGAGTTTGTGTGTGTCTCTTTTTCTCTTTCTTTCTCTCTCTTTCTCTCTATCTCTCGTTCCCTGGTGGCCCGACTACGTGAAATGCTGGCCAACTGTCAAGCCAGTAGTGCAGCCGTAGGCAGGTTAGCCGAGGGATAGAGCTCTGTCCACCTCATCGTGAACAGGGGACACCCACACTGAGGAATATCACGGACAGTTCGGCTCAGGAAGGGTAAGTTAGTCTTTCTCTCTTTTCTAACATTTCTCTTTCTCTCTCTCTCTCTCTCTCTCTGTCTCTCTGTCTCTCTATCTCTCTCTCTCTCTCGCACTCTCTTACTTACTCTCTATATGTGTGGGAGAGAGAAGAGAGGGGCAGTGCACTGTAGAGCGCCGGAATTAATATTATTACTCACTTCTCGTCGTCACAGGAAAACATCGATTTTCAAATCACGTTCTTTATCACTGCGCCAAGACGCGCACGAGGAGCTGATACTCAGGTTGGCCAGGTTTCCTTTTTGGCTATATACTTGCTGTTGCTGCTCCTCTCTCACTCTCTCTCTCTCACTTGCTCTCTCTCTCTCTCTCTTTCTCTCTCTGTCTCTCTCTCTCCCGCTCAGTCACTTAATCTCTCTCTCTTTCTATCTCTCTCTTATTTGTCTGTGATCTCCTTCCTTTCTTCCTTCCTTTTGTTGGTCCGATTTGTGGGTGTCCCATTGTCTTGTAGGATGTACGAATAGTAAGCTAGTTGCGTGTGCTATAAAACATTTCAATTGCTTGAGTTGATTGAATGAGGTACGAGGCCAAGCTTTTGAGATACTGCGTGTGGAAACAGGTTCCCCCTTGATAGAATTGAATGTAGGTGAGAGGGAGAGATTGTAACGAGAGATTACAGTAGTTTCCATAAGGATGAATGTTGGTAGGAAGTTTTCTAAACGAATAAATGATTTATATATTTGATCTTTAGAAGGAATTCTTTTTGTTACTATTCCAAATAGTGTAAGTTACACCGAGTGATAATTGCCAGATAATTTTACTATATTGAGCACCAGTGACTGTGTACTTTCATATGTTGGTTTTGGTTGCTATGCAGACTCGTACAGCGTAGAATGAAGTTCAAAGTATGAGACAAATAGGTTATTTTGTGGTTATGCTTGTGGCTTGTCAGCTGAAATGTCATTAAATTCTGGATGATGATAATTTTTTGTGGTTTATTAATACTGGACTTTGTAATTACACTGACACCAAGGTTCTATTATACTTAGTAACTTACAACTAGAGGAAAAAATAGATTTTTAATACTGTGGATGAGTGACTATATTTTAGAAAGTTCAAAAGAATTTCGAACATTCCATTCACTCTACTCATAGAATTTTTGGAATTAATGTAGTTGTGTAGAAAAATGAATCCCTTATAGCTCTGCTCAATCCTAATTAAACTGATTGTAATATTACAATAATAAACTGAATGAAAAATTATTTAATTCTGCTGGATGATGCTTTAATTCTAGTTCAAAAGTGAGGTTATGTTTTTCTGTGAACATAAGAAATTAAAATGACTTTCTAGCAAGCTAAATCATATGAATTCTTGTAATTTTATATAACATTTTGAATATCATGATTAAAATAAAGGGTTTTTAATTGACAATGGATAACATTCTTTTTCCATAACGTCTACATACTATTGAACATTATGAAAGTTAATTCATGGTCTTCTAATATTCATATAGTCCTGTTTGATACTTTTTAATCAACCTCATAAATTTATATCACATCAGAAATCTTAAATTTTCTAGATTTATATTTTATCTTCTAAATTTCATCATGATTACTAAAGTAATTACACATATGTGATATAACTTTTATATAAGATTCAGGCAAACCAATAGCTCTTCTTTCACAATCACATTAATCTTACGCATAGTAACTTAAAGTGTTAAACGATTCTCATGAAAATGATATTCCAAGTAACTATCGCAATTTCAATTTTAATCATAAGAAAAATTCCACTTTCATATGACCATTACGTTTTTATAACATTTTGATAACCAAATTGTCAAGGTCTTTGACAGAATTCCGATTCAAAAGAGTTTACAGTTAATTAAACCGAACTCTTATGTAAATGATATATTGTACGTGATTCACATTACAAGTTATGTATGAATCATAGCTTTCAATTGATTGATTGCCCATATAGTATTGTATATTTTTTAACTACACCTCCTATGTAGAAAAACTATTCCAATTGTATCACGTCAATACTGCCAATCCTAAGCTTTTATTACCGTTCTTTCCTTTCACACAGGAAACTGGACCGTCCTCTGAGAACATCATTGGGGTCGTCGACGCCGAAACGCCGCAGTTGCGGTGAATCGTTTTCGAAGCGAGATGTCATGTCTACTATGCGCCCCAGCCGAAAGTCGCCGTGGGTGTACGAAGCAGCAGCAGCACGAGCAGGTGTATCGAAACTGGAACGTCGCTTGTTAAGAAGCGTCAAAGGTCGAGGCCAAAATGGCAGACAATGTCCTTAGGAAGCCGACGACAACAACGACGACGCAGCACAGTAAGCCGGCTGACGGCACCGGACCAATGCCTGCACGCAAGATCTCAGCACCGGTACACCGCACCACCAGTGAGACGATACGGCTTGGCGAGCCTATCGACAATCCTGGTGAGAACAATGTTCACTAGTCATCGATGAACCGATGTGGATGTAGTGTAACAGTTCATTGTAGTAGGACTCAATACATTATTTTAACATTGGCCCTATTCTGTACAACTGGTACAAATCCATTGCACTATTTGCAAATTGAATTAAATTTTTACTTTAGTTTCATTTTTAGCAAAAAAATGCACTTTTATAAATAACTTCAAACAATCATGCATACAAAATAGATATTTTTGTTGTAATATCCAGAAATTGGACTGATAATTTTGTCTAGCTAGAGATCCATCTCAAATTACAAATTGGGGTCTTCATAGATGTATAACCTTCTCAAAATTTAAATTTAATACTTAAATAGGTTGGAATATACTTACTTGCACAACTTAGAAAATATATCATCAGGCAATCTTAACAAATTTTATAATAAAAATGCCTCATGTCTTTTTAGTAATAAATGTCTCTACAAATTATTGAAAATTGACGCAGAAAGGTTTCATGCATTAGAAAATGAGAATGAATTTGGTTTGTGAGAGAAATAACTTATAAGCAGTAAAATTTATAAATTCGTTCTCTGTGGTACATTGCAAAATCAATAAAATTAAAAAGCATTGTATCGCATTTTCCAAAATCAATAACGCAATAGCTATAATAAACTAATCTCAATGTAATATTTATCGCAGGTAAAATCCAGCAGCATCACCATCACCACCATGGCCAATCGTTGGGGTCGGTACCGATTCCAAGCGGTCATTCGACGCCTAATACGCCAAATAATGCGGGCCAATGTCGCACCAAAAAGACCTCGTCCTTCCAAATAACCAGCGTCACGGTTGGCTGTCGGATGAGCAACGACACCGGTGAAGACTCCAACGACGACCTCGACGAGTCCCATACCGAAGACAACAGCGTCGAACACTCGAGAATAACCGATATCGAAACGCCGAGCTACTCCGAGGATACGTTTTCAAAAGACGACGTGTTCTTTAATGCGAGCAATGCCGCTTTGAGCACTGCACCAGTCATACCTACGAGCTCGCAATACGGCCTTGCAATTGTACCCTCCTCCGAGGCGAATAATGCCAATAACTCGACCAACGATAGTAATATTAATACTCTGGACATTGCCTCTGTCACCGACAACAACATTATCAATTTGTTGTCAAGTAACGCCAAGCAAGATGCAGATCTTAGAGAAGTTCATTCACACGGTAAATAAGCAATTATAAACTAAGTTATTACTGGTAATACATTTTTTCGAAAAAAAAGTTCATTCTTTGTAATTCCGATTGCAGGAAGGAACGAAAGGTTTAAAGTAGTGAAAATCGAAAGTACAGAACCATTTAAACGCGGACGATGGACTTGTATGGACTACCTGGACCATACGTCGGTGAACCAGCCGACGGCTATAAGCACGCCCAAGGTATCCGATCCGAACGAAGTTTGTATATCGTACGGAGTGACAGACGCTGGTATCGTCGTGCCAGATTCGGTGAACAAGCAACAGCAACAGGTCGTCGATGATAAGGGTATAAGCATCGATACAAATGGTCCGTTGCATCAAGAAGTACAGCAGCCACAGCAACATCCGTCAATAGGTACCGGAGGCTATGCTGTACCAACGCAGCAACCGCAGCAGGTGCCGCCGCAATACTTTCAGTCATCCGCATCTCAGACAGGACCACAGCCTCAACAGCAACAACAGCAACAACAGCAGCAAACAACTGCTCAAGGTGCTACGTTACCCACTAATCTGCAATCGACCCTTCCGAACAATTTAGGACAGACGCAGAGTATGCCTCAAGGCACTATTTCGATACTCACGCAACAGGGATGGTATGATTGCTTTTATTTCCATCTTATAAACGATTTTATTTTCTTGTTAATATAATGAACAGAGACAACTAAACTAATGTATAATTTTCAGTCCTGTTACGCAAGCCAATAATGTGGCAGCGCCACAGCAAAATATTGCACACCCTAGCGAAGAAACGACGTACGTTCCTGTTAATTCGCAAGGTCAAACTGTCGTTACCGGTGCCCAACAAACTTCACAAGCTCCGAATATTCTCGTGTCTCAGCAACAGCAGCAGCCGCCAACGTCGCAGCCACAGCCACAGCAGACGCAAATCCCCGAACCAATAGCCGCGATGCAGGGGATGCAGGGCATGCAAAATATTCACAAAGTTCCTCAGGCTAGCGCAGTACCGCCTCAGCAGCAGCAACCGCAACAGCTGCAACCGCAATCGCAGGTTAATAAAATACAAAATTTTCATCAACCTTATATATAGTGATCGTTATGTAGTAACATTGATTTTAATTGACTGAGCTGGCTGATATATTTTAGGTGATGGCACCGTCCGGACAAATGCAGCCAGGACCTCCGCAACAACAAACGGCAACCGGTACAACTACCGGTGCCCCTGTGCAGATGGTCGGTGGTATACAGCAGGGTAATATAGCGTTTCATCAGCAGCAGCAACAACCAGCACCACAGCAGCAGCAGCCGTCCGATCAGGAGCAGGACTCCATGTCGGGAATGGTAGTGGCCGGGGCAGCGGCTGGACAATCCGTGGCCACCGACGCTGCACTCCTAGAGTCGCTTGCCGAGGTTACACAGAATACAGATGACCACCAAGCCCTCGAAGATAACGAAAGGTTTGTTTTTTATAAGATATACATATTATATTACTTTTTATTCGCCTTATATTTTCATTCGTACAAAGTGTACAGATTCAAAGTTAGGGGGTATTCCAATGAGAGCGAACCGATATTTTATTGTTCTTATCGTATTATCAAGGAAAGTTAAAAAAATGTTGTTTAGTGTAGTTTCTGGTCATTCGAAAAAAAAATTCAAAGTGATTATCAATCTGTAAATCACCGCTATCGCTCAAATTTCAACTTTTTAATTTCGCCGAAAATTAATAAAACTGCAGTATTTTTTATGAAAGAGAACAAAAAGAAACAAGTATGTTTACACCGCGAATCAAATAAAGTCAAAGGTTAAAATTAAAATATAAACAACTTAGAGATTCGATCAAATAACTATAATAGTGCAGATTATCGTGTTTAAAATGATCCGCACTAGCGGCAAAAATATCATTCCGAAAAAACGTATTTAAATTTTTTCAAAATCCTGACGTTAGCAAGTTACAGACCCTTCGTTTGAAGTATTTTGATTGGTAAAAAAGGTGAGAATCACCCAATTTTTACGACATCAATTATATAGATAATAGCTATCGAAAATGCAAAAAAGAATCCATTTTCAAGCTCGTGACATTGGAATTTATCTCAATAAACATTTCTTAAATGTTCATGTTTTCTTGTTCATCAATTAAAATCTGTCTATTCTCTACCGATTCATTGAATTTTAAGCTACTAATTCGAATACGTATACTATATTTAAAATAAAATATCTAATGGCTAATATCTAGTATTTTGTACAAATATCAAATTTTATTTTTATTTTTGTAACGCATGACTCAATCGTTAACCTATAATTTTTTGCATCTCCTTGAAAGCGGATTAGCAATAACAATGTCGATTGATTTTAATTTGTATAATTTACAGTATGTCGGGGACAAGTGCCGTAGCAATCGACAATAAAATCGAGCAAGCTATGGTAAGTATTTGAACTTTGTTTACGTTTCTAAGCATCTGTGAGTGCAAGAATTCTATTATTGTTTTAGTAATGCTTTATGCAGCTATTGATAGATTTTTATACTCTTAAGGTATTATTAAACTAAAAAAATTGGATTACTACAACTCTTTTTGAAAGTACATTCTTAAATAGTTTTAATATTTATTTTTAATATACAATTTACTTTAATAAAAACTATAATCTTTAAAAATTTATATTACATAATAATTTGTGCGCAAGAACAAATTTTTTCTTAACTAACGTACTTTAGTGACAAATTTAAATTATATATTCAGATTATTAACGATCTTGGTATTGTTTTACAATGTATTGATTTATAATTTAATATACCAAAATTTTAATTATTTGAACAAAATTCCAGTACAGCAATTTAAAATTGTATTTTAGAATTTACTAAAATCATCGCAATGTTTAGTTTTTTACGATAAATCTTAATATGCAATAATCGTTTGTACGAAGTACGTAAAAGTTTGCATTTTTATATTGAACATATGAGTGACAATATGTAATAAATTAATTATATATTCAGACTATTTTCATAATGTGCTATAAATAAAATTAAATAGTCTTCGAAAGTTAAATATTTACTAATATATTACAATAGAAAAAATGGCCATGATCTACATGTGTTATATACTAAGTTAATACAAAAATTCTTTAAAAATTAATTATTGAATAGTAATAATATCATGTTTAGCTTGAAATAAAATGTAACAACAAGTATTATCGTCGACTTTTGCATGCATTAACATATTAAAAATATACTTAATGACTTAGCTTACTTACGTCTTATCTATAAATATAGTATTCGTGAATATTAATAAAATATCATATTAAACTAAAATCTGGATACGTTTGTGCTCGCAGGATTTGGTAAAAAGTCATTTGATGTTCGCTGTGCGTGAGGAGGTCGAGGTGTTGAAGGAAAAGATAGCCGAGCTGATGGATCGCATAAATCAGCTGGAGGCAGAGAACTCGATCTTAAAAGCTCACGCAACACCTGAAACCTTGGCTCAGTTAAGTCAGGCGGCCACAAAATTGCCCATCAACAATGCGGGAAGTGGTCAATAGGTAACCACTTGTACATAAGTTTCTCATCGAAAAAAGGAAATACCCCCTCGTCGAAGTACATAATGGATAATATAATTATTGTATATAACTTTACGATTTTTAGAAATTTATAAATAATGAGATTTATTATATTATACATAATAGCGCGTTAGTGAGTTTTCCTCTGTTTTTTCTTTCTCTCTTTTTTTTGTAAAAAAAAAGAAAAAAACGAATGAAAGAATGAAGCACCACAGTGAAAAAAGTACGACAGATCGAACGAAGTAAATGATTCAACGTGCGTAGATTATTTTTTACTGATTCAAGTTTATCGTTTATAGGCAAGAAAGAAAAAATGGAATTACATAATTTGAGTATTGTGTAAAAAAACTTCCGATTTTCAATTAAACACTGTTTTTTATTATTATTTTTGTTTTGTCTTTTTAATGTAATAATGAGAAGAAATAGCTCTCGCTACGAGTCAGCAAAAAAGAGGAATTGCGAATTTAAAAGTAAGTGAAAGTGCTTTACTTTTTTACTGAAACCATATGGACACAGAATGAGTGAAGAGATTTTTTCAATACAATTAAAAATGAAAACAAGTAATAAGGCAGCTAGAAGCCAAATCCCCGTTATTAATATCGTACCATCGACTCTACCATGAAACATTGGCTGCAGCAAACGGAGGAGACTAAACAATCAACCCGACCGAAACAGAAAATAAAAAAAATACCAAAGCCTCTAGTAGACACGAAATCCGTCGATGAAAAACGAAGTTATAATCGCGAATTTGCTTGAAACGAAAACTCCAAAGAAAAATAGAATTGCGTATGTAATATGTAAAGAAAAATGATAAAATCAAAATTATCATCGAGTGATTCGAATCATTTTTTTAGTTCTTGCATTGAGTCATGCATTTATTTGAAATTCCAATGACGTATTCGTATTATAGCTACACCTTGCTAGTGTAGTGCAATTTTTCTTTTTTTTAAGGTGGTACGTAACATAAGCAACGATAAAAATCATTGGGCGAGCAAATGCTTATATGCTCCAGATATGTACGCGAAATGCTTTCGACATAAATTTCGTATTCTGTTTACATCTTATGTTACATTATTACACGCCTAATAAAAATTTTTAATTGTAAAAAAAGTACCAAGTTTTCTTTATTTTCATTAATTTATATATTTAGAGTTGTTCTATCCGGTGCTTAACCAGCATTTCAATTTTTAATTTTTTTTAAAATGCTGTTGTTATTTGAACGAACACGCAGATTTTCATAAGTAATAATTAACTCACAAGATTTGCAGTGATCTTTTTTAAATGCGGGGTGTATATTTTATCGTTAAAAAAACAATAACATTTATTTGTATTTGATTTATTATTTATAATAAATTTAGAAAATATAAACTAATATAATGTAAAACAAATGTATAGTTCAAAATCTACGAGTAGAATCATTTTCTTTATTTTGTTTTTGATTAGATCAGACCTACAATTTTTATAGTACAATATTAAAGCTTATACAAATTCAATTTTTCTTCAAAAACGAAACAATAGAAATGATTGGTATTGTGATCCTAAACACTGCATATTCGTTACAATAACAACAAATATCTTTTCTAAGAAAAATCGAAATGTCGGTAAAACAAAAATATACGGCGTCCACCTAAAACATATTACAGATATATTTTGAAAACCAAAATCAATGCAAAGCCTTTAGATCCTTTTGGAATAAATTCCTTTTGATTTTTGAGAAAGTTTTATTACTTCGGGTCACTAGTTTATAAAGGCTAAATATGACACTTTCGTTTAACGTAAAACCTTAATATTCAGACAAGAAGCAATATACCGTACAACGTATACGGTTTTAGAGCAATAATATTCAATAATTACACCTTATAAATTTATAAATGTTATAAACTTTTTTCTAGGAAGAAAGCTAAAGAAAGTAAGATAACAACGTGTAACCTTATTTTTAACCGTTCCTCCACGTTCGTTTCTTTTTCTTTCGTTTTTCATTCCGAAGGTGAGAGGTTATGCGGGAACTTGCAACAAGTGTCATTTCGAAGTTGAATCATTTATTCGAAATGTAATGTTTACGAAACAATATCTTAGCACTTGAAATTTCCGTCGAAATGTAAACAACTGTGAAAATTTGTAAGATAGATTATAAGATGCATGTGTATCAAACCGAAGGCTTACGTAGCCTACCAAGATATAGCGATAAGAAATGATAATTTGATATTTATGTATAATTTGTGTCTACAATTTTTTTTGTCTTACTTGATATTTATACAAGAAATATAATATTTATATATCTTTGATTAAGCCTTTACGCTCATAAGATATCGTATAATTAACCCTTATTTTCAATATTTTATTTAATTTCTTATCGCCATTCTCGATTTTCTTGCGTTATTCAATGGTCCCCAGGCATTGGAGAGTACGCGTTTAAACAACTTATCTGTCGACTCTCTGAAAATCTCTAAGGGCAACAAAAAATAAGGTAAAACTTATCTCTTGCAGAGATAATAATCAATTGAAAGGAGACTTAAAAATTTGCAAGTTCCCTACTGTTCATATGGGATGATGTGAGCGGAATTCATAGGCTTGTAGGGGACGAGGACCGAGAGAGCGAAGACGTTCACTTTATCTCTTCAGACGAAGCCAAAGTTTTTCGTCTTGATAGCGAGCAGTAGTTTGTGACGTAATACGTGACGCGAGCTGTACAAGGGAACATAGAGGCGTGATATACAGGTATTAGCCGTTGGCAAGTGAGCATCGTCGGCTGGCCGGATCGTGACACTGGGCATTGGCTGGAATCCGTCCTCGCTGGCCGGCAACGCCGGTGAACCCGTCCAGAAATATACCTATAAAAACAAGAGTATTTCAATCGATTTTCTTTTTTCCTTTCTTATTTTAATTGACAGTTATAACGATCATGGTAATTGTACTTACCAAATCTTGTCTTTCGACGTGTGACATTTTCTCAACAATAGACCATAACCAACGCTTAAATTTGACGAGCCTGTCTGTAGGTTCGCCTGATTCGTCATTAAATGACGTATATGAAATAAGCACCGAAACATTGATATCGCCCACACCATTCAGAAGTAATCTCAGATCTTCCGCTGTAAGTCCGTCAAGTGCCCCTTCAGGTAGAACATCGAAGACTCCCTCCCGCATCGCTTCTAGAGCCTTCTCTTGCACCTTGATCATGCGCACCTCGGCATATTTACGTACATAGTCATATACATTAATGGCTGTTACCTCTATGTCGCGACCATTCGGTACAAGTTCGATTGAACCGCCACCTTCTTCGAGGCATAAGTCAATGCTGGAAAAGTAACGGATTATTGTTAAGTGTAGTAGAATTACATTTACTCATCTACTGTTTTGATTTTATTCTATTGAATACCATACCTAAACGTAAGATCTAACTGGAACAAATTGCTGCTATCCTTGGTTTCAGCGTCTACAACAAGCTGCCGAAGACTCTCGTAAATAACGGCATCGAAAAATGCAAGATCGTGGAACCTTATTGGCCTAGCCAATATATATTTGAGTACATGTCGATTTAAAAATATTGGACAAAGCTCATTTTGAAGTAAACACAATCCAATCAAGCGCCCTACGTTCCTGAAAGCATTTAGTCTTTCGTAACTTCCTCTTCCCTGTCTGGGCGTGTAGAAGCCTCGCTTTCCAGGTGCATAAAACAATGGTGCGTTGTCCTCCGTATCATCGATGATCGAGCTCTCTAAATTCGATTGAATAATTATCAATATTTACTCGATTGCCCATAAAATGAAAAAATTTAGTTGACATACCTATTTGTTTCTTTTTATTAGCACCACAGCGTTCAGTTAAACTGAATACATCAAGATTAAGAAGCGCCTCACTGGCCAAATCTTGAACGTGACTTTGTATGAGTTCGAATGCTTCCTGAACCTTCTGTCTGAGCGAATCTTCGGACGCCAGTAGCATCAACAGCTGCGCTGGATTCATTTCCAATAACATACCAGTAATTTTTTCGGCATGAGTTGGTCGTAGAGCGTAAACTTTTGGATACAACCGATCTCCTAGTTGTTGCTGGTGCATCGTCAGGTGTTCATTGTTGGATTGAGCAAAGAGGGGATTTGGTGGGTGAGCCGTTGATGAGGAATTGCCTGAATTAGACGAGCCGGTTTCAAGTGAATTTGATGGATGAAATGAACGAGCCTCAAACGAAAGAGCTCGTCTGGATTCACGGCATTTACCAGATGAACGAGGATTCTGAAAATTCACATAAATTTAAAATTATACATATACTTTTGTTTTTCGAAAAATTACAAATATATTTTCTTACTTGTCTTCGAAGATCTCGGTCACGCTCTCTAATTTTAAGTTTTTGTAATACGTTGTACTGTGTGTATTTTGAACCTACTTGTGCTGCCTCTAGTGGCGGTAGTTTTTCATTAGCTAAAAGCGCCTGTATAAAAAATGTAATATTAGCATCGATTCGAGAATTTAACTATTATAGCATCAAACGCACCTCTGCTATTGCCGTATAAAAACTTCGTGCAACGCCTGAACCCTCACCAGGTTCGTCTTTAAACGTAACCTTTACGCGATTGACAGCTAAAGGCGGTGTGTTTGATGCTCTCCTATTATACAGATTGAATTGTGTATTTAATTCTTTCATGGTCTGAACAAGGAGTTGCGTCCTGTCGCGTTCCACCTGATAAAAATGAAAATATTATTTATTGTACTAGATTGATTGATTTTATTTTATAAAATGAAATGTTTTTAGATAACTTACTTTTGACAGTGTAATGTCTTTCTGTTGCGAACTTCGAAGTTTTTCCATGTCTCTTCTGAACTTTGCTTCCTTAACAGGAAATCCTCCAAGCTCGGAAACAATACTACCCGCTTCTAAACCGACATCCTCCATAAAAACTCGTCCAAATAAGTCAAGGGACAGTCTCCACCTGCCCAATAGAATGTTATGCGAAATCTTGGTACCGATGTTAGAAATCTGAGAGCGAGCAGGCGTCAAAGGAGCTTGATGTTGCTGTTGTTGTGGAGGATCTGGAACCGACGGCACAGATTGACTACTACTATTGCTGTTGCTAGCCTCGACTGTTTCATGTGCCGAAATTTCTTGAGATGCGGAAGGTGTTGTGGCAAGATCGACAACTTCTTCATTTGCACCGACTGTCTGTGAATCAGTCTGTACACCACTTACTATAACTTCCGGAACGACGACATTCGATTGTTTATTTACATTGTTTTCTGTGGAACAATTTCCGCTGCTGCTACTTCCCGCACGAACTATGACGCTACGCTCGGCTTTACACTGAACATCTTTACTACTACATGATTTGGCAGGACTACTGCTGCTAGTGTTACTGCTTTCAGTGTCCATAGGTTGGTTATTAGGCGAAACTATAATAGGCGCTCTATCGGTCTGTTGTTCAACCACTGCTATAGTTGGCTGAGACTGTTCGGTTGTTTGATTATACGTCTTTTTACTTGGTCCTGGTTCTCCTGAATCGTTGCGTGCATTATTAGTATTTCTTCTATCTACAGCTGCACTAGCCGCTGTTCTAACAATCTGTTCGATTTGTCCCAAGATTAATGTTGAAGAATTGAGGCTACCTTCAGCAGTTCTTGTAGAAAGTCCTAGTTTTGTGGGAAGTCCTTCAAGCACGCTAGGTCCAGAACCACTAGCAGTATTGCCAGGTGACTGACGAGGTACTCCGAATAGATCCTCGCGACGTGAATGAGGTTGTAATAAATGCGGTTGATCAGCTAAAGGTAAAGCCTCGGACATAACAGTATCGAAGGGATCGAGCGGAGGACAACCAAGACAGAGTGTCGAATCTGAACGTTGAAGGAAGGGGTGCTTACGTCCTTTAGCAGCACTACTACTATTAGTTTGGGGACCACTGGATATTAAACCACCGCCACTGCCCGAAGCACATGGAATATTCAAAAGATCGGGATAATCAGAGTCTGTCTCCATAGAAGTACTGGCATGCAAAGTTTCTTCCTCGCCTTCTTCGTTGTCATTTTCATCCTAAGCAAGAAAAACAATTTATTTAATCAATTATATTTTATTTTAAATGTGTAATAGAATTATTAATCTCAATTTTTGCTTTACCTGATCATTCCATGTGGTATCAGTAGCTTCTTTCTGCGATTCCCCTCTTGATGTTATTGGTTCAGACAATGATCTCATATAATACACCAAAGCGTCGAAAACGTAAGCAACGTGACGTAAAGCTGATACATCTAACACAGGTAAACTATCTCTATGTTCTCCATTGTGAGCTCGCATAAGCGAAAGACAATAAGATAAGAACTCGCGTCTTGCCGAATGTGCATCGCCTCCTACATAAAAATCACGAGATACGAAATTTTAAAAGTCCATCCAACAAATAATAAACGTTAGTACTTACGTTCTCTACTGCTGCGTGACGTTTCGCCAACTCCAGTAAATCCAACAGTCAGTCTAGTTGAGCCTTGGGTCGCCGTAATGTTCGAAGTAGTAGTAATGCCACCTCGAGCATTACGCCCAGTAGCGTTGTTCTGAAGTGACAGCGATAAAGCAGCGGAGTTAAGGAGACCGGTAAAGTTGCCACCCGAAAGAGATGGAGCACTATTCAGTGGATGCTCTGGGTGGGCAGGATCAGCACTGCGAGTTAAAGAAACGCCGAAACGCAATTGTGCTTCAGTGGCATCCATCACGGTAAGCAGCCAATCCCAAGTTGGTTTAAGATGTTCTTCCAAGTACATCTGTAATTATTGCATACTTTTGTTACACTAAAATTCTACTTAACACATGTACATGACAATAGAGAAATAATACGATACCTGTAGACTTATAGCATCGAAAAATGTAACTTCTAAAGTTCTGGGCAAAGCAGGTGCAACTATCTTGTAATCTTGCATCATCGTTAGAAGATCAGCAATCTGTCTAATGACAATACCAAAAGCCCGAGCTAGACAACTAGCCGTAGTACCCATTGTAATAGGTTCTTGAACTGCAGCGACAGCTGAAGTAGTTGTTGATCGTCGTAAAGATGATGGATCAATAAAGACAAGGTTGTTACCACCAGCAACACGTAGTCCAGAAGTTCGAGTACTTGATTCGCGATTACGAATGGCCCATTGCATTGAGACAGGAGCCAAATTATTCCGATGTGAATGACCAGTTGAACCGCTAGAACGAAATACATTTCTTGCGGATTCAAAAAATGTATTTGTGGTAAGGTTAATTTTGGTTCTACACATTTGTTTAATTTTGGGGCGAAATGCTGAAGATATTATTAAATGTATTTTTTCTTAGCAAATGTGTATGAAGTAATAAAAAGTTAGTAAAGAGTCCAAAAAATGTAATATAACAAATATTTCAGAAAAATATACTCCATTAATACGCACCTGCGCCTCTCTAATTGTTCATCTCCAATTTGGAATTCTTCAGTGTCTTGCTCATCAGTTTCTCCAGCTTCGCTCTCATCGTCCTCCTGTTGACTGGACTCTCCAGATTCATCCTCCGGGTACAGCAGTATCGAGTTCATTCCACCATCAGAACCAGCAGTAGCTCCGGTCTGTACACTACGTTGAGCTGATGCAGCGTCCTGATTACTGTGATTATCATCTGAATCAGATTCCGTCTCAGCTTCGACTAGCAAGTCTAGCTCAGTATCAGATTCGCCATCGCCAGCCGGTTCCTCACCAACGCCACCTGCGTTACCATCAACCTCGCCAAGGGGTTGGGCACTTGCAGCAGCAGAGGATTCTTCTTGCTCGCTTATGTCACCATCCAGATCCATTGGTACCTCTGCAAAAAAAAATCATTTTTTATTTTGATACATAAGCTTAAATCTTTTCATTGCGTTGGAAAATAAGCATCTTGACACCACTTATGCATTTGTTATTGGATGTAAATTAATATTTATTGTAAAATATATTTTATTATAATGCCAAAAATTGTATCAAATTTTTGATGAACTTGTGAAATTAGATAATTTAAGCTTGGGTAGCTCAGTCGGTAGAGCATCAGACTTTTAATCTGAGGGTCCAGGGTTCAAGTCCCTGTCCGAGCGATATTTTTTTTGAAATCGATTAAAATTTGTTTTACATATTTTATACAACGTTCTACAAATAATTGTAATAAAAATAAATAATATTACCTTCTCCATGTTCTGTATCATCCATTGTCGATACATCTCTAGGGATGGCTATGTTGTTATTTCCGGTCTGTGTCGTCAGAGTTGTATCGTGACTTTGCGAAGCAAGTCCGCTATGGGGTATCAAAGGTTCAATTGAGAATAGTTCTTCAGATCCATTTATCACTTCAATCGCCGAACTTGTAAGGGTAAATGGCGCAGTGGGTCTGGCAACACCTAGACGAACTGGTGCAATCAAGGAATCGGCCGTTTCGCAAAGTTCTTCAACAGCTAATTTAATCATAGCTTGGAATATTCTGCGACACTTCATCAATGGCTGTGATGCTTGGCTTGCGCTAAACATGTTCAATCGATAAAATCTTGATTAAATTCGAAATACAATAGTAGTGTTATAGTAAAATTAAAAAATCGTACCTTCTTCTCTTAGTAGTGTTCGGAGCCATCTCAATAGTGAATATAACAAAAATCCTGGCAACAGATCTGACGAATCTTCTTGCTACAATAATCGCTTCATCTTGTCGTCCAGGAATACTATCGTTTTGAAGTTCACGGATAAGCGTAGTCAATAAAGTATCGAGCATTTCGGCGCTGCATTTCACTAACAGCGAGTGCGTGAATTTATCCAACAATGCAGTACCACTTTGCTTGCAAGACTGGCCTTGATCACCGAAAAGTTGTTCGCTTGTGGATTCATGGACACCTGACATGATAGTGCATTGCACTGCTGGCCAATCGTTGAGTAAACGTTCGAGAGCGCGTCGACTGAAGCGTGGAGGTTCTAAATCGTGATCTGGCATGTCGGAATCTGCTCCCAATCTGTCGGACGACGGATTTTTGCGATTGGCTGATGCTGAACGCTGACGTGGTGCCGAACGAAACTGGCGTTGCTCAACAGATTGACGACCAACTGTTTGAACGAGGAATAGTAATATTGATTCACCTCGTGAATTTATTTTGGTGGCAAGATCAGTACTCGTCACTAGTCTACATAGCAGATCGTATCTGGCGCTTTGTCTTCCAGCAATGAGAGCTTTGCACTTGCATTTCTCCCAGCAATCGCAGTAAGCAGTAGGTGAGGTGTGCTTAAGTTTACAATCGTGTCCGCGATGACAGACTCTAGCGCATTCGGTACAGCAGCATAGTGTACCCGTCAGACCACAAGTGCGGCATTCGAAGATATCCTGATTGATGTGTTCATCACCAGTCCAGGTAAAACTGCAGGTATCGTTACAGCAGGTAACGAAAAGAGGAGACAAATCAGGACTAGCGTCAGCAGGAAGTATCATCGAAGAGCAATCCTTGAAGTCTTTACCTACACGCTGAATTGTGTCAAGAACTATAAGAGCCGCATGATAAGCGCGTACTGAAACGGCCAGCATGAGAGGTGTTTGACCTTGTGCGTCTCTTGCAGAAAGTAATTCTTTTAGATGTGGACCTAATACAGGACTTTCACACATAAATTTCAATATGAGCAAAGCGTTGTTCCGTCTCTCGACGGAATCTATTATGTACGTATTATTAGCAGCAGATGTGCTCTTATTCATCATTGATATACTAGTGGCTCCAATACCAAGTAAGGAATCTTCTTCACCTGAAGTGTTGTCAAATGCTTCGGGAGGCCAGCTTAAAGTTGGAATTGGTTCTTCAATTGGTGCTGAATTCGTATCCACATTATTAGTCACTAACTCATGTTCGATTCCCTGCTCGCCTTCTTTATTGGAAGTAGGAGCACACATATTAATACAAGCATGAAGAAAATTACGATTGCCGTCACATCGTTCGTTAAGAATTGCTTGCATTTGAGCAGCATTCACTTCTGAAATAAAATAATTTCATGAATGTATTTTATTATACGTTGATATTGTTATAGGTGGATAAAATTGAAAATAATCCTTACTTAAATCTTGTTCCAAATTGGCGAACACTTGTTTCACACCGTCATAATCGCATCTTAAGATTCGAGGCATAAGCAAAAGATTATCAAATACAAGAGCGATAACAGCTACTTGGTTTTTAAGATTCATTGCAGGAATACTTGGAATAGGAATGGTCGAAGCACCAACACAAAGCACCGGTGCAAGATCTAGCCAATTAGGATCGCGGATTGCGTCTGCGCAGTCTTTCGCAATGGGATAAATAGTATTATTGCCATCGCGTAAAATCATTGAGCATTCTGTGTTCTCGCCGGCACTGGTGAGACTGATGTTTTGCGGCTGTAGACCCAAAAACGATGAAATGTCTGAAGGAATGTAACAATCTTGAACATATCTCCCCGTACTTAGATTATATATCACGTAGCTTAATTTACTACCACTGCGCAAAATCGCATGTATACCCTGACCGTCAGTGGCTATTGTCAGGAGATTTTCATTAGAGCCTTCGGCAATATTAACGCGTCTTGGAGTACGCTGAAAACAATCTGGAGCTCGAGAGCTCATAGACGATTTTATTACCTAAACAAAATTAAAAATGCAAATGTTAAAAAATTATAATGAACGGATCATTTTAAAAGAGATAATAAAGTGGCGGCGTACTACGAGTTCATCCTTCCTAAGAAGTCTACAATCAGCTAAAAGCTTAGTTGGCTCTTCAGCCGTTGCATCCTTGAAGTCTGAATTATTAAAATCTTTATCCTTAGATTCCTTTTCTTTATCTTTTGAATCTTTAGAAAAAAATTTAACTGCTACGTAACAGCCATCGACTTTGATTACTTTTCCTACAGGAAGTGTTTTGACATCTTCTACAAAAACTACGTCTTTTAAATGCCAGTCTTCTTCGTCCTTTCTATCCACATCCCCTTCGCTCTTTGGTGCCATACGTTTTTGTCGTTCTATAGATATTAAAAAATCAAATCAGAACGCATTTTTTACTTAAATGAAAAATATTCAATATCAGCTGATTTTAAAACTTACTGTGGCTAGTCGTAATGCTGCCAGTATCACTGCAGGTGCTAGAAGCAGGTGACGGTGGAGGCGGCATGTCAATCCTATCAGCTGTTTCCTTGTGACTTGATTTGCTGCTGCTATTGGACGATCCATTTCCATTTGGCTCTCGCTTATCGGTTGCAACGTTGGGTGGTAATATGCCGGCAGGTAAAATTTTGAAACGGCAAATAGCGTCGAGATTCCAAACTGCCGAGAGAAGTTGTCCTACTTTTGGCACTCCATTCGCTATTGTAAAGCCGATAGCTCCTGCTTGATAAATTGGACTATTTTTCATGCACACATGGCTGCCATAAGTGATTTCAGCTGATACAACTGTAGATGGTCTGTGCTTTCTAGACTTGGCTTTATATTTTTCCCATAACTTCATACGTTGCGCAAATGGTAAGACACCCCTAAAAATTTAAATTCAATTTTGTACATTTTTTATATTATTTATCATTCAATAATAAAAGTACTGAATAATTAAAATACTAACCACCAATATAGTGCTCCACTCTCCAGTCGAGCGACGGTGTAGAGCGCACAAGTGTGGAGAGAGGTAATTTTATCCAATGTAAATTCGGTGAACGCTTGTGCTGGATGTTCCAATCTAGAAGCGACGTGTCCCAATAACTCATCCAACCAAGTTGCCACTTTTCCACTTTCAGTGTTCACAGAGCATCGGATAGCTGTTGCCGATATGTTAACGATTTTTTCGCCAGTCAAACTTAAAGCTATAGTTTTTGGATGGTGGATATTTGGATTCTGAAATATTAATTTTCACATTAAGATACTCATAAAAATATTCATAATATTTTATTATTTATCATTAATAAATTATGATTACTAAATTTTAATTATATGCACTTTTCAACGTAACTATTTTAAAATTGATCTCAGCAAAAATAAAAATTGTACATTAAAACAAGAGAATAATGTAAAATATACTTACATCCGGATGCTTGAATGGCTCAGCATCGGACCATCTCCATTGATACAATTGCCCAGTCGATGAAATGGCGATCAACTCGCTGTATAGTGCAGCTATTTGAACAAATCGAGGTGCCGGTTCGCTACGTTCATTCCACCATTCAAGTTCTTCTGATATCCACAATGGGCTCTGAGACGCTAGTTCTTTCTTCTTAATATCTAAATTGAAAAGAAAATATGAACCCTGAGCTATTAAAACATTTTTTAATAGCTCAATAATTATTTCAAGGGATTTGAAACCCATACGACGATTTATGGATAACGCTTATTCTAGAAAACCTAAACTCAAGAATACAAAATAGTTTCACAAAAGCTAAGTTAAATTAACATTTTTGATACTGCATCTGAGATGCATATAAACAGCTCGAAAATTACAAAAGTTATCTTTTTATAAACGAACTTTTAACTTTTATTTTACCTGGATCTTTATCCCAAGAATCTTTCAAAGCAGTTTCTAACCAACGACGTGGTCCATAATATTGACGATCTCTCCATCGACTGAAACTATCTCGATCTCTGTCACGTTCTGTAGACCGCTCGCTGTCTCGGTCAGTTGCAAGTCTACGAGATGAACTGCCACGACTACAATGCACACGTACAAATAAATATACTTAATTTGTCCAGGTTTTTCAGTAACAAGGTATAATACTCACTTTCTCATTCCTGGATAACCGAAAACATCCTCGGGAAACATGGAATCAGCATCAATGATAACTGAATGTTCATTGTTAAATCCTCCATCCAATAAAGAAATAAGATCCTCTGGCACGTAACTGTCAGCGGCATCTTCTGCATCGTCTCCCTCTTCATCATCTCTCGAAAGTAAATTATTTACCGCTAAGTTTACATCCAAATTAGTGCGTTGAAGTTCACGCATAATTAAATTACGACTTTTTCCTTGAAGCACTACTTGAGCCTATTAGAATTACATAGAATTATATATATTATTCGTATGATTTCAAAAATTTATTTTGTGTAAATATTGTTAAATACTCCCACCTGTGAAATAAGGTCCTCTGGTACGAATGGTGCCGGTACTGAAACAATTGGTCTGGAACTACTGCTGCTACTTCCTCCCATGATGACACCAGGTGGTCCTATACGTCCACTGCCTGCTGCACTACCACTACCACCTCCAGTGCCACTTCCACCGCTACCACCACCGCGAATAGCTGAACTGTTGCGCGTGATACGGGCGCGCGAGCGTGATATGCCGGCGCGGCTACTGTTGCCGCCTCCACTGCTACCTCCGGTTCCGCTTCCACCGGCTCCATTACCACCACCACTGGTGCTACCGCTACCGCTTGGAGCAGAAGATGTGTTGCCTACATGGCTCTTGCTCGTACTAAAGATTAGAGAAGGTTTTTACAATGAATTGAAAAAGATGATGAAGTTATTTATTGGTTTCATTTCATTCACTTATTATGTTTCATATAAATGCTAAGTCTCTAATTTGATAACTGTCGATACTATAATCTGTTACAGTTTGTGCCACTGATCGATACAGTTAATAATGTCGAATATCAAATTATAGAAATGGTATTGACAAAAGTGTTAATTAATATACGAAATTATTATGCTTACTTTCTATTGGGTTCGCTCTTTCTCAAATCCAATCTGTCATATAGAACTGTGTAAGCTACACGACATATTCTGTTATCATCCATAAGTAAACCAATGTGTGTTGGTCCAACAACAATCCGTTTAACTGATGTTTTGAGCCCATTAAGAGCTGGTGGTGTAACAAATCCATATCTGTTAATTTTTTCTGCAACTTCTTTTAATCTGAAATTGTAAATGTTAATGTTAATTCATAGTATTAAAAGTCATTAACATAAATATTATTACATCATTACTATAATACAATAGAAGTTTAATTATCATATATTATTGGAGTTATTATAATTTATGCTCAAAATTTTTGGAAAATATTAACAGATAAGAAGTTAAATCATGCCACTGAATACCAAATTATTAAAAATTTCAGAATCTCTAACTATGCTAAAACATGGTTGACTTAATGATTCTGCATTAAATTGGTACGAAGAAGAATATTTTACCTGAAAAAGTGTAACTTTATAATCTATTAGTAATTGATAATACCTTAAACAAGTATAATTTAAATGTATTATGATATAAAAATCATAAAATGTAAATATCTTTATATATTTAAAACTAACGTATTTTTAAATTAAAAGTCGTTTTTATCATAGTATTAATTTTAGTTACGACTGTAATAAAAGATATTAAAGTCTATATTCTTTCTGCATCCATTGTACTAAAAATAAGTATTATAAAAAAGTAAGGTTAGAGTTATAAAAGTCTATTATATTGATAAAAGGATTCTTATGTGCATTATTGCAATGTAAGCAGATATTAGTAATCGTAATATAAATGATATGTATAATGTATAACAACTTATTTATGCATTAACATAAATTGATTCTAATTTTAATGTCACTTTCATTAAGCATCACTTATATAAAAACGTCTATAAAATTGTGATTTTTTTATTGAACTGAAAATATGATTTACATTATTAAAGAATCATATCACACTAATAATTTTAATTTGAATAAAATATGTACTTTTTAATATGAATATAAAAAAACCTATAAGAAATATAAACAAACATTTAAAATATACATTCGCAATGTTATTTTTTTTAAACATTACGTTAATGAGATAGCAAGTAATAATAGAATAGAAATAGTAACTCTTCATTTTGAATGATACATTTGACTTGTCATTTATATCACATTTATAGTGATAAAAAATATACAAGTGCTGATCAGTGTTAAAGGATCTATTCATCAACAAAAGTAAATAAAGAAAATAACATCCAACTTTTAAAAAAATAAATCAAAGTTATCATAGTGTATGTAACATATAGATTCAGGGTGTTAACGCAAATTACTTAACTATTATCAAAGTAGTCTTATTATCAAAAAACCAAGTAATTTAATAACCAGTAGATCTAAAATCATTCATCGATAACATGTGATTGAAGGCAGCATGCCAACCATCAAAAGAATCAACATCAAGTAAAATCACTAAGGCGAATCGAGCATTGAACACCTGCAAATCTCACTCGACTCTCACCCGAGACGAGGCCGCCACACATGCGAGAGAGCGCATGGAGACAGTGGGCACTTCGTCTTTCCGCACGCGAGAGAGCGTACAGCGTATACTCGATCGCATTTCGCTATTTCGCATATATGCATGCATACACACACAGTACACAGATGCATACGAAGAGAATACACATTACACACAGGCACATGTATATATATATATATATACACATTCAAATACATACACACACACAGTTATATACATTTATTCACACACACACACACACACACACACACTAACAAGCACATACACACACACACACACACACACACGAACATAGAAAGACACACGCTCGCGAATATAGACGAAGCCTGGAATTTTCCGGAAATGTTGTACACAAGAGCAGAGATAATCTTTCTTACCTGTCGTTAAGCTGGTCGTCCGTCCCGGGTAGGGGATGGACGACGAAATGGATGGAGCTCATGGGGGTCGTCGCAGTCGGTCGCCTCGTCGTCTTCGCCGATTTCGACGGCCGGGCGTCGACGGCTCCTCCTCGGCGACTCCTCGTCGTGTTGCTTTACTGCTGCTAGTACTGCTGCTGCTTTTCCGTCGCTCTTCTCGGACTCGAACTCTTTTCCCTGGACTATCTTGCACAAAAAAAAGTTCTCCTTCGTATCTTCTTCCGGTCCGATGGTGTGTGTACGAGTGAGTGTGCCTTCTCACTCTCTATCTTTTCCGTCCGCCGTGTGCGCCAAAGACGGATACGAATGCGTATATATGAGTTTTGAAAAAAAACACACAATTTTGTCTCACTTGACGCGAAGGTTCTCGGCGAAACGATGCTCGGCCATGTCCTCCTCGGAAGAACGGCCCGAGTGTAATGTATATATATTGTCTCTTTCTCACTCGCTCGAGGAGATGCTCGACTTCGCTCTCTGGACTATACTGTGAATATGTGTGCGCGGCCTGTGTGTATTGGGCTCGTGCGATCTTAAACTCATCCGCTTTGCCATTCTTGCAGATCAGTTGTTGCTCGAAGAGAGATATGGAATGCGGATATAATGGAATGGAAAATGGAATGGACCGTTGTATAATATATATATATATATATATATATATACACACAATATATATATATATAACATTTACTAGTCTACTCCCTGCACGTACGATCGAGAGTGTATTCTTAAATTCATCGGAATCGGAACGTAGAGTGCGGGTTGGTGCTCTGGTCCAGGTATATCGGGAAGAAACAAGCTTGCCAATGGTTAATTTGATTTTTCGAACATTTCACTTTTACGGCTGCTTATATTTTTGTTCAATCTTTATATTATTCAATAGTAATAATAGCAAAGCAACGTTGAATGTAAACAAGTATTTTAACGTTATTTAAAACTTATACTGACACTAGCGATTTTTATGTTTTTTATTGGATACGAAGTTTATTTTAAAATTACAATAATAAAACAGTTTAATTTGTAAATATCTTTATTGTTACAGGATGAAATATAAAAGTACAGTAGCTATTTGATTTGTATAATTTACTATCAAATATTTATTATATTAAAATGAATGACAAGTAAATTTGATACCTCCCACACGAATTTCATATAATGCTGCAATGCGTTAATTTGATATTACATTTAAAATATGTTTAAAATATACATGGTAATAATTTAATGTAAATTTTGTAAAAATTAAATGTTCACTGCCATTAAATTACACTCTTATAATTCTCGTATAAAAGTAAATTAAATAACATTGAATGTAAATTTATTCTGATTTAAAGTAAAAGTGTATATAAAATAATTTATGAAAAATTACGCTATTTGTTATAACAATTGTTAACTTATTATAATGAAGTTAACGAAATTTGCAAATTTGTTAAAATATCAATGGACAGTCTTGGCAGCCCTGCATCGAAAATTTACCAACTTCACATTACAAACATCGCGCATATTGAGTATATATATATATATATATATATATATATATTATATATATATATATATATATATATATATCAAGCCACCACCGCGACTTGCCGCGCACCTATGCAACTGGATTCGTCTCGTCGTCGATCTCAAAATCAAACTGTGACGATTTCTCTTTCTCTCTCTATAATATATATTATACTTATATGCACATATGGTATATGATATACAATATAGATATATAGAGAATCTCCTCTACTCTATATATATCTACAGACACACATATAGGTGTATAATCCACGCACAGAGGCGACGCGGCGCAGCTGGGACTATAAGCTGTGGTAGTAATAGTAGTGTATAAGTTATCGGGTAGAAGCACACGCGGCATCATCGTTTCCTTCTAGAACTTCTTTCTCTCTCATTCTCCGCGCGCCACAAGAAAAAAAGAAGAAACTACTGTACGTCGGGTGAGTTGTTATTAAAATAGCACTAAGAATGTTTTTTTGGATTGTTTATAAGGTGTTATATGACATATTATGCGATGAAACGATTTTAAAGAGGATGTGTTATTGAGCTGCTCCGATCGATCGCAGACTTTCGCGTGCGTGCCGTGAGTTCGTTGACATGGTATACGGACCCATGTGAGAGCTATCTGCAAATATCGGTGGAGAAAAAACTCATTGAATTTTTCAGAGTTCGTGTTAGACATGTAGTTTATAACTTTTTTTTTATTTATAGGATACAGTGTGTAAAGATTTGCATTGGTTTTTCAGATATGGCTCGTGGACAGCAGAAACTTCAGTCGCAAGCCAAGGCAGCGGAGAAAGCTGCCAAGGCAAAGAAGCAGCAGGGCCACAGTGCCAATGATCAGAAAAAGGCTGCGCAGAAAGCTTTGGTTCATGTCTGTAGTGTATGCAAGGTTTGTAAATCCTTTGTACTGAATGATTTTCAGGACAGAAGTCAGAAATAACTATTGATTTCGCGTTGTATTTTTAATTGGATAAAGATTTCTATTATTCCTATTATTACTATTATAAGTGTTGATGTATACAGCTTTGCAGTTATCTTCTGGTTTCAAATATAGATCGATACTTGGTTAAATATTTATATTGGAAGAAGATATTAAAAGATAAGATTTTATATTGGTGTATTTTTATTTTCAGGCACAAATGCCTGATCCAAAGACTTACAAGCAACATTTTGAGAATAAGCATCCTAAAAATGACCTTCCGGATGATCTAAAGAATATATGAGGTTAGTGCCTCCAACATTATTGAACCTCAGGAGGCAGCTGACAAAAAGAGCCCGATTATTATCGTATCTAAATGAGAGAGTGATTTAGACTTAAGATAATGACAGTTAATTGACTTCTGATGAAGAAATAAATTGAAACCCTGTTAATGCATCTTTTAAGGAAGGAAGTCTTGTGAGCAGAACCGTAATGAAAACTATGTGATTTGATTTTTGGTTTTCTCTTTTTCTATCTCTCTTATGATGTTCTTCTATCTCTTTTACTATTCATAACACTATTGTCAGAATGATAGATGTGGGCGCCTTTCATTATTTTCAAAAAAAAGTACTTTCCTTAATTTATGTAAATTTTTTTACTAAAACTTTTGTAAGTTTCATCTTAATGTAGAAAGATGCATACTAAAATTTGTGTTGTAAAGTTTTTTTTTATTGAATTAAAAAAAAAAATTAAAGAAACAAAGAGCATCAGTTGTTAACTTTTATTTTTTATATTTTGTTCTGAAATTTTTTTTTTATAATTCAATAAAAAAATAATGAAACGAATATGTAATTTCATTAATTCGCAAAATATTGTAAAAATTCTGCAATAATAAATAATCAAAAGTGTCTAAAAAATTTGAACAGAAACTCGTCAAATGTATATTAGCCAAGAGTACCTTATAAATATTATTTCTGCATAGTCTGTACATACATAAGGTGTAATTTGAAGTAATTATGTAATCAATATTATTAAAATAGCTACCGTTCTCGCATAATCTTTATAAGTTTACTGTAATTACGTGAGAATAATACATATTTTACACTCAAACGTGATTTTGCATTAATAAATTCATTATCAAATCGCTTTGTTGTTGCGCGAAGTTGATAAGCTAATCTCACGAATAATAAGCAGTAACTATAAACTTATTCCTGACTGTTATCGATAAAATACCTAAATATCGCAAAATGAAAAATAATTGTTAACTCATAAATGTGTAGTGTATTATATGGCAGTAGATAATGAAAGGTGCCCAAATCACTAGTACGAATTTATAAATATATATATATATATATATATATATATATATATATATATATATTACTATTAAAATATTAACTCAAACAATATCTAACATAAGCGATCTTAGCATTGTCGTAGTCTCTTTATTTTACTTGCATGATGCACAAAATACTGCCAATGCCTAGCGTAAATATATATATTTCAAAAGAAATGTAAACAAAGCATAAATTACAAAAAGACAAATTGTGATAAAGAATAGAAAAGTCAGAGAAAAAGAGAACATTGTTACTGACGAATATACACTGTTCTGTCTATAATAATGAATTTTTTTTATCAACTAATAATATACACCGACGAGTCCTAGAATGGATTAAACAAGCGGTACTTAAATACTAGTTTATAACTCTCTTGGTCTTCTATTTGTATTATTTCATATTTAGAAAGGTAACTTTGTGTATACTTACATAGATTGAATTGTAATCTCGAATTACTAGGTTTTTTCAGAGGAGAGAATTTACACAACGGTATATATATCTCTATATCTGTCTCAATATATGTCAATCATTTTTAATAATTTACATTTGCGATTAATCTTTAATATTATATAACTTTCATTCTGTATCTTGTGCTATCTTAAATAGTATTTTACACCACAATCTGCATATAATGTTTTGACATGCGTTTCTCTCTGTTGAAAACCTATGCTTCCGTTCATAATTGTTTGTAATTTTTTTTAAGATTATTGTACTAAGATACATATTAAACTGTGATGTTGAATTTATCTTTTTTCACGTTTTCTGGATAATTCTATTTTAACGATTATATTTTTTAAGAATAAATTGTCCTTATTGTATAATTTTTTTGGTGTGTTAATTTATCTATTACTCAATTATCTCTAAAAAAAAGTCCAGGTTTATAAAGTATTATATACAAACAGTATGATGTTATAAGAATTTATAATAATAAACTTCCAAAAGATAAATGCGTTAAACATATAGCGTTTCACTTTGCAACAAATAAAATTGAAAAATACGAAAGGATTTCAAATATTGTAGGTAATGTAATATTCTAAAATTTATATTTTTAATATTGTATGAATAATTATCGGTTAATTCAATATAAAAATTATATGATAATTTTTTTCAAATAATTTAATAAAAGAAATTATTTTTTTCGATTATCGCCTGAGTTATCGACGCGCTTGCCTTTCGTCAGAAACATTGTAGTTTTTGTTAGCGTTAAAAGATACAATTATCGTTGATAATGCAAAAACGCGTGAAACTGTGCAAACAGATACATGTAAAGGGGCTAGCAATATGTCGGTATAAAACTCCTTGATCTTACCGATCTCGTCTTAGTATGATGCTAGCATCTCTACGACGAGGTTACTATAGACCCTTATAACACTTTTTTTTACCAACTACTCGGTATGTAACTGTAATGTATCATTATAATCCTGAAGGTTTTATTCATACATAAGTTTGATGGGATATTATCATTATTATATTTATAATAAAAACTTGAATTCCGCGCCAGATATAACATTATAAAATAATTTACAAAATAATAATTGTAACAAATTGTATGCTTCTCGTTTATTTTGTTCATTCAATTTGATTTTTACTCCATAAGATTCTGAAGAGATAAATTCGATTTCTTTACAAAGAATAATATTCGCGAAATATTTCATAATTTAACCTTTTATAAAATGAATACAAATTTTCAAATCGTCCACGTAGGCTTGCGACTTGCGACGAATTTCCCGCTATTTATTTCATTTCTCTAGGCGAATTCTTGTATCTTTTATTATTTTCTGAACTGTAACAACGCAAACGACTAATTTACATTTGAACTATAATTATACGACAAAATTGAAATAATTTGGGAAATAATGATATATTTATACCTCCGGTGAATCATAAATTAGCAACATGAATTTTATAGTAAAATAATATAAATGTATAAGATTGTTCATTAAAATAATTGTCACACTGATAAAAAGTCCTCGAATAAAAAAAGATAATAATTCGTTTAGCGCAGTCCCAAACAATGGATACAGTTTTCCACACACACTCGCTTGGTACTGCAGCCGAGGGTGTAAAGGACCAATACGCTGATGGTATAGCCGCAAAAGTGTGGGAAGTTTTCATAGGTGACAGAAAACAGCGCAAACAAAATTACAAGGAGTTCCTGGTAGGTCTTCTACGAGAAAAACGATGCAAACGTATCTTGGACGTCGCTTGTGGAACAGGAGTCGACTCCACGATGCTGTTAGAGGAAGGATTCGAGGTAGTCAGTATAGACGCTTCCGATAAAATGTTGAAATACGCTTTAAAGTCTAGATGGGACCGGAGGATGGAGAAAGCATTCGATAATTGGAGTAAGTTATTTTTTTTTAATTTTCGGCTACGAATTTCAGAATATTATGGATATTTTTTAACGATGTTTGGTATAAGTGTATTTAATATTTTGTTATTTTCTAATTATTGTAGTTTTGTAGAAGAAAATAATCTACTTGTTTGTTCATAGCCATTTTGGACGTATACGAATAAAAGTGGAATTATCCGGTTTTTCGCTGACTATAGACACTCTTGTTGGCAAAGCTAGCATGAGCATTTTTCAGCTCCTGTTTGAGGTCATTACAAAAAATTAAATTAAAAATAATAATCAATGACTTGTTGATTGGATTGAGTTAAGTTTTGCTTGATAAAGATTTAAATTAAGTATTTTTGTTTTCAAATCAAACTTCAGAAGATATGCCTGCCTGCATTTTTTGTCCGTTAAAGGTCAAGGTAGTAAATACCAGATAATACTACATTTATTCGATTTGAACAGGCGCAATGCCAATATCACTGAATTAAATTAAAAGTTTTCGTACCTAAAAAATAAGTCATACAGTTGTGAGATATCAATTTTAGATTAGCTATGTATAATGTAATCCGCTTTTAATTATGAAATCCGGTTGATTAGCACAAATAAGTGGAATATTCCAGTTTGCATCACTATGTTTTCTCCCTTAATTATCGACAATTGTATTATCTGTAATTCGTTTTTTTAAACGCCGATAATTTTTCTTCTTTTCTTTTTGAAGTATATAATATACTTATATTTTAACGATAGATAGATACGTTTCAACAAAGTAAATAAAATATCAAGTGCTTAACCGGTTCTAACCAAATAAGACAGGACAGATAGAAAGTCTACAATCCAGTTAGCACTTAAAATCCTCAAAAACAGTGTTTTTCAGTATATTTGCAATGATTCAGTCTGTCGTTTTTACTTTCAGCAATGAATAAAATGATAATATAGACGATATATATTTATATAGTTATATTAGTTTTTTTTATTTTTACTTCATAATTTGAACAGTCAAATAGAAATATAATAAATATAATAAATTAATTTAATGACATATTATTCGATAATATTTCACATAGATTGGTAATACTTGATTATAGATGCGCTGAAGATGAAGTTTAATTTTATTCTTTATCTTTATATAGACAAATAAATTACATTTCATTTTCTTTAGTTATCGAGGAGGCAAACTGGCTGACGCTATGGAATGATATCAGTCACTTGATCGGAGACGGATTCGACGCGGTGATTTGCCTTGGCAATAGTTTCGCTCACATGTTGGACTCTTTTGGTGATCAGAGGGAGCAAAAGTAAGTTTCCCATCATTTAATTAATAATACATTTATTTATGTAAAATGATTAATTCATTTTTTCAATTATAATTTCATATTAATAAAAAGTGTGTTCTCAAAATTTGATATATACATTTGCTATTGCGTATTCGTTATTCTTAAAATATTCGACATTATATGATATCAAATAAATTTGATGAAATTTAACAAAATATTTTGGGCCATTTGCAGACGTGCACTTTCGAATTTCGAACAATGCGTGAAACCAGGTGGTCTTCTGCTCATCGATCACAGAAATTATGATTACGTTTTCAGGACGGGTCAAACTCCCACTCAGTGCATATATTATAATGTAAGTGGAATTAAGTCTTAACATTTGAACTGGTTGCCTTTTTGTGAATTGCCTTTTTTCCGATATAGTCTTCTTAATAGAAACATTTGGGGACATAAATACGACTGTTTCGACATTATTCATGTAATTTTACTGTATTGTCATTTCGTCAAGAAGCAAATTTTTAAATTGATACATAATAATAACATTATTATTTATTATAGTATATAATTTAAGATTATCTTTTAATTCACGCATACAATGAAGAAAATAATAATACGTTCTGGTGAATGAAACGAATCTTGGATCGTACCAATATTAAAAGCGAGTAACTTTCATTCACGTTTATTAGGAATTAAGTATATAATATGCTGTGCGCATCATTCGTAATAATAATCCAGCAATATACGCGGAGCTCAATATTCGGTACCCGTTAAATAATACGAAGAACTTAACAAATTTTTCAGAGCAAACACTTGCAGTCGATCAACACATCAGTCCTCTACTCTAACGGTGTACCTGTCCTCGTGACTCTAGAATATCGTATTAACCTCAACGGCTTTACTACGAATAAAGACATCGATGAGCAACGAGTCAGTCAATTCCGTCTTTCTTATTACCCTCACAAGCTCAAGGTATTTACCGATGTGTTGGATAAGGTTTTCCGTGGTGAGGCTAAACACACGATCTATGGCGATTTTAAGCCACTCGACGAGATCGTTGATCCTGGCTTTTATATTCACGTACTCGAAAAAATTTAATCAAACGGTATATACTTATTCAACTGATGTTGCGTGTACTTTTCTGCTTTTATAATTAAGTGTTGGCTGTTCGGGGTGTGCAGTTATAAAACGTTTGTATATTTCAGAAGTATAAATTGTTTTTTTATTTTGTATACCTAAGATAATCTGTACCGAATCAAGGCTTGACAATTTTCGTCAAACAAGATTTACTATTAGAATTGCATATTATAATTATTTATCATTTGGCTAATTTATTCTTGATAAGGATGAGTGAAATTGGAGTTCAAAACAAAATTTAAAATATGTTTGTTTAAAATAGTTTACGACTCGTTTTATCGTATTTACATGAATATGTAAATACGTACAGATGGTACAGTTTGTTTATATATGTAGACTTGATTATGTTTATACTAATTAATATTGTACTTTTTAACAGTAATAATTAATACACTAATGTAGAAATAAAAATCCACTGATGCTTTTACATGAAAATTTGTTGTTTTTTTTTTCAATTCTATAAATCTAAAAGGAATAAAATATATCATCTTTAGTTTATTGGGCAACATATATCCGAATAGGTAAAATGTCAAGATTGCGTAATTGGAAATGCAATAAAAGACCTTTAAAATACATCAAGGGATCGCAGTTCATGAATTGCCGTTCATCGTGAGTCAATCTTGAGTACTGCTTAATCATTGGTAAAATGAGATTTTTTTTAACTATTTTACTCATCATAGCTATTATAGCTGCTGAGGTACGTAATTAATTTTTACGAGAAAGTAATAAAATAACTACAAAATTCGCGAAAATTATAGATATACTTTCAGTTCCCGCATTAAAGTTATATAATTTAAAATTTTTTAGATCAATCATGTGACACTGTAGATTGTGGAAACTGAACTTAAACTGTGGAAATCGCCTTGACACCAATTATGGCAGATGTAAGAATGAAACCTTGAGTGGATATATTATAGGTAAGACACGATCGATTAATATGATTAAAAAATTGGTAAATTATTGTATTGTAAATTATGAATTTTATAGTGTAAATATGATAAATAAAACGTTGCGATGACGTCAAATGTAACACAGTTTGTGTAAGCCGTGAAAATATTTCTGGCTATTGCAAAACACCTGGACTTTGTAAATGCATCTCAGATAAGAACAAGGACAAAGGTCAAATGGGTTAATTAACCTTACATTTTAGAATTATTATGAAGATGTTTTTATTATACTTACAGTAAACTGCAACTTAACCGTAACGTAATAGTGCAGTCTCATCTGTTATATTTTGACTCCGACTGAGTGCAATGTTACAGAGAGTACCATCATAAGTTGTAGGAGCTGCGGAAATATTGGGACATTGCCTAAGGTCTATTATGCAAACTGTAAATTTCGCAAAAACGTTATTTCTGATAGTGTTGTGTTTCAAATGGTGTTTTTTAATGTTTATTTTTTATTTATTATCTAATATGACCCATGAGATTTCGAAAAGTGCAATCAAGATTGCATTGCAAGTACTACGAATTATTAGAAATGTATATGTCCGATACTTGTTGGTTATTTTTTCTATAGTATAGAACGTTTTGCGAAAGCAACTAGAAAATACAAAAATGTGTAAAAATATAACAAGTCATTCCCTCGCAATATTATAATTCGACAATGAGGAAATTCGTGACGTCAATCGTTTGATTGCTTGTCTGACAGAACATCAGGAATACCAAAATTTGAATTGTTTACATAGTGATAAAAGTATGTGTTCTGTAAATTATAATTACGTAAACAATTATTGTCGGCAGCGACCAATGCTCATTACTATGGCTTTACTTATAATGCTATAACAAAATACCGCCGTTGATGCAATAACTAATATTGTTTCCATTTTCAAACTTTTAACCTTTTCAGTCTAAATAAAAAATATGCAAAAATAAAATATGACATTTCAGTCCTCTTCTCAAATGGTGTACGAGCCATGATTGTCCCAGGATTCTTTATTAGTATTCAATTAATGAATTCCTATTAAAAGTATTTAATTTAATTATTTAATGCACATTAATTGATACACTAATAAATCACATAAAAGCAATATGTAAATTATTATATATAAGAATGAGGAAAATTCAAATAGTACAAAGTTCAAAATTTCTATCTATACCTGCTTTGGTGCACGTTTTATTAAATTAATAGTTATTAGGATTAGACTTTTTGTAAACAGTTTGTTTCATTCATATCCATGATTATATCTAATAAATTGCAACTGATTGAATTTTAAACTGATTTATAATTAAATATTCACTGATTTGATACGTTCAATTATTTATTTGTTTTTATTTCATTGTAAGTTTAAATATTTTCCGAAGATTATATGCGTTATATTAATAATTTGTCAAGTATGTAATTAGTTACAGTAGCGCGCGTGTAAAATATACAATTTGTGAGCATAACAAAATTTTCGTTACACTCATTTTATTTACCACAAATGTTTTTGACGCGGATAAGCGTGTTATATTTAATATTTGAAACTATTGAAAATATGTAGTAAATTACATTTTATCAGATAATAAATCATACGCTTAAAAAAGGCACGACTGTTCTCAGCAATTATCCTACATAGGTGGATCAGTATTTTATTCACACACACAATGTGCATTAACGCTTCAAGTTTACTTATGCTTATAAAGTTTTTTTATTTGCCGTACAGCTTGAAACGTAGTAAAAGTATTTAAAAGAGATAGCGAGTGGTCGCATTTCGCAAATCGTCGTCGAATTATGAACATCGCATTCTCGCTAAGAATTATATACTGAAGAATGAGATTTTTTTATAATATTGTTCTCGTTGCACTCGTAGCCTCAGCTGAGGGTAAAATTTTTATTTATCAATTTTATATTCTGTTGTATGGGAAAATGATCTATATAAGCAATGAAAATAATATACCATAATTCCAGTTTTCGCTGGCTGCGACGAAGAGTGTACGACACACTGTAGAAACCAAGGAAACATTTATGGTTTGTGTACAGAAGAAAATGTTTGCGAATGTGTGTCGGGTAAGAATAATATTTATTTAAATTGTCAGTCTATATTTAATAAGCTATTCCACTCAATAAAGTAGCGATATGAAAATTCATAAAAATGGAAAAATAACAATTTAATTTCAATATTTAAGGTTCACCATGTGATACCGAGGAATGCGATACAGGATGCAGAAATCGTGGAAATCTTTCCGGAAGTTGCATAGCAGATAATATTTGTGAATGTATTGCGGGTAGGAAGATTTATTTTCAATATAATTTTAAATATTAATTTTTAATCAATTACGCGTATCTTATTATAAATGGCAAGAGCTGATGGGAATCTTACAAATTGAACAAAAAAATTGCAAGATATAAATGAAAGAATTTCTTAATTAATGACATTCAGCGAACTATTGTAATAATATGGTAAAACAATCGTTGATTTGTAGCTGATACTTGCAACACTCGAGAATGTGACTCAGGCTGCAGAAGCCGTGGAAATAATTGGGGTAGATGTAAAAACGAGACTCTTTGCGAATGTGTAGTAGGTAAGCAAATGTCGATAAAAAATTGGTAAATGTATTGTTTTGCAAATTATGAATTAAAGTATAAACTTGATAAATCTAGTTGCTTCTTGCGACAACGACGATTGCAGCACAGGCTGTGTAAGCCGTGCAAATCTTTCTGGACACTGTAAAACGCCTGATCTTTGCGAATGCATCGCAGGTAAGAACAACGCAAACAATCAATTTGAATTATCCTATATTACATTGGATTAATTTACAATTCAGAATATACATTTTTAATTAGTTCCATCGAATATTTGCTCGAATCGAATAGTACAAACAATTAAATAATATTTCGATGAATTTTTATTTTTTCTTTATTTTAGCCTATAAATGTCGCTCCGAGGCGTGTGACACGAGCTGCAGAACTCGTGGAAACAGTTATGGTTTATGCGAGAGTGAGACTCTTTGTAAATGCGTTGAAGGTGAGAATAACAAAATTTTGGGAGTTTTTTACTTTACATTGTATTTCAAATAATTATTATAAAGTGTAAATAATAAAATTTGATAAAACTAGGGGCTCGTGATTGCGATGCCGTCGAATGCGATAACAGTTGTGTCAATGGTGGAAGCATTTCAGGCCATTGCAAATCAAATGATATTTGCGAATGTGTTGCAGGTGAGAATATCTATTTACTATACATATACTTGATATTTATTCTCACCTCTTAATAGTATCTTCGTCGTAACGTATCCGTAATTCAACAATTACATCACCAAACATAACAGTACTGTCTCGTATGTTTCGCATTTTAGCTCCACCTAAGTGTAATGTCACAGAATGCAACACAGGTTGTAAGAGTCGTGGAAATGTTTTTGGCACATGTCTATCAAATGAATGCCAATGTGTTGCAGGTAACAGATGATCAATTACTACATTTATTAAATTTTTAATTCATTTGAAATTGAAATTAATTTTTTTTAATTTAGAGGGACAATGCAATTTCGATGTGTGTGACGCGGGCTGTAAACGCAACAAAAATATTATTTCGGGCAGTTGTATAGCAGATGGTATTTGTGAATGTGTAGAAGGTAAGTAATGGTCACTTGCAAGTTCAATCACATGGTTTTGCATTATTATACGAGGAAAATTTATTTACTTAACGGAATAATCGATAGATATAGTGAAAATATGATTTTTTAAATGTAATTATAATGAATACAATTTTATGTTTTGTTTTAGCTGTTGTTCCTCAATGCGTTCCAGAAAAGTGCAATTCTGATTGCATTGCAAGTAAAACTAGTTACGGCAAATGTACAAACGATACTTATTGTGAATGTTTTCTATAACAAGAGCATACACTTCTTGCATCATTTTTTTTTGATATCGTGAGTGTATTTTAAATAACAAAATAAATGTTATAAAATATTACTATAATATAAACTATCATAGAAGAACATTTATTACTTTCTACAAAAATTATAATTAATTTTTTTTTATTATAATATGATTATTATATGTATATCATCGGTCAAAATTTCTCGAAATAAACATCACCTTTATTACAAGATTCTAATCGGCCTCAATACATATGTTGATTAATTTCATTTCATACCTATCTGTAACACTGGTCAAAATTGATACCAACTGCTTGATATTGATATTAAAATAAAATATTATAGAAGAACAGAGTAGTTTTTATAGGTTTTCTCAATCATTGATATGCTGTTACACCTCCCACTCGACTCACTCGCCTGTCGATCGATATTTAAAATAATCTTTCACTTCACGCAATTGAGAGGATTAAATAGTCTTCTGGAAATATTATAAGTCATTCTAACATGATTATAATTATATTAATGGGAAATTCGTAATGCCAATTAAATTATTGTATACGTATCTAATGCCGACACCTTGGAAGAAAAAACAGCCAATTCAAAAAATAAAATATATATATATATATATTTAAATTGGCAGGTTTTTCCTCAAATCGAAGGTCGCTTCATCATAAAATTCCAACGGCACGCGATATGGCGTCCTACATTATACTTATAGTTTTATCAGTCAAAAATAATAAATTCAGTCTAGTAAACGAAGGTGAGTCATTCTGTCCTTCACCAAAACCTCCCGTTGCTGAACACGACTTCCGTGAGCCACGAATCTCAACGTGAGACTCTGGAAAAGAAAGGACGCACCAGGAGGCTATCTGCCCTTGGTCCAGCCCATCAATGAGACTTAAAGACAACTCCTCCAGTTCGCCCAGGTTTGAATCTGGAGCCATTCCCAGACCACCAATAGAACGTGATATATCGACATATATAAAAGAAGTATCAAGAAAAATCTAGGTTCCTAATAGAGTAAACCTAATATTTCATCCTTTAACACTGTTATTCGTGTCATTGACTAGTTACTGTAATTATGTGTTACTCACTTATTAGAACCATTTGAACTAATTAATTTAATAAGTTATTCAGTGTTTTTTGAAATCAAACATTATGTTTAAATGAAATTTAAGGGTATAAGACACACTTAAATAGTAAAAAACCCGAATTTTTTTTTATTGCCTATTATATAAAGTCTTATTAGAACTTTTGAAACAAAAGGAAGACTAACTGGGTGTTCTATAGACGGAACCTTGTATGTATTTGATTTGTATAATATAGGTCTCCATGTAAATATATTACTTTTATTAATTATAAATTATAGATTAAATAAACGGTTGCAATGCTTGACAATAATTTTTTTTGTTATATTACAATATGCCTTTTTAATCTTATTAATATCCAACTAAAGTGGTATGATTGACATACCCAGCAGTGTAGAGAGCAACTTCTTTTGTATTTTTTGTTTCATGTAATATAATTGAAGCTTTCCTTTTTTTTAGCGATTTCTGATTTTATTAAAACTTGAGAGTCCTCTCGATAATAGAATCAGCGCTTCACTAATTCCTTATTTTTTTTTATATCCTGTTTTATTTTGTACAAACATAATATTTAATTAATAAATGCTTACAGCACACGTTGTACATTGCGCAACATATACGACAAAATATATGCCGAATTCTCAAAGACTTCAAAACTATCCTAACGACACATAAAAATATTGACAAAATATACTAAAATTCTAAAACAAAACCTTTTCTAACGTGTGTAAAAAATGTCAAATTTCTACTTAATCTATAGAGAAAATATGCAACTTATATCTAATATTATTGTAGTCGTGCATAGCCTAATGCTGATGCAATAAAAAAAAATGAAAAAAAAGTTTGCGCACGCCTAGAGAAGATAGAGTATAGAGAAAGTCCGAAGACCACAATCATTTTTCGAAAGCGTTTATGATAGATATACAGCAAAGGACGAACTCATTAGGATAGAGAAAGTCCGACAACTGCACAAATTTTTGGAAAAGATTTTTTTCAGATTTACTTTAGATATACAGAAAAGCATGAACTCACTACTCTGTATGCTGGACTGTCATATACGTGATGATTATTATACTTATTCTATAAGGTTAAAAACTCGTTAATTTTACCAATCACCTAGCACAATAGGTGAAATATTTTAACTAAACTTTAACTGCATTGCGTATGGCTATGAATTATTTTAGCGATGTGAAGGATAAAATGAGGTGAAGAGGATGTTTTATACAGTATTTATTTATTCGTGTGCTATACTGATTTTATTGTTATGATATATAGATTTTTGTTCCGCACGTTACAATTGATGACCGTAGTAACAATTTAGTATTACTGCTCGCTGTGGAGGTCAGAGTGCGTCTGTCTTGTATTCTAAGTCCAGCTATATGATATTCTCATATTTCCCCCTCTTAATTAAGGAACTGTGCTTCGATCGCCGCCAAGATACGGATCCTAAACTATCATGTCACTTTAAGGTTCGCAGCCACTACGGTCTCGCTCCGCTATACAAGAAAGCATTGGCACCCTAATGTGTATGGTACCTAAATGACTTATGGGGAAGAGGCATTCCAATGTGGCGCGTACGAAAAGTTCATTGTTCTTACAATTGATACCTTAAAGTTAAGTTTGAGTGATTCTTACCTTGTTCACAAATTATAATGTTTCAACTGAGCGCCTATTAGGTTTTGGGAACAGATATGAGATCTAAACTTTCGATCAGCTCCACATATCAGATGTTCTTGTTTACATCGGTGAAAAGACGTAGAAAAAAGCCATCAATTTTTATAAATAAAAATAACACTTTCTTCAAACGGCCAATGTTATTTAAAATTTTATTGGGGAAGAAGCGTTGTGCACGAAAACATATTTTTAGCAGTAACAAATATTAGAAATCACCACTCACATTGCAGTTTGTACATTTAACAAAAGCTAAAAATAAATTCTCAAAATCCTAGAAACCGTGGTATGCTCATTTATCTCAAAATCAGCTAGAATCGCCAAGAGAGAGGCTAAAGATACTCTTGATAAAATCTATGATCAAGAGGAAGAAATTATGTATGGTCCGGGATTGCTGATTGATCGGTGAGATACGTTTTTGATATAATTTTTCATGTTCGGAAACTTTAAACGCGTTGTTTTCGGAACGTCATTTTTGCACCTGGTACAGGTGATTTTTCAAAAATGGTAAAGTGTATATAGACTTCAAATTCTAACGTGATATTCAGCACTACCATACTTATCGTCGGAACCTCCACGTTGTTGATATTTTCATTTTAACTCAATTTCTCTAGATTATAGTAGTAAAAAAGGTCTTTTTTGACTCTCGTTCACAAGAAATCCCACCATTTCCTTGTTTTTCGACAGAGTAAAAAAGTAGAGATTTGAATTTTCTGTTTCAGATCACCGGGAGAGCCATAATCACCTTCACCATTATACAACTTTGTTTGCACAGTTGATTTTTTTTTTGTAAAAATAGTTAATAAAATAGTTAACCATTAAACAAAATTTGTTTTCGCGCTCGTTGATAATATTTTTAATATAAAAAATACCTATTCAATTACATGAAATATAATACCAAAGAAAAAAATAATTAAAAATATGTTTTTTTTTTCGCGCGTTCACATTGTAATGCCTTCTTATGCAAAAGGAAAACTATTATTTTATGTGACGGTATCTATTATTGCATGTGAGCTTCGAAATGGTAATGGAAGGGTGTACATATTGCAGGAGGATAATTAAAAAAAAATTCGGTAATTTGGCAGGACGTAACACAAGCATCGATACAAATTAAATTATTAAATTTTAATTAAAGTTAGAATAACATAAATACAAACTTCTTTGTTACATTAATTTAAGTTTAGAAAGTGAAAAAGCTAGAGATAATTGCGTTACGTAACACGTACAACCCTCTGTTTATATAAGCTAAAATAAGGAAGAATATGATTATAATGGTCATAAATTAATATAACTATAAGATGTAAGAAATCATTCTACATACGTATGTTATATTTTGAAACAGCAATAATTAGTTATAACCAAAAATAAATAACTTTTTGTATAATTGTCATTATTATTCACAAATGACAATTTGCTAGTGATAACCATAATAAATTATGTACACTGTATTATTTTCATGAAAATCGTCAATAAATAATGCCAATATCGGAAAATAGAGACAAACCTTCCCTATCAGCCTATGGGTCAGGGGACTTATATTTCTGACACTATTTGGTAAACAACACTTCTATTTCTAACACTACTTGGTGAAAAACACACTTTCATTTTGGATACACTGCTCTATCGGATACTTCAATTTCCATTCTATCTTTAACACTACAACCTGTACGAGTTCTCATTTACTATCTCAATCAACAAACACTTATATTTCAATATTGCCGATAAGGAAAAACCACCTACCTTTCTCTCTCTCTCTCTCTCTCTCTCTCTCTCTAAACGATCTTTCAAATACACAACAAAAGTGAGTATTCATTTTGATCCCTTTAAATCACAAACATTCTCATTTGAACCGCTCCATATTACCGTAGTATTCATATCAGTACCGCTTCTGCTGACCCCGTGCATTAAGCAACCTGCTTAAGCACGAAAAACGATTTACCTATTATAGATAGTAACCAGTCACTCGGACGTGATATTAACTTTATGGCCATTTTGCCGGAATGCCTAAGGTGTGCAATTGTCAATCTTTGCCCGTGATAACGGCCGAACCAGGCATCTGAAACAGTTAAATAATTAAAATTATAATTTTTTATAAGTTTGCTTTCTAAAAAAAGTTTTCGAAATTAAAATTTTTTCGAAACTTTTTGAAAAAAAAAAAAAAAAAAAGATTAGTAACAAAACCAATTTAAGTTTAAGCAGTAATTTGCTTGATCATTTTTAGTTCAAATAGAAGGTAATTCGAACACACAATAAGACGGTTCGCATCGACTAAGCCAGCAAATTCTGCACTGTTATAGCTAATAATTAAGTTTAATTTATATCATATCCAGTATTCAATGATGGTCCGGAATGTATTTTACTTCTTCCGTAGATAAATTAAACAATAATTTTAAATTTGAGTCCTCGATGTCCGTTTTTTGCAAAATTCATTTTCAATATCCACGTTCTTCGTATTGTCATTTCAGAAATAGTAAAAAACACTGTAGAGAACGATAAAATACTATTATATTCGCCGCACTACTACTAGATACACCTTTTAAAACTCGAAATTCTTTCGTAAGACGGTTGGTGCGTCTAAGGTATACCTACCTTCGTATACGTACCTTCGAGGGACAAAGTGCGCGAGCTAGAATCTACTCGATGTGCGGTAGTAGATCTACTCTAGCTTTGGTAATGCATACAATTTGCCTTTGAAATTGTCCACAGACACTCATGAATAGTTTTAGAATCGATTTAAACACAATGATCGATTTGTTATGATTTTAAATCTTATTCCCCCCCTAAATGAATAATTTTCATAATTTGTTTTATCGTTATTATTAATTTGATACGAATAATGTAGCTTCATCAAGAATGCAATGTAGAAATGAATATCACGACTGGAATGCTATAAAATCTAGTACCAAGAACAATTTTATAGTACTTGCGTATAATTATGGTTATCAAACGTTTTATATTTCATATTGACACTGATAACATGGTAATTCGAACTCTGTTTGATTAATAGCATCTCATTGTAACGTAAGTTGTATAAGAGTTACATTATAAAATAGTTACAGTAGAGTCTTAAAGACAATTAAGTAATAAAATATCCCGACTTACTATTGTAATCGACTTTAAACAATATAAAAAACTTGAAGTTTTTTATTTAATTTAGAATTTTAAATCATTAAATTTCATCTGGCTATAATGTTGCGTGAAATTTAAATAAATTGTCTTGTAACTATGGATTTGGAAAAAAATATAGCATTGCAGATAATTTCTTCATTTTCAATAATAATATCATAAAGATTGTATAAAAATGCATTATTATCTGCGTATTATGAGAACTACGTAGCTGTAAAATGTAATTCCTTGATCGGTTTGAGCCCATAAAACAAATCCTGAATCAAACATTTAAGGCATATATAAAGCGTGTGCAGACAAAGGTTGAGCATGAGAATACTTATACACCTCAGCTTGAAACTACGGACATTTCTGTACTAGCAAGACTTCTTCGACAACAACAATGAAAATCTTTCTTTCATTGCTGCTCATCGCAGCTCTACTATCAATACAATGTAAGTTTAATTATTTATAACTTAAACTTAATTATTTATAACTTAACTCAATGCGTGATTCATAAAGATATAATATATTTCATTGTATTATGTGCACAGTTAATGCTAATGTTGCTCAAGAATCTGGTTCCGGTGGATCGTCTGGTACCGGAGGCTCGTCTGGGACGGGTGGATCGTCTGGTACTGGAGGCTCTTCTGGATCGGGTGGAATCTTCCGGTTCCGGTGGATCATCTGGTACTGGAGGCTCTTCCGGTTCCGGTGGATCATCTGGTAGTGGAGGCTCTTCTGGATCGGGTGGTTCTTCAGGTTCCGGTGGATCATCTGGAACTGGAGGCTCTTCTGAATCGGGTGGTTCTTCCGGTTCCGGTGGATCATCTGGTACGGGAGGATCATCTGTTGCAGGTAGTTCGTCCAGTGCAGGATTACCATTGATTGGATTTCCCGTAAAGATGACCCTTCTCGCCATTGGTACTTTCTATCTGTACAACAACTGATTTAAAAACATAATATCAAGATTATAATTTAGTAATAAGGTATATTTAATGTTTTATTTTTTAGTTGATGTATATATCAAAATGTGTACTTGTCATTTTACCATAAACTAATAAATAATCTTAAAAGGCAATTTATAATATATTATTTTTTATTAAAAAATATGAAATCAAATTTTTTTATTTAAAATAGTGAATATAAATGTATATAAATGTTTTCATATTTAATTTAAAATTCATGTCATAAATAATGGTCTCTTTCTCAAATTACGATTATTCATATCTAAATTTTCTATTTCGCAAAAGCTGCACATAAATTAGTCACGAGTCTTGTAACAACCAAATATATTTCCTTAAAATGAAATGCAACAAAATTTTAATTAATATATTATCTTTTTAAAATGCCGAGTTGGTTACAGATTGTATACCTTTATACATAAGTTCAATTAGAAATATTTCTAATCTCCCGCCAAAAATTTATGTCAGTTTGGTTAGATTACGTATATAAAGTTAAGGTTAGATTTTATGTTGTTTCAGTTATGTTCTAGAGAAGCACATGTACAGCCAATGGAAAAAAAGTTTGTTGATACACAAAGAATCGCGGTTTATTTAGAGTAATATATACAATCATTGTGCCAAACGAACATTTTATACAATGTTTTCACAATCCCAAAATGCACAGAAATGCGAATTATGCAACGGCACTAATTTTTACAAAGAATCTGGATATTATTTCTGTAGTACTTGCCAAACGCAAAATGAAGTTAGTTTTATCTATTATAAATTTTGGTACTTAATTATTTTCGATAATATTGGGTAAATAAATTTGACATATATTTTATTAGGATATCAGAGAAGAAATACTTGAAGCCCGATATGATCTGACAACAAGACTACGAAAAACAAAAATAAGAAGTGATAAAACTAACAAGACTGGTAGGAAATTATGTTTAAATTTTATTCTGATTTAGTACAATGATAGCCTTTTTATAGCTGTTTTTTTCAAAAATTTATTTCAGATGTTATTGGATGGACTAGTTGGGAACTGTATAATTTTGTGCTTATCGGAATAACCAACGAATTGATAGAAATTGGAGCACATCCAGATGTTAAATTAACAATTTTGCAACTCTGGACATTCTATTTAACAAAGCTAGAAGTAGCCTTTACATCCAGAACAAAAAAATGTATTCCAAAAATGGCTAGACGTTATCATAAAAAGTGATTTCTATTTAACTTGAAGTGTATAGTTTATTAGTTTTTATAAATAACAGTATCATACTTTTAGGGATGCTGAAATTATTTATGGCAAAATTCAACTGAAGAAAAAGAATAAGAAAAAGAAAACAAGTAACACAAGTGCTTCCTCTGCAATTACCAGTTATCTTAGTCAAGGAAGTAATTCTGTAAGAGAGTTGAATAAAAGTAAAGTAAGTTCGTTCAAAAGATGAAATGTTTTATATAAAGTAACTTTGTTTAAAATTTTAAATATTATAAAAATAATATTTATTACAGAGACTCCTAGTTAAGTCAGAATATGATAAATTTTTACAATCTCAAGCTAATTCTGATACCGATGGTTTCAGTTCTTTGAATCAAAGTTTGTACAGCTTGAAATCAAGTATTAGTTTACAGTCTAATAATACTGTTAAGTAAGTCTTACAAATTAATATTTGTGTTTAATTTTAGATTGTCATAATAGTATAACATTTGTAACTATTTTTGTAGGATATGTTTTAATAAGAAAGCAAAACTGGAAACAAGAAAAGTAAAGATATTATCAAAGAAAGTACCTCGTGCCAAAAGAGGAAAATATCGAAAGAAACATGTTACCACGCAGTATGCAACTGGACCAAATATTCTTACTCCATTAAAACTATGGGCTATAATTTACTTAGCTTTAAGAATCAATAATCAGGATATACATATTTCTGATATGTTAAGGTAAGATTTTTGTAAAATTTTTTATTAAATAGACAAAAAAATAATGTAATCTATCTAATTATAGGTTTGGAAGAGAACAACATCTTTCTTATTATCAATTAGATCATTTGCTTCCTCCAGAAGTATCATTAACAAAAACTGATGTTAATATTTTAACTCAAACAACTGATATAACTCACAAAGGCATACGCAGGACTGCTGCATCAATTGCAAAGTTTTTAAATGTCTCTGACTTTACTAAGCCCAATTTCCTTAGTTTGTTAAGACGATATTGCGAAGATCTCGAACTACCAAGTAACTAACTTATGATACTTTCTTATAGTATCTTGTAGGATACACTAAGCATTGCATTGTATTTTTAAGGGGGTATCTTCATTTATGCAGAAAGAATTTTCCTATCATCACCATCAGTTATGGATTTCACAACCAAGTCATCTTTAATTCCTAACTATGAAGGCAGAGCAATGGCTTATATAATAGTTGCTATGAAAATTCTCTTCGGTTTAGATGATTCAACGGAAAAAGAAATAAGTCGTGTAGTCGAAAAAATAAACAGGTATATATATATATATATATGGACACATAATTTGAAATCCAATAAACCATTCATCTTTTAAAAATAAATGAAAAATTGCAGGGTAGCAGCCGAAAAGCGCATTTTATCCGCAAAACTATTCAGTTTTTGCGAATGGCAGAAATTCCTCGAATGCAGAAAAAATGTTCTTATAAGTGTACACTATCCATCGAAAATAAAATACAACCCAGAATGTCCTGGGACGTCTCACTTGTATCTTAGATCTATGGGTTTAATGAAATCCAAAAGAGAAGCTGAACCACCAGAAATTACGAATCGCAAACATGTTTTGTCGCAAACGTTCACCGACGCTGTTTACCTTTGCATAGACAAACTGAATGTCAATTCAGAACCTTTGAAAGAAATGGAAACGTTTCTTCCGTCATTTACACCTTTTCGATCATACATCACTCAAATATTGGAAAATCCACATTACGACTTACCAAGCTTACTGAGAACAAATTTTTACGAATCAAAAATCGGCTACACGACGAAACCCGATATGTAAGTATATACATGGCGTCACAGACAACTAAACAATTTTTTTTTCTTTATTTTTGTTTATTGTGTAAACAGTGTTGTATATATAAAACAAAATATGCATCAATGAGTTTCCATTAATGTTGCTAAAATTTTGTTAACACTTTTGTGCAAATAGGCTGAATAAAAAAACTCGTGACTTCTTAATGGAATATTTATCATACAAAGCCTAGAAAAGAATTTACTGTGAAATAGGTTTATTTTAAAGAATAAAATACGTCTTAAGATTTATCAAATAATGAATGAAATGTTAAAAGTGCCAAAAGCAAACTCTTTCTTTCAAATTTAGAACATTCATTCGTTACAACTGTAACCAATGTAAATGTACCTGTTATAAATATAGCTTTATAATATATGGCTTGTATAAATGTTATTGTTCATTGTAGGCTCGTCGATTTAGCAGCTCAATGTGGAATAAAGCTCGACGTAGTAGATCGAAGCTTGCAGTATTTCGAGAAAATAGTTCCGTCTTTCGAACAGCCCAGAATGCCAAGTTTGCAAGAGCTGAGTGAACTCGTAAATGTGGAAACTCCCGAATCGAATTATCAGAGTTTATCGAGGACTGAAAATTTATTAGACTACTCACACAGGAATCGAGAATGTAAATTAAAACTGAATTTCGAAAGTTTCGAACATTATACTTCGATTCGAAGTAAGTCCGCAGAAGTCGACGAGACTTTGAATTTTGAAGAGAACAGTTGCTTCGACAAGATTTTACCTGATGGTCGACTCGATATTCGTGATGAAAGCGATTCAGAAGATGAGACTAATGTAACTAGATGTAACACCGAAGAAATTGATTGGACTGATAAGACCTGCTTATTGGATAACAAATTTATCAAAAAATATAATATCAAATTGTATAATCATGAGATCGAATCTTTATTACATAAAAATAAATCGTTGAAAGTTAAATACACTCGTTGCCGAGATGATAAAGGCAGATTCGTTAAACCGACCGAGAGCAATTTAAGGAGGAGTCATGGCATCATTTCGAGTAAAAAATTTAAAAAAATCGTGACAAATGAATCGAGCGACGACGAAGATTCGTTAAAAAATAAAAGTAAGACAAAAAAACTCGAAAATGTTTCTGTAATTCATTCTGAAGATGAAGACGAAGTAGTTGAAGTACCGCTAGGAGATCTTGATTTATCTGATCTTGACTTATCGATATTAGAAGAAAACATAACCGATCGAACTGAAAGTAATCTTAGGAATCTATTGGTAAATGAAAAGGAAAGTCTTTTTAGACCTTATAAAGATTATTGGATGTATCATTGTATTTTCAGTCGCGTTAAAGGAAAGAATTTTGAATTGTTTGAAAAAGAATTGCCCGAAAATTTTTTGTGGTTATTGAAGGAATGCGCGGATATCGTCGAGATGACAACCGAAGATCTGTACGAAGAGGTTTGTTTAGTTGAAGGTTACCATTTGAACATTATGAAATCGAAAAAATCCAAAGATGACGCGGATTATGAATTTTGCGATTACAGCACTAAGCTGTACGCTACCAATACTTTAAATAAATGGTAGCGTTATTACAATGTAAATATTGTATTTTAACAAAGAATGTATTTATGCATTTTATAAATTCATTATGTAAATAAATTACTTTTTTAATATTTTATATAGAACTAATGTACCGCTAAATTGTATTCGTCACTTATTAACAATTCAAATTTCCCGCATTCTAAATGTTTCGTAATTCATACTAACCTAACCCCACGAATAGTTCACTTAGTGAACTTAACTATAACCATAAAAACAACTGATCGGTGCGAGCACATTAGTATCATTGTTGCATCTAAGATTAGTTTCGAAAAAATCAAGGTAAATAAAATATAAGATCAAGATGCTTACCTCACGTGTTTTCAGAGCTGTACAGCTAATTCGAGGATTTTCGACGAAAACGGAGGAAATCGGTCAACTGGTTAAAGTAAGGAAATTTCGCACTTACCGGCGTGTGCTATGAAGTGACTTTGAGAGTTAATTAAATTCTCGATATTTTTTTATTTATATTTAGAAAAATAAGGTTGTGGTATTCATGAAAGGTGTCCCTGAGGAGCCAAGATGCGGGTTCAGTAATGCTGTTGTACAGATCATGAGGATGCACGGAGTTGAGTATGAAGCACACGATGTACTTAAGGATGAAAAGCTCAGACAAGGTGATTTTTATTTTCTGCTTAATTGGCATAAATTATTGTTTAGGTTATTTATTTTAATTTAAGGAATAAGACTGTTTCTTAGAATATTGCAACAGCTATTCTAATAATTGTTGAGTTTGCTTAGTAGCCAGCTGTATTGATTATTTTAATATATTCTGCTACGATGCTTACTGAAAGTAAGATTTTTAATATACTTTATGCTTGGAAAATAGGAATCAAAGATTTTTCAAATTGGCCAACAATACCTCAAGTGTTCATCAATGGTGAGTTTGTTGGAGGCTGTGATATTGTTTTACAAATGCATCAAAATGGTGAGCTTATTGAAGAGTTGAAAAAAATAGGAATTACCAGTGCGCTTTTGACCAAAGAACAAGAGCCAGACAGTTCAAAAGTAGATAAGGCTTCTAAAAAGTAAATAAGTTGGTACTTGTAGATATAAGATATTGCTTTGTTAAGACAAATTTTAATAAAAAATAATAATTCTCTTGTTGAAGTATAAGTCTTTTACAATTACTTTCGTTTTTATATTTAGATAGGAATGTACAAAGTTTCTTACATTTTATCTCACTTATTCTTGCAAATTCATATTCATCGTAAACAAATTTCATATTCATCGTAACAAATTTATTGGTTTTCAGGAGCTACGAAAAGGTACATGATATGCGTTGGTAGCTGACAAATACCTAACATATCTAACTAAAAGAAATTAATTTCATTTGGTTGTACGTTTCATATTATCTCACAAAAAAAGAGAATCATTTCGAAAAGCGATAGCGCATAAGGTGAATAGCCAATTCGCGCGAGACAGCTTTTCCTTTAGGTCTCATGTGGCCAATACAAGACTTTTGTCGAGTTCGTTTCATTTGAAAATAGAAGTCGTCATCGTCGAGGGGACAATATTCAAGTTTTTCTCTTTGCAAGTTTGGTGCAATTCAGGGGTTGATTAACTGAAATAATTTCATACCTAATTGTCTAATTTTAAAGGACAAACTTTATAGATTGTTGGTTTAAATTATGTTTTTGTCTGTTTAAACTACGTTATGTTTCTAATAATCCCAATTATTTGCACTATATAAACATACGTAAATTATCATAAAAATAATTTATTTGCGTATATTTAAAAATTTTACTTTACTCACTGGAAATAATAAACAATAAATTACAGAAACTGATCATTGCTTATACTTGTGCGGTGTATGATAATAGATCATTGAGCAAAATGAAACATCAGCTAGATCATAGGACAGAAATCTACCTACAGCCGTACATATACAGCAGCCACTGAGGGGACGTTCGTTACAGCTTGTGGGAGCGAATTAATTAATGGTGTGACGAACGAGTCTCTCGCGACACTGTCTCTCTTTCTCTCTCTCTCTCTCTCTCTCTCTCTCTCTCTCTATCTATCTATCTCCCTCTCTTGTATGCAGAAATGCAGACCAGGTCCGTCTAGGGCGATCTCTCATTTAATCGAATATGAGATGAGCCTACATGGCCCCTTTGAAATTGGAGCTCGACCTTCTCCTGTCTATGTACTTACACACTCAAAGAGAGAGAGAGAGAGAGAGGGCTAGAGAGCAACTATACTGGTGCGAAATTAGTCTAATTAGACGTGACTAGAACGATGATGAGCTGCTGCAAGAGTTTGATGCGTTGCGGGTATTAGGTATAGGTATAGGGGCTTTGGAAAAAAGACTTGTATATACACTTAGCGATTCTAGTTCATTTTAGAGGTACAAAGTTGTGATCAACTTGAATTTTTTAATATTTTATCTACGAAAATTATGTTTCATCAACGTTTAGAGACATTTGTGCAAATTAGATCGAATCTGAAATAAAAGTTTTAATTGTAAACTTATATTGGGTATTATTTGTGAAAAGTCGCCAAAAAACCACCCTTGTCCATAAAATTGAAGAAACATACACGATTCGGTGATACGTTCGTAGGTTTGAATGTATAACTCTCATTGTCAAGGAACCTTTTACAAAATTATGAAGGTGAACTAAAAAACATTGTTACGAAAAAAATTTTTCTTAATTAATTCTTCGCCTTATATTTTTATACGGTCAATCTTCATTAAAAAGGTGTTCTCGATATCTAGACCATGTATATGTGCCTGTGTATAATCATTAAAAAATTTATTTTTCCTACATTTATACATTTTTCAAATGTGTGGTTTTTTTTTTAAGACGTCGTAAATTATCGTCGATTTATGCATACACAAATCGTCGATAATAATGAATTAATGTTTATATTGTTTATACGTAAAGAGAATCTTTATTCACTCGTTAATTAATAAAAATTAAATTTGTTTAAATTACAAATGTTAAAAAAGTGGACTCACTTGACAAGAAAAATCGAATTCTTACCGGTCATTAATTTACGTTGCTAAAAAATCGAAGACGCGAAACGCGCACAACAACGAAGGCCGTTCTCACGGTTTCGGCTACTTATTGCCATCGACCAGTGCACGCGATTCGACAATTTATTATGTGTTAACTCGTACGTATACCGTAAGACAAAGCTCGAACGCTTTTTACAATACGCGCGCTAACGCATACACGCACACGCACACACACACACACATATATATATTGCAAGATCGTTAATTTTCAATTGTGTTTTTACTTTTCAGAATTATTTCTCTTATGTACATTTGCCCATAAATGGAGTTATTCGAAATCATAAAGCAAAAGAGCATTGCAGCGAAAAGTAATTAAAATCAATCTCAAAACATCAGTCAGAGTTCACGCCTCGAAAACAAGCTTCTGCGTTATATGCTTGAGAAATTTTGACGACCTCTCGAAAATTTATTTTTAAAACCGCGGAAATATGCGAGCAGTCGCTTTACGATTTCCCGTTAAAAGGATCGGGGTAGGGTGTAACCTTGATCTATTTTTCACTCGGCGAATTGTATTTCCGCGCGCATGAGTTTGCGAAACTCATTTTTCTACTTATTAGAAGATATACAAAAAACAGGCTCTACAGACTTTTGTTCGGATTATTCGGATTCTTAGTTTTGCGGCAGATTTGTTATTAAGACTGGAAATTGTATTTCGCTTGATAAAACACTATAAATTTTGGAGTGATTAAATTAATTTATAAGAGTGAATTTTCATTCTCGGAAAAGGACAATAGTTATTATGTACGTAGAGTTAATTACCTGTCGATACGTTTAAAGGCATATGTTTATTTTATTAATAATTGATGTATACATAGAAAGTTAATTTTGTTGTCACGATTTTGAAATATTTTTGAAATATAGATTTTTAATTATTTTTATACATATTTTAATTTTACTTTTATATTAAAAATAATTACATTTGGTAATTTGCCAGCATTAAAGAGCACATTGCATTCGTCTAGCTAAGGAAATAGATGATTTCTTTTCGGCGCTACTGATTATTCCGATGAGTGAACACCGCCTAGTTATACACAACTTCTTACGTCATTCAAATTTTAGATTTACAAGTTACTTCGATTTTCCTTTAGACTCAAACAATGTGACAAAATACTGAAAAATCTGAGTGAGAAACTATTCCTCTTTAAGTTCACTCAAATGACGAGAGATTTTAGAAATAATATTGTCGCTTAAATGATATTTTAATTTTACTGGAAATTTTGTCATTGAGCAATCTATATTTTTTAATTCTGACAGTAACTTTATTATTTTCGAGTGAAAAGCAGATCTAACTTAGGTGTTATCGGTAATTAAAAGACCGAACTTGAACTTTAGCTCAGATATGATCTTAACTCAATAATATAGAGTAGATGTCCTTTTCTAAAAATCAAATTTCATTGTTATAGAGTTAATTTCAGTGTAAAATCTAATAGTGGAGCTACTCGTTTTTATGACGAAAAATGTTAACAAATTTTTTGATCATATGCATATTTAAACAAATCAAACCCTTCTTGTCAAATATTTTATTCAAAAGTACAATTAAAGACCTTCGATTTTACAAAAAGGAATTATCCAGAGTGGATTTGCGCATCAAAATTTATTGGCATTTAAAAATAAAAAATATAACTGTCGGAAAATCATACGTATTTCCGAAAATACGCATTTTATGTCATCTTTCATTAAACACTCACACCGTTGTAATCGAGTAGAGCTTTGAAGCATTATTTTTAAGTTAAATGTATAAAGGTAATTTATACTATTTCTTTGCAAATGTCTCAATTATTGCATGTTAATTTGCATGAATTCACTTAAACGACTATAACTTGATATTCGACGTTGAAAATAATTTTTAACTTTTTTTGCGTTTTTGGCCATCAAAATCGAGTGGCGAGCTCAAACAAACGAACAAAGGGCTCCTTTTACTCGGAAGACGCCCAAGAATGAGGAGAATAGTGTCCGGTCGATGTGTCTTTGGCGAATTACTTTTTATTTTCAGTACCGAGTTGTTTCCTGTATTTTTCTCTATTGTTATATGTATAGAAATATAAATAGTTCGTTGCAAACAAATGTAAAAAAGGAGGTTGATGAGAAGCGTAGTAGGAAGATGAACTTGTCTGTAGCAACTCTGGCGATCGAAGTATACTCGGCAGTGGGGAATGACGTCCTCTTTCGCGCGCGCACGCTCGTAAATAAGTAGTAACGGTCTGAAACTAGTGAGACGAGTCTTATGCAGTTGGTGCGCAGTATATAAGATCTCCTATTTTTCTTTCTTTTCCTTCCTTTATTCTTTTATCTTTGGATCTTCTAGCTTTGGTCGGTTCGAATATTTTATGTGTGTATATATTTGATATCGAATTTGAATTCTTCAAAGCTGGACAGAAGCTCGAATTTTTCGACCGGTTTACAAATAAATGAAACATTTTCGGCTTTTCCCCATTGTTTACCACCACCGCGTGAGTATTTTACAAAACCCGACAAACGAACTCGGCTTTGGAGTATCTCGAATTTCATTTAAATCATTGATGCACTAGCATCAGGAGTTTCGCAAGACTATATACCTTGAGCTAAGACGTTGCTAAGAAGTTGTTTAAGTCCATTGCCGAATCTTACCAAGCCTTGTTCCTGCAATTACTGTTACTGGTTTGGCCAAAGGGAGTAACTTAACTTGCATAAACATATGTATGTATATAAAGCAGTTATACCTGTGGCATATATGATTCTTATACGTAAAATGGAAACTAATTATCAGTCTTTGTATACGAGCGCGTTTGCAGTGGCTCGGGACGATCGACTGCAGCTGTTTCACAAAATGTTAGAAGATTCGTGTAAAAACAACTGGAAACTCGACAGAAATCCAATTTTTTTTTAATCAGAAAATTGAAAATTTTTAACATAAGAGTGCCCATTTTGCTTGTTTAATATAGTATACTTGTGCCTATATTATATATAAAAAATTGATTGCGAGATAGGAGCTTTAATGTTTTATATAGGAGATAAAAAATAGACTGTATTCCTCGGCACGTACAAAGATTCGGGCATGCAATCGCGCTTGATTTTGAAAAAGATGTTTTTTTGTATGAATCGATTTTTCGTTTTATTCAAATTATATTTTTTAACTTTTCATCCTAGATGAGTTTAAAATTTCTGCTTTTTTTATAAGTTTGTTAATTGTTTAACTATAAGTATTATTTAAAGGAAGATTTAAAGAACATTGTACTGAACATTTTATTGAAATTCTTTTCCTATTTATCTCGAACCTATGTACATATATATATATAAGTTTTCCAGTTATATTCCGAACACTTACTACACGCTTTTGAATTTGTAGAGTGTGTGAGAATAGTTTTCTTCTATCGTTGCTCATTGGTACGAAGTCACAAAGAACACACTCTTATTTCGCGTTCACTTGGGTTTTATATATTGTACGACATCGACACACCGAACAAGAATAAACAGACAAAAAAGGGGTAGCTCGTTATTTACTGACCCATAAAAGTGTTGAGTATAAATAAATTTCGTTAGCTAGGCTATTGTTAACATTTTTTTTTAATTTTATTGTATACAAGATAATGCAAGTAATATTACTTTTGTTATTTATGTGGAAATTCAATACAAAGTTTACTGATTTTCATGCATTTTGATATTAAACTCAAAATATCGATACGTGAGATCGAGACGTAATAAGTAATTTTACTAGAATAGTATTATTAATATCTGAGACAAGAGCATCGTGACATATAAGAGTGAAAACAAACATTAGCCTATAGTGGTGCATTGCTCTATTAACTGCCTTTTACCAAAAGTAATCATCTAGTCTAATAGAATAATTTTTGCTCAATGATGCGAATAACAAAAATTGATACTTTGCAGTAAGCATGCTCGAGAAAAACAATTTTAGAACTAATAATACAGACACTTTTTCGATAGTAGCTTGTCTGAGACAAAAATTTATTTTTGTGCTTCTATCATTTCGATGTTTTAGACATCATATAAATTGTGAAGTCGCATCGATTTCAAGTTTGCAGACAAGATTTTTGTCTCTACGAGGTTTTTGTGACGAACAATATCTTGATCCGAGATAAAATCTCGTTTACGGGACGAAATTTATTTCACATCGAGACGAGACGAAAAATCTCGACTTGTCTTGCTGCCTAGCACACCCGTATTATGTAGCTTACAAATTGGTGCTCCAAAAATATATAATGTTTACAAAATAAGCAGCGTCTGTCATATAATATTCTTAGCATTTTTACAAAAACATACAAATGCTTTTCAGAGTATGAAAGATTCAAATTCTGAATTATATTATTCCACAACATTAATTTACAATAAAATACAATTTTAAATGTTTTTTCATCCCTTATAAATAATTAGGGTGCGATTATTTCAGTCTAACGGCAATTTTAACATTTACAATAGAGTAACGAGAAACTAACTTTGAAAGTTTTTTAACTCGATTTATGCTATTAAAGTTTCTCAAGTATTAAAATTCTAATGTTTTACCCACGATCGTTACAATTGTGTATACTGCTTATTTCTAGGCGTATCAACAAATCTCTCGGACAGCTATACCACGAAACCGGAAATTACTAAAAAAATTCACTTCAAACGAATTCAAAACGATACCCTTATAAAAGCTGTAAATTAATTAAAATATAATATATATATGAAGGTTTTCAACAAAGTAGTGTCGCACTCGGAATATTTATTAGGTCTATTGTTAATGAAATGCTAAAATATTAAATGAACCTTTAGGATTTATTTTAAATGTACATTTGAAGCACGACCTGAACGGTCTCGTGTCCAAATTTAGAGTGCTCTGTAAGGTCCTGAAATTGACGCTCCTCCTCGACGAGGAATAATTCATGCTCGTTCCGGTCTCTGTTTTTCTCGCTTGCTTTTCAGTGTTTTCTAACTTCAACCCTAGGCGCATAAAAACTGAAACAAGGGACCTTTTCCAATCTCTTTTTTATACCTGTGTGCGTATGAAAAATGTCTCGAGGAGAAAACCTACGACAAGACCGATGCTTACATATTCTACTTAAAATTAAAGACTTATTAACTCGTCGTCCACCAATAACAAACGTATTCAACTAAAAGTACGGAACAGCGTCCCGTACGTCTCACCTCACTAGCAACCTATCTTGACGACATGCTTCACGTAAGCAAGGCCTTGGCCCCTACTCCTCGCAGGACACGTAGGAGCAAGTCTGCCTTTTCTTCGCCTCATGGGCAACTTCAGAGTTGGACGTACGTGTCCAAATGAGCGAAAGGTTAAGAAAGTAAACCGGCCACCTTGTCACGCTGCTCACGCTGTATTTGCGTAAGCACTGAAGTATATTCATCCGCCGATTTTAATTCCCACTCGAGAATGATCGATCGAATGCAGCGTCCGTCGGGAACAGTAAATTTACATAGTATGTAAAATCAACGTTATTAGAAGCAGCGAATGTTTAGCATCTTCAAAGGGCGAATAGAAATAAATAAAAAATATATATATATATATATACGTAAGAGGAAAAGAAGATGATTCGCGCTCGATTTCCTGACGGTAGCGTATGATCAGCAGCAGTGGCGTTTTCATACCGGCGCGCGGAAACGCGTTTGCGAATTTCACCTTTCATTAAAAACTATGGCTCCCCGCGGGCAGCTCGTATAGATATATGAATGTATATGTACATGTATGTACAGCTCCACATAGAGACTACGTATATATAGTCTGTAGACTCAATGACCTCGTTATTTTCGATTTAGCATGAATTTAAATTGAAACTCTAACGTGGGCCAACCGCTCGACACACAATGTTATATACGCATTGACTTTGCACGCGATAATCATGCACTTTACTGCCTGCTGGTTTAATTGGTAGGTTTTGAACCGAATACTGATGTAAAGGGATGCTATTGATTAATATATATGTGCATTTTCACATTCCAATGATATTGAATTGCTTTAATTCCGCTGCATTGTTTGTATTTTCGAATTGGGTTCTGTAGACTTTCTTCCTGAAATTCCCGTCGCTTCATTGTTATGGTTGCGTTTGCGTTTTAGATTGAAAATGCATTAATAAGTGTTTCATGACAATAGTCATAAATATGAATCATGAAAGCTTTGGTAAGATCGCGATAAAAATTAATAAAATAAGTTAGATGGATATATAGCCCAATAGACGAAATTTCTTTGGATTAATGTACAGCGCCGAACAAACCATTCGTAAAACTGAAGCACTTGATTTTTCAGTGAAAAAACGAACTTTATCTTCAATATCTAATGTACATTCAGTATAAAATTGATGAAATTTACATGGCCACTTTTGCATTTAGCGAATCTGCATTTGAATGTGAAGAATCACTAGTTAAATACAAGTATTTTAGGGTCAATTATTTTCTCCGAGAATACGTGTACTCGTATCCCCATATTTGTGATATGTATATAGATCGTCTATGCCGATAAGAGATAAAAGCATAAGGGATAAGAGAATCTTCGAGGTGTTTACACGCAGTTATGCTTGAGCAAAAACCGTTGGCGAATTCATCGCTGTAGTCAGTTGTGTGTGAACCAAGATAGCCTAGTACTCACACAGGCCTATCCGAATAGTAGAGTGAATCATTGCTCTGGACATTTATTACTAATAAAGAGAATCGTTTTATTATAAAAAAATCACGCCACCTCTCAATAAGTTATAATGTATTATTATCGCGAGTTTTCTAGATAAAATTTATTGTATTTTCGTAACGAATGTCTAGCATAACTTCTTCCACCTAGTATATTCTTTATCAAATAGTGAATGAACGTTTATATAAATTTCATATAATAAAAGCATTTATGTGTACTCAGAAAGTGTATCGTTTTTTCTCTACGACGAAATACTATTCGTTGTTTTGAAGTGGTATAAATATGTATTTACCGTACCTTATTCAATTCATAAAAATGCTATGTCTTCAGGAACAGGTTTCAATTCTACAGCACCACACCATACGATATTTCGACTAGCTTTGCACATTGTCGAAACGCATACGCTTGAGAGCAATTGACACCGTCGATTCGCTACGCTCAACTCGATACACCACCTCGGTTCGATCAACCAATGAGCTGTGAAAGCCGCTGAATTAGGCTCGCGTTCGCTGCGTGTGAACAGGAATTGATTAATTGATTGTAAGTATAACAGATTGATGTAAAAAGAACGATTAATGTTTTGTTTACCTACAAGAGATTGCTCAACGTGTTAATATAGAGAATTAAAAGCGATCTTATCGCTAAACGCAACGTGACAAGCTGGAAACGTTAACATTTTATTGACCATACGAAGCTTTAATTATTCTGAGTGTACTGTGTGCTTACCCGCACTAACACACGCTTGATATTATATTTCGCGATTACAATCTTCTAGATTAGGTATAAAGTTGAGCACATTACAAGAGCGTTTATTTATTTTTATTGCCTTAATTTTCTCGTAATAACGGTTTTCCAATCTTCTGATTTCGAATTAGCGAAATTGATTTCTTGCTTTCTTTTTTCTTGTTCTTTTTTTCTGGGATCGGATTTGTGGGAATTATGGTAGTAAATGTTTGTTAAGAAATCGAAAAAAACGCTTGTCAATCGTAAGTATAAATTATTTATTAGAACTACTTTATTCGTTAATATTACAAGATTACAACATACCCTAATTCATGTATTTTTTACTATAAAATGTCATGTAATTTAATGGGAAAATTATTTTTTCGAAAAAAAAACTAATTTACTTTTTACACCTGCAATAATAAAATACAGCTATAAATAAATCTGGGTTTTTTTGAGCATCGTTCCCGATAATCTATAGTTTATAGTTGAAACTATAAGGTTTATTTGATACCAAAGTTAAATTAATAGAAAACATTTAAGCCAAAATAAATTTTTAGCGGAAACAAAATTTTGATAAAATTCCTCATTTACTTAATAGCAATATTAGTAGTTCCTTTTTTGCTTCATCTTAAATAATATCTAAAATAAAAAATGAAAGAAAAAATTTGTTATATCATGAGATAGTTTCAAATCTATTTCATATGATAGATTATCATATTTTTTACTAGCATTATAATTATTTAGAATCATTAGTTTGAATAGCATTTAATTACTATAATTTATTTTAAAACGTAACATTAAGACCACATTATGCAGTTTTGAAAAGTAAATAATAAATTCAATGTTATTTATCAATTTTGATATTGATTGCAATTTCAAATGTTTCCGAGCAATTTACAGCTTATAGGGTTAAAAATGAATGAATGCAGTATTGTTAATCATTCATTACAACATTAGTACAATATTATCTACAACAAGTTTTCCATGACAATCAAATCATCAATCTCTTAGCTCATCAAAAGAAGAAAAAAGACTCTCCGACATTGCGCTGGTACAACACTTAACCGCATCGAGATTCAGTCACTCTCTGTACATCCAAAGGTCACTGCGTGAGGTAGAATATCGAAGCGACAGAAACCTGACCGCGAGCCATTCGTGTAAGTGCATCAGTGTACCCCTTTTGAGGCTAAAGGCTCACGCCTACCCTTATTAAGCTTGAATATATACATATAAAGATATCTTCGTCAAGATGTAGAGCTGCTGGGTAGGGGGCGCCTTAGTTCGGTCTGTGTGCAACATAAGCGAGATATGTGCAGTGAGGTGTACACTGTACATGGAGTGTTCTGTTGAGAGATGGCGATTTTCTTTTTTTCCGTCGTTGCTATTTAGTATGGACAATTGAAAGGAATGATTTTGCACTGTACATGTAAGTGTATTTTTGAAATCCTTTGTTTCTCAATGGGTAATCAAGTTGGGATATATATTGTTGAATCTGGATTTGTTTTAGTTTAATCGTGGATTTGTATTGTTCTACTCGTTTATATGTAATTAATTCTTTGTCCATATTAAAATCCTTTAGCGACATAAATAAAGAAATAAGAAACAATATTTGCATAGACTACAGACACATTACTATAGTTATTAAAACAATGATTTTAAAATAATAATAATAAAAAAATTATAATAAAGGATGTCTATCAAAATTAGCAATATAGAATTCTCCGTATTCTTGTACAAAGATCGAAAGTCGAGTTAGGAATTTTGAGACTCTCTAATAACATAAATAAAAACATTTATGTATTTTTTAATGTATTTTCAAATAAATGCATACAATTTTTCAAGATGTTAATTTAAGTTAATCTTCTCATCTCTCCAGATCTCGCTACACTTGAGACACAGGAAAATTTAGCCAAGGAGGTTTCTCTAAGGCACTGCATACGAAAAATATAAGAAATGGAAAGCGGAAACTAGGCTAAGTCGAGTCGCGTATACAGTGTCAAAGTATTGGCTGATGTTAAATTTGATTTGGCTCGTTAAGCCGAAGGCGAGTGCCAAAAGAAAAAGTGGCGGTAGCAGTCGATGAAACTGAGAACTTGCTTCAACACCTGTGTATATGTATATATGTCGAGTGCCCAATTAAAAAAAATTCGAATGATCGATCAGAGAGAGAGAGAGAGAGAGAAAGAGCGAGTGAGAGTTTCTTCATCTTCAGAAGGGATCCTCATCCGACTTCCTACGCTCCTGTGGCGTCGACTCTCTCACCTTACACCTCTCGACTACTGTGTGCATAACCCCGGTCTTCTCAGCAGTCGCTGCTCCCTCTCTCTCTCACTTTGCTCATTCATTATTCTTACCTAATTTGCCGAGATTCTCTCCAAGCTGTAAAGAACTTCCCGTACTCTTCCCACTGCGATTCCAATCCTTTCCCTCGAATTTGTTATTCCTCGACATCTGTGTCCGTGCCTGACCACAGCTCGACCAAGTCTACTTACCCCCATAAGGCTTCACACCTTCAATACATGCAGTACTGTATGTACATATATATCTCCACGAACTGCACTACTCCGAAAAGTGCATTTTCCACATCCGAGCTTGCAAGTTCGCATCTCCCCTCACCCCTCCATTCCAGTGGCACCATATACACACTCCACCTCCTCTGCAACCTCCCAGTCCCTACCCCTCTTTCGCGCAGTAGCAGCAGCAGCGCGACACACTCCGCGGTACTGCTGCTTCTTCAGTTCGGTTCGGTCGGGTCGAGCGAACTGGCGGCAGCCGCGTCTCTCCCTCCAGGTGTGCGTGTATCATAAGTATACGTATATATAGGATTTATATGCAGAGATCGAGTGTACAACGATACATTTTACGTACAGTGTGTGCGGAGGTACATAAAACGGTATACTTGATAGCTATATGTATGTATAATGTAAAAGGCAGTTGGACCTCCTTCCTGCTAGTTTTCAATGTGGAGTAGAAAATCTAGCGATGGGCTGCTGTTGTGAAGTTGACTCGACGGTGGCTGAGACCACGGGGTCGCGAAGGGGAAAGACCTCAGGAGTGTGAAGTTATATTAGGCGAGAAGCTGTACTTGGGGACCACTGCTGCTGCTGTTGGTGGTGGTAGTAGTGGTGGTGCTGGTGATGGTGTGCTGGTGCCAGTGACTCGACTACTCGACCGGAGCACGGGGCTGGAAATGTGAGTGCGCGTGTGATTACATAGTGAGATGATGAGTGATCGAAATTTCTTTTCTTGAGGGGAAAATCGGAATGAATATGTAATAAGGAACAAACATCGCTGTACAGGCCAGATAACGAAAGAATTGAAATTCTCGTATGAGAGGAACGCACAAATTTTCGTCGTTCAGAGTTATAACAATTTACTGGGGGAATATTTCCGGAAATATTGGATACACTCCGCGTGAAAAGTGTCTTGGCTTCGACCTTCGACACAAATTGAATTTCATATTCTATAACAAAGTGTAGTAGACCATTTTTCAAATGAAAAATCAAATATCATGTCGGGAAAAATGGGAATGAGCATCTCCTTTTCTCTTTCGCACTAAAGGAAACATATAAAAAACATTTCCCGAAAACGATTTTCATAAATAGCACATTGATTGGGTCTCTGGTATACCTAAGCATGTATTGTGAACAGTTAGGATTTATATTATATAGTTTGCAGTCGAGTTTCTATGAAATTCTTCCGCTTCGATGCTTGTAATTTAACCTTGCGTCTAAATAAATTAACTACTTTGCTTCTCTTCTTCTCGATTAGTAATAAAACACGAAATTTTTGTAAAATATTATTATCGAAGTCGAGTTGTCTCTAGAAGCAGCAGTAGCAGTAGTGATATTAGTATGTCCTTTCGAAGATTAAAATAGAGCCACTTGCTAATTCATCTGTTTTAAGACTAATTTATGTACTCCTATATGGAATGATTTAACTCGTTCTCGCATAATACCGTGCATAATTCATCCTTAATTCTCGAATGACCTGCGGTTTGAGGTTATGCACTCGAATTATTCAACAGCATTGATTTTTCCTCCTCGAGACGCGTGTTTCTTAAGCTAGGAAAATTAGAGAATCAGTTTTTAATGAAAAGCCGGAGCTTAATTTCTCGGCGCTGCTGCAAATGTGTCTCCCGAGCTTAACAGTGAAACAGCCGAAATTCCCGTATCTTCCCATATAGATCTAGAGTCAAGTTTGCAGAGATGTACGAAATAACAAGCTCAATTCACGACGAGAAACTCCAGGATCGTAGATAAGCCCTGCAGGTATTTTGCAAAAAGCGGCTATCTGAAATTCTCATTACGTCCTTCTGCAGATTAAACAGCATAAAGTTCATTTAAAGACCCAAGTGTTGCTCTGTAGTTTCCTTCCTCTCTGCTGAAGTTTCGCTTGCATTGTCCGAGCCTCAGAAGTTTACTCGTCGCGCATATAAGGTCGATTGTTACGCAAGCTTTCCGGCCGATGTTCTCGGTGTAGAGCGAACTTTTCAACGGTATCTCGCTCGCTTATCATCAACACGTGTCTTTTTCTGACACTCCTGAGTACTTTGTACTTTTTCTTTCATAATCTTTAAAATAAGAACGAAGTAACGTTCGGACTATAGCTCAGATGAAGTACTTACCTGTAACCTTAGTTTTGCGAGTTCGAAGCCATCAAAACCTCGTATTGTCATCCGATTTGCAAACTCTGACATATTCAAGGATGAGCTTACAAACATTGCGCATCTCACGTGTATATACGTGTATAGAAAGAAAATAAAAGCGTTATCAAACCGGATTCGCACCTTTAGCTTTCGGTAATATGTAAGAGGCTTTAATGCGTTCTAAAACATCTAATTTATGCGACTGAATTTTCAGCAAAAACTCGAGATTAAAACTGGGCCAAGAATGCGTGCCGCGAACTCCGAGTTTTTTCTTTGCAAGCCTTCAGGTACGTTACCTTTCAAGAGTTAATCAAGCTAAAAAACTTATCGTTGTACGAGCAATCGAGCTTTTTTGTCGGTTTCTGATTCTAATCTGGTTTCGCTCGCAATCGCAATTTTGAGCTTAATACAACAAAGCTCGAGCTTTTCAAATTATTAATAAAACAATTATATTCATCGAATGCGTCGAAAAAATGTCCATTATGAGTATAACGCAACGAACACGCATCTCGTCCCAATTTCATGTTCGCGCTTGCGCGTCATACGTCTTTTTTCCGGCACTCGCGCTTTTATTTTTTATTTACTCCCAGCGGTCCAGTGTTTATTTCACGCTTTCGAGACATCAACTTAAGTTCTTTTAGGAAATTCATGGCACAGTGTTGTTTCGAAGGTCTCATTAATTACACATTTTTTTAAATGATACAAAATATATTCTATACTAGAGTATGTGCGCGAATGTGTGAGGGTAGTGTATAATTGTAGATAGAAGTTTTAGCTATATCGTCAAATACTGTAGCTATAGTGGGTATAAGTGATTTTTCAATTGCATATTTCACCGAGCATGTGTTTAATTAATTTTTAAACTAAACCACTAACTTTCATTTCTGATTTTCTGCAGTTGTAGAAAAAAAGTCATGATCATTCAAGTTTGAAAAATGTTGACCATACTAGCTGCAATTGATCAGATTATCGAAATCGAATGTATTTCGCTACACTTAATAAAACATGCTAATACTCCCGATGTCAAAAAGACAGAGGAGAACCTAGTTCATAACTTTAGTACATAGTGCATTTTAATATTTCATAAGTTCCGCGCGACGATCGAGCAGCATTAAAAAATAAAAACTTAAATATGATTTCTACATATAAGAGTCGATTTGTGTTTGCAGTAACAAGGTCGTTATACGAGGCTTTTCTTATAAGTACTTTGCTCATAATGTAATATGACCATGAGTGGTACGCCATGACATTCGATAGCTTTAATAATCTGACAGCGATAATTATTCGTCACCTATTATGGAAGAGTCAATTAAGCTTTTATAAAGTACATGTCTTAGCGCACTCGGATCATATCTACTTAAGCATGTATCGAGTTTTTCCTTATACATAAACGCTATGCTTATTCAACTGTGTAATTAGCCTTTATATCCGAACGATCAACATTTTTTTAAAGGAAAAAGCTCATCGACGGTTCATCATCAATAGTCAATTTTAAAGATAACATGTTACGCATCATTTACTCAATAAGTACCATTACAGATAATCGATAAAACCAAAAGTTTATTTTTGAATCTTACTTTCTAAACAAATATATTAGTGCAGATCGAAATAAGCTGCTTAGTTTAATTTAACCGTTGATTTTGATTAAAAATCGTTCAAAACTAATTATTCGAAAGGCTTTATTTATTTTATTTAACGAGCGAAGTAGTTATGAACAAAAAAAAATAAATAAGGCCTTTCTAATAAGAAGCCGTGGAAAAAGCCCTCGTTTAATCTGAAAATCTGTGGAGGAAAAAAAGCGCACACACTAACACACGTAGAAAATGCGACCTTCAAGCGTCGTCCGGGTCAGTTTCGTTGCTCGTGGAAATCGATGGCGGCGCTCCCCCTACTTACACATTTGCTTCGCTTAGCTCTTACCTTCGCGTGCATGCACTCGAAGAAATTTCGTGCAGCAGATACATGTAGTACGAGCCTTCGGACGATTTCGCGGCTAGTGTCGATGTGCTCTTGACCTTAATTTTGGACTATTACGTAATTGACTGCTTTCAGTTTTCGTTTTCGTTTGCTCAACTGATTTGAGATCTGCGTAATTCGGGAAATAGTTTTTTTTGAATCACGAAGTATTCGAAATATAGGATTTTTTTTTAGTTAAGTCATTTTTTGATCGACATTTTTCAAACTCGCATCACTCTTCTGTGTATTTATGAAAGGTTACGTAGTGGTATAAACTGTAAATGACCTACATATCGCTTGAAAAATTGATACTTCTAAAACCGCATTGTTCGAAACTGCTTATGTCGGTTCATATATAGAGAAATATAACTATTGAATGGTCATTGAGATAACGAAATGATGAATAATATCCTCAGATTGAAATTTAAAGCTCTTTAGAAATTAAAATCCACGATGTACTCAGAATATGTCGAAGCTCTAATGTATGATTGACAAAAGCCTGTCATTTCTACTGAAATAATTTTTCATAACAAGTTCGAACGTTTCGTGATCGTAAACGTCGTAAAATGCCAGTTAACCATAAAACTATTTTGCTTGAGCTAACGTTTGAAGTTGCCCTTTTTATTTATAAACGACTAAATTTCTAAACGTCATTCTTTTGCAAAATTCTTTTTATCGGGGCTCATTTCCTAACATTTTAAGGTCTCGATCGTAACAAAATACTCAAGCCTATAAGAAGATCGTCGAATAGTTCTTTCGAGGAATGTAGCAGAGCTAGTCGTAATATATGAAATTGAATTTTAATTTTCGTATTACGCTTTGTACAACATTATGCACATAAATTATGATTTTTCAGAATGACGAATTATACGAAGGTCAATATAAAATTAGCGCCAAAATTTAAATACAAATTGCAGAATTATACAGTATTTGTACATCAAGCTTTAGCATTAGTTTGAAAAAGTGCATTTCTTCAATTTTTGAAATAAGCAGGTGCAGCTTTGCATCTGAATTTCCTACGCGACATTATTATTATACCGTTAGTTATTACGAATGCAGTTGGCAGTTATATTCAGCGCGTACTTCTTACCATTTAACTTTATACGCTCTCGAAAAAAAACGTAGTACCCGTCATTAAGTCAACGCGCGAGCTATTCAGGAACAAAAATTCACTCTTAACTATTCAAAAAGATTTTAAAAATCCCAAAACCCAGACCAGCATTTTCTCGCTTGCCAAAAATCCATCTCTCTCTCTCTCTCTCTCTCTCTCTCTCTCTCTCTCTGTTATCTCACTCCCAGTTACATTTTAAGCGCAAGAAGTATGAAGTTCGTTAAGTCTCGCGGCGCCGGGAAACGGGGTAACCTCCTTCTCTCGCGTTTGCAATCCTCTTTTCTTCTTTTTTTTTGTTCGCAACGTCATCGACACGTCAAGATCCTTCGCTAGCGAGCGAGAGTGAAAAAGGAAATCTTTGACGAAGAGACTTAATCGCCGGCCTACGTATACGCGCCAGTCAATATCGATTCGAGTAGGAAAAGAGGAGGTGTAATGTCTGGGTCTTTTATTTATCGTTCGCCGAGGATGTCACCCCATTTTTTTGTGCCTTCCGCGTGCAAGGATATGTGGTCTTACATGCTGTTGCAGATAACATGAAGTGTGGGTGGAGATATGGTGATTTGTAGCAGCGAAGCTATATAGCGACAAGGGGACATTTCAACGTTGCTATCAGTACTGATATTTCTGCTTTCTGTGCTGAAGCTTATAAAAAATTCATAACGATAAAATTATATTCCAACAAGATTAAAATAATTACCACTTGCAATAATTTATGGAGTTCGTGACCTTATAGTGCTTTTAGGTATCGCGTACGTGGTTCGCGTATCGCTTTGCGTTTTCTATTTCTAAAAGAATCGCTTCAATCAGATCCACGTTGAACCATCGTCGGAACGAAAATCCGACAAGCAGTGAGCTACGCTCCGACATTGCTAGCCGTCAAACCAATCAGCGCTGTAGACACGACGGGATGAAGTTACTCTCGACGTCCCTCTGTTACAGCGCATCATCCTCATACCCGCAGGCGAATCAAAGCCACGACTCCGTGACAGCCTATGTAAACCGTGTTACAAGGATAATGCGCGTAAGCTCGTGTATGTTACATTCATAGCTTTCGCAATCACACGTGAAGACAATGATTCATAAGGAAGAAGAAGTCCAAGTCTCGCTAAAGCTTAATTGAGAATTCAGGAAAGCGTTTTTAGAGCGTCGTTTTCGCTGCGGCACTTTGGAGTAATTAGGGATTTGACTTTTAGCTTTGACCCTTGTGAAAATTCGAAGATTATAAATTTTCAGAATTACAAAAGTTCATTGTTATGAACGTATTTTAATTGGTTAGCTTTGAAAATTACGCGACATTTTTAAATACTTCATTGTATCGTGAAAATTTGTCATTTTTTTTTTATTTTTCCACTAGATTGCCCAGTGATATATACTGATAAATCCAATCATTTAATCAACGATTTCAAATAAATTTAATAACTACTTTATTGTAATTCATCGATGTAGATTGTAAAATTTTAGTTGCGTAAATGCCAAACACGTACATCGCATCAGCATCGTGTTTTATCACACTAGTCAAGTCCGATATCTAGAATAACATTTATCTCGTTCATTCTAAATTGAAAAAAATGCTTCGGATCACTGCGATCGGCTTACCGTCAAAAGTTCTATTCGTAATTCAACGAATCCGTCGACCTGAAAAAAAGAAAAAGAAATAAAAAAAGTCTGTCCAAGAGTTCGTTGTCAAAAAAGATCGTTATACACCAGACTTACGTAACCCCACGAGGCATAACGATTTTAAAACCAGGCGACGGTCGTACATCCTCCCGCGTGGGTAGTCTCGTCCGTTTTAAAACGAGCTTTATTGAATTTCGCTCGAGACTACGTCAGTTCTCTCCATTGGAAATTCGACGAAACGTCCAGTTTTTTCAGCTTATCAATCTATCACTCGTCTCTTCCTTCTACATTCTGTGTATTTTTTGTTTTATTTCGAGACAGTGCGTGTTTACGACGGGTCTAGAAAATCCGACTGTAGAAATAGGAATAAAGCATGAGAAAGCTCGTTCAACGGGCCAAGTTCAACGCCTTTAAACTTTGAAAAAATCCGTTTGTTACCTAGTAAGGTACGTTTCTGAATTCTTTCTGTGAATAAGTCAAGCTCGTATTTTTCTTTTACGGCGTTTGAATACTCGAGTCTGGAGGATGCGATTTCTTCGCCGTGAGTTTCTGAGTTAACGCTCAATTATTACTCGAAGGGATTTAGGTTTGTAGATCTTTCGCAACAATGCATTCGAACGCGTTGTCACGAACGCGTCGCTATTCAAAGCGGTTATCCTCAATTTCACGCACGACAGGCCGGTTCGTTAATGATCGAACGGAAGTGTGAATAAAACAATTCAAATGACGTTCACGCACACGCATTGACACATGAGGCTATTAAGCTTTCGGCGGAACCCAGTTTAAATTACGAAAGCGTACAGTTGTTAATTTACTAATATTGCCGTGAGAAATTTTTGGCAACACGTGTAGTAAGCTTTGGCAAACGCATATAGATATCAAAGTTTGCCTTGTTCTCTCAAGCATGCTATACATGTATACAGTAGCGAAGCAGAGACGAAGTTGCCAGGAGTTCTCCCGTTTGACCTTTAAACTATACAAGAGCCTGTTCGTTCCATTTTCGAAAATAGATCAATTATTTCGTCCCTTCTATAACTGCTTACGAAAGATTCGAAAGTATGCCTTTCAGTTGCTATCTCGTTTATTTCAATTTAAACGTTTGCCGAAGTCTTCAGTCAACGGACGTTCAACCGATGGCGAATCGGTAAATTTTTTAAAGCTATTACTACTTTTACACTATGAACATCGATTGAGAGTGGGGTACGAAAATATTTTACGACTTCCTTTTTGGCATCATCAGGTTGAAAAAGTTTCATTCATACTATAAATACTGGATTTCTACTCCAAGATTTATGCCATCGGATCTTCTTGGCTCGGGAGAAACTAGAAAAGCAAGGATACTTTTTAGATTGATGACTCTTATCAGAGATAATTTATTTCTTAAAAATCGCGATCATTAGGGATTGATTGAGGCGTTCTATTAATAATCAAAAAAATCATTATAATTAACGATTCAACGAAACTATTGAAATTATTGATTATTGTCATTTTTAAACAGATTTATTATATTCTCCTTTAGTATTCATTTATTTAAATATCAGAAGTAACTATTAGATTTTTGACAACATTTCTGCATTAAGAAAAATGAGTCTAGAGTAAAGGAAAGTAAACTAATTTAAAACGGAGATTTCCACGGAATATAAATATATTTAAATGCACATAAAGTATTGCACGGGAAAATAAAGTATTGCATATGCACTATTATAACAGAAAAATTTGAATGTAATGTGTTCTGTAATTGAAAGCACTGGATGAACGAACATTTAATCCATGATTTTACAATATATCCTTGCGATGAAGTTAAAAAGTATGCAGTAATAAGCTACCCTACCAGGTATGCACAAATCAAATTATAAGACCTGTGCAAAAGCGACACAGGCAAATACGGGATAAATTTTGGTTTAAAAAATATATTAATCTAAATATTAGTTAAAAATAAGAAATACAATATATTATATAAGGTTGTATTAAAAAAATCTACTTTCAAAGAACAAACTCATAAATTGTTCTTTTCTAGCATCCCGAGATTATTGAGGGAACCGATCAGCAGCAGCATCAGCAGCAGCAGCATCAGCAGCAGCAGCAGCAGCAGCAGCAGCAGCAGGGCCGATATCAGCAATAAAAATCGCGGCAACGTCATAATATTTTTTTCGAGAAGCTGGGAGTTCTCAGTAGCCCAACTAAGCATGTGACAGCTCGAAAAGCGTACGCCTTGGCAGGGTGGAGCCGAGGAGTCGGTTGAGGTGGTGGCGGTTCGCTGTGCCTCCCCGAGGATGCCGATAAGCACCTCGGGCTGCGCCGCCTGCTGCCGTTCCAGCAACTGCTGTGACTCCGAGGAGGAGGCCGAGGATGTGGAGGGCGAGAGACGCCCTCCCTCTGGCCCAGCCGCCCCCGAGCTGCTCCCACTGCACCTGGATGGACTGCGGCTAGGGCTATCACACTTACCCTCGCCATCGTCATCCTCCAATTACTCACGCGTAGCTTTATCATTATTATCCAAGAGGACAAGCGTATCGAGAGGAAGTTATTGCTGTCGTTGTTGCTGCTGCTGTTGCTACGATATTAGGCGAAACAAGACGCAAGTGATCATCGAGAGACGTGGACAAGGAGCTTGTTACCGTTGTTGCCGTCGTTCTTATTATTACTATCGTCCTGGACTTATCTGTCTGCCGTGGTCTCCAGCGACGACTCGAACATCCAGGAAGTTTATTGCTCACCGATGAAGCGACCCGGACACCTCAGCTGACCCAAGGTAATGCTTGGATATCTTATTGTTTTATTACAAGAGTCATAATAATTTTATTATTCAACATTTTTTATTAATTTTAAAGTGAAATTAAGGCTAGAGGAGTATTAACATTGGAGTATATTTTATTCTGAATTCTTCTGTATAAATTCAATTGAATTTTATTCATTTCAATTTAATCTATGAAAGATTATTATGCACAATAACATTATGATTTCACGAACTTTTTTATATCAACGCTAAATGTTGTTACTTGTATGTTGATATTAAATCACATTTCATTCACGAGGCAATTAAAGATAAAGTTTAGCAAATATTATACACTTGATATTTTGTAAAATATTAAGTTAATCCAAAATATTTTTTAATTTATTCATATCAGTAAAATTACATCGATATAATTCGATAGAATCCATAGGTCGAGAGTAATTCCTATAGAAGACCTGGGTATAAATACAAGAATATTTATTTTACATTTACATGTTATTTATAAGAGCCTGATAAAAGTGATTGGTAACATGTACTTTGACAAGAGAATTCACAATATCCAAGTTCAGAGGGAAGACGAAAACCGAATTCGCATGCGCACAAATATCAATCAGAAGCTGAGAATAGAGCCAGAGTAGTATTGTTTTCAAAGTACCAGGCAATCATTAAGCCATGCATGGTATTCTCCCCCACCTGCGAGCTCATCTGAGTCACGCCGTGTGTAATAGATCATTTGCTCGAATATACGGCACAGACAGCCTCTACTAATCCCAAGGATTAGTGTTTTGTGAATGGATATATCTTGCCGTATACCTAAATAGGTTTAGGTACTGCCCTTACCTAACGGAACGGCAAAGCCGATGCCGCTGACGCATCCGCTCTACAGATATTCTCTCTCGTTTGCTCATTCTCTGATAGTTTCACTGATCCAAAATATATGTTTTCAATATAATGTCAAACCTTTCTTTGGTCCATTATTTGGATTTCTATAATTAATGAATTTTATTAGCTTTCTTACGAATTACAGAGAGTCAAACATGGCATTTTCCATTTATCTATATGGTTTCAAAACGAGTTGTTACGTCAATTTGATAGGTTTTCAAATAAAATAATACATTTAAACTAAAATTTTGAGAACACCGGAATTCAAGAAGGTTCATGTTCTAATTCAAAATTGTCTACAAAGGTCTTACAATACAATAACTAATCAAATTACGTGATATGCGATAAAAATTCGTCTGTATCTAGCATCGTTCAAATTGACGGAAAGTTTCTTCAAATAGTTCAATGATTTATAATTGTTACACCGAGTACGAAAATTTTTATTGCAAAACTCTGCCCAACGTATCAAATACCTATGAAAATTCACTATGTCCACGCGAAAGGTGTCAAATATAAGTAATAATAATAATAAAATGAAAAAAAACTGATAATTAAAAAAAAATCCTTAAATAACTATCTTTGAAAAATGCCAACTTTTAATATGATTTTTGAGCTGCCAATCTTTCAGCTGACACGTTGCATCTGTCGATTCAAACTTATTAAATTATAAATATATTGTAATGTTTGACTTTCGACTAATATTACATCGATCATGCATTGCATGAGCGTTTGCATTATCAAATGTAATTGAAGTACACCATTGTTTGTTTCCGAAATCATTTATAATTTAAAATTAAAGTAACCGGGTGCTCTCTATGCGTCTATAAATGGATTTGATTGAAGGGTGGGATAAAACAAAATCTCTTGTTACTCGACTAACAATTTTTATTGATACTTAATACTCGCATTTTTGCGCAGTTCGTAATTTTTGTTGCTCGCGCGTATCCGCGTATTGATCTTTTTGACTAAAGTTCGGCTGAATTAAAGCAAACTAGAAAACTTCCTTTCGAAGTACAAAGTACTATATCCCGTTGCTGCTGCCGAGTCGTCGCGTCCTATATTGAGATTTACACTTTTCGAAAAGTTCACTTACGAGAGAATAATGTGGCTCGATTGAACGTATAATCCAAGGGTTATTATCGATTATGACATCGAACATTCTATTTTTTACCTTCTTTTACTTTGTACCGCATCGACAGTTTCTATAGTATTGGAATTGTTTTTTTTTTATCGAATTTAGAAGTAGCCTCTCGTTGATTTTCATTTTGTAGGCTTCGAACTATATCGGTAGTACAAATCCTACAAGAGTTATGGGATGCAGGTATAGATTACGACGTGCTGGAACATGTAAAATATGTATTGTTCTGTGGTGTATTTACTGTTTGGAAAGAAAAATCGTAAAGCCAAGCATTATGGAACGATTTTATTCGGTGAATGTCCATTAGGGTCACAATACAGAACTGCACTTTTTACGTGATAATAAAAAAAGCAATAATCTTATCAAATTCGTCTTTGAATTACGTTAATATGTCCTCGTGGAAAATTTACCAAAATTTCCTGGCTTAATGCGCAATTAAATAAAAGTATTTTTACCCATAACCAACTTTATAACAGCATTAAAAATATCAATGATTTTGATCAATAAGGTGATCAATAAATATGTAATATTAGTGTCCAATAAGATATAATATCTTTAGCGAAAAAATGAAGTAACACACATTGTTGGCGTTTCTACACTAGCGATGATTAGTCTAATTAACTACTTTTTTATATCTGCTTAACGAATTGACTCGCAATTTTTTATTTACCAGAATGAAAATAGCAAATAAAGTAATTTTGTTAAATTAATCATTTATCCGATGCCCACAGTCTAGTTACAGAAATTAAAAATGTCATTTAGTTTCCTGTTTCATCACCTCAAAAGAATATAATACTATTATGTGTCATACAATAGAAAAAAACTGAAACTCACATAAAAGAAAATAATATATTATTTTTTGCATAATCCAACGAGAAGTCAGAAGACGTCCGTCAGCGCGTCCCCACCCGGGCGACACAGCCAACAACCCTCCGTTTCTCTACAACTATATTCCCCGTCGTTGCATCGCAGCCCGACCGAGGATTGCATTCGGCCGCAAAACGAATAAGCACACGTCGAGAAAGAAGAAGAAGCGAAAAAAGTGCCGCGAGTGAAAGTGCCTCCTCGCGCTTGTCAACCGAGCCACGCCCCTCGAAAGAAATTTAATAAAAAGGAAAAATAATCGAATCAATTTTTTTTTATTAAAAAAAATGGATTAAATTTAATTACGAGTCTTATTTGCTCGCAGCTCAATCGTTTCTAGTAATAATAATAACAACCAGCAAAGTTTGGACACCGCCGCGAGTGCCGTGAGTGACCCGAGACGAAAGTATAAAAGTAAAAAAGTAAAGCCTAGAGGTATTACAGAATAGATAGAATAAATTGTATTGACGGAGTGAACGCGCGAGAGTGTGTATATATATATATATATATATATATATATATATATATATATATATATATAACGTACATACACATACGACGCGTGTGTCGAGGGGATGGGGTTGAGGGTGGAGGCCGGACCCTGAAAGAAATAACAGAGAAGAACAGCGGCGAAACAAGGTGGTGGAAGGATGCCCGGGGGCCGGAGGGGCCTGGTAGCCCCGCAAAACACATTTTTGGAGAACATCATTAGAAGGAGCAGTAGCCAACGTAAGTTTGTTTTTTCTTTATCTTTAATCTACTATCACCATTGGATTATCCATTCATTCGGGGGGATCAAAAAACTATGCGAATCGACATCTTATTTTCCGAAATTCCTAAGTTTCAATCCCTCGATTTAATAGTTTATCGATGGAATTCGATAGTTTGTCAAGAGATACTTCTGGCAGACGTTATATTTCAAAATGACAACGATATACCTTCATTTTTTTTCCTCTTTTTCGATACATGAACATACGTCATCAGGAAAGAAAATAAAATGACGGGCAAGTTGATAGTCCTTCTTTTTTACTGTCGAAACTCGAGTGTAGGTCCTCGTGTATCCAACTCTGTCACGAGCCTCTTCTTTTTCTTTTTCTCATCTCTGAGCCGTAATAAAAACAAAGGAGTGGTCTCGTACTGCAACCTTATTTTTTGCACTCTCGCGTTAAACTCACCACGTATCATAATTTTTGTTCCTGTTAAAGTTCTTATTGTACCTTTAATATACGCTAAATTTCGTGCCAATCCATACGGTGAGCGACAAAAGATAATAAACAACAACAAATTTTAATAGAAAAAGAACGAACAAAAAAGAATCAACTTTTTTTAATTTAAAAAATAAAAACAATTAAAAGCAACTGATATACCGTACTTTGTAACGTCGCGTTCTATTTCATGCAATCGAAACTACCTATATCCCAATCTGGCAAACAATGGAGGTTTTACGCATCGATAGCAGTGGCACAATACATTCCTTTTTCAATTACAATAATAACCGAGCCACTAATTCTCCTGCGGTGCGTAAAAGCAGACGTAAAATCGCGAAAGTTATAAAATTCCTGACAATTCGGCTTTAACGATCTTCTCTTCGTCTCCATCCGAAGACTCGTGACGTTGTTTTTTTTTGACTTCGGCGAAGCATCTTGAGCTACTCTTTTTGAGACAGAGAGGGTGAGAATATAACGCACGTTAAAGAGGGGGGATATGATGGGCTGACCTGAGAGCAAACGACTTCCGGGTGTGATAAAACGTATATATGCGACGTGCCTCGATACGATGAGTGAATTGTCCTTGTTTCCCATTTTCCGCCATCTACTCAGCGCCATTGTTCCACTTTACGCGTATGCATTTTCCGGGATTTTTCTCGCAGGTTACTTGTACAATTTGGATTATATCGAGCGCCTAAGGGGCTCTGTCGATGTTACGTTAGTCGATATGAACTTCTATTCTACATACTTTTTGAAAAGCTCTCGGAGCAAAGGTAGACCTGTTTGGGAGTCTTATTTTCTTACAGTACACTTTGAAATGACAAACATCTAATTTGAAATTTTTATCTTTGTTAAAAATAGAATTTGTTACGAATATTTACGAATAACTCCTTCTTAAGCAAAAGAATAGAAAAAAGCTTGATCTGCAGCTAGATTTTGAAACATTGTTAAAAAAAATATAAATCTTGTAACAGTAAAATTGTACAACTAAGGACCCCCAGAGACAATAAACATAATACATATGTATATATTTATTGATGACAATTTAAAGGAAAAATTTTGAGACTAGAATTATTTATGAAAATCGATCAAATTGAAGGGCTTCCAATATTCCCTTGAAAGCAAGATACTATTGTGAAATAAACATATATTCTGGTGAAGTTTTCTTAAAATACGCACGTGAATAATGAAGCTACGGGAAGAGAGTTTCCATTTTTGTCTATATAGATCGCTGAAATGAATACTGATAAGTCCAATTTTCGCTTAAAATTTGAAATTCCGTTTTCCTTGCCAAAATTCCATTTTCTCTTGCAACCTCTTTTCCGTTTTACAAGATCTCGCAAAATCTGGCTGTAGTCGAAAAGTTACACAACGTTCGGGCAAATCTATCGATTTCCTTGGATTTTTCACTTCTGCCTAGAGAAAATCATACAACTTTTACAATGTTTTCAGTTCGGTCTAAATAATACTATCCATAAATATGCGTCTTGAATTTATCACGCTTCAAAAAAAATTGTATAAGTATATATGGATCATTATCTGATAGATTGATCGGTAAAAAATTGTTTGACACTGTTTGCGAAATAAAATATACATAAAATGCGAAAATTCGGAAAAACGCCAACTTTGACATCCTTTTAATGAATCTTAATGAAAAAAATTAGAAATATTGATGAAGCGCAAGATGTATAATTCTTTAAGCGCATACAGCGCAAAAAGCAGTTTAAAAATATTTACAAGAAAACAATTTTTTTGATCGGTCAGTCTGTCAGAGAATGAGCCATATATATCGAGAAAAAGAAGCACAAAGACGGCCTCGCGTGATTAAAAAAAAAAAGGAAATCCCTCGTTCCAGCGAAAGAATGGACATGTATAGGAAGCGTTTTCATGAAATTTTGCTCCTACTTACTTCCGTTCAAACGAATCCATTCTCTTCAGGGCCGGTTTTTTTCTTTCGTCGCCTCTTGTACTGATGATTACGAGGATATGCGAACGAGATGCTCTTTTTTTGCGAGAATAGAATAGAGAAAGCTTTTTGGTATATTTGCTGCGTCTCCGTTGTGTCTTCTTTCATTTTCCACCTCGCACGTTCTTACACGTTAGACGTCTATGTCTTATTTTTCTTCATTCGCCTTTTGTTTATCGATCGATTCTTGAAAGCACGAGTTTTGCTTCTCTTCGAGATTGAGGTAATGTTAACTTATAGTGCGAGCCATTATTGTCAAACTGTGTTTACTAGAAATAGTGAGCCTTCATTATAATTCCGGAATAATAAGAAGGGGACTGAATTTTAGTAATGCACTGGCCTATTTTCTTATACCATTATCGATCGTTAAAAAGCGACCTTGAATTTCATGGTCATCACATAGAAATGGGTAGCGTCGAATCCAAAATTCAATTTTTTAATTTAAAAAAAGTTTGACCCCCTTTTCGATATTTTTTACTTGTGATACTGATATTCGAAGTTGCGACAAATTTCAGTCGGTGTCAAGTGTTGCGATAATTTTGTTGACGAGTATGTATATTCAATCTCGTTTCACCAGTCCTATTATTCCAGTATTTGACCGTTAATTTACTCTATATGTAGTTGATCTGGAGAAAATTGATAATACTAGACATACGGGTAGTTACTGATTCTTTTCCATTAAGAAGTAGTTGACCATACCTGTAAACCCTTGTTTTGATGTTGGGATGATAAGAGCGAGCTAGAACTGTGTTAATACATAGTTCCAATACTAGAAAGCCAATTTTAAATTGGTGATTCAACTATGCAGCCAATATAGTAGTTAATCTCACAAGACTTAAGCTTTATATTTTATGAGAATTTGATGTAAATATGATAAGAAAATATACGTAATTTATGTAATTCTAATCAGAATTTTAGGACAGCAGTACCGGTACAGCACTGGCTTTCAGTACTTAAAGAATATTATCGTAGAATCATTAATGTACTATGTCTCTTCTTGATAAATACTTGTTTTATAACATAGCTTGTTCTTATTACTCCAGTATTGATCGAATCTTTGACAAGTACTTACACATACAGTTTACTACAGTACTGTGGACATTATTGATTTAGTATTAAGACATATATGCATTTTTACTAAACTTGCGTAGAGACATCAATAATTAGGGATACACGAGATGAAAATCTATCTCAGTTCGTTTTTCTCTCTCACGCGGATTTCTATAAAAGCTTCGATTCCAATCAAATCATAATCAATTTAATTTATGTGTTCAGAAAGAGCTTCATTTCTTGACTCTTCATCAAAGCCAAAAAATTCGTGAAAAAGCATATAATATTCAGCTACTCCCATGAAGCCGCACACACACACATATACGTAGATCATAAATACATGTATGCACAGATGTATTGAGACAGAAACGCATCTACTTTCGTTTTGTGTAGCTCTCCGCGTTTCTTCGCCCGATCGATCGGGCGCAGTTAAACGAGTAGTCGCCCTGTCTCTCCTTGATATGGCGTGGGTGCATCCTTCGCAACTACGATAAAGCGCAGACCCCGAGACTCTGTGTATCTAGCCTCGACCCCTGAGTCTGATTTCGCAGTTTTTTTATTCTTTTCGAAAGGGGGAGGTAAGCTCGATTGCCGCTTTATGTTTTTATTTCGTGAATTTTTTGAGGGCATCGATTTTGAATTAGGGAACGAAACTTATTCTGCGTGAGGCCAGGGACTGTATATTCATTGGATTTGACTATTTTTTCTGAGAGAGGTTAATGTGTGATGTGTAAAGCTTGTTGCTGATATGCTAAGAGGGTTGATTTTTATTTTTGGCAAATGTTTGGGACAAAACGCTCTTAGGAGATAATACTAAAAATGTTCTGATTAGATAAAAAATTATTTGAACCCCATGTTGCTAGACATTTTTATCTCTTTTCTGTCATACAACGTTTAACTTATCAAAATTGCTTTTAAAATTAAGTAATTATAATTCTTAAATAATTACTTCGTTAAAAATAGACTCAGCAAAATTCAAGGGTTTTTATTGGATGTATATTTATTACATTTAACCGCAAAGTTAGTTTTGGGAAACGGATTGAGTGCGGATTGAGAATATATGGCAAGAGTAATTGTATAAATAATTTTTCATTTTTCCGTGTGCTAAATAAATTAAAAAAATTGTATACTGCATTTATTGCAATTCCATCATATTAACAACGTAACAAATTGAATCGCGCTTTTATTGAAAAATCGCTTAAAATGATAAAAATAAAATTCATTGTAAAAAGAATACATCATCTAGGTTACATTGGATCTTAAACAAAAATGATTGATACGAACGTTGTGACCTATCGAAAATTTACACAGTGGAGTTCTTATATATGAAGTATTATAACATTGAATAATGGCTGAAAAGGATGTTTGTATATGATAAGTGACATTTTAAGCATTTTGCATAGTTAAAGTAAATAGAAGAGTTGTAGATCATGAAAAAATCTTTTTTATTGTCATATACTACAAAATGTGTAATATTTTTGTTGTCTTTGTTGTTTCTCTTCTTCACATTTCATGTGACAAAAAAGAAATTTTGTTCAAAATTATTTTTCAAAGAATGGAACAATTGTATTATACAATCATGTAGTATGCGAGCGTTGACGATCATGCCATAAATGCAAAACGCATCGCGATGCAAGGCTGTAAGCTACCGCGGTCCGTGGGCCGTGCGTGGCTATCTAGTATTCAATTTTTCATTTCTACTAAAAAATATATTCTCTTGGTGTAGCATTGACACAATCATTACACTTAAAGGAATCGATACAACCCTTACAGTGTTTTCCCTCGTCACTTACTATTTTCTATTTCATGTCCTACCTCCTTCATTACCATATAATTACAAAACTACACAGATCTCTGTCTATCTGTCTCTCTCTCTCTCTCTCTCTCTCTCTCTATATATATATATATATATATATATATATATAATTAAGATGATCCTCGACAAAGCGAAGCTTCAATTTTGCACCCATCCATCCACACGCAAAGATCACTATCAGCTCTTGTATTTCGCGTTGCTTATTATTCCGCGAAAGCTTAACGAGCTGTCGTCGTCGTCGTCGACGTCGCCGTCGTCGTCGTAGTGTTGAGTCCAAGGACGCTGCGAACTTCTAAACGCTACCAATCGCGTGATTTATAATTGCGCTTGCCCTTGACTTACGTCGTGACTGTTTTTGCACGAAGTTGAACGGAGTCTGGCACTTCCGTGAATGAAAACAATTATATACTTTTGTCTTGTTCATTATATTTTTTTACTCTAAAATATTCCTTAAATATACACGTTAAGTGAAAATCGAAGTGAGGGAGTGATTACTTACGAGACATCATTAGCTGTGGTTCAATATTGACACGTACGTAATGAAAGAATAATTTCGAATTAAACGAGCTTTATTAAACGAGATTAATGCACAATGTAAGTACGAGGATTAATTCGTGTTACTATCGAAAGAAAAAAAAACTGGAAAAAATTCAAAAGTTCACGCTGTTATTTCAAATTGAGCATTTACATAATTAATTAGAATTTTTAGTAAGAGAATAATTTTTTTACGTAATGCCTCTAATTCAGTTTTCTTGTATGCCCTTTTCTGGCTTCTGATTCATGCGAGTTTTCAAACTGAAAAAGGACATGCAGTTCCGAAAACTAAAACAAATCATTGCACCTGTTGAGCCTCGAAAAATTTCGTTTATCTTGAAAAACATCTCAATAAACTTTCTCAAAAGCAAGTCTCATTCAGCGAATTCCCCGTTGAAATGCCATTCATAAAGAAAACCCCTAGACGCTTAGGGCAATTTGGAAATACCGCCGTAACGAAAAGCCTGCCTTGTCTCACGAATATTCTACTGTCTTCCGGCTATGCGTCGACCGAAATAACTGCGAAGTGAGTTAGAAATAACACGTTATTCGACTACGCAAAAATTTGTTAATTTTCTCGTTAATTCTGTTTATGCAGTTTAGATTTATAGGGAATGCGACATTTTTTTATGTACTTTTAACGGTCTTAATTATTTTGAAAAGTTACATTTAGAAAATATCATTAGTTCAAACTTTTGCCTTGCAGGTATTCGTTGTTTTCACTAATCGATAACTCATTTAATTTTTGTTGACCAATTTTTCTACTAAGAATGGACGTTAATGAAAATATGGGCTATTATTACTGTAAAACATTATATTATCTATTAGTATATTATATTATCTATGATTAACCTTTGTTTCAGTATTGAGATAATAGAACTGATTCCAATTATAATAATGTACTGAGCTAATTAAGTTTGCCGAACTCAATCCTTTCAGTACTGGTTCCAAATACTTGCACAATACATAATGTACAGTCTGGCCAGTTTATTTTACTCCAGAATTGATTAAAAACGTACACAGAAAGTGCCGGTTTACGGTAATGTGAACAAGCAGTTATCGTTAATCCAGTAATTCTTACTAGGATGCTAATTAACTAGTAATAGTCACTGGTATTGAGTACTCGTTATCCTGTACCAGTTACTACTATTACTTGTTAATTAGTACCCTGAATAATACTAATTCATTAAAAATTAGTTGAAATAAAATATCTTGAGGAAATGCTAAGCTATGTTATCGATTCCTTGGAGATCCTCTTTTTCTCCATAGCATTATCGAATTATCGTTTACAGGTATATCCTGGAGCGTATAAAATAACAGTCCATAGTCAATTTTACCTATATATTTACTTGATCGAAGCTATTATTGTGGTTCATCGTTCTCCTCAACTGTCTCTCAACGACGAAAGAGCAGCGCGAAGTGTCTCTTTCACACAAGTCGTGTCGACACGTGCCTCAAGGCGTCGCACTCGAATGTGTTAACTCCTTGGTCTCTACTTCGCATTATAACACTCGGCGCTACGGCACGTAAACCCTCGACTCGGAGACAGATTACGACGTTTTACCTTACTTTTTTTTACCTTTGATGTACCTGCTTGGTTTTTCAAAAATTTTTTTGCTGATGTTTCGTTTTAATCCAGCTGAGGTTATCAAAGTCTCGTGGGATTTGCTCGTGTTTTACTGGTGCGAAAAGGGAGTAATGTTTATTTGACTGAAATCGATGTTAACTGTGTGATAGCTATAGGCGGAACATGCGAGATAGCTATAGGCGGATGCAGAATTAACGGTGACGAGTTGTTGCGCTTTGAATTTTTAAACTGACCGAGTTCGAATAGAGTGTAGGTCGTATACGTTTGAATTGACCGGTGATACTGTGAACCTCGGAATTGATTGAATTATCTTAATCGTAAGGTTTACTACGTTTATTTAGAATTTATAAATAAAAAATAAAATTAATATAATATTAAGCCATAAAAAGTGAATTCGATTTAATCGTACATTTTTAAAAAAAGCTATTTACCAATAAAGTGTATCATTTTTTCAAAGCACCCGAAATAGAAAAAGAAGAACGAATATAAACCCATATATCTGAAAATATAGAAAATCATTCTATCATAGTTTCCCAGAATTTGAGGACCAAGTCTCAGTGGTATATGGAAGCAAAATTTAAACATATTAGTATAATAATTAGATGATGCTCCTGAAATGATTATGTATGAAGATTTTTTTATAAAACAAATCGGAAGTTATATATCTATATAGAAGACAAACTCGACTCCTAGCCAACTGGTGATTGCATTTAAATAATTTCAATTTTAGTTGAGAAAGCTAATTTCGCGTGCGAATAGAAGAAGGGAGGTTAAGCTACTGCAGAAGAATTCGAAAGTCGGTAGCAGCCTGACAGCCTTTGGGCAGGATTCACGAATCGCAGAGATTGCACAAGGTTTAGACGAAATAGCATGAGATGTTATTTACAAATTAGATTCAGCGAATGCGCAGTCATTTGCTTACTGAACAAAACAATTAATTTCTTAATTTTAACTTTCCAGTTATCACTTTACAAACATGAAATAGTCCAGCATTGTACTGTTTCTTTCTGTCATATCTGAAGATAAAAAAATTACAAAATTTTTATGTTTCCTTAGCTCGTGAAACGTTTACATTTTATTGTATGCTCTTTAAATTTAGTTTGTATCCTCTCGGTATGTAAAACTGAACTGACATTTTTATATTCGGTACTAGATTTTCATTATATCAAAATGTCTTTTGCAACGCCCATGTAGTAAATGATCATTTTTCCACAAGGTTAAACTATTTTTGATGTTATTAATTCATTTTTTTAAATAAAAATATTAAATTGTTTGTTAGTTTAAAAGGAACAACATGAAAGAATTGAAAAAGTCATTGAACGTTTATTTATTTTTTGCTCAAGAATGTATTTCCATTTAAAAATATGGAGTAGCTTGCTCTGTTGAAATTGAAAGTAAAGATTTCAATTATGAAAATTCGCAGTTATACATTAAACTCTCAAAGTAATTTTAAGTTCTACTGTTGGATTTATTATTTAAAAACCAGAGATTTGACAACGTTGACAGTACTGCATATATTACGTTTAAATAATACGTTCAAAAGTACTGCTTTCCAAACACAGAATTTCTGTGTTACAGTATAATACGTCAAATCATCGGTTTTGAGCAATAAATCTTCATTGCATGGACAGTTTCATTCCAAATACATAATGAACACTGTTACTAAAACTATTAATTGTAGACAAACGTATCCATGTATATTTCACCAATTTATACTAATATATACTTTATAGTAATTATCAAAGGTGAGGTTTAAATTGACTATTCCTGATGAGAATGTAAAAGGTCACTTGAAATATCAGTAAAACAATTAACATTTATAATTTTTACTCAAGAACTTTGAAATCATAATCATTCATTTATGAGTTCATAAAAAGATTTACATACCTGTTAAAGGCGTAATCTATTGGTCCAATATTCCAGTGAAACCAAAGACTCATGAGTGTTAAAATTATGTAGCCAAAAAGTAACCGCAGCACGCAGTAATGGAAACTAAACGGTTATTAGCGTTGCTTAGCAGGTGACGGAAAACGAGGTGAGTTGCCTCTGCTATTGCTGGAGAATTTTAATTACCAAAGTGTGTGTCTTGCGAATGCCGAGATCCGCGAGTTAATCGATGCCCCTAATCGCTGACTTGCATTACACACGTATGTGTATATATATACATTCGGAGACAGATACTCTTTGACGAAGAAAAAACGACTCGACCATGCAAGCAAAGTCGAAAAGTTAAATTAACTTGGTAAATTTTTTTTATCCAAAGTATTCAGCGACGGTGAAATCTCGTATCTTTTTTTTGAGGGTAGGGGAGGAGGAAAGGATTAAAGAAGTTTACGATAGAAACGAATTTCGAAAAATATGCCAGCTTAAATTGATTTTCCGATAACGATATAAAAGACTCGTGGAATGAGGAGAAAGTTTAATATTTAGACAACTCATTATTTCTTTATACAATAAGTGTTGACTATATTTATTCAGAAAAAATTATTCAATGATCTAGTTTAACTAAATATTATATTTTACAATAATATAAAATACCACATTAATATTATTTTTGTATCGAAAATAAATGTAAATATTAATTAAGAATTGTTGTAAATGAAATTTTACTGCACAGCTAGATTAAACTGATCTTGTGCACTTAGTCAAATTTTTTTTTCTCTTTAGCAAATTGTTCGATATTATTTTGTACTTAAAATAATCATAATGAATTCAATTTATTTTATAATATTTATAAATAATTTATAGAAATTAGTAAATAATACTATTATTCTTTTTTGATAATCCTTAACATACACCACACATGTATCACTCCCAACAAATTGTTGATTAACATAATGAACAATAAAAAATTGTCTAAAGGTAATATCAATGTATTCATCATAAAATGTCAAATTTTTCGTATTTTACTTTACGTTACAGTAAAAAGTTAAATATTTCTGGCTTTGAAGAATTTTTATTAAGAATCGTTTTCTTGAATCGTTAAAATGTCACAATTACAACATATTTGTATCTTTTAAAATTCTTTTAAAATTCTTTAAAAATAAAACGATTCTTTTAAAATTCGAAGAGAAACGAGATTTATTTATTTACAATCAAATTTTTTTCAATTTATAGTTTTTCTTAATTATTATATTAAAAAACTCAATATTTTTTCTTCTTGATATTACAGCTGTATACATTATTGAATTAATAATCAATAGAGTATTATGGAATCGAATAACTACTATAGTTATAGCATCGAATAATAGCAAATAGTAACTAAAATAAAATCGTATGTCCAGTGCAAAGCAATAATTAGTCGTATAAAATCTTCTCCCAGCTTCTCAATAAGGAAAGCTTCCAATAATGCAATGAACAAACAAAACAGCCTCTGCGAAAATAACAGTAACCATAAAAACAAACTCAGCCATATCAACGATCGTCTAATTTCCTTCCATTACGATTCAAACTTAACAGAAGTATAATTGCCATCGAGCTTTTACAAACGCAAGCTGCACCAACTCAAGTACACAACTACTGGAGGCCCTTGAGCATAAATCCGTCGTAAAAAAGGAGAGAGAGAGAGAGAGAGAGAGACAGACCGAAAGAATATATATCCTTCCAAGCATTAAGAAACTCTTCCAAAAATAACTCATCCGAAGGATCATATATATCCGTATATATGCACTCCTCAAAATCAAGGGTATTTCCGGTCGCCTTACTGCCCTCGGTACGTTCCGAGCTTGCAATCGTTAGCCTGCGCTCTTGAAACACTTTCTCGGATGAGGAGCACCTCACGAAGGAGGCGTTATAACGTAAAGCGGTAGTAGTATCGCGTTGCTTAGATATATAGCTGATAGAGGTAGTATAAGGCTTCGGCATGTGTTGTCGAAGAAGGTGGGGGTGCATGTTCTCGCATGTGCGAGGGATCACCTAGAAAAGTAGCCGCACAGGGTCAGAGCGACGGTGCGAAATCGGTTTAAATTTCTTTCGCGGAGAGAGGGAGCTAGAGTCAGTGGCTATGGCCTTATTGAACTGTGAGTGGCCTGTATTGATTGTTTGCGATTGCTGCGATGCAGAAGTAGTTTTTTTCCTCTTTCAATACAGTTAAACATTATATATTTTAACTGATAATCTCGTGACGATGTAGTTTGTAATTCAAATTTTATCCATCGAAATCTTCTGCATAATTACATCAATATATAAATGTAAATTATCCTAGTGACATTACAGAATCACTTGATAGAACTACTTGAACTTTAGGCAGTTAAATTTTCTAAAGTTTTATCTGATTTATAAATGATTTGAAACTACAAATTTAATAAATACAAATTATAAATGATGTATTTGTATGTTTTAATATTAAGGTCGATTTTATTTACATTGAAATTCAATACATAATATTCTTGCACATTAACTCCAAAGTACAGATGTACTTGAAGCGTGCGCGAAAATTCATTTCGTTTTTAATAATGCATTTTTTATTTTAAAATGATTATCATTATTGTTATTATTGCGATCATTATATTTGATAGTTTCTGGTGTAGTTTGTGGGCTATTTTTGTGAATAGAAATTGAGCCTTGGGCGTCTGGCTAAGCTCGACATTGATCTACTTAAAATTCGGCATGGAATCATATACATGCGATATCCCAGCGGTGCAATTTTAATAATAAGTAGATTCATTTTTTCGATCCAAGTTCACTTTGAAGGTTCGAAATAGTAGCATACGATTGACAAGAGTCGCGTCGTGAATCTTACGGTAAATTAAGTTGATAGACGAGTACACAAATGGCTGATGCTCGTCGGCATTCAAATTTCAGAGAGTCTACTCCTCCCAGTGTATAAAAAACACATGCGTGAGCAAATCTACAAAGATTTGAAAATAGATGTTCTAAGATGGTTGCAATATTTCGATGAATTTATTGTAAAATATACATTCAAGCTATTAATCTCGCAAAGAAACATAAAATAAAGACATCGAGAAGCTTCTCGATGTCTTTAGTTTATGTTTCTACATAGCTATGTAACAATGCTAGAGAAGTAAAATCCGCTTGGGAAATTGTTGAGTTACGGGGTTGTTTTTACAGGATGCTTTGGGTTAATTGATGGCTTTAGCTTTTTGTAGTACAATGCGAAAATCGTCGAGTTGCAAAAATTCTCTTCGAAAAGCTTCCTTTATTTCGAGCAAGAGAGAGAGAAAAAAAAGGCCAACCGATCGAAGTCTCCATTTATCCCAGTACACCGCAAAACGAGAACAACTACAATGACTCGTGGCTTTAAATATGCACAAACGTTTTTTCTACCTATACTACAGCGCGTTTCCTCCTTTCTCCGTTCGACGATCCGCTTATTTGCTCGCTTTTCGCGGAATTATCGTCCTTTCTCTCTCTCTCTCTCTCGCTTTACAACCTTGCACCAAATCGAAACGAGACCACAGGAGAGAGAGAGAGAGAGAGAGAGAGAGAGAGAGAGAGAGAGAGGGAGAGTGTTCGATCGGCCAGAGATTTTCGATGTAGTTTGTGTGTCGCACGAATTGATCGATGGCTTTTCTTCGCCGAGCTGTGCAAGTTTTGTCCTGTCGTTGCTAAAGTTTGTCCCGAACGTACAGTTTTCCAGGTATTGTTGAGTATATGCGAAAAGAGAAGATAGAGGAGGACAATTGAGGCTTGAGTGGTAAAGGATACGAATTCGTGGTGATCGGAACTACCTTTTTTCGAGATGATCGATTGTCGTACTGGACTTTTGATATAGGATAATAATTATTGTTTAATTTATTGATTTTTCCATACGCTTTTCGTCGGATTAAATCAAAAGTCTACAAACGATCAAGAAAAATTTAAGTAATTTTGGCATTCAAATATTTGAAAACAAATTTTAGCTAAGAGAAAGAGAAGTTTTACGTCTTGTAAGAATGAACAAATAACAAGCCTATAGAAGTGTTTAATTCAACATATAAGTGAAAATTCTCTCATATTCTAATAATTTTCACTTTATAAATTCTAAAATTAAATTAAAATTATTTATATTAACTATTCTTGTATCTAGCTTTTGAACTACATGTACTATAAAATGTAAAAACTGAAACTTAATCTGTAAAAGTGGACTTCACCTCTCGTAGCTCTATTTTCTTTCTACTTTAATCTCAGTGTCAAAATTGCTACGGAATGGACAATTTATTGCAGTTGTACAGTATGCGATAGCGTACTGTATAACTTCAATAATATTTTTTTTAATCACGTTATGAACGAGTTTATTAGGATATCCAGCTCTCAAATATTATACAGATTTTGAAGCACTTCTATAAGCTATAAAGGATAAAACATTGATCATTTATTTTCACTCGAGTTTTATAGTGAAATTGAACTTGAACAACGAATGGTTTGAACGATAACGTATAATTGGATGATATTTTGCTTTAAACGTAATGATAATGACCGTGTGAAAAAATTAACTTTTAAATATTACTATAACTAAAATTATAGAATAAATTTTGTCATTCATTGCGTGTCAGTCGATTTCGAACATCTCTATATTTATACATAATTTTTCATTAAACTCACAATGGAGACTACTCGAAATCTTTAAAAATATATCTTCATTTTAGAAGTTATATATTATCAAGACAGTAAGTTCAGACTACTGAGAAACTAGGTGAAGACCCTAAAATGTTGTAACTGAAAATTAATCTACACGAATGAATTTTTATTCTCTGAAAAGGTCAATTGCAGTATGTGGAGTCGACACTTCTCGATGTTAGAATGTGCTTTCATTTGTATCGGAAATTATAACCTAACTGTCAAAAGAAAGGATGATATATATCTATTTACAAATAACAATTGTTATGCAAATCACAACGGAAAAATAGCCTCTTATATTATAATACATTTGCCCAACTATCGATGTTTCCTTCTAGATAATGTTAAAGAATTTATTTCTTTAAAAAAATTCCTTCTCTAATTATTATTATTATTTTTTTTTTTTGAGATAAATTTTTTTTCATATCAGAGAACTTTAAAGCCATATATTATTCAGATTTCGCTCTAAACTCCAGAGCAAAAAGTCATTTTCAATAATTCCACTATTTAATTCTAAAAATCACTATATTAGAAGTGAAGTTGAAAATGTTGAAATGAACTTTTTAAAATAATGAATTTCCTAAGTTTATCTCCGCAATCAAAAGGAAGTTGAAAAAGTATTTTTTTTAAATAATCTAATTTCGTAAATATTCACTTCGACTAAAGATGAAATAGAGTAAAAAGAAACATGTATATACAGCTTGATTTCCAAAATTATCTATACCATCAAACTCGAAAGGTACTCGTACAATCTCGTAAATTCAACCCCATTAGAAGCTCCATCTCGTCCCAGAGACACATCGGGAATCATTGCCCTCCCGACACAGACTTGCACAAAGGGAAAGGCGAAGCAACCAAGCGAATCCTCTTGTGTGAGGGAACAGCACGCTTGGGTCAATCTGCCACGAGATTATCCGTCGACGCCGTAAATGCCGAGCACCGATAGATGCGGAGCTTCTTATCTAACGTATAACTCTAAAACTAAACGAAATTTTTCTTGTGAAATAAATTTTTAAAAATCGATTATAGTTCGATACATACATATATATACTGCATCGATGTTAGCTTTTTATATATGCATATAAAGTGGTTATTTTTTAACCGATCCTATTGAATCTCGAGTCTTTGAAGTACACTCATCTGATACTTGGCTTAACGAAACGATTCTGAGTAATCTGGAGGTTGAATGCTGTTTTATTATTTATAGACTTATAGATCCGACGTAATAAGTATGAATGTTTTTTTAGTTAGATTAACTACAAAATAATTGATAGTAACCAGACTAATTGGATTTTTATAACTAAACTTTTTAGCCATTTTTGCATCATTTCAAATGTAAATGTAAGAATATTTTGTATTCGCAAGTGATGTTTTAATTGAATAAAGTATTGAAAGTATAAAATAGTATAAGATAGTATAAGTACTTAAAGCCCCAGCAAAACCAATATTCCAATTAAATAGATACAGAATGCACTCTGGAGATATAAACTACATAGGATCGAATAAGGCTATTCTACTTCTATAAAAGGAATAAGAGGACTACAATTTTTCACAGACTCAACATATTCACTTAAGCAGTAAACAAAATACAAATCTATAATTGTTATAGATGATATTGATAACAACTCCATGAAAATGTGATTAATGAAATCAACACAAAGAAATGGTTCCACATTATAGAGTAACATGCGCTGTAGGGCTTACGTGTCCTGCAAGATTAGTTAAGTTACTAGAATCTAGACCTTGCAAAGAAATTAGAACAGAGCTATTTTTACAAAATTATAATTAAAAAAAATGTACAATTATACTATTAATTTTAGTATGTAAGTAATTTTATCCGGACCCGCCAACGGGAATTACTTTTCCTCTGCAGGATTTACTTATGTAATGTAATTGCATTTACTTTGGATAAATAAATGAATAAATAAGATTTCCTTTGACAGGTTAAGTGAACAAAAAATTTTGTTTCTGTATAATTTTCAGCTGGTATATTGAAGCTGTTCAAAAGGCTTATTATTAATAAAATACTAAAATATTGAATGAACATTGAGGATTTATTTTAAATACACATTTGAAGTACGATGTCGACAGTTTCGTGTTTAAACTTAGACTGCTCTGTAAGGTCCTAAAACTGACGCTTCTCCTCGGCGAGATATATAATCCATCCCCGTTGTGGTCGCTATCATCTTAATAATAGGCTAAAAATATCGAGAAATTGCATCTTGACGTGAAACATTATATAGAAAAGAGATTAAAAATTTTATTGAAACTCGTGAAATTTTTATGAAAAAATTCCCAAATTATAAAAATAATGTTTGAAATAACGATTTGGAAAGAAAATCGTTGACATGCTTGTATAATCTATGACAAAGGAAGTCATTATAGTTCCGTATTACAGGTCGAATACACAACAGACCTTGTCATTAATGAAAACGATAATTTTACCAGCGTTAATGACAATAGCAGTCAAATTTTCATAATCGCACAATAATACCAGGGGGATTTGATCAAATTCAACGATTAAATTCGAGGCGATTAACCTCGATTTGATTCGAATTCTGGTTTTTAACGAGTTTCTACACAAGTATCAAATCAAGTCAAACATGGTTGGCAACGTTTCTGTTGCGAGCCACAATGACAAAGTTTTGCTTTCGCACCTTACTTCCGTTCCACTGAATCTTGCTCTAGATTAAGGGTCGACAAAGCCTTGCCGAGGGTTAACGTACCACTTACCCTATGTAATTACCTCGTCATACAGTCGTCCAATGAGGAGCCAAAGTAGCCTCGTGCTTTACGACGATTTTCTGTGAAGTGGTGTGGATCGCGCGGAATAACTCTTTGGGTGAGAAAAGGGAGGAGAGAGTATGAAATTATTCCAACCCCTTTGATTATTTAGACGACTAAAATGAGGATATCTATCATAAGTGCGGGTTTGCAAAACTCTAAACTAACGACCAAGGTCAACGTCAATAAAACGCAAACGGGCTGTAATAAGAATAGAGTAATTTATTTTTTTTAACACTTCGCCCCAAACATGTGTTATACGTCGAACTTAATCAGATGTGAATAAGATTGATATCGTTGAAATCAGATATAGCAAGTTTGATCAATACATACATTCATGAAATATTTACGACGGCAACAGATGCCTAATAGGCTGATACAATAACGAAAATCTAACGGAATATATAATTCGAATATATATTTATTACTATAATGATCTATCAATAGAGATTCTTCTATGGTTCTACATTGTAAAACGAAGTTCTCACGCGCGTTAACAAGATTTCTCGTTAAAAGCTCTGGCCGAGCTTTTTCCTTGCCATTACATACATCTGGTTTAGTTTTTCGTTTTTTATATTCTTGGATTTACATGGGGAACTTTAAGAACAAAATATCATGAAAATTGCAAAAGCCAGTTTCGCAGAGTCAGGAGACGTTGTATTTGTCTTCGTTAAAGATAACCTCATGTTTTTCTCGATTTTTTTTCAACGTTAATTTACGTATTTATTCCACAACGTCGTATGTAAATATACGCTATCCCGTTGAGAGTATAGCACAAGAATCGCCGAAAGTTTGCATGTCGAATTTCAAATTATGCTAATCCTGTGGAAAAATGAAAATTTTTAAATGTGGTTCAGATGTTTATTTTATCGAATAAATTTTCAGAATTTCTTAACACGTACACGCTTTTGGTCGGCAACATATCACTTTCGCCGAAACGTTCGAATACCGTATATTTTCACTATATATAGTTTTCGGCATATTTGAATTCAGTGAATCAGAATTTATGGACTTTTACGAAGAGCTTGCATGAATGTAACGATTTTTTTTTCATCGCGATAGCTCCTGGACAGCTTTCGTTATCGCTATAAAAATTTTGCTCCGGTCGTTTTACGGGTCCATCGGATATTCGGCTAATGCGTTTTTATTATGCAAATACGCGTTTTATCTCCAAACATTTTCCAGCTATTTAGCCACTTATGTGCATAATGTATTTACGAATGTTCGTCAATTAGAGAAATTATTAGCAATTTATTATTCATGCTATTAATCAATATAGCGTATATTACACAAAAATTAAGGGTTACAAGGATTTTTTTTAATTTAACGTTGCCTCGACTTTCGGCATTATCAACATGTCAGAATTGAATTTCAGCATAAAAATATACTTAATTTAAGTAAAATCTTATTAAAAAAAGTGCAAAATGTTAGCTTTATTTAAAAAAGCTTTCATGAAAATCTAAACTAATATTTTCTAGGACTATACTATCAAGTAAATTAGTACATTTGCATAAATTTAATATTTCTTTCTCGTTTGCGTCATAATTTATCCCCGCTCTTAGTTTGTATAAAAAGTATCAAGTAACAAAAAAAGGAATCCTTAAAAAATTTACATTCATTCGCATCTCTTCGTATTCCCAACGGCTTTCAAAATACTCATCCATCTCCGTACTTCTACCTGTAAAGCCGCATAATTCAGTAGTCCGCTGAAAAAGGAAATTGCGCAAAAATCGCGGATACCGCACCTACAACGTGTATGCGCGTACTTGACCCAGAACAACTTACATTATGCATTTATACATTATTATATATGTATACAAACGAAATACATAAAGATAGGGGAAGAAATTTCTTTTGCGACCTGGAATTTTATTTCATTGTCATTGCTTGAAACTGTTTTTTCAGCTTTTAATCGCACCGATGGACTGTGAAAGATCTGGCTATGTCTAGAGTTCGAGTTCTTATGGATGGAATATCATTTCTCTTTTATGAAGCACGGAATGTATATTTTTGGAAATAAGACTATTATTATTCGAGAAAAACGCATATGCATTCATCCTCGAGATTGACGCTATCGTTTACAAGAATCGAGGAGTGAAACATGAAGAATGACTCTAGCGTATATTAACGTATTTTTTTTGTTTCCGATTGCGTGTTTGCAATTGTTATAGTTATTAATGACGATCGAGGACTCGACTAAGATTATGCAAATACACGCATTATGCAAACGCTAGTACAAAAAAAATAGGTACAGAAATTTATACTTAAATAAGGTTATTGAAAACATAATCATGCGCAGTAACTGTGATAAATATGATAATAATCTACCATTGAAAATAAGTTAGTATTAAAAACCAAATAAATCGAATCTAATAATATAATAAAAAAATGCTTCCACCGTTAACTTTTGCTTTCATAGGTAAATTATACGATTCCTCCAAAATGTATGTGAATTGCACGTATACATATTAGACATATACCTATACGTGTTGGAAAGCTGTCTCGTCGTTGAAAATTCGGTGAATTAACGAACAAGCAAACAAAAATAAAAGAAGTCCGCGCGGCAAGCAGCTGTATAAATTAAACAAAAGCGACGAGAAACAGGAGAAAAAGAGAGAGTAGAGACGGATTGCGATTCGCGTCACGAATCCACGAAATTCCGGAATAAACAAACTTCTGGCCCGTGCATGAAGCCAAAAAATAAAGAGCAGCATAGAATCTAAGGGCAAGGATTGTGGCCGAAAATATACAGAGTGTTCGATCAGACGCGATGACGCGCCAGTGAGAAGGAAGTAGAACAGATGGACGCGACGAAGTATGTATATATATATATAGACATGAGTTTTCAAGAGAATAAAGTCCTTTTTCGCTTTTCCTTTATTTTGAAGAGAAATTCGATTAGTTATCTATACTGGGAGTAATGAAGTTTCTTTAATTGTAAAGTGAGATTACGTAGAATATTGACTATTATATTTGTATAAGGGAATTCATAGAAAATTGCAGTAAAATATTTAAACGTTAGGTGTAGTATCGTTAAGGGTACCCTACCACTAGTACTTTTTAACACGAATTTCGCTATTTTCCCTTTAGAGAAAGGCTAGTAGGTCAGATTTTATTTTAAATTCTTGCATATATACTTTTTTCCCTCGAGCTTGCAAGCTATGATTTACGCGTTGGACAGATTTTTCCAATGTGAAAAATTCCGCCCTCGGGATTGATACTTCGATAGGGAAAGCTACTTTTTCTTCTATTTTTTTGAAAGGGAAATTCATCCAATTCTAAAGCCGCACTCTTAGGCTCTCGCTATAACGTTTGCAAAAAGACACTGACGTCAAAAGCTCCAATTCAAAAGTACAGTTATACGCATGTATCGGGTTGAAATAGGTAGCGATCGATGTCAGTAGAATAGTTTCCGAAAACTAAAGGCGTAGTTGTTTCACGCACTTTTTTGCATCGTTCACTCGTCGAAGGAAACGCAATGTTTTTTACAGCCTATTGCTTTATTTCTATTATCTTTACCAACTGACAGCACGTTATAGGCAGATGATGATACCTTTTCTAATTCCCATTGTAAATTCGGAAACGCGTTTACCGCACGCCGGTCTTGTCATGCCGGTGTTGTTATCAATATCTATATGTATATATGTATATACGAATTGAAAGGGAATCTATCATAATTCGTAAACAAGAGGATCGTATATTACTGATACGAAGTCAAAACTGTGAATGAGTCTACTGCTCTTCTTATTTATTACCTGATACATCTCGAGTCAAACAGTTATTTGATTGCGATGAACTTTTCGAATTAAGTTATTTTGTTCTAAAAAACAGATGTTCACCTCGTTGTGAGAAAGAAAAAATATATATAACTAAGTAAACTAGCATCCGTTAAAGAGATCGTTCAAACAGAATAGATAAAAAACGTTAATCTCTTTGTACACCTGAATCGACAAAGGCTGGAGTTTGCATCATTCGTCGATGACTATATACGATCGTCCTCCCACTCTGTTCCTCTTTCGACCGAAATCATCGCTAGCCCAGCGAAAGCTCGAAAATGCCACTATCAATACAGTTCGCGCATGATACCTCGCACACGCACACATGCATATATATATACGTACATACGTTTGCACACACAGAGACAAAGAAGGATCACGGAAAAGCTCGTAGCTATACTCGGCCGTTTCCGGAGCGACTCGGTCGCATCCGCCAGGTCATTGGGTCAAATCCGCGGGAGCATGGGGGTCAAGCCCAATGCGCGCGCGCATAACGGTGGAGGGGATGGAGCTGCTATTTTCTCTCAAGCGCGACCGGCTGCGCTATTTTTAGAAACCAGCGACGACGACGGGAAGGGGTTATGCTCAACGAGAAACAGAGAGAGAGAGAGAGAGAGAGAGAGAGGATACGTGTAATCGGACGGTCGCATGCTCGATTTTTTTATTGAGAGAAGCAGAGTGAGAGAGAAAGAAAAAAGAGAAATGAAAGGTTATTTGTTGAATTTCTCGAGGGGTATATATGCGTTTTGTTGCTTTGTCGTTTGAGGATGCGCAATCGGTCGTGAAATGTCGCGACATTTCGCGAGGTGACATCTAGAAAACTATCTTTTCTTGCGATACTATATGCATGTGACATTCGAAGCAGCTATAGAAATAGTCTTTAAAGCATACGTACATTTTATAGACTATAGCTATACGTATACATATAAATTGTGTTCCGAGGGTGTGTGAGAGCGATGTTACCGGAGTTTGATCTATGCGCGGAGCAAATTTTCAATTCAGAATACATACTGAGAAACAATTCATTTATCGGTGGCGAAGCTGTTTATCAAGTTAGGATGTTACTTTGCATAAAGAATTTATAGTCATATGTACATGAAGATGAAACTTGAAAATTACTATTGAGAGAAAATTTTGCGATTTATATGTGGTTGGATATGGAAGAGAATTTTACTATGCACACGATTTTTGGCCATGTTTACGGTTTACTGCGTTAATGTTACGTGAGAGTAGATTTTAGCGAAGCTTTCACAATTCAAATGAAAACCATTCTTGATTATTATTTATTTAGATTTAGACGAACGTCCCAATTTTTTTTATGTTAATTATTACTCATTATTTTACATTTTGCTCTAAGATGAATTAAAATGTTATAATTTTAATTCGGTTTACTATGCAGTACAATGTCAATATTTAACACAAATGTAAGAAATTGTTAAACGCCAATGATCAAAATTTCTTCATTAAATTTAACATCAAAGCATTGGAAGAAAATTTGGTATCTCTATACGTGAACTTCATTTAATGCTACCATCTTACATATTAACTAGTAATTACTTAAATTAAAGTAGTTATACAGATTATATTTATATGTTGATATTTCACGTTCAAGCACTAAAATCTCATAATTTTTACATTAATATTGTAGTAATATTATATAGTAAATTTATTTTCCAAATTTAATCAATAATATTAATAAATATTATTGATTAAAGATGTTCATATATTCGTTACTCAGTCATTACTATGATTTTCAGTACGAGTGCACTTGAAAACGTGCATGAAAATTCAGACTATTATTAACAGCGAACATAAAGCACGAAGTTTTTTTTCAAACAGTTTTTCCTTTTACGTAACAATAAAAAAAATATAAACCTACAAAAAAAGGGAACAGCGTCAATAACAATGAACCTTCTAGAATGCAGCGTGTATTAAATAGATTCTCCCCAGACTTTTCTCTTTTTGCACGGTATAGCAGTAGTCGTCGTCTTTTCACTCCTTCTACTATATACGGTAATTGCACATATACATTCTCCCGGCACTCGTTCATAATGCAGAAAGATGTTCTCGCACGGGAAAATTTCGCAGTCGACTCGTTATGCGCACGCTGAGGCTATTTTTAGCTCGGCGCGATTGTAAGCAGAAGGGTTTTTTGCACCGCGAGATTTTTCTCGTTGTTCGACAAGAGAGAGAGAGAGAGAGAGAGAGAGAGAACTGCGACGGAATAATTGTTTAGTGTTAGGTTGCTATTTAGATGATTACATTTTTTGCAAGGAAAATTCAATCCTCGAGTTTTCTTTGATAATCATCTGTTAATTTTGAGTAGTTTCTCTTGTGAAAATGACGTTTTGTCCGAGTGTGAGAGACAAGAAGAAATGTTTTTACGTAGAAGGAGAGGGGGGGGGGGGAGAGAGAACGGAAGTTTGACATTGCACGATTTTTATGAAGTATAGGAGAGCTTTCTTTATTCATGAGGTGATTTCACGGTTCTATTTATCTTCGGGATCAAAATAACTTTCCATCTACTTTCTCATTGATCGAGGAAATGAAAGGAGGAATGAATTTTTCATGTCGACTCAGTGGAACTCTATTAAAATTATTTGATGTTAAGAAAAAAAATTCATTTAATAACTCAGATTAACATAATATATACACAGTCAAAAAAATATGAAAATCTAGGAAAGTTTAATTCACACTCACTATTTACAAAGCAGTCATCGTTAGAGAAAAGGAAATACAATTTTAATACTTTAAACATGATGCAGAAATATTTTGAAATAGATATAAAATAATATGAAATGCAATAAACTTAGTGTTGACCGCGTACATAAAATATATTAATTTTGATATAAATTTACAAATAAGTAATTTATCCCTTGGACGTGAAATGAATTTATGTAAATTTAAATAACTGTTATTAGATTATATTGAAATTTCTTATTGCATTAGAAAAATGTGTAAAATCAACCTAGCTACAAATTAAGGTAATTCTAAATTAAATTTAATTTTTACTTTAACTTTAATTTTTAATATTTTTCTTTACACTTAACATTTTATTTCTAACCCTGGGACAGTAAATAATGAAATATTTTTAAAATCAAAAGCTTTAAAATAAAATCCACGACAGAATAATGTACCTACATTATTATCATTTACTCCCCTTACGAGTTGATTCGACGTGGTCGAGGTTAAAAAACTATTAGCCTCGCTTCTACAAAAGAAATATCGCGTCCTTTGAAAGCGTATAATTCAGCATCTCTCGTAAACGCTGGTAACCTCGCTAATACTGCGAGCTTTTATTCAAGATTTGTGTTGTAGCCGTGACTATATACTCTCTTTTGAGGGTACGTTCGTTCACATTCGCTTGGCAAAGTGAAAATCCCTTTCAAATTTCCCGCCACATTTTTCATTGGGAAGAATACGAATGAAAGACATTGTTTTCAACAGAATTAATTAAGGTCACGTAGTGCATCTTCCTAACGAAGTTTTAACAATCAAAAGGACGAACTAATGGTTTTCTCTCGATTCATGAAGGAGGTACTTAGTATTGTATTTGTCACGAGAATTGCCCCGAGACAGCTTCGACCTGCTTGAGATTAACGTTGACGCTTATCGCTCATAGTCGCTTTCATTATGGACTCCCACCTCGTCGGGGGTATTTGCATTGGGAATTGTTATTATTATATTTATGACTTTTTTTTATAAATATTTAAATAGCCGTAAAGTCCGTAAATTATCATTGAGTAATCATAATTTTATGTACTTATAGGCTTGAATTATTAAATCAGCGTATTCTGTAGTTAAACAAGCATTCATTATGTATGCAACTATATGCAACTATGAAAATGTTAAATCACGTGAATGTAGACAAATCGAACTCACCGCATAGGGGACTTTCGCTTACTCTAGAAATATTTACGTTAAACGATTGCATAACGGTCGTTAATGCGAAAGCGGAATAACTCAGTCTAAATATTATCTACCTGTATATATGTATTTATAGGTTATAAAGGTTTGCTCTATCCCGTATTGAAATGGTATAGGAAACTGTACTGTATTTGTTTTAGAGGGTTAACTAAGTATAAAGTAAGTTAACCATTAACTGTCGGTGAAGTAAATTTTAATTAATTATTAGTTAAACTGTATATTAAGTTTATTTATCTTTTTTACATATTATTGTGCGTATTAATAGCGTTAAAATTGTGCGATTGCAAATTTTATTTCCGGTTTCTCCCTAGTGGTAAACAGAAGTTTTTGATTTCCGTCATCATATTGTATTGTTCACGCGTGAGATGACACAATGCAGACGCGTTTTGTATTGTACGAAAAATGTTTATTCACATTTATTCATATACAGGCATTTTTACTATGCAGTGCAGACAATTTTACAAATAAATATTGTAAACTCTTCGTACAAAGACTAATTTTTTCAAACTGACATCATTACTAAACTATCTGGTACATTTTCTTAAACATATAGTAAAATTTCCATACTATTTCTCTTCATGTATTGCCATATGAGAATGGTAAAAACATACATTATAAATTTTCGTTATTATGTATATTGAACTATAACAACCGTATGCTAAATTCAGTGGCTAAGTAGATTACGCTCCATAATCAAGGTCCTGAATATTTCATAAATAAGTTCAAAGTTTGTATATACTTTTACATTTTGACTCGCATTTAGCCCTTTCCTTTACACGTCAAAAATAAATAAACTATGAGTATAAAAATAAATAAGAAAAAGACGCACAATTCAGATCTCCTACATCAATTGAGATAAAAATTACAAAGATTCTCGATCCACTTAGCTGTAAAATTGCCTCCCGTTTTTTTGTCTCCACTTATTCCGGAACCATTTTTATAACGTCGCAAAGGAGAGAGGGAGATAGAGTTGCTTTTATCGCTGCGATTATATAGAGACCGTGATATTTGGCTTCCAAAGTTCTCCTATATGTTAAAAAAAAATGTATATACATGTAGATATAAACGTACAGAAGTGAAAAATACTCGTAGACATAAAGTGCGAAACGGCAGTTCACGTGTGGTTATGATCGTGGTAGAGACATTGGTAGAAATGAAAGGCCATAAAACACCAATTTCATCCTTTTCCTCGCGCGCGAGCGCATGTCGTACTTCTGACTGTGTACTTGTATACAAAATGTCGCTTTTTGGCAAATAAGCACTGTCAACGGCTTTCGAAAGAAGAGAAATGTATACTCATTTATTCTTGCGTTGGCTGCAAGAATTTCGATTTTGAATCTCGAAAAAAATATACCTAAGAACAGTGCAATTTCAATGGATAAATATTTCAAGATAAGCAAAGTAAAAATATGAACTTTTACGATGTTCGAAAAAAAAAGATTCGTTCCGGATTCGCATATCGCATAAAACAAGCTGCTTTCATTTATATAGAGCCAAGAGCTTCGTCTCGAAAGTGGAACTTGCGAAACTAGCACACACTTCGCCGCTGGAGGCGCAAATGCTAGAAAGACGTTTTTCTATGGAAGAGGTGGGAGGAAGTAAGAAATATCTTCTCTTCTACCCCATGAAAAAGTTGAGAAAATGGTCGTTAAACTTGGTACAGCTTCTTCGAGGGGAATTGCTAGCGCTCACTTCATCTACAAAGTTTTGCCGATCTGAAGTTCGATGATCCTGAAAAATTTGTGTTCATATAATCGTTACGCTGCACGCGGATAAATTTACGATTGCGGTACTTTACATGAAATTCAAATAATAATTGGCCAGTACATCGATAACTAGTAGATTTTATGTTTAAATCTTCGGTGCTTTAATCTCTCTATATATCCGTTCGAGAGGACATGACAAAAAAAGCTTTCAAAATGTCGAAGCAAACCCGTAAGCCTCTTTAAACTCTGGATACTCAAACTAATGTCTGCACTCGTAAATTTCACTGATACGTTCTATTTAACAGTTTCTGCCTTGGACGTATTCCATATCATAGAAGTATCGAAATCGGATGTGAAGGATGATTCTCAGACTATTGGAACGTACTCGGAATCAGATATTATTTATCAATGATTCATTATTCTCCATGTGTGTATGTGCTATCTGCATCGAAGATGCGCACACAGTGGATTATTCCCTCGTGAAATAGCATACCACCGGCTGTCTAATGTGAAACGTACGACGAAACTACTGTATAATTATATTAAACTTTTGTCGAAAAAATTTCAATTTTACTCGATTTATGAATATATTCATATTGGCATTTATAAATTGATTCACTTGAGTCATTCTCTGACATATTGACGAAACAAACAAATTTTTTTTTAAAACATTTTTAAACTATTGTTAGACACTGTATCTACATTCGTGAATTTTTTTAGATTATTTCATCAAGACTTTCAAAGTTACAGTATGTCAAAGTTGGCACTTTTTCCAATTTTGGCATTTTAAGCCAATTTTCAAAAAATTCTAACTTGAAAGGGAAGCATTCATCACTAAAAACACAAAAGGCACTTTTCTTGTCAAATAAGTCAAATTTTACATATAAAATACGAATAAACTTACGAAGTCATAAAAGTCATGAAATTCAGTTTAGAGAAGGTTCGATCATGAGTTTTAAGATGAAAAAATTCATGAAGATGCCTTCGATGAACACATAAGTGCCCATGAAGATTACAAGTTGGAAATATTGTTCTATTTCTAGCTAGAAATAATAATAATAATTATAATAAAAAATGTCTTCACTTCATACGTAATGGCTTAAAGCTGACACCGATAGAATAAAGATATAAATTTTAAGCTTAAACACGAGTTTGAATAAGTTTTTATTTATTCTGTCGTGAAAAAGAAGATTCGCATCTTCAAAATACTGAGATCCTGCTAGACGTTTTATTATGACGCTTGTCGGTGTCTCGTCGTATGTTTTATCCTCACTGCTTTTAGCTAAAACACGCGACATTTTATTTTCATAGCCCCGTATTAACAACGACATATTTTTTATGAATGCTATATCGACTCAGCGTCGAATGCGAGGACAGACGGTAATCAGTAAAATTACTTTACTTTAAATTCGAGCAAATGGGAACATAGATGTAAAAGCTGACGATAGAATTCTTCGCGTAAAAATCTTTTTTAAGATTTTTATTAAATATTAGTTTTTCTCTATAGGTTTCTGGGTTAGCATTCCATTTTCATTGTACAATTTTATATATACGACCACACCAGTGAGAACCTAGCGAATCCTACATCACTGGCGCGAAATTCAAATTAATTCTAATAATATATAACCGACACTTCCAACACGAGAGTCGAGTAAATCGATATCTGACAGAAAAAATGCCACTCACGATACACAATACCATTCTATTTGCAAAATTGTCTATTCAAGACGTCCGTCCTGTCTATACACCTGTATGCGTAATACCTTTTGTTGAAAGTTCCATTTTCCTCTATTCCTTGATTTGCTGGTCCTCGGAAGCGCCATCTCCTTATTACACGTCTGAGATATGTATTAGAAAGAATAGAAAAGGAAAAAAGTAGAGTATTTCGTGTCTTTGCTTCATCAATGGAGGAGGGATAGACTCAGGGTCAGACGAGGAGGAAACTGGCAATCACATACACGTCGTGTTCCGGCTTAATAAAAAAGAAAGGATTCGTACAACTCTGTACTTAGAGACACGGAAATGAAATTTCTTTCCTTTGCGAAAGTATTAAACAATTCTGATATTTATAGTTTACACTAGAGAAATTTTCTTCTTTTAATATTTATCCGAAAAGGAAAGTAATATTTTAGCGAAAAAAAAAACAAATTTAGTTTCCAATATAGTTTATACCAGTTATTTAAATAAATGTAAATATAACAATTTTTTAAATTCTGTCTTTTAGCGGGAGATTTAAATCATAGACATACGATTTTGTTTTCGAATAATTTAATCTGTTTACGTGATCGAATCTTAAGATTGTATGTATCTAAAAGAATTGCAAATATAAACTTGTTTAAGATAAAATGGACGATTTTTTAAATAACATTATACCATAATACAAGCTATTGCAAATGTGCGGGAAATTCAAATCATCAAAATAACGTATTGTCGCTTTTACATTTTCGAAAATTCTTGATCCTCTCTAACATCCTAGAAATGCCATAATACCCTCACCGTCGTAATCAGCACAGTAAGCGCCATTGAGACCGGCAAAAAGGCAGTGGGAGGAAGGGGCGCCCTAGCCTCCAGAGACAGCAGTAATAGCGACATCCTTACTTGAAGAGGGGATGGCACAGCAAGCGTATAGTAACCCCGTTACCTCCTTCCTCTTCTCTTGCTTCTTCAATGCATCGTCAACAGCGGCCAGAGCGACTCTATTTTTAGAACGGCATAAAGCCAACCAGTTCTCTCTCCTTCTGCTCGTCCATCAGCCGAGAGAGAAAGCATATATATATATATAGTATGAGTAGTGTATGTTTGCATGGCAGGCACGTGTTGTGGAGGCTGTGAAAATGGGGACCACGTGTTCTTGTCTCTCGTGCGTCAGGTGCTTTGTATACGAATGCTCGGTTAGTTATGTGGTCCAATAGAGGCTGAATTCGATGTATTTTTAATCTAACAGTAGTGAATTTATTATTGATTCCACATATGTAGACATATATAGGTATACATATACAGTCTATCCAATCTATCCGTATGTTGAACCGTATTTTTACATTTAATTATACATAGTTTAATTATAAATACGACTTGGCTTTAAAGAGGCTTCCAAGTTCATTTCGATACTTTGAAAGCTTTTTTGTCGTGAATTTAAGAAGTAATACAACTTGTGATTTATAAAAATTGATTCGAAAGTACTTGAAATTTCCGCCTATTAGCTTAAACTTAAATACTTAAAAACTCTCAATTTTTTTATTTTCTGCGAGAATAAAAAATGAGGACGATTTCTGTCATGGATTAATACATTTTTAATTTGCAACAAATTTATCATATTAATTTCAGGATAAATTATTATTATTCGACATTTATTTCATTTTTTTAGATTATAAATTTGTGCCATAATGAATGATTTGTTTATAAGACGATTTTGAGCTATAAACGAATTGCTGTCGAATACGAATATTTCGGAAGTGAATCCAATAGTCGTCTTAAATAATGAAATAAAGTCGAATTGTGTCGTAATATTCATTCAATCTGAAATAGGTACTCAAGCGTAAAGAAAAGGAAACATCGCATACCTTGACGTCACCATCCGTTACTCATAAAAATAGTGACCTTTTTAAAATTACGGATCATCGATTAGATGCAAACTCATCTCTCAAAACTTTGACTTTAAAGTCGTCTTTACAGCAATCATTCGAAGAAAAAGACCGATCTAAAACAACACACAGAGCGAAATTGTCGTAAAATCCTGATATGAAAATCATAACTAAATCAGGAGGTCGCGTGACGTATGATAATTAAACTCCGACACGTTTGGGTGCACGTGCACGTAAATCAATTGGAGATATTTCAATTAATTTGAAACGCTCAAGCTTTGCATTGCAAAAATTAATAATACTATCCAAGACAGGGAGAGATATGGTAGATACACAATCTGGACACATTCCAAAATCCTTTAGAAGGTCAGGCGCGAAAACGAGAAACACAAATCCTTAAGACGCACAAGTATGCGAGTGATCTGAAGATAAAGACAAACGATGTTAATGGCTAAGAAATCGAAGCGTACGTGCTGTAGCCTCTAGTATTTTGTATTTTTTCTCGAAAACTATCAGCGATCCACGTATAAGTTTTTTAAATTATAGTATATTTGATGTTTCCAGTAGCTCGGGAAATGTACTCTTGCAAGAACATTCGTTTAAATACGAAAGCTCACAAAAGCTCTGTGATTCTGCTTGCAAACTACGTTAGTAATATTTTCAAAAACATTGGTGTGCTCAGTTTGTAACAAACAATCTAACTTGAAAGTAAACACAGTGTAAAAACCACCACGGAAAAAGAAACAAATATTGCACACAATTTCCTTAGTATTCCAGTTACTGTTGGAAGAACAGAGAGGCAAAAGCTTCGCTAGCTTCAACTCGCGTCCCCAAAAAAACGAGAGAGCCTGTGCTGTCGCGCACAATAGCTTTTTCGCGATAAAAAAGAACGCAGAGAGTAGTGAGTCTGTTGCTTTTTACCTTGAAAGAACCGAGGCTCAAACAGCTTTCGTCTTTTACATGGGTCTAGTGAGCGCAGCTTCCGAAATTTTTCTGTCGCAGTGGAACGAGTCCGGGTCTGGTCGGACGGAGAGCTTTGTCGCACTTCGGCTTGCGTGCGTGAGCGCGCACATCTTTTCTTTGTGAGTGAGTCCTGTTTTTATTTTCAGAGAGAAAAGTGAATTTAGAAGTGCGAGCTTACGTGCGAAGCTTTTTTAAATACAAAAGTGGAATGACGGGTTTTAGTTATGAATTTTTGGACATTTCCCCTGGAAATAAGCGAGTGGTGTGGAATAGATGTTGATATTGTTATGAAAATATTTATTTAAAAAAAGTTAGTGTTGTATTCAGTTCATATGATTAATTGTTTACTTTATAGTTTCTAAGATTAAACATTAGGTATTTATTTTAGAAGGAAATATTTATTTTTTAAAAAAAAGAATGTTTGAGTAATGAGTATTGAAAAATATCGATCGAATATAACTGTACAATCTCAGCGAACAAATGGCCAAGTATGTAATATTGCAGCTTCTGGAGATGAAAAGCATTAAAGTAAACAAACACACTTTTAAAGTTATGTGTGTTCTTAAAATATTGAAAATATACCTATATAATATTGCAGTAACAGCCGGCTAAATCTGCAAAAGATTATAAACCAATTTCGGCACCTTGTTTTCACTGAAATTCTTAAGAAAATCCGTAAAAGGTCGACATACTTTTAAGAGACATAAAAATTTCTAAAATTAGAATTTTCATTCGAATCTCATTCTTTCAAGTTTATTCCTCTACAATTTTCGCAATCAACTATTAAGAATCTTCATGTAATTTCAAATTTTCGATAGGAATTGTAATCTCACGAGATACGTAAGAATAAAAAAACTAACTTATCGCGCAAGAAGAAGGTTAACAAAGGAAAAACATAATCATTAACCCACAGCATACGGATCTTGTAGACATTCATCCGTCTCCCCTCTATTTTTTCCTCTCCGCTCGTTCCCTCTCCATTGTCTATTTCCCTTTGTCTCGGATTCTCTCTATTTCTATCTCTCTCTTTCAACAGTGTATGTCTCGCGTTGATCGCGCAACTTGACATATATTTTGGCTAAAGGGCGCGAGAGCAGCACTATTTTTGGCCATTGCGCGAGGTGCGCACAGGAGCAAACGAGCTGTCGAGTGGCTCAAGGAAAGATGAAGATGGTGGTGAAGAAGCTTGAGAGGAGAAACGAGAACGGAGTTTTCGGTTCTGATTCTTGTCATCGGAGTTTTTTCGGACATAGGATTGATTGGAGATTGAGATTTTAATTATTTATTTATTCATTTGTTTACTGATTATAAGTCCCATCTCTCTAACTGTATTAGCCTCGCATTATTGTTATGTATAGGTATATAAAATGGAGAGGGAAATAATGATAGAGTACTTTTAAGTTGAGATTGCAAAATTTCATATTAAAAATAGTCATATGTTGATTATATGAAAATATTGATTTAGTAAAATTAAAAAATATTTGACATTTTCGTAAATTAAAATACTCTGATAAAGTGTTTGTAGTTGTTTAACAGTACATTTAATATTTTTATTTATATTTCGATCATAATGGTGGAGTATGTGGCGTTTGTGTTCGGATTTTTTTCGTATATTCAGCATTACTATTAATTAGTTTTGGACTAAGAAAATTTTGTTGAAATTAACGTTCAATTTTTTGCTTATCAAAGCTGAAGTCTTCGATAAGCAAATCTTGAGTAAAATCTCATGGAAAAGTAGGAAAAATTAGAAAAGCCTTTTACGCTGAAGATTATATAAAGAAACATTTAATATTCATTTTGTTTACTTCAATATTCTTACTTTAGTTGAATCTTCGCCAAACTAATAATGACAACGCGTTAAATTTTTAAGGTTTTCATCATGGCTCTTCAGAATAAGTTTTGAAATTACTTTCATCAAGAAGAAAAAAAGCCGTTGTATACCGTAGCACAAAATGGTAAATGAGAATATAAGGTACATACAGGTCAAGCTTTCCTAGCTCATTTTGTATTCACTGCGTACAATCTCAAGATTATGTTTTCTTCCTTTATAGCTGAATATTTACCAAACGATGATATGCATCTATGGAATTTGAAAGGAATGCAATGAAAAAAAACTCATATATAAGAATCCGGTAAAATTCTTACAAGATCTTATACGGTTCTTCGAAGTGCGTGTATAAAATTCTTTCTCGCAACTCCTACACAGAAGCATTTCCCCTATAAAATAGTTTTGCATGAAAAAAATTTCTGTTTATTATACTCAATACAGTCAGAGTTCAAATATAAATTACTCGTCGAATATATCCTAGCATATTCGGAAACGAATGTCCATACGTATATCCAAACTTCAGCTACACCTATATCATCAGCATTGGAATATAGATTCGTGCTATCTCCGGATATTTGAAAATCCGGATATGAAAACTTGTTGAGTTCTCTAATTACAACTTCTCTGGGATGAAAATTTAAACATCCCAAAATTGATGTTTGCTAAATTCAATCTATATACAGTTTATCCGCTAGAGGAAATTTTAATCAAAAGACAAAAGCGGTTAATTTAAAAGCTTTCGATGGGAAAGTTGAACGATAAACTTTTTCTCGAGAATTGTGCACGTGCTGAGAATGCATTTGATCGAAGCGCATCGGAAAAAGAGATAGAGAAAGGAGTCTTTGTGAAACTTGCCGCTAACGAGATTATAAAGAGCGGCTGAAGTCGACGATGACTAGTAGATGAAGTTTTTACGTAACTAGTGCGCGAGCGCGCGGTTGAAAAAAATTCGATGTGAATTTTCACAAGTATTTCGATTGAAGGCTTTTTAAGGTTTGAGTATTATGCAGTCTAAGTAAGTGAATTAGCAGGGGATTTCATAAATTATTTTAATCGAATCGGTCAACTTACAGTCTTGCTGTGGCTACTGAAGCGATGAAGCTTTTTTTGCTCCATCGCGTGTTACGACTAGTCAAGTTTTACGTTAGTTATGGATATACTGAAAAGTTCGATGTCTTTCACGTTGATTTGAAATATTATTGAAAATTAATATCGTGTTTGTGTATCAATTAATTTTATGATAATACATTGAAATCTGGCTAAAGGATTCATTAGTAGCAGCTTAAAGTAAACTCAGAAATTTTTAATAATAATAAACGATAATTTTCGTTTTTACAATTATTTTAATTTTATGTAATTAGACGGTTTAATGCTACTATAATAAATATAAATTACTTGTAGTTTAAATTTAATTCAAAACTGCTATAATTTGTAGGTAGGTAAGTTATCGATATTACCCGAGAATAACTGGGTAATTTTTAAATTTATGTGAATCAAATGAAATTTTAATGTAAATTTATGCTACTTTATAGTATTACCATGTGTTTGTTAATATCAAATTGTAAATCAACTACGTGAATTGTATGTTTTAGTCTTTCTCAGGTTATGTTTGAACCATGAATTTTTATAGCTCAATCATTACTTCTTTAGGTACTTAATCGTATGATTATTAGATGAAGTAAGATCATGGCGTTACATCCACGAATCAACAGGAAATATAAGAATAATCCCGTTTTACATACTTTTCGTAGAACTTCGCTGGATTGTATGACCGTATTGATTATTTTCAACAATTACGTTTGATATTTTACTACTTAAACTATTCATTACAAAAGTAATCCGGTATATTTGCATTCCATTATTAGAACATTGATCGTTTCTATTCTTCAAATAAGATTATATTGTAAATGTGATTGTAGCAAAGTATTTAACGAAATTAACTGCTTTATTCACATTGATACACAATTAATCACACAATTGAATATCTAATGAGCGTTATTGACAATTAAGAGCAGTATTTCCTATGCAAACGAAAATTGAAAATATCCGTAAAATTTGAATCAAATATCAAATATTGAATTACCGGTTCTCAACAATTTGCTGAATAAACGTTGCTTACAATTCACGGTATGAGACTTATCACTTGAATATCATAAAACCCAGTCGATCGAGCTTTACTTAACAATGTTTCTCAAGATAATCTCTCTCGAATTCTAATTTATCCGATTTCTAAAGCAACAAATAAAAAGAAACAAATCCTAAGCTCTAAGGATACTCTAGGTCATTCACAAAAAAGTCTTGACTTAAATCGCGATTCATAAGACCACCTGGAGTTGCCCCCTTACATGAACTTAACCTCCGACGTTAGAAGGGGACACGCGACCGGAAGATACTATGCTAGTGGGACACACACCTTCTCATCGATCGTTCCTCCCTTTTTTTCCTTCTCGCGCTCTTGCGAAGAAAATATACCAGTTTACTACTTCAGGCAATCATTCATTAGATTATTCGTTCATTGAATATATTTTTATAAAAGTTTATAATTTTATTAAGTACGTACATAAATTTAAATAAATTTTAATTTACATTAGGTCATTTTTTAAATTATTATATGCAAGTTAAAATAACTGTAAAATACACAATTTTTGAACTATTACATTAACTCTACGTATTTATGGACGTTCCAATTTTAAATTAACTATAAATTATATGGATACTAATATTTTTAATTTAATCTGGAAATAACTTTATTTATATTTTATAATAATATATTAATATTCTATTTGTAAATTAATATTAAGATAATGTTTATTTTCCTTGAAATTTCACAAAAATTCTACCGTTTTTAAGTATCTTCATTAGTGTGAAAACCCGATGTCCACACCGTGTAAACACTGAAGCCGATGTTCAAGCGAAAGAATATTAAGAACCTTTCTTTTTTCATGAGTTTGTACATATCGCGTCTTGTGTCACGAGCAACAGAACTACACCCTTCCTCCACACTACAGCCTTGGGTATACCATGTATATATACAGGCCTTCTTTCTTTTGAGTATATATGTATCCGCTTAAGAAACACCGCCAGCGGCGACATGCGATTCGCCCTTCAGCGATAAATCAGCATTGTAATTGCTACACTTTGGCGCGACTTTGAGCCCCTTTACTTCATTTGTTTTTCTTTTGTTTTGGCCGATCGGCTGGATTCAGTGCCGAAGCTGATTTCCTTTTTTACCCTTTCACCACTCTTGTCTTGTTTCTGTCCTAATGAGCTTGTTAATTAGTTTTTGTGTATACAAGGCATACCGTAAGCTGTATTTGCATAGGATAAGAAAGGCTGCTATTTCGTTTTGCAAAAGTATCGGCAGCATGCAAACGGATTTGAACTAATTTCACAGGCCGCGCGTGCAATCATATACTTATTATATGCGAATTAATTCAACTTCATAAACACGATATTAATAATGGAGAAACTTACGTTATTCGTGATTTATTTTTTCGAAAATTAATTACTCCTACATGGCGTATGCAGGTCGAGGAGATTTTATTATACGGAATTCAAATTTGAATTCGAATTCATGATAAAGGGCTAAATACAAGCGTCATCCACAAACATGCATTCGTCAACTGGGTGGTGATTCGACAAGCCGAGAACAAGCTCCTGAACAAAATCCTTCTTTTGTACAACGGATCGAAATCGGTAATATATATATATATATAAATGACTTCCTTGCAGCGAGAAAAATTCCGGGCCTATTACCTATCACCCACACATGCGCTTACCTTAAGCCTAGACGTGTGTATGGCCGTGTGCCCGAGACGATAAAAATCCCGAAAAATCGATAGTCGCGCAGCTACCAAGATTTTCTTCAGCCTTTTATTTGAGAGTTCACCTTTTGTTTTGTGTGATTTTTTATACACACGTTGTGGAGCTACTGCGCCTTTGTCTTTTTATATAAGCTTTTTCTTCTTTACAAAAAGAGTCTAGTGGTTATAGGCGCATTTTAAGCTAGCTTTATCGATGGAAAGAGAGGGAATATATAAGTCTACAGCGAGAAGTTTACGGTAAATGTCACAGGGATTTATGATCTTCGGAGGGTTTTCCTTTTCATACTGTGATTAATATATTTTGTTTACCGATCCATTTGTTGTATCGTACGTGCAGCTTTAACTCGATATGTTATCTTAGACATTGGATGGAAAGATTCGAACGATATTTTGAACAAGAAATAGTATTTCGATCATAATCGAAAAATGTTATCGTCGGTGGCTCACTCAAAAGATTACATAAAATATAACTGACAACTTCATCGTTCTTCTTTATACAACTACGATGATGTGTTATTTAAAGTAGTGCTTAGCATTTCAGATTCGTCTCATAATGCATTAGCGTCAAAGTGGCATTAGAAGTAAAGTCCGGTGACAAGTTGATCACTTATGTGCATATAATGAAACTTGAAATAAAGTTATGTTATAAATAAGATTTTGTAACTTAAAGAAAAAAGAATTACACAAGTAATGAAAGCTACAACTATATTTTTATTTCTCGTCACTTTATGTTTGAAATGCAATTTTTCGTAAATCTGCCTTCAAACACTTTCAGGGAAAATAAATTAATATAAATATAAATTATAAAGTTTCGTTATCGGAATTGTCTTTCTTTCCTTTTAATGAAAATGTTATGCTTTACTTTTGAATTTAATATGTCGAAAGCTCGACTTGAGAAGGCACATTTTATAAAAAGTACACAGCGAGTTGGCATATTAATTATTTTTGAAAAAGACCGTTTAATTCATATTCTAATCGGCTTAGAAATTCATGCCCAGATTATATCTTTTATCGATTCATAACTGTGCACGCTTTTTTTTAAGTATGAAACTGAATTATCCAACTTCAAAAACTCAAGCTGTCGGCTGCTTCGAAAAATCATTCGGTTGCCAGAGGAGCAAAAAAGCTACGAGAATAAGTAAAAATAACGTGGAATGTAATTTTACACCAGTGCTATATAAGACAGGGCCGCAAGTACGGCAATGGCCGAGACATTGAATTAGTCGTCGCAATCGACGAGCGTTGGGCGTATATTCTAACTGAACGATCGTCGCGCACTCTATAAGACCACACAAGTCGGCCTTTGTATATTGCTATATACGAAGATATGGCATATTGGCCACAAGGTGGGGATGATTTATTGCTTTATACTTATGTATATATACATACAACTTGAAGCAGAACTTTTTTCAAAATAGCGGGCTCACGACGGTGGGAATGAATATTTCATTCGAGGGACGGTTAAGCTCGGTAGCATTTACGAAATAAGGATTTCATATGGATATCAGTAGAAAAGTGTGAGTTTAGTCAGTCGTCATATGTCAACACACTCGGTGCTTTATGACCGTAATAATTTCTGGATAAATATTCTCGTAATTCCGTGCAGTACATTCATAAATTGTTATCCAAAAACAATGGATAAAATGGATGAAGACAAAAAGAAACAACGTTACTAGAAAAGTAGACTCACATAATATATATCAGACATAGTAGCGGATACCTTGACCCGCGAGCTTGCGCGCGGCTGACGCGTTCTAAGGCTCTTGCGTGTGAATCGAGATTAAGTCGGCGAGGTTGAGGCAGCCTGACCTTTAAACTGTATGCAGTCGCTTTACGTACACGTATACATACATAGTCTCTATACAGTACATATCAGACGGTCATGTATGCACATGGAACCGCCACGTCAACCAGAGTTAAAACGGCTGCTGCGGGAACTTGCCAGTAGCAGCAGGTCTGCGACAATTGCTTGTGTACTTTACGCCTTTGATTATAATGAGACACGCGGTTGTTTGTTGCAAGCTTTATTATATTTCGAGAGGGTGAAAGAGGAAACGAGTGATCTTGATAAGCGATTCTGAAGGCGAAAAATTCAAAGATTTTCGGGTCATGCAATTCTTTAGTAGCGCTGTTTCATTTTGTTGTTCTGTTTATGCTGACAGTCATAAATCATTCTGTACGAGGGCAGATCAAACATAATTTATAAACTTTTGAAATTACTGCTTGGATATTGCAACCAATTAAAATTGGCGAGTATTGTTGTAGATTGATTGTTGCGGCGAAAAAAACGTCAATTATTCATTGTATTTATTTGCATTGATCCTGACTATAGTAACATTAACCAACGTTTGAATTACTATATCATTATTATTACTTGCTCAACAAAAAAGCTTGATCTTGTAAGAATCTTAGAACTGTCATTGTTTTATTATTTTACAACAAGATATTAAATAAAAAGAATAGATGAAATTGACCGATAATAAATTCTTTTGTCGATAAGAAGCATTGTTTGTATAAAAAATATTTCAGTAAGATTAAACATCAGCAAGACAATTTAAGCCGACAAGTTTAAGTCGAACGTGATCGATTTGAACGAAGTGGTAGAAAAAGGTCAAAGAGAACAATTTAATGGGTTTTAAGTGGCATCGCGAGAGAACTCAGAGAAATAAGCAGTTAAGATCGAGCGAAGCGAATGAGACTCTGACCCGACATAGCCCATTTCGAAATTAAAAGGAAATCTTTAGTACGAGAACAAAATTGAAAAGAGAAACTTGGATCCGATGGATAGATAATACTAGCTAAACTGCGTAACAGGGCAATTTCATCCAAGAAAATTGATCCTTATTAATCGTCTTCAAGCCTCTCTTTGATCTCTCACACTTTTGAATGTAATTTTCAATGTATAACAAATTATCTAGAATATCCAAGCCCAACGGAAAGAGAGCAATCGGGGCTAAAAGAGCTCGTTACTATAGCTAAAGCAAAGTCATGTTAGGCAGTATCGACTGACCCGCATCAGCCATCAGTCTCTCGGAACTTCAAACTTCAGCCTACTATGCAAATCCTGAATTTTTCATCGACTCTCCAACATCATTTATTCATAGTACTTCAACAGGCAGTACTTTTTCTGCCTGCTACTTTCTCTCTCTCTCTCTCTCTCTCTCTCTCTCTCTCTCTCGCTCTCGCTCCACTCTTTCTCTTCTCCTGCTCAACAACTCTAGAAACAAAATAAAACTGATGGTTAACTCTATCAGAAAAAGGGTATAATGGATTGCGGATTCAACAGCAAGTAGGCAAAGCCTCGTCGGCTCATATGTAGTTAAAGTACCACACGTGACACTGGAATCGATTAATCTCTCACATCTGCATCTAAAACGTATTTAAAGATGATTCATAAATTGAATTATTACTGAATTCACTGAAAAATATAATTTTCATTTCGTCAGAAGAGTAAATGTATGCGTTGCATACATGTATATCGTGTATATCGTGTATATCGTGTATATCTTGTATCATGTATATCTTCCTTACTACGTTCAAAATTAGTTCCCCTCGAACCTCCAACAAAGTGGTTCATATTTCTGTGGATGTTGCGCTTCGAATAGCTCTTCTATGAGACCTTGGCACTAATGTAAAATATCGAGAGAAACACACTGCTCGAGCGACTCTCTTTCGGAAATTCTATAAAATTATTACTGTACAATAATAATCCAACCATCTTTTGCTGAAACTTTCAAGATGTCTCGTAAATTCCCCTCTGTGTGCACAACATCCAAAATCCGTCCGTTCTTCCTAAAAGCAACAAATCACGAGATACAGTAGATCTCGAAATTCCCTTCTGTACACGTATACGCAATGTCATAAAGTCGAGGCGACGCCTTTTATTAACGACGCCTTCGTGCCTTTGTTGGTATACCGAGTCTACGGGGCTATATGGGGAGTTACAAAGATTCTCACACTTTAGAAGCAACGACATACCGGTTTTCGCTCGCGCATTTTCAAAATTAACTACTTGCTGATGCGTGTGCAAGCTTGATTAGGTACACGATTTTCATAGGTATTTCATGTTACAGAAATGAACTTAGTTTCTGATTGAAATTAAAATGAAAATCGAATTTTTTGTTTTTTTTTCATGCAAATTCATTTCTATGAAATGCCTTCGGTCAGTTTATTACTTTTTTCTATTCGTCCTATTTCTTACTCATGAAAATTTCATCGTCAAGGCCATAAAAGATCCAGAGTAACCAAGGTTAATAGAAATATTTATAGTCTAGAAGGAATAGCAATGCCTGTTGTTGCGATCACCGTACCTAGTAGTCGGCAATTTTTCAATCGCTAATGGAATGATAGAAAAAAGTATTGCAAACTCTCGCGTAAGCCAATCTTCGTCTGTACTAGGAGACTTTCTCCAAACTTCAAAACTTATCATGTCAACGATCAACGAGTTAGAGACTGTCAAAGTCACTTAATTCACGAACTCGTGCAACTGCAATCAAACTGTCGTATCAAATTTCTCTAGGTCACTTTTAAATTTGATCGATTAACAAAGCCCTTGCTCCTCCTGCATTTTACACACAGCTGACTTATAATTGAAAGGCGTTAATATCGTCGGTTATCGAAGAAATGCCCAGTCATATACTCCCTCTAGTACAAGCTTTTAATTAATGAATAGGCTGTTGCTGTTGCAGGGGTTCACACTCGCAATATTAATGGATTAAAATTTTGATGAGCTGTGGAGAATAAACTTGCAAATTACAAAGTCAAAGGACCGCTGCGATGCGCAATTAACGTTAATTACTCCAAATACCCGGGTTTCAGTTGGAAATGCAAAAGCTCGAGTTTGAGAGAAAAATTGATAGTACATAGTTGCGATATATACGTATTTTCAAAGAGTGAGCTGACCACTCGGCGAAACTATTTTCCTAAAGCTCGAACAGAGACGTGCTCGAAAAAGGAACGAGAGTAAAAGCTAATGGTCCGAAGTAAAATGAAACAGAGCAACGGGACAAAAGCATGTAAGTAGATAAGACTGAGACGAGTCAGATGCGGTCCATTCTCGAAATTGAAGAAAAAAGTAAAAAAATTTTTTTAACTCAGTACCTGCCTTTCATTCTAATTTTCGAAGGTATACCTTCAAAAATCCGCGAAACTACATTAAACAAAAGTCATCTACTAAGGGGACCGAACTATTCTTAAGCACAGGTCATTACGTAATTCATCGTTCTCCACTTTATCAGCATCTCCATGTCGATTCCAATTAAATTGTTGTTCGCTGGGTAAAGTGCAACTCCCGATTACGTACATGCTCTTCAATTACGATTTTTTTGTCCAGAAGCTTAAGGAATAGCGAACGCTTTAAATTAATGTTAACGCGATAGCGAAGAGCGTTTTATCGAATCGATGAAAGTGGGACAATAAAACGAATACGTTTAGTTAATCAAATTCTTGGTATCTAATATCTTGAATAGTTTTTATCTATGTATAACGTAACATTTCTTTCTCAGGAAAACATTTGTTTTGAAATACGGAGATGAATTAAAGGTCAAAGCATCGATTCATTCAACTTTCAATTCTTCTGAGCGAGACTATCCGTTCGAATTCTCATCTGTAGTTCGAGTCTATTTGTATCGATTTCTCTTTCTTTGTTTACAGCCGATCTATTCTCCCGTTCATTCTTTGTTTTTCTTTTCATCGTTCTTTGCATTCCTTCCAGTATTCCGTTAGTTGTCTCTTTCCCCGGTTGTCTGGCTTTTTTGCACAGAGCTACTCCCGAGTCCACTTTCCAGCTGCATCAGCGTATTTTTATTTACTCTGTCTCTCTGTCACGTCGTAAATGGAAATCAATAAAATTACGTGTGCTTAGGTAGCGGAGTGTTTAAAGTTAAGCTTGCAAGGTATATGCTTTACTATATGACACATGAATTATGTTCAGTTTGGACTAGTTTGAAATTTCGTTGCAGCAAACAAAGCCCCGATTTTCAACAAAATTTTGACCACATTAAAATTGCCATTTCTCTCACGTGCAAAGTACAAAAAAGAGGTCAGTCTGCAACAAAAAAAATATATATATGTACGACTCTTTTCGACCCTAAATGCGTGACCTCTGCAGAAAATTAAAAAAAAAATCCCATTTCGTAAAATTGCTCAGTATGTCCGTTCGTGCGAAAACTTTGATCGCCAAACTATTCGAATTTCCAAAAAACCATCGATCGCAAAGAAAAGTTTAAAAGTATAGAAAATTATCTTTCGTACAGTATCTCAGAAGGCTTCTGTGCGCGCTTCTATAACACCGACACACAGCCGTGGGACAGGGTTAAGGTTTTCGCCTAGAAACAGTGGAAAAGATATTCGGTACGCTTGTGGCACTTTATTGGTCTCTAAGTAGAAAAGTCCATTAAAATGCCGAGCGCACACATAGTCTCGCATTTGGTTTCTTTCTTTTTTTTGTTCGTTACGTCTGCAAGTTTCGGTGCAATGAAACGCTTTTTGCCTCACTGTCTCTTTATTTTCTCCAGTCTTTCGTTAATGCAATTGCGGGACCATGGAAATTTCTCGCCGCTCAAGAAATCGTTTCGACGATTATTGCTCGAACTCGAATCGTTACCTTGTATTAGCGCTATTGACCTCAAAGGCATTTTCAACGATACGAAATTCGTACGCTAGTTATGTAACTATAGTTGCAATAGGTTCAAATCGATTTTCGACTTTTCGATTAAGTTGTATGCGCTTTCAATCGACTGATATTCCGACAAAGAATATTGCAATCGACGTGTGCTGCATTAAACTATTTTTATAATTTACGATGCAGTGTTTACATTGTAATAGGTTCAAGGCGAATCAATAATATTATTTTTGAACGTGTCTTTATATTTCATCCGTCTATGCAATGTAAAGATAGCGTATTTTTTCAAAGCTCTTTGTCACTCAACCAGGCGGAAGTTCAATATTTAGATGAATTATTGCTTCTTTGAATAGAGCATTCGAATATTATTGGTATAATTAGATACTAGTCGAAATGTACTCTTTCGAATCGTATTAATCGATAAGTTACTCTCTAAATTTGAAATAGTGAAAATATATCGTTTGATAGTGCACATTCGGAATTTATAAAAGTCAGAATGATGCATCTATTAGAACAGTGACCATTTACGTTTAGTATAAGCATTTTTCATAAAAGTTGTAACGTTGCATTATCTGCTCACCAGTTTGGTCCTACGAACGTTTGCAAATAATCATCTAAATACAATGCCAGTAAAAGAAAAAGGGAAATTCTACTTGACTATTGTTCCTCGCTAAATAGTTTCTGGACCTCGAAACTGAGCGATTTCGCGATTACAGCATCAAGATGAAATATCAGAACGAGATCAAACAGAAATAATACTCGAAAACGCACGAAAACTCTTTTCGTTAATTCTAATATATTCTGCAATCCCCTTCACTCTTTTGTGCACAGAAGTCACACGATAGTTGCTGATCTAGTTTCGTAGCTATTGTTGGTAGACACAACTTCTGTGGATGGAAATACTGTCAAGTGCCTTTTGCAAACGTCTTGACACTTTGCATTTCACTCAGTAAAAACAAATAATCTCGTCATCCACGATTCCCAATCTGGCGTAGAGTTTCGCGATAGAAGCATATACTTCTTTTAAATCCAAACTCCATCACTCGTGATTGTCGCTCGTCGACATTGATTTCTATATTTCGACTATATCTATACCGTGTGAATAAAGACGCCCTATAAAGAAAAATAAAATAGCGTACGGCCTAACAGCTAGAAAGCGATAGAGAGCGCATAAGCCCCCACACTGTCACTCACACCGGCCCCCACACCGTACCAAAGTTATTGTATATAGTATTATTATATATGTACTTTTCTATTTAAACAAACAATGCCATTATAATTATGAGATTGTACGTTTAATGAGATTCTGAAGAACTTACCAATGCATTTGACATTGAGAACAAATCACTGCATACCAAGGTGATTGTAAAGAAAATTCTTTGATTATATGTACACGTTTAACATAGAATCAGTAATAATTAATATAGCTTATCATAAAACGCATAATAATTATTTTATATTTAAGAATTCGTTACGATTTCAAAGGTTTTCTACAATTAATTAAGATAGAATCTCTGAAGATAGATCAACCATTCAATAATTCAATAGGGGAAAAATTCGTTTTTTCAATCACTTGTTAAAATAGAGCGATTGGCAATTCAGTATGTATACAGTAAATGCATCGTATATTTTCAGAAAAGCCTGGAGCTTTTTTCCCCATTGATAATCACAGAGGATCCACAGTGTCGAGTGAAAAATAACGAAGCGCTTATTGGAGCGCGGTGACAGATCGCACCACGCTCAATGATTGAATGCTTATAGCCCCGTGAGAGCAACTCATTTTTCAGGTTCGCTTTTCTTTTTGGAGAACCATCGAGAGGCTTGAAAATAATAGCGCAGTCTGTTCTTTGTAGAATTTTTTATAATTACGCGTCTTTCTATTTTTAAATAAGTTTCATGAAATAATTTGTTTTCTATGTTTTATATTCTTTTTTACGCGAGTCAAAGATATTTATTGTTGTAATATATTAACTGTTGGATTTCAGATTAAACCTTAGAATATAATTTGAAACTTGTATATTAGCAGCGAGGGTTTTTTTTTCAAATCGTGAGTTTTAGTATTGGTACGCCGCTCTGTTTTATTTTTTTATTGCCTTTCACTGTGTTTCCCCAAAACGTGCGTGAAAAGCTGTCTTCCAGATTTAAGTACAACTATCAAAGCTGGCCCTACAATAAAATAGCCGATCCAAGCACCCACCTAAGCCTTCCCTACAATAAACCTCGCTACCTGCATTAACATCACGAGGTGCTGAGCCACCTTTGCCAAGGAATAATAGTCAGCCGCAGTTTTGTGAGCGCATAAGAACAGTTGTTGATTGAATGCATCAGTCTCAACTTTTTAAAGAACATATTCATCAATTTATATTCCATGTTGAATTTAAATAAATAAAATTCCTGTTCTAAAAACTTATGGTGTTACTGATATTTATGTAGTAACATTCAACATTAACTTTCGTTTTTTATGTTACAAAAATACAATACAATGAATGCACGTAATATTTATACTTATAGACTAAATAGGAGATCATATGCTAAATAGTCGAAAATTTGTTCTCCTTCATATTTTACTAGTCTTTAAAAATCATTCACACGAATGTCCATGAATACAGCAACCAAAATTAAAAGTATATTCATATTTCTGTTCGATAAGCTAAATTTTTTTGTAAAATTTGTTTAATTTTAAGAATTAGATACTTATTATTGTTTATGCGGCAATTGAGGGCAACTTATAACAAAATAAAAAACCTGACATTATTAATTGAGCAAATTAATTGATAAAATTGTGTATTTGTAGCAAGAAAATACTAGTTTCGGTGATTTGATTATAACATAAATAACAATAATGATTGGCTTGGACATTATTTGTCTGATATATTATTGGAATTCTTGCAGCACGAAATGAATATTAAAGAAAATATATTTTATGGTACCAGCGATCAATCACTATTTTGACTTCTCTAGTTGATTAAATACTTTCGTCAATTAATTTCAATAATTATTAATTAAATATTTGTCGAATAATAAATGATTATTGAGATTAATTAATGAAAGTACTATTAACATTCAGCATTAAAAGGTGTAGATGAATTAATTTTGTTAAGGTTTTTTAATACGATGTGATAGGTTTAATTATTTTTTGAAAAAAAAAAACTAATCTTTTATTTCTAAGTAAAATGTGCTGTTACTATCAGCGAGAAGGTTGATCTTTTATATTCTAGACAGAAGAAAAAAAAACAGAGCTGCAGATGTTTTTGAATGCCTGATCATATTCACGTTCGTCGTGATGCATCTACTAAATAGAAAATGAAATGTTCTCAAACCAATGAACCTTACACTTTATCACTGTATCTCCGAATGATTCTTCAAAACTCTGGAAGCGATTTCCCAATTTGCATTCTTTAGCACTCCTAGATTTTAATATCATATTCGTATCTATATGGAAAGTCAACTCTCCCCTGTTTCACTGTGTACACGTCCAGGCTTCTCAATAGCTTTCAACAAGTAGGGGAAGAGGAGCAGGCCGCGAGGAGGGCTTTCGAGTGGATACTCGATCAAAAGTGCCTGCTTGTAACAAGCGGAGCTGGCTTTAGTCTCCCGCGGGATGTATCTGCAGACACCTATATATACGTGTGAACGTATGTGTGAGTGAGTCTATACAGAAACTGAGCTTTGCGATGTCTTTCTCTCGGTTTCGAGGTTGCCGAGAGAAGCTGAGGTCTGTTATCGGCGATTATTGACGGGTCGCTGGGCTTTGTTCGATACCGGATTGTTTTTCTTGATGGCTGTGCTGTATAAACTGAATATATACAACTTGCGGTGACAAGTTCTTCATTCTTTTCGTTTTCGTTGTTGTCTCAAATTTAAAGGTGCGCTCAAATGAAAGTTACTCTTTGATTAAAAGTCCGACGAAACGTGTACGCTTATTCAAAGACCAATGAGATATTTTTTTATTACACGCATCAGCCAACGAGGTCGTCTCGGAGAATCTGCGTTTTATGCGTGAGTTTGAATCGAGGGGACTAGCGATCGAACGAAACACACTAAAAAGTAATAAATAAAGCCGTAAACCTTTGTGTTTTCAATGGTTCAAGCTGTATACAGTGAAAACAATAGAAACACATTATTTCACTACATCAACAGTATAATATACATTAGATCGACCGCGAAGCTTGTAGTTTAAACATCGGTGTCGTCGTCGAACAAAACACTAAACTATTCAAACCCAGAGTTCACAAACGAATTCCCGTTTCTCCCTCCGTTCAAATACACCGTTATCCACAATCCAAGGTGCATAAAATACGACTGAGTTATCGTTAATCGTCGTAGTTAAAGTGAAAAAAATACGATTTGTCCTAGTTCTCTTTATATACAAACGTTTGTACTTGGATATGTCGACGATTCTCTACAAAATCGTTAATGCGAATGATTTTTGTAATTATATTTGGGGAATAGTTTCAGTATATTCTCATAAGTTTACCGGAATATTTTGAAATCGTTTTATCATTGATTTTGAAAATTTTAAAGTTTTAGTTTATAATTATCCTAAGACTTTGGATACCTTTTACTTTATCATAATTTCGCAATTAAATGTCGCAAATAATTTTGTTTTGTTTTTGAATGCTTGAATTTAGTCTATTCCAACAAAAATATGAAAAAAAGATTTTAATTAACGATTTAATCGCCAACATATGAATAAATATATATATACGTACTTGGAAAAAATTCGTTTTGATTCGACTCGTGAGACTTATCGAGAATAGGTTACTTAATTTTTTTGTTTTCTATCCCGCAGTTGAAGGATGCACGCCTGCCTGTCTTCGTTTGATAGTCACGTTAATGCAGTGTGTTTCTTTCTATCGAGATTAATTGCTTTCTACGAGACTCACCGTGAACTACTACGGAATTCGATTGAAATTGTCGTAGTAGTGAATTATTTACCAGGCTAGTTTACGATCGTCTCTGCTGGGATAATTTATGGTATATCGTGTCGATCGTTTTTCCTCTGAAATTTTATCGAATTAAACAGTTATCATGCGAAATAGCTCAGTGTGTAGTCACCGATCGAAAAGACTTGCGATAATAAGTATTAATTACAATAAAGAGTAAAAGACCATCGACGATTTATGCTAACTCAGGGGCTAAATTCAGGGGCAGAGTAAGGTATATATTATTTCTGAATGAGTCAACGACGATTGGATTCTCTTACTGGACTAACAATGATTATATGATATTTACTGAGGTTTAAAGCCTCGTGTTATCGAAGACTAATCACGAGCTACGAATCGTTCGCTGCCATTGTGGACACAGTCACGGTGGTCGTTCTGCTATGTCGACCTTCTAGAATAATATATCTTGTAAAATATTTTGAGTTATAGGCATATACGAAGTGATTAAGTGGTTGAAATCTGGCGTGTACAGTACGCAGTGTACACAGTTTTGATGTTAATTCGGTAACGAATACAGGAATTCGAATTTGCAATATACATCAAAGTACATGCAAAGGTAAACATTTCGGCGAATGTAATATTTTGGCGAATATATAATCCGTAAATATTTTATTTCATTATCAAACGAATCAGTCGAAATATGTTCGTCATTTGGTAAATTAAATTTCGAATAAGCTTTCGTAAAAGCTTAATAAGAATCCCGTGAAATTAGTAACCAAACTCGACAGTCTAATGAAGTTATGCAATTCGTGGAGTTTCGTAAGCTTCTCTCTCCCCCAGTAGTCCTAGTTATCTAATTGACCATCGTGTGTATACGCTGAGAAGTGATCTCAGCACGCTTATAATTAAAATAGCACCCGTTTGCATTAGCCTAGCAGCAACTAGGTGCGTTTATCTTAAATTAAAACGATATTTCACTAAACTTCATTCATATTTAAATGAAAAATAAAAAATAATAAATGCATATATAGAGTTCGCATGGTTATAATATGAAATTCCATTTCTAATGCAGAGAAATGTAGAGTACAGAATTGAATAATTCAGTAACATTTTTTATCGTTTCCACCCGCGAGTTTTGAATACTAATTGTTATGATTGAAATGAATATTTAAAACGTTTTAATATGACGGATCTTACCTTCAACAATTTTACCTCATCGCTAATCGACGTGTCGCATGCATTTCACTGTAAATGTATTCGATTATTTAGAACAAAGTGTTTTATCAAACATGATAGGAACATTCACTATAATTAGTGTGATGTGATTAGCATGAATTAGAGCATTGATGTAAAATTGAAAAAATACATTTTTCATTTCAAAATATTGTAATTATAATATTAAAAACACTGAACCTGAAATTTACTTTTGAAATTCATTATTCATAATAATTACAAAGTTCACTGTATACTTGCATTAACCTGCGAATTTAGTAAAGAATTAAAATTTTTATTAACTAGTTTGGTTTTGAGAAAATTTGGTAAAAAATTACTAATTAAAATTAAAGTAATACAGAATTTGTTACATTAAATACACAAAGTGTTAATATTTTTTTAATAATGGGTCGCAACGATTGTATTTAATTCAATGTCAGTGTTTTAATATAGAAAATATTTCATTATATTTCGAAGCGTATTTTTCGAATTACTTTATATGGACATTATATAATGTAAAGGGATTACATTCACTCAAAACTAAAAGTATCATTAACGACTCTGAGGCTGTGTGCTTATGACATTTTGAAGTAGTAGAACACGGTGACATTTCACTATTTTGAGAAAGAAGTGAAAATAGAAACTAATAGTCGAAAGTAGTATGAAATAGAGTAATAACACAAAAGTACGTAATTGGATAAGAGTGGGGCTAGTCAGACACGCTTTACTTCGCGAAATTACGAGGAAAGGAACGAAAAAACTATTTTAATTCAAATACGATTTTTTGCAACAAATAGTGGAAATTCCTTTATTTAAAACGATCTTTTTAAAAAAATTAATTACTGATACTTTATAAAAAAGTTATCATTTACTATTTTGACTTTACAAATTCATAACACTTGAGATTTACATATTATATATATACCATAAGCGAGTTTATATTGTAAGAGCTTTTTTTCGATCGTCAAGGCTTGGATAAACAATCGATCGATCATTCGTATGCGGTCATCAATTTTGTTGAATTTAAAAATATCGATGTAGATAAAGTTTTCTTGCAATATCCAATAAAAAGCTAGACATCGTTCATTTTAATTCGTGCTGACATCGGGTATACACTTCATGATAAACTTTATAATTGCCGTCGTTCAAAATGACTAAAAACCCTGTCAATTACAGTGTGAGATTTTTTTTAAAGCTATGCTGAAAGACATCAGCAGACTTTATTTTCTCTCAGCTAAGCTCATCAATCTTTACGTTTCACTCTCGATTACTCTCTCTTTGTTCCGTTCAGAGTTTTTTTTTCTGACACGCTTTGGGCGTCTTTTTCTCATCTTTTTCACCTTGTCTCTAGGTTCTTCTTCGCAGCAGTATACAATGTCGACATTTTAATACAAAAAGAAAATCACTCTATGTATGTATATTATTTATTATCTTCTACAAAGATCGTGAAAAATGTAGAAAGAGTAATCGTGGTATAATTGGATGTTGGGAAAGGCTGAAAATTACTGACTTAACCACCTGTGGTCTTCTGCTAAAGCAATTACGAAAGCGGAATTTAGAATCGCTGTCTTCGCTACGTTGCGTGCTTTAATTAACTCTTCGTCGACATTGCTTTTCGTCGCAAGTTTTGTCTCTGTACACGTATGTAATTCGAGAGACGTTTAAAATGGAATTCGCGCGGAAGTGCCACGCTTCGTCCAGTGCGCCTTGTGGCGGGAAATTTAAGTGGGAATGTCACAAAGTAGGTGTCAATGTTTATATTTATTTATTTTGAAGTTTTTCTCTTCTCATGTACCTACTTTATTATTTGCAAATGTTCAAAAGTAATTCGATAGATCTATTTAATTTAAATCTTTTTTGGTGTATTTTTAAAGCAGTTAAAAATTTACGGCAAACTGTAACTGATAATCCTGACAAAATAAGAGTGTAATAAGTCAACATTCTACGATATTTTCGTTCTTTTTACATTTTTTAAGTCTATATTTACCAAAAACAAAATCTATTTTTAAAAGTTTAAATGTACATTTTTCGTGTCTGCTACCATCGAAGATTTTCGAAAAAGATCTTTCGAGAAAATTTTAAACGAGAAATTGCGATTTTTCTATTTACTATTGATATATCAACAGTAAATATTGATGTGATGAGTTTTTAAATATTACCATTAAAAAGAGCGCTTATATTTTTATAATTATTTAATGCATAGCTAATTAGAATTAGCTATTCTAATTATCTTTTGGAAATAATATATTTGATATATTATTAAATATTTGAGACTTTAGTACATTGTACATTTTTATTCTAAGTCTATTGAAGAAGTTGAGCAGTAATTCATACCACATAATTTAAAGATTTTGTATTCAAATTTGTTGACAGTATCATGCAGACAATACCTATTGATATGGGGATAGTTGTTATATGGTGGAGAGACCTAGTTATTTCAAATAACAACATTTTTAATATTGGAAAATAATAAATAACTAAAAAATACTATATGAATATTTTCTACTGGAAATAATAAAGAATAAAAGAACTTTATTAAAGCACAATTAATATATGTCAATCAAGTACGAAAAAGTAGATTTATTATTATTTTTTCAGAAGAAACACTTACCCAAATTTAATTAAAATGAGCGAATCACGAGTAGCGATAAGCAGATTTTTCATAACGTAAGCTGGACTAGATAGTTTGAAAAGAGTGTACGATGTTTCGAAGTGATTTTGATTATTTTTACATTGTGTTTAAGACACTTACTTAAAGTTTTTACCAGGAAGAAGTTTCTATTCAATAATAATTGAATTTATCGTGTTATTGCGAACTGCTGTCTTTAGTCCTATTCTCATCAAAAGTTATATTCTAATGCTGTAAAATACGTATGTATTTGCTTGTAATTACACGTCTCAATTAAAATAGAAACGACAGATTTAATGACAAAATTAACAAAGTAAGTCGGATGGAGATCAAATGATAACAACCAGACTTAGAATATTACCAAATAGCTACTTATAGAATGTAGAAAGTACGCAGAAGCAACAGATCCATTGATAGGATTTCATTAAAGATATGTTAAACAATGTCAAATACTGCAAAGATACAATAAAATTTGTATTAAATAAAATGCAACAAACCCATTTTTCCATGCAAATGTAAATTATATTATTGTTATAAATTATTAATATAATATTCTAATATATTTCAAAAGTTTAGACAAAAAGTCAATAAATCCCAGCAAGGGGGGATTTTTTTCATAAATAATAATAAAAAAATCATTAATAAGTATGACTTGATTTTCCAAATGAGCAATGCTATAGTACTTGTATTATATGTCCTTTTACTTGTTTTAAAATTTAAAAAATAAATAAATAGAATTTGAATAGTGAAGGAAATGTTACATGACCACGTATTTTCTAAATTGGCAGATTTTTATAGGACTCCGAAACATTAAAACGTAATAAAATTATTAACATAAGAATACTAAATTAATTTAAATGGATCGAATTACTTGGCGTTCGTTTACTTCAGAATTTTTTTTACCAAAAAATGTCAAATTAATACATATGCTTTATACAAAACTATTGAAAAATACTTATACATATTGAAACCTTAATATTTCATTGAAAATAAAAAACCTATAATCATAAAAATAGTTATCCATTTGTTTAAATTGTACGTAACCATATGGCGTTGTAAACAGATTTTATCATTTAAATGTGTATAACCAGCTTAACTATAAAGAAAAATAATTGTATAATTCACCTACCAATCTTTTTATTAAAATAATTCCCTCGAGATTTTCAACTTTAGACTCAGCGAAGCTTAGCTATACTTACGATTCTCTTTCGCGAACTCACAAGCTTCCGATGCGAATTAATGATTACGTACACTCTCTACTGAAAATGGCTGTATTCACTATATATAAGTATAACAATAGCTATGAGAAGATATTAAATTACTTCGAATTCTTAAATTAAGACGATAAGATTTTCAAAAACTTAGTTCCGTGAAGGTGTATCTCCATTTCACAGAAGAAAGTTTTTGAAACGACGCGGAATCCTACTCATTCTGTTAACTATTCAGAATTATTAAGACATTCGGTACTTTTTTCGCAACATCAAACATAATTTTTCTTAATATTTAACGAGCTTCCTTAAATTTTTCATCGCTTTTCTGTGCGTTTGAGAGTATAGAATCTAATAATTATTAAATAAATAGTTTATTTGTCAGGGCGTACTTAGATAATCCAAGCGAATTTCAATTGCTAACAAACTATGAAATATTATTTAAATAATAGTTATATAAACTACAAAAGCATCATTTGATTCTTACTTGACAGAGAGAAAGTCGTCCGTATGATATACAACCGTCGATTCTCATATAAATATCTCGGGTAAACGACGTGTACAAGACTACTTGTGCATTTCCGAGAAAAGACTCGTAATATAAATATATATGCAAAAATAAGAAAACAGACGCAATATCCCGACGGTGTGCTCTGAGAAATATTGTCTATCCGAGAAATATGATTTATGAAACTCGTACATCAACGAAAACACACATATGTCACACTGGGACTGTCTTGCATATCTAAAGGAGCTATTTTTTTCTTTTTCTTTTTCAGCCGACAGCAGTTTTCTATTGGCAAACGCTCAGATCGTCGACTTCCCGATCGTCTATTGCAACGAGAGTTTCTGCAAGATATCCGGCTACAATCGGGCCGAGGTTAGTAACTGCATTATATAATCCATTATTATTTTGCTTCGGCCTCGATTGAACTCTAAGGCCTTTGCGTTCGTGTCTATTGCTTTTGTATATGCACGAGATGACACCAACGATTCGATCGTTTTAATCAAGATAAGGATAAATGTTAGCGTAGAAGAAAAGTATGATCATTTGCGAGTGTGGTACTGTAATTGTTGTAGCCTTTATATTTTTATATTCTTCTTCAGACATCTATTAACCTAGTTGTCAGTATAGGACACTGAATTACTAATTGTTTTTATAAATGTATGCTTATTTTTAATGCAAGTAAATTACACAATATTTGACGTACATTTATACTTAATTTCAAGTATAAATTATATTTAAAGGAAGTAAAAATATATTTCATTTATGTCAAACGTAATTTAGAACAACAGTAGCCTTGAGTATAATTCTATGTACATTCTCGTATATCAAACGTTCAGAATACCATCGAAAAAAATCAAATTTCTCAACGCCCACTGCACGAAATTCCATTTCTCAGTTTCGTCAACTTCGCCTTATTCGACCCCTCTCCTAACAAAACTTTGCCAAAATCCGGACACGACTGATATAAGCGCGCATTAAGCTTTGCAGGTCGCTGCCAATATTCGCGGAAACAATTAATTTGCGGCCGTCGTCATATGTACGCTTATATAGTCTTGGCTTGCGAAGCTGCGCTACCAGAGGTTTGTTTGGCTTTTCGCGGCGTCGAGGTAACGCTTGTCTTCGATTTATTTCAATTGTTTTTGCGTTATTACAGTCTTATCGCAAAAGACAATTCATTTTGCTTTCTTTGGGATATTTTATTCAAGGGTCTGATCCATTTTTACTCGAGCTTTTTTTTTATTTTAAAATCGAGAATTTGAAAAAATTCATTTCTGAAGCATAATAATCATAATAACAATGATGATACAACGAGGAAAACTTCAAGATTCTGCACGATTATTCTTTCTTGAAAAAAGTAAACCGTGTTTTTAATCGTTGTTTCACCAGTTGCAAAGTTGTTTTCAAAATGATGAGGTCTCGTACGAAGTTTGGCCGATTTGGTTTTACGATTCGATGATACTTGAACAATTACGAAGCTTCAATAGAGACAGATTATGACTACCAATTGTTAGTCAGCTATTCTCACAAGCGTATTAATATTTTCATTTCGAACCTAACGCATATTCGAAAACGACGAGATTCATTAGATTTATTATGTTTTAAGTATTTTTTTCGGGGTTACGGATTTATTAGCCCAGTCGGCAAAATAGAACGTAAGTATAACACTCTCTTAATTGTAGTAACTACAAAAATTGAAATTCCTACACGAAAATAAAATAATAACATTTTCGAAATAAAACAAAAAATAACACATAAATTGATAAATAATTTGTATTGAATTTATTGTAGGTAATGCAAAAGTCATGTCGCTGCAGTTTCATGTACGGCGAGCTCACCGACAAGGAAACCATCACGAGGATCGAGGAGTGCCTCGAGGGACAGATCTGCGACCAATTCGAGATTTTGCTTTACAAAAAGAATAGTGAGTATTGGCTCTCCCAAAACGAACGAGAGATAGAGACTGTCTGGTCTACGAACTAAAAAATAAAAAAAACACCACAGAGAGTGCCTATAAAAAACAAACGCAGTCCTTTTTTCTCAAATTTATATTATCTGCATCCTGCGTACAGACACAGATGTATCATTACACGTACGAATTTTCGGAAAGTTCGATAGTATCGGATTACATAGTTAGAATCTTGTTTTTTCTTCCCAATGTGCAAGGATCCAAGTCTATTGTTAAAAAAACAAATGCATATTGATGAACGTTATTGTTATATATTTACGCAAAAAATTTAGAATAGGACTTTATGTGCATATTTTTTTGTCTGACATTATATTACATACATATCCCTACGTTTCGATCGCAATGCATGTCTTTTATTTGTTTGCTCAGTACAATACATTGTCCTCGATGAGTCACTGATTTATTTTTTTTAACCATACCCTCACACATCTTGTTGAGATTGACTTAAAAGTATGCCACACCGAGTATTATTACAAAGTCGTAAAATTAATAATAACGTCCTTGTAAATCGAGGCACACATTGTGACTGTTTCGTTGACTGTAATAACCACACTAACTGTAAATACTTGCAATTATTATATATAAAATTATACATACATAAAAAATACAGATTAGTCTCTCAGGAGGAAAATTTCACGTGTCAACATTGTCGTTATCGCACTGTATAATTGCACAATCGTAAATTTTGAAGTATGTACATTGTACATTGTATACACTATCGCTGCACACCAGTAGTGTTGTGCATAAATTTTCAAGGCGTTGACTCTCGAAAAGTTTTGAAGAGACTTTGTGAGCGCGCATAAATTTTTCTCCTCGAGTGCATATAATAACAAACAATATAATAAGCGAGCAACGGACAGGAATAATAAAAAGTAATAATTTTCTTTAAAGGTACCCCACGAGGTAATGTGAAATTCGTGAGAGAAAATCCTGTCAGTAAGTCACCTCGAGCTCGCATCGCACTTGGGTCTGCCATTGAGATGTCATTTGATTGGAAAAAAATTCATTAAAAAAGATCACGTGATCCTTTTAAACAATGCAAGAATACGTTACCCGATGTAACGGGTTAATTAAAATACGAAATAGCTAAGAAGACGCTAAGAAGGGAAAATTGATCGAATTGCACATTAGTTCTTAATTAACGGTGGCAGACCTATTTGCTCCTAGGCGCAGTGAGAGGAGTATAAATAACGAATTAACTAACAAAAGCCAAAGTATAGAGTCGGCACAATCGTGTCGACAATTTTTACCTTAGCGGCCCCCCATTTTGCTCCTTATATGATGTATACCGCGTATAATATGTTTTTACTCTACTTTTCTATCAGTTTCATCTCTTCCTTATCTACCCTTCTATTCTCTCAACCTGTTTCTTATCTGGGATACAGCCATCGAAATCCTTCAAAAATACAAACTATATATCAAAAATACACACTCTATAGTACGGTATATGTAAATACGGAGCTTGACTATGGAACACACATTAAATAATTTTCCTTTCTTTCGACTGAATTTTACCTTCTGAGATGAAAATTTGAAAAATTGATTTTCACCTCGTAAAGTGCTTTTCAGGGACCAAAACATGCAAAGCATTACTGTATATACTACGACATAAATCTACACTTCGAAATTATTCAAACGAACATGAAATTTCAGCATGAAGGTCAAGGGGTTGCCGCGGTCCTGTTTTATCGATAGTTTTTGTAAATGTAAAAAACTAGCGAATAAAATATACCTATTATATCTATGTAGATACACACAAGTTGGTTAGTCGAAAACATTTTTTTAAATTAACGACTGTTAATTACAGCAGAAAAAAGTGTGTCTGTAAAGCAGGACTTTTTAAAGGAAGGTGCTTCATAATAATTAGCGAAATAACTTAGCGAAAAATAAAAAAAATATATCGAGCATCACATTATGTCAGAGATTATAACCCAATTTTTCGCTCAGTTATAGTTACTCAAGTCTTTTAAATCTTAGTTTGTAGTCCAGGTATACAATATACACTACAATATGCAATAGCAACTACGCACATTTTATGTTTACATAATATTACGAACTCACAGTTTTCAAGCTTTTTCTTCTTTGAATTCGAAGCGATAGGTTTCATAGATTTGAATTTTTTTTCGGTACGCGATGACACGCAGGTTTTTGAAAAAAGTTTAGGAATGAACCGTAGAAGTTCTCACTTAGAGCTTATTTTTCACAGCAGCTTTTTCGACCATTTTTATTCAATTTATGGCCGCAGTTTTGAAAATTTTTAACAGTTAGAAACGAACAATCTCTTGAAATTACAGATTTTAAACAAAACACAGACACAAAGAACACGAATCAAACGTACAAAAAGCTCGATTTATCTCAGTTCCTCCTAGTCTTAATACACCTTTTCCCAATACACCTTTTTGCCTTCGACGGTTTTTTTTCTCACTCGTGTCAATTAATAACAATTTTCTGGATTCATCGGTCGAAGTAGACAAAGAATTTTGTAAAAAACAAGATAAACATCTCGTATGAATCATCTTTTTAATCAAGTTTTAGTATTAAATATTTCCGTCATTTCTCTAAATTGTGAGAATTATTTTAATTTATCGATATTTCAAATTAATATGAATACGTAGCTTTAGAATTTAATCGTACTTTCGATCAAATTAACAGGCTCGATATAATTATCGAGTACATTATATAAAATTAGTACTTTGATTGACCTTTATCGAAGTCAGTGATAACAATAGTTATTTTACGCGTGGATACACAACGAAACTTTCGAGTACATGTATGTTTATATCTACTTTAAAGGCATCGAATTTTTCTATCGCGTTTCACCACGAAAGAGAAGTTAAAAAAGATCGCGCGATGTAAAAGTTCCGGAAAGTGAAATAGGTCGAATATTTTTCTCTCGATTCCTCTTGCGCTTCTTCAAAGGTAACGGCGCGCAAATTTTTCCCTTTCATTCAAGCGCCATAGTCGTCGCCGTGACTGAATTGCACACGGGTCCTATAATTTTCTCATCGTCCCTATAAGCGCAGACATACTTTCATTTTATTTTCTTTCTTATATATATTATTATATTCTTCTCTTCTTTTTTGCAAATTATTATTATCACATTTACTATCGTTAGATATGAATATCTTTGCTCCTTTCGACATTTTCTCATGCAGTACTTATGCATATTCGTTTTATGACAACAACTATTGTAATTTTATCATTAATTTATATCGTTAAAAGGGCACAAGTAAGTCGAAGCTTTTAATGCGAAATATCAACTTAGAGATCGACGTACCGTGACCTGAATAACTATATAAAAAATTATTATATTTAAAATTTGTTCTCTTAGCACAGTACAGTAGCTTCCAATAGTTGTACAATTTTATTTGTACGACAAACGCCACTATTTCTTTAAAAATCAAATAATTGTAAATATTATATTTATTCTGCTCGATTACTTAATTAATTCGCACGCTCTCATTCCGTTTTCCCGCATTCTGCTTTTCAGTCTTTTTTGATTCCAAACCAAAATTATGTACTTATATTACAATGCATATATAAACTACCTATTCTTATCTGAATTAAGCCTAATGTAAATACATTTTGGTAGTACTTACAGTATGTTAAATAGCATTTGAAATTTAATCGATTATTCATTTTATGTCGTGCATACACACGGAGAAAAATATATCGTAGAGTCAAATCGATCGACAAAAACTATATAGCAAATTTTAAAACATGGTCGAAATGTTGTATGTATAATAAGACTACAGTAGAGATTTTGCTCCGTGTAAGCCGCGATAAAAAAGCATACCAAGGAATTCTCCATTAACGCAGTGATATTTCTTTCCGGAACGCTCGATAGAGACACCGCTATGGCTGCTGCTACAAATCGCGCCTATCAAGAACGAACGGGACCTGGTGGTCCTGTTCTTATTGACGTTCCGCGACATAACGGCATTAAAGCAGCCAATCGAAACGGACGATACAAAAGGTGGCCTGTCCAAATTTGCCAAACTCGCAAGATCCGTCACCAGGTCGAGGTCCGTCCTCGTATCGCAATTCAGCTCGCACCTGCCTGCCTTAAAGGACTCGGCCATACCTGTAACCACCAAGCAGTCCCATTTGGGTCATGTGAGTTCGGACAAAGTACTCTATTTATCAATTATTTATGTGTGCGTAGAATTTGTTTCGTCTAGTGAATCTTTCTCCGACTCTTCTCTTATATTCTGAGATTTCAATTTTCGGTTTATTGCTTCTTTTTACAATTACAATAAACGCGAGTGTTATACCAGTATAAAAAACGATATTCCCTTCCGTTTTTAACCTATAGTACGAATTGCTGCTACAGCATGTTCCAATTCGTATGTATACAACATGTGTATCAATTTTTTATGACTTTTATTCACAGGATTAATAGTATTTTATTTGTAAAATTTTACTTAATTTAGAAGAAAAGTGCCTTAGGTGTTTTTAGTGAGAAATGCTTCCCTTTGAAGTTAGAATTGTTTGAAAATTGGCTTAAAATGCCAAAATTCGTAAAAATCCAACTTTAACATACTGTAACTTTGAAAATCTTGATGAAAAAATATTAACAAATTCAAGAAAGGAAGATACAGTGTCACACTAAAGTTTAAAATTGTTTAAAAAAATTTTTTTTTTATTTCGGTCAAACTCGCGGCGGTCAGAGAATGACTCATATATATAATACTCTATTATAGACTCTTTTCTTTAAATTATAAAACTGTACGTATCAATCGAAAATGTTTCCCAGACGTCGAGCAAATGAATCGTCGCGTAAAAGTTGCCGTGTCCAAAAAATTCTATAGTCGTAATGCAACTTTGTTCGAGTTATACACACAGATGAGCAAACAGGAACAATCTTAATTTAACTTTGCTTCCGTTCTGATTCGTTTGAAACTCCCGCTACTGTTGCAATGATAAATTGAGTTCGTTGCAACGTCCGTTATCACTATACTATTGAAGCAATTTCAAAATTACTTTTTCATTGAAAAAAAAATTTTTACCGCAATTTATCATTTAATCATTTATATAAACTTTTTAATCTGTACACGGCAATAAAAATTAAATGAAAATAACTATTGATGTACAATGTTAACTCTTATTTAACTTTTGCATTTACGCCTTTAAAATACACCGATGCTGGTCAAATCCAGAGTTGGCATTCTAAAGATTTATACCTACTAATTAAGAAAACGAGATTCTGAACGACGCACGCGTTGAACGTACATTTATTTTCTGATCTTTCGTGCATACGGTGTAGTGGTCGAGCCATGAAGATTTATATTCTCTCAGGAGCATATATTGTATTATACACGCATATCTGAAGAAATACAACAATAGGGCGTGACTTCGAATGAAACCCAGATTACCCGTGCATATCCAACTCGGATTGTGCGACTCAAGCTCGCGGCGTGTCTTCCGGCTCTTTCTGCGCGCATTTCGCATATAATCGAAGAAAATTCGAATGTCAAACTACAAATTACGAGCGACAACTCGCAAACATTGCAATGATTAACAAGAAGAATCCTCGTTGTTGGTAAATAAAAAAAATGTCAACGTGTACACCAGCTATATTCCTCATCTCGTGCCACGAGAGAAATCGAGAACTTACCTACGGAATATCTCGTATATGCGTACACAAAGAGTAAAGAGTAAAGATACATGTATACCGGGTGTTCCTGTATTCACGTCGCACAAGAAAATACGAAATTACATAAATTCACCCGGAAATTTTGTGGGAAACAATATTGTAGGCCTTATATCTTTTTATTGTTTTATCTACAATATTATTGTAAAATTATTTCAAAATTAATCTTTAAATTAATTATAATAAAAGTAGATGAATATAGTCTGACATATTAAATGGTTAAAGAACATATTGTTCTAATTTGTGTTACAATAATAAATGTTATGAGTTACAGAGACTCAATATTCTTATTGAATACATTTTTTATTAATATCCATTATAACCATCCAAATAAAATACTTTTACAGTCGAATGCAAAAATTATAATAAAGATAAAACCTTAATAAGTTTTAAAAACAAATTTTCCGACTGTTTAATATTACGAGAAAAGTCTGATATAAAGAGAAAAAGTGTCCGTAAAAAGGCTACCTACTCTCTGTATATGAGACACATACACAGATACATTGGGACACCCACTATATATGTTTTCGCATCCTCTAGAGAAACGGGTAAAGAAATACAAAGAGAGAGGAAGCACGACGAGTCATATTTGACGTGTATTACAGATGATGTCCTTAAGCGGGGACGTGATGCCGCAGTACAGACAGGAGGCACCGAAGACTCCGCCGCACATCCTCTTGCACTACTGCGCATTCAAGGCCATTTGGGACTGGATAATCCTCTGCCTCACGTTTTACACGGCGATCATGGTACCGTACAACGTCGCGTTCAAGAACAAGACCAGCGAAGATGTATTTCTTCTCGTTGTCGACACCATTGTCGACGTCATTTTCTTCATCGACATCGTCCTCAACTTCCACACGACTTTCGTCGGTGCCGGCGGAGAAGTCGTCTCCGATCCCAAGGTCTTCTTATTGTTATTTCATTTTTTACAGTTGTTTTTCTTTCTTCAAACCGTATATATAGAAGAAACATCGGATGGAGTATGTGATTTGGAAAAAAAATTACGATATCAATTGTGTACACTGTAAATCGAAAGCAATTTAGCATTTATTTGAATAAACTTTTTGAAATTCGTCTTATTTGAAATTCGAAGAAAGCAATTATAATATTTGATGTCAAATTTGCTATAAATTATAACTTTTATTTTATAATAGTTAAAATTCGAGAATCAGTATTCTCGACTTCAAATTTTACAGTTGCACGTTATAGTCACTACATCATTTAAACTATTAAGTCTGTCATTTTCTGAGAAATTTAGTTATGCTAATGTATATGTTCAATAGAAGTCCAAACACATTCGCTAGTTGCAAACTAGCTACTGAAGGTAAATTTCCAATTGACTGTTTTTACCGTTATTGAAATCATAATTCACTATTTCCGATGTGAATGACAAGTAAAGTCACTTGCAAAATCGGCAAAATATTTACTATTTGCAGAAAACATAATATTTTTAAATATTAATTACTTCGATATTATTAATATATTATTAAAATATTAAATTTCACAAAATTCTGTCACTTTGAGCATCTTTTGTGCTAGAACAGTTAATTAGTAAATAGCGAAATTAGCTTTCGCCTGGTAAATTGGTAATCCCAAATAACGGGTCTGAATTAGCCAATTAATAAATTTCTAGATTCAAAAACCCAATTAGGGAAATTCTTTAATTTTCCTAATTTTTAAAACAGTATAAAACAATGGTTCTGTGAAAAGGATATATTATTCACTAGTGCAATGTGCAAAATATTTAAAAACATAATGTACTTCTTAATTTCTTTCGACCTAATCGAGTACAATCTGTTTTTATTCAATAGCTTATAAACAGAATAGAGAGAATTGAAGTCTTTATAACAAACGGTTATTACTACTTTTTTATAGCATGTCCGTTATTTTTTACCAGTGCAATTTTCCATTATTTGCTTTGTACAAAAACGATTTCAAAATAAAAAATATGTGCTACGATAAAATAGACTATAATTTAATTAACTACTTATTTTAAATACGTTCTTGGCAAAAGCAAAATGTCAAAATAAAAATCATAATAAATTCCTGCATAATAAATAAAGCTTCCCGAATGTACAAAAAAATAAACTCTGCATTAAATTAACAGGTGATAAGAATGAACTACCTAAAGTCCTGGTTTATAATTGACCTGCTAAGCTGCCTGCCGTATGATGTGTTCAATGCCTTCGACCACGACGAGGATGGAATCGGGAGCCTCTTCTCAGCCCTCAAGGTCGTGAGGCTTTTAAGGCTCGGCAGAGTCGTTCGCAAGCTCGACAGATACCTCGAGTACGGCGCGGCGATGCTGATACTCCTTTTGTGCTTCTACATGCTCGTCGCTCATTGGCTAGCCTGCATTTGGTGCGCTTTTTTATACTGTTTTCAAATAATATTACACGTTATATACAAGTCATATTTCTTTATTTCCTTACAATTGTAGTGAAAATTTTCTACCATAATGTAAATTCAATTGGCTCTATTATACAAAGTTCTTTGAAAACTCGGCAGGAATCGAAGCAAAAAAGCTTACGCGATTATCCGTACTTACAACCTAAGTATACATATGTATACCTATAATATGTTGTACAATGTACATCTATATAAAATATATATCAGTCGACTGCATCTGTAAACTTTCGTCTTGCTAGAGAACTGAATTTCAAGTTCTTCCACGCTTGACTTTATACCGTCGCCGGTGATGGTCTAACTTTTTGAGTAATCGAAGCTTTTCAACGCTAAAGCCACAAATTCTCGAGTAACAACTTTTCGGGGGAAGTGTATGCATGTGTGTGTGTGTGTGTGTGTGTATACCAAAATAAAACCGTGCGAGGATAATTACTTTTAGCTTTTCGGATAATTGTAAAATGCAAGGAGAAATCGAGAGTTTTAATTAAACATCTTACTACCAATCGCATTAAAATGCAGAACCGTAGTTTGAATTTACAAGTGAACCGTTAATTTGCAGGTACTCGATAGGCCGATCGGATGCAGACGCTGGCGTCCAGTACTCGTGGCTGTGGAAGCTCGCGAACGTGACGCAATCGCCTTACAGCTATCTGTGGACAAATGCGAGCACAGCTCCAGAACTCGTAGCTGGACCTTCGAGACGTACAATGTACGTGACCGCGCTATACTTCACTATGACCTGCATGACGTCCGTTGGATTCGGTAACGTCGCCGCTGAGACTGACAACGAGAAGATCTTCACTATCTGCATGATGATCATCGCCGGTAAGCTCATTTAACGGAATTCAATTTACGAGATTTTATAGGGGGCTTTGTGTCACGTATTTGTGTCGCTAATTGCCGACCGTCGATAATGGTCGTGAATCAGGTACGGTACGCAAACAATTAGCATATTTTTTTTCTTATACCAGTAAGTGTAAATAAAGTTGCAAAGATATTTTTCCAGACTTTAGTAGCTGTGTAACAATAAATTCAGCTAGTTTATCATCGCTTTAATACTCAACCCCGTTCCCTTTCCCCCTATCAATGTAATCGTTATATATGTACAGTTGTCCTCGTACGTATTATCCTGTATGATGTAAATTGAAAACGAAAGATTGTCTGACGTAAGCCTTAATGCGATTTCCATGCAAGGATATGCGAATAAGACGAATCTAACCCAAACGTTCGTAATTGGTTTTGTTAATAGCTTTGTTATACGCAACGATATTCGGACACGTGACGACGATCATCCAACAGATGACGTCGGCCACAGCGAAATACCACGACATGCTGAACAACGTACGGGAATTTATGAAGCTGCACGAAGTGCCAAAGGCATTGAGCGAACGAGTCATGGATTACGTTGTCAGTACGTGGGCGATGACGAAAGGCCTCGACACGGACAAGGTCCTAAATTACTGTCCGAAAGACATGAAAGCCGACATCTGCGTCCACCTTAATCGGAAAGTCTTCAACGAGCATCCTGCATTTAGGTAAAAGTGTCTCCGAAACGTTGAAAAAAAACTTCATTATGTAGATTAGAGTTTTTAGCGGAAAAATCGAATTGTGAAACAGTCGAAAGTAGGAAAATTCTAAAGAAACGCTTTAAAAAGAGTGTGTCATCGCGTTAAGTACTACGTTCTGGGGGTACGTACTAATATTAGGCTTCCGTGTAATACTCGCGAGGGGTCAGCGCATCTGTGCCGCGGCACATGTAACTCGTTAACATGTTCACCTCAATATATGCACTTGAGCTGCTGCTGCTGCTGCTGCTGCTGCTGCTGCTGTTCGCGAGCCAAGGGCAAACTGCAACGTGAAAGCGAGCATTCGTGTCGTCAATGCTTGACTGCTTGCAATGATGTTCGAACAGGCTTTTTGCGTGATTTTCGCTTTTTCTTTCGTGAACCTAGCGTCTGACCAAACGCGGCCTTTTCTACTGGTGAACTATTTTTCTTTCTACTGTACGCCTCTTTTTATCAGTAATCCTATAATGTGCATAATGTATATAGTATAATCTGACATTTACCGAATTCTGTACTTCATTGAATACTTGTAGGCTAGTTATTGTTTACGGTAGCCTAGATGAAAAATAGCTTTAAAAAATTACAGACTAGCATCGGACGGTTGTCTTCGGGCGTTGGCGATGCATTTCACGATGTCTCACAGCGCACCGGGTGATCTGCTCTATCACACGGGCGAGTCGATAGACTCGCTCTGTTTCATCGTAACGGGTAGTCTCGAGGTCATCCAAGACGACGAGGTCGTCGCTATCCTAGGCAAAGGCGACGTCTTCGGCGACAGCTTTTGGAAAGACAATGCCGTTGGACAAAGTGCCGCTAACGTGCGTGCCCTGACCTACTGCGATTTGCACACCATCAAACGCGACAAACTCCTCGAGGTTCTTGACTTTTATCAGGCCTTCGCCAACTCGTTCGCTCGCAATCTCATACTCACCTATAATCTTCGACACAGGGTGAGTCTTGTTACCTCTATTTTTACGATTTCTTTCGATTGTCTTAATTTTACAATTTTCTTTTATTCTCTGTTATTGCGGATTGTTGCAAAAATTGTTAGAAAACCAAATTCCATAACAAATAATTATAAATATACATTTTAAGTTATAATATAGTCAAATTCTTAAATTATGGCACTGAAACCGGTTTCTGAAAAACAATCAATAAATCTTATTCTTCTCTATTGATTGATCTTAAAAAGGAATCTTATAAACGACGTTACCAGCTTAGAACATCTTCTATTTATTGTTATTTTAGAAATAATATAGAATATATACAGATAGTATGTATAGATTGAATATTCAAAACAACATCAGTATTAAGTGCCAAACTTTATCCCATGAATTATATAAATATATAATTAGTCAGTGTACGATCAAATTGAATCCCAAGCTTTTTTATGATGTATGATGTGTATAGCGATTTTTAAATTACATGACAGTCATTTATCAACTGTCTGGTCAATCTGAGTCAGGCGTGAATTCCATCCAGTCGTTTATTTTAATGCTATATACATTCTAAAGTCATCAGGAAGCAGTAAAATCTTTCAGATAAAAATTTTGCGCGTTGAAATTCACGAAATTCAACAATAATCTGGGCCAAATCTTATAATTATGACAGTTATGAGCAAAAGAATTTGAATCTCTGCTCATATAAATTAGTAACGCGGAAAAAGAAATTTTCAATTTTTCCATTTAAAAATGTATTTATTTTATTAAAAAAAAAACTTAGCGAATAACATAGTAAATAAAATAAACTTTGCGACTTAAGAGAAATGAGAAAACACTTATTTAATCCATTTGACCTTTATTTAACAGATTTAATCAGAGTATGGAATAAGGTTTGAGTGCGTTCAGGAAATTCAAAGAGCTTATTCTTTCAATCCAACGAGGTACACACACCTTAAGCTCTATGGCAAAAACAATATAGATAGAAACCTCAATCAGATATTGAGTATAACGAATAACGAGTGATAGAAAAAACAGTACATATTCTTTTAAATACATGTAAAGGCCGTTTCATCGATCACGACAAACTTTTCGACAGTTTCGATAATCGTCTGCCACAAAGAATATTATTTTTTTCCCCTATTAAGAGTTCTTCCTCTTATTTTTACAACTTTCGATGCTCCGTCGAATATCATTCGATGATCTCTGACAGCTTATAGTTGTACATCTCTTTTCCTCTACGACAAAAACACTATGAAGTGAACTTTCTTCACGTCAACTTTCTATTATTTACAATAATTCTTCACCTAACTATGTAGTTTTATTTCATTTTCACTTGTATAATTAATGATCATTTTAGATCTTGAAAGAACACACGTTTCTTTTAGTATTGTAGAGTCACATACAGAAATTAATTGATTTTTTGATCGCTTCATTTGATAGACAATTATAAATTTAAAAACCGCTTTGTGCACAGGTACATATCATTGCGATGTAAATTTAAATTAATAAAAAGCAACAATGCTAAAAGAAAATTTCAATCTTGTATTATATAAACTATAATGTAATACAAGTTTTTCAAGATACCAAAGTGACACAGCACCTTCACAGATAGCTAGTACATCAATAAAATTCGTTTACAATGTTTCGATAGTGTCAATGAGCAATGCATTTCGTTATTAAAGCTTAATTAACCCAAAAATCTTTTGCAAGACTAGAGAATAAATTTTGCCGAGTTGAGGATTATTAAGTCAGAAAAGTGTACAACAATTAATTGAACGTATAATTGTTATCTCAAAGTTTGAATCTCTGCTTTCACATATAGTTTAGCTAAAATTTCTGATCTGTATTTAAGATCAATTATCAATGTTGAGTTGACTTTACTACCTTAGAACTGATAAAAAATATTAATGATAAATTATACAAAGCATAGAATGACTGAATCTTCAATTGAACTAATTCACATATTTACATTAATGTAGAAGATAGAAAAGATAAAAAAACTTATTCTTTCTTCTCGCGCAGTCCATCGCTATGCATCTTCTTGCCAGCTAACTCCAATATAACTTTTGATGTAGGATCTTGATCTAGTACCGACTTAGATACCCTTTCATCTTCGTCAACTTCTGGTACTGGTCCAACACCCCAAACTTCGCAGTGTTTAAGTATGAAGTTCTCTTTACCACTTAGTTGTATATAATTTTGGAACGTTGTACATGATACACTAGATTTCCCTGGGCCATAATTGCAGTCCAACCACAAACCTGGATAATTTAACTGACCACCCATTAGCAATCCATTAGGCATTGTCTGCTGATGTAAATTCAAATATTGATAGTGTGAATTGTATCCAGTAGATGGGAAGGTCAGTATTTGTGGTTCTAATTGAAATAGGAAACACGATTGATTTCCAGTGAAGTTTGGTGACAACGTCCAATTTTCAGATGCGAAACCCCCAAACACATGGTCATCTGTGTCCTGAAGAATAATGATTGTTGCTCCTTGCATAGTTGTTCTTCCTAACATAGTAGAAAATGATTCTCCGTGTACTTGACTAGAGAATAGAAAACGCCACTCATTACGTAGAGCATGAGGCAAACTAAGGTTGAGGAATAAAACATCTCCAAGGCCTAAAATACTGGGAAAATGAGGGATATTTTCTAATCCTCGACAAAGGGGCAAAAGATTCAAATCGTTGATTCTCGTAGATGTATTTTTATCCCCTTTCTTTTGGGATACTAAAAACAGGCACTGAAAAACGTGCGATTGAATTGTCTTGAAAGTTGCTGCTTGTCCAAACCAAGATTCCACTTGGTCAGTTGTCAGTGTGTCTCCATACTTGACCAGTTCTTCGCACAGGGTACGTGACCTCATATTAATTCTTCGCTTATTGACTGTGCAGCCTATACTACTCCAAGAATTAAAGTGTACATTGGCACAATTTTTTTGTAGTGTTAAGTAAGAATTTATAGTAGCTTGAAGATACTGCAAAAAATTCTGCGTAGGAATCTCAAATTTCTGTTCCTCATCCGAATACCCAGTAAATATGAGATTAGTCCTCTCTTCGGAGCTACCTCTCACTGCATACACGTATAATCTTCCAAAACTCTCTCCGTTCACAGCCGAAACCCTTTTTCCTGGTTCATGGCACAAAAATTTCACCACAAACTGCAATAAAGCATCATCTAAGTGCACCGACCAGTGCTTAAATATGTCCTCCCTCTTTATCGAACCAGAACTACGTGACATAGACTTAAACAAATTTTCTACCAACATTAACTCCTCCGAAGACAGATTGTTCGAAGAAGCCGAACGGCTCGATGATCCATGTCCCATCTGGAACAAAATAAAGCAAACGTAAATACAAGAGCCCCTTGGAACTAGGTCACGAGTCTCGATCACCAGACACAACGAAAAAAAACGAGACCCAACCGTACCTTGATTTCGATAATCCATAAACTGGCGCCAGGATCATGAACGAACGGCTACAAACTGTTTTTTCGAGTCACCAAGTACACCAACTATGTAACGAATTCATCCTCCCGGGAAGAGCGAAGTTCGTAGTGCGTCCGCAGAAATTTAAGGTTAGGTACGCAACGAGTCGTCTGCTAACTGCTATAGAATATAGAAATATTGAGCGAAAGCATTGCACATGCGCAGAACTCGTTTTACCTTTTACGAATTACGATTTACGATATCACGAATTTCGAATACGAAGACGAAGAAGTTTCGTGTGGAAAAGAAAAAAAGCTATTGTTCGCAGGCGCGCGCGCGCGCATTTCTACTCTTGAATGTTTTATTGCGTTTGATCGAGACCTCGTTACGATTTGGTATGCAGACTACATATCATTTCCGAGGCAAGAATCTCTTTCTTGAGTTACGTTCATTCTAGATGTATGTATTATAGACACGTTACCATTGAATATAAAAATGTATTAGTTCATAAAATTTGGATCAATCGATATTGATTGATCCAATAATACCGATTACTTCGTAAACACAATATTACTACGGTTACTACGGCTGTTATATGATTTTTTATTTTAACGGTTGCCTTTTTTATAACTTTTATGTTATTTTTCGTACATCAATCGTCGTAATTACTTTTTTCAGTTTATTCATCACACAAATGTGTTTACCATGTAAATACTACTAAATCAATTGATCAATTGATAAAAAATTTTACATATTTTATGCACGAACAAAAAATTTGTCTGCGTTTCTATATTAATGATATTTGTCTTAATTTTATTAAAGATTATCATACAATTAATTTGTTTAAAACATTGCTACAGATTTTACAAATGTTTCCTTGCATCAACATATATATACATATATAAATTTTTGTTGATACAAGGATTATTTCTTTAGATTGTTTTTAAACTTCAAAAATATATTTTTATTTAAAATCGGTAGAATTTCTCGTTAAACAATCGCGACTAGCAATGTGTCTATAAATATGTGTGTATTTATAAACGGCGATAGAGAATTAGCATAATTTGACGCGTTTAACGGAGGTTTAAAAGTACAAATTTTGGAGTATTAGATTGTACCTTTTATGTATTATTAAATTCATTATTGTCCTATAAATATGGAATACTAAATGATTCCAGTAGTACCATCTACAGCAACCACTGATAGCGGTAACAAATGAAAATAAAAATAATGTTGCTCAGTTCGAAAATTGAGAAAAATTGTTGCGAGTGTCTTTTCGTAATAATAACGATACTGATAATATGCGCATGATGCTATTCTATTTATATATTATTTTTCCATCAGTTGATCTTCCGGAAAGTTGCTGACGTTCGCCGAGAAAAAGAACTGGCCGAGAGACGAAAAAACGAGCCACAATTGGATCAATCGCAGGACCATCTTGTTCGGAAAATCTTTTCAAGGTAAGAATGGAGATACTTACTTTTTGTAAATACATCGATATAGCGAGAAAAGGTTTTTTTTTATTTTTCTGATCAGTTTTGTACATCATTAAGAAAGTATTTTCTCTACCTTATCTTAATTCTTATAAATCGTAATACATATATATAGTGTTATTTTATAAAATAGCTAAGTCGAAACCTTACAATACTTTCATATTCTTTTAAATGCATTTACATACACCTATTTTGCATTATATAAAAATTCGAGTCTTTTTCGTCTTCTTCTTTTTCTTCTTCTTCTCCATAAAAAAAAATCAGTACTGTCAAGTTTCGATACTCAGCCGTAAAACTATACATTTTATAAAAAGTGAATCATATAAATACTTTGTATACAAGTATATATATATGCATATGCGTACTTTCTCATATCGTATCTTTTGGTCACATATACTTTTTTCTTTCATTTTTTGTTGTTTATATTATCCGATGATCGCAAAAATGCTTCTGTATAGCATGTCTAAGAATATAAGATAAAAATACGAAAGATCGAAAGATCGAGAGAGAGAAACATTTTTATAAAAAAAAGATCAGTATGTGTGAAAAATCATGAAGCTGAAAAGAAACTATTGTTGTGGCAATTTGCACGCGCGCTAAATCCAAAGGTTCAAGACCGAGGGGGAGCCGCAGATCACGATGTCTGGACGGGCAAGCAATCGCTCGAACCAGGACTCGGACGAGGAGCTCACCGTCTCCGTACTGCCGCCCTGGCCGAGCTTTAGGCAATTTCATTTCTTACGTATATTCATTTATATCTTATTTATTTTGAAACTTTTTTTTAAACAAACAAAATCGACTTTTTATTATTATTATTATTATTCTCTATTTATATCTATATCTATGTCTATATCTATATCTATCCTGTACTCCTCTACTTCTTTATTATCTTCTAATAGCTATCATTTGTATTTACATATATATGTATTTATATATATATATATATATCGACTTATGTATAAACGCCCTTTTTTACTATACAATATATTTCGCTCTCTGATTACGTATCTATATTATATTCCAACGATTAAATCAATTACGTTATATATTGAACTATTATCGCATTGAACATTAATCACTTATACGATCCATTGAGTATTATATTATGCAACGAATGCGTAAAACGTTGCATATTTTTCTTTTTCTTGTTTCTTTCTTTCCCTTCTTTATTTATTTCTCTATCATCATCATAAACATCATTTCAGTACTACAGTTGAGGAGATAAATAATTCAATAACTACGTATAATTACATGCTTACACGACTGCGCTATTTAGCACAATTATTAAAGTAAAATAAAAGTTAAATTCAAAATGTTAAAAGTCGTATAAATAGCTCCTCAATCGTATCTAGTGCTAACATTGCTTTGAGTTTCTACATGAAATATTACTTCATTGTCATTATAAATACAACCGAACAAGTATTATAACGCTAGATTATATAAGCATTAATATAACATGTAAACGTAAAGTACTACCATTATATCTCATTGAAAACTATGATTACGCATATTTAAGAGTAGAAATATCATTTAGTTATATAAAAAATTAAATTCTACTGCTCTAAATACGTTTAATACAAGTTTTACTTTTAAGTGAACTGAACAAATCCAGGCTTCATGAATCCATAGATAAACGATCATTTGAAATATAATCATTCCAATACTTACGTGAATGCTAGAGTGCTGTAAAATAAAACGCCTTTAGAGAGTTATGCGCATTTCCTTACAAATATTTTGTAATATATTTTTTTTATCATTAGAGTATGACACGCGGTTACTTAACTGAGAATCAATGAACGTATTGCAAGTATTGAATAGAGAAAATGTTTTTTACATTTACACTTTATGACCTATATCTATATATATCTTTTTCTTGCGTACTACTTCTTCTATTAAATATGATTCTACATTTTTCGTAGTTCTGCTTCTGTTAAGAATAACGATTTCTTAAGCTTATACTCTTAGATCATTGTACTACACTGGGAAATATTAGCGATTTCTTAAATAATATCTGTATCGTTTTATTTATCCTTTTTTTATTATATACCACAATTGATTGAACAATCTTTAGATTTTCGAGCACCTATGTATCTAATGCTTAACATACCGTTCTTCGTAATGAATTTGTGATAATTTTAAAAATTTACACATTCTCTCTTTTGCCAGTACTAGCAAGAATCTTAGAAATTTCGCGCGATATGTATATATACATATACATACGATGCATGTATCAAATACACTCTAGGATTCAAATTTATCTTTGTCACCCGTATTTAAATTTTTAATATTAGAAAATACATAATAATATTAACCGTATAAGTAAACAATGAAAAATTCAAATATTCCGAAGCTAATACTTGCACTTAATAGATTTTTCAATATTTGAAGTTTTCAAGTATACTAGTATAAATTATAAAGTGACGCTATGTACTGCTCTCGAAATAATCAATGCTGTACTACTATTATCTTTACCGAATCTTATATACAGAGCATGTAATGTAAATATCCGAATGACAATAGCGATTTATATATATATATGTATATATATATATAGCTTTTATGCAATCATTTATGCGAATAATTATTTTTCGTATTATTTATTTAAAAAATAATGGCGACTTTATTAGAAAGTAGAATGGATACGAGTATTTTTGCATTATTAGACTATATACAAATATATAATTCAATTAAAAATAGCAGCCTCGACATTTGTAAATAATTTTGCAAATTTTAATCTTAAGATTAGTCATTTATACACCTACAGAGTAAGTAAGATAGGAAAAGTAAGTAAGAACATAGCAAATGCATTAAATTGTTCAACTTTTTTCGTTTAATTAATTGATGCCTTGCACTTTAAAAATCGATTTAAAATATTCTACTATTTACACGATAAAGCTACAACTAATTTTTAATCAATATACAGAAGTATGAAATGTGCAATAAAAATAAATTTTCATTTTTCTTACTTTATAGTTATATATATACTCCGTAACATGTTAACCTTTTTTGTTTTAATTCAAATGTAACTATGGCAATATTTAACAATACATAGCTATAAACATTCGTTAACGTATGACAGTCTCTATCAACTTTATATAAGCAGTCGTATTTATATGCAGCATTGATTATTGATCAATTGATTCACTGTTTTACTTAATAACCGCCACTTATATAATGCCAGCCTCTGACACTAATAATATCTATCTTGTTATTCTCCAACCTGTAGGCACACCAAAGTAGGTTGCTCGTGAACACCAAAAAATATATATAATGGAACTGTGTCCTTTTATTTACTATTATATTTATCGTTACATTATTATTATTATTATTATTATTATCATTATATAGTTTATATTTTAAGAGAATTATTATTCTAGCGCCTCTGTAGCAATGACTTGAATCGTGAAACCCGAATACTATATAAGCGTCGAATACCCGTATAAGCTTGTTTGCTTATAAAGTGTAATTTCCATTAAGTCCATCTAACAATAATTGTATAAAATTACAAAAAGATAAATGTAAATCTGCACAAGTTTATTTGTAAATATTTTTTGCAATTCAGTGTCTTTGCCAGTAACGAGACCATTTGTCAGGCGGACTTTTTAAGATAATCTAATTATTAAAGTTAAAATTTATATATATTATCAAATAGATAAGAGAAATACGTGGACTTACGCTACAATATATATCAACTGCGTATTAATCGAAGTTTAATTTTTTTGTGTATACACACACACACACACACACACATATATATATATATATATATATATATATATTAAATCCCCAACCCCCTTCAGAAAGTAAACAGAAAAAAATATATTACGTTTAATAAATAGATGAAGCTTCGAATCCTCTATAGCTATGTATTGCTCTGGTATTTTAATACAAATCGAACCGTTTATAAAAAAGCTCACACTATTCTTGTCATTGTCTCGAATCCAGGTTCAGGCGGGAAAGACATGCAGCGGATATAGAAAAAGGCGATGGCAAAGATGAAAAGGCCGATACCGGCTCGCAAATTAGGAAGATCTCCTCCTCGAATGAGGAGACTAGCTCTGGACGTGTGAGGCCAAGCAAGTGGGGTCGACTACTCGGTTAGTATTTTTATGATTTTCATTATTCAATTTGACAATTATCGGAGTGTCATAATCAACTTTTACCGACTCAGTCAATACGGCGGTAAAATAACAGAAACATTCTTGAACATAATTAGTTACACCTCGCCTTGCCACTATCTATCACTATGTCCAGTTTGAGACAGAAATATTGATGTTTTCGAGAAAAGCCTGAACGAAAATTGTCAGCCACGGCATTTCGTTACTGGAAATTTTGTTAAAGTTTTTCACCAACTTTTGATTTTGGATTATTCAGTGGACTTGTTAATATTCAACTATTTTTCTGTCGTTCTATCACCGTATTGACTCAATTGGTAAACAATAAATTATAACACCCTCTTAACGGTAGGATGCGCCTGTTTTCGTTTTTACCGATACTCTACTTCACCGATAGAGTATTATCGATATATGCGTAGCAGTTTGACGATATCCAAGGTGTCGAACATTTCTTCAAATAAACATTCAAGTTTGGATCTTCCGTAAAATGGTTCACTGATACGATGGCGCGGGCAATATATATTATGCATGAGCTTTTTACATTGAAATGACTATCGAAGAAGTAAAGTCGCGAGAAGCGTATCCTATTAAATGTTAAATTTGTTAAAGTTATTATTTTTAACCAATTATAAGAAGGATGAGAATTAATGAGAACTGCCATTATACCGTTGAAAAGAAAACAGTTTATTCTTGCAATATGATTAATTTCTATTTACTAAACAAGGCGCAAGAACTGAATTAAAAATGAAGACATTTAAAAACTCTAATATTATAGACCTCAAAAAAAGTGGAGGTGTGGCGAAGATACACACGGAACTGGAGGACGATCTATCAGATACAAAAAGTATGTCTGATAAATTAGCGTCAGTTCTACCTAATCAAGAAGCTATTATGGAGTACCTCTGTAAACTGCTACTAAGTACTTATTGGCTATATTGCTTACATATTCCTGTTTGATATTAAATGTTTATTATGGTATATTACTTTTACTCCAGTTGCTTATCGTGAAAAATAAAATTATGTTCGCAGTGTAAATAATATAATGTGTATTTTAACGAAAAATTTATTTCCACGTGCATAACCTTGTCTTTGAATTCCAAGTGTTGTTCCTAATTTTAAGATGTTTTGGTGTACTACTGTGTATAGTCCTTTGAATATCAATAGTTCAAACTGTAATATAACGATGCATATACACAAAGCTAGATATCATAACTATGTGGATTGTAATTATATCGAAAATGTTTTATGCTGTTTTATTGACTAATCTTTTTAAATCAGGATACTCAGCATAGAACATCCATTATCCGAGCGACATATTTGATAAGCTAAAGTATAGGCTAATGTACCGAATTGTTTTCCACCAATAAAAATACCACAAGTTCCGCCAGTAAAAAAGATCATTATCACCAACGGAAAGCATACTATTACAGGAAGTTCGAGTCTGGATTCTGGCAGCGACGGTGGCAGTGGACCCGAGCCATTCAAGCGTTCGCTGAGCACACGAGACTCACGGCCAAGCTCGAGTGGTGGAACGAACAAGGTCTTTCCGAAATTAGGTAAACTCAGCGGTGCTACGATTGAGGAAGACACGGAAACGGGACACGGTAAGGAGGTGCCCATTCAAACCCAGACCTTAGCGCTTCAAGACTCGAAGCAGCTGCAACTGAGAAGGCTTGAGAGTTACGATGGCGGTCTTATTACGCAGCCCAGCCACGAGCGCGAGATACTCGCGGCTGTGCTTGAGGTTTGAATCAATTTACTTTTTATAGCGAATATCTGTTCGAATCAGGTATAAAAGGACACGTTTTAGAAATTGTCTGTAGCTAAAATGACTAACGGTAAATCATTCTCAGGTCAAGGTTGATCTGAAGCTAGAACTTCAGCGGGTGAATCAGCGGCTGGGGAAAATTGAAGATATGCTTCAGACATTGGTGACGCGATTGCCAGCAGCCAGTTCACCACCAGCAACGATGACAACGGGAACAGGGACATCGCCGCCGACGAGTTCGCCCCAGCAGTTGTCATCGCCGCCCAGAGCACAACTCAGCGCTATAGTGGCGGTGATGTCGGCTGCGGGCAGCGCCGGCAGTAGTCAACCGGGTAGCGCCGTTCAGAGTCCGATAACGTCGAGTCTGCCGGCGCTGCTTGCACAGGCTGCGACGGCCCAGTCGGCGGTGGGTAGCTGTGTATCGTCGCCTACCGGACAGGAACCTCCCTCTTCGGGAAAGCTGGGATCTACGAGTGGAACACAAACTAGTACCAGGGAGAGGTGAGTCAACCCGCCTTTGCGCTAGAGGTACGAGAGCGCTTTAACATGAGCTTTCCACGTTTTCAAAAGTTGCAAAATTTTTACTGGGAAATAAGATTATTATACGTCTTCAATGGGTTAGCTTAAATAGAAACTTGAACATGAGACCCTCTTAAAAAATTATTTTCGATCAAGTGCTGCGAAAGCTTAGTCCCGAGTATAAATTTGGCAACCTTCTTTATATGGCAAAATGGTGAATAAATAAACTTTCCAGTTTTTTATTATTTCTGACTGTACTGCATCTAATTTTTGAATACTAAAATTTTATAACAAGTAAAACTTTAGTAGCATCTACGCACTTACCTCAAGTACAACTGAATCCACGTGCTCGATTGACCATCATAGAAACAAAACTATTTCTTCACAGCATGTTATACCTTATCTTAAGCACTACTTTAACTACTATCTATAACTCATTTCACAAGCACTCATCTATATCTAGTTAGCAATCAACCTATTGATTGTAATCCAACACTTGATACGAAAATCCAACTATCTACTTTCTACTAAATATTTCTGCCCTGACTGTTAAAAACCCTATAGATATTATCAATCTAAATAGATGCATTAATAAAACCTTATGCCTGAATCACAAGACCTGGTTTCTGGCCAAAGTAATCGTAATAGAGTAAATGAAAATCGCATGATATATGGAAACCTGTGTATTATAAATGTATTATAATCGTCTGTAAATGGTAACCCATTATCTGAAAGTACCTACTGAACATCAAATTTTATAATTATCGTACCACTATGTACTATAACAATATCTTAAACTAAATAAGGAATATTATATACAATCTAGAGAATTATAGATAGCTTTTCTATAAATGTCTCTGCATGATTGAATGTAATGATGTAATGTCCATGTTAAATGTAATGAGAGCCTGTATTTAAACTTGGACTATCATTAAAATTAATATTTTTTTTTATAATATAATCAACCGAAAAGAATGAATAAGTATCGAGAAAAATGAAGAAATATTAAAATCATTTGAATAATAATAATTCTAATCATAGTTAATAAGAATTCATAATTTGCAAAATACATTAAAACTTACTACTTTTCAGCAATGAAATTTAATTGATTGAAAAAAAAATTAGATTCCTTATCTGAAATTATGTATTTTTTGTTTCGCAATTGTCTCTGGCGCTTTGAGCAGGAATTGGGTCCTAATAAGGAACTGGGTCCGTGCTGGTATTTACAAACCAAAATGGTAGGTACTCTACAAATAACGAAATTACCTGACCGAACCCTCTTATAAGTATATATTTAAAGCAGAATAATGGGGCAGAAATATACGACTACATACAATTTGTAATCACACATTTGAATTCATTTGGCACAGTAATCAAGTCTATTTCACATTGTTTTTACTCAGACGCAACACAATACGCTCTAGGCATACAATTTGCAATAAAAAATGCTTTAAATTTATGTTACTTTTTGGGGTGACTGTCTTGTTTATTGAATTACTGTTGCTGGAATCCCTAGTTTCGTAGATAAATAAAAAAATTGTAATTTAAATTCTGTGAATGCATCTGAATTAAAGGAATCTTCCTAGGAAAGTTGTGAATTCGATTCGGAAAGTTAATCTAAAAGAAGAAACTCGGCTCGTGGTAAACGCGTCATTGTGGTGCTAGACTCTATTGCTAAGTAAGTGTAAAGCCGCCCTTAATGGAAATAGCCTCGTGGTAAAATTTAATTCCCACATTATTCAGACACGCAAAAACTAACTTCGTTTTCGTATAATATATTTCGTATAACTATCTCAGAGGTAGATCGAAATTCAGTAAAAGGGGTTCAATATTCAATGCATTTACCTCCCAACCCCATGAGAACTGACCCTACCACTTCCGTCTTAGTAAAACCTACTGGTTTCTCAGCGATCCACCAGCGTCGGCGACGGACCGACTGTTACCGAAGGACCAGTCGCCGTCGCCTAGTTCTTCCTGTCAGGCACCACCGGGGATCTCGTCCTCAACGTCCTCGTCAGTACATCACCACCACCATCATCACCATCAATCTTCGACAGGCGAAAGATCGCGAGAGGTCAGTCGTGAACTTTTAGAAAGACTGGGCCAGGCCTCGGGTTCCTCATCGACCACAGCAGCCGACACTTTGGCTACGTCGACGTCAACAACAACAGTTGGTGCCCTTGGTCCGCTGATACTGCGCAAGCGAAGAAGCAAGTCGCGTAACAAGGGGGCGGCACCACTGGCGCCACTCGCCTCGCAACCCATCAGCCCGTCCGAGCCTACGGAGAGCACGCAAATGTTGCCCCCGGAACTTAGCGATGCCGGATCCGAGGAGCAGCCGCAGCAGCAACAAAGGAAGAGGCCCGCGCCAAGGCCCAGTCGTGACTACTTGTGAAAGTTTTTCGCCGGCGTAGCGCAGGCAGAGGATTTTTTTTCAAGGCTAGTGCAGGCGCGACCGACCCTCAGCGCGGTGGTCGGTCTTGTGATTTTGCGATTCTTCACGTGAATATGCATATACATATATAAATATATAAATACTTACGAAGTTGTACGAAGTTACTGATGATAACGCATGTACACAAAAGAAAGACACCATGGTTACACGCGTACACTCATCATTGAGATCTCGTGTTACCGGCACCTTACCCCTCTACTCTACCACGTTAATTCCAAATATACCTTTTCCCACGTCTTCGCGTGGTCTGAGGTATAAGGCAAGTTCTTTCTTTTATGTGACCGCGAGTACATGTTTTGTGTTGCGACTACGCTGCAATGCAGCTTTAAAGCTGCACTGCAAACGAGTAAAGTATTTGTACGTTGATATTGAATCAAAATTAGGTATATTTTTGCTATACCATAACAAATTTTTTTTTATTTTACTTTATCTCCGTGATCGTTTAAAAAATGGACAGTATCACACGATTATCAAAAACTCGAAGTTCACATAAGAACGAAGTTCTCTTAAAGTCTAACCTCGACCTGCTCTATTCGCCTATTGAACGTGACTAACCGCATTCACCTCCTGTTCTCTCTCCTGCCGACATCCTCTAAACCCAGCTCCTTTCCTCATCCCCTCGTTTTTCGATATATATAACGATAGCTAGCGTAATTTAACAAAAAGATAAGGTGAGCAAGAAAAAGTAAACAGCGTGTAATAAAATGATATGCACTCCGAAGAGAGCATTGCGAGACACACTTATTATACGCTTCTTTATTATTAATTACAATGAGAGTAAACGATAAAACGCCAGGTTTTTACTAGGATTTTTCGAGTTTTAGGATATAAATATACGTACGCGTAAGGTATAAGTTTCGGAGCTCCGCGAAATTTCCCAATCCCTCAGTGAGACGAAAGAGAGCTAATCCAACAAACAAAAGTGTGCGTGAGAGAGTATACGTTATGCTAATTGTGTACAGGAGATAGGGAGAGAAAGTGTGAAGAGATAAAGAGGGAAGTGTCGGAAAGGAAGACGAAGAAGAAGTGTTTCGTGAAAGTTTAATAAGCTCTCGATTGCGCTCTCGATTGCACTCTCGATTTTCTTCATCGAATGTACTTTGTAATTCGATACTCTTTGGTCTGACTAAATACTGATCTATCCACTCAGAACGTTAACTTATCGATGAACTTGTAAATATAATAACTACACAAATCTTTAAGCTTGAATCTATGGCAATGAACAAACATTTCTTATTCATCGAAGAAGCATATACGGCGAGGGCAATCGGGAGCTCGACGACGGCACTTATCAATGCTAATCAGCTAATAAACGTTGTACACAAAAAACAAGCAGTTTGCACGCGTGCATGAGCGCAAGACTTAAGAGAATAAAAAAATAATAAAAATACAAAGTAACGCAAAATTAAGCAAAAAAGTATAAGTAAAGAAACTCAAGCTTTGCAGCTTGCGGCAAGCAAAAAAACAGCTTTTATTCTTCGAGAAACATCGAAAACTATCACCGTGCGCGCGAGGATGCGAGTTAAAAATAGGCGGAAAGAGCGACGATATATACCGTAGGTATGTGCGGGCGCCTGTGGGAGAAACAATTTATAATGTACAACAGAATCGTACAGTAGAGAAGACAGTTTCGAGATTTTTTTCGCTGGAAAAGAATCAAGTAATGCTTATTTTTCTTTTTTTTTATTCAAAACAACGTTTCTTTTTTACAAACAAAATTGCAAAATTAGAAAAGAATCTTCATTGTTACTACCATAATGACTGTTATTTAATAACGTTATTTTAAAAACACGCTTTTTTTTAATAATTTTTGTCGGTGTCGGAATTACCCTAGAAGAACGTAATTATTGGGTAACGCGAAAAAGTCTCGCGACTGTCAATTGACTGATGTAAAAAAAGCTAACTGTACGAAGCGACGAAGAAAGTACTCTCGTTCTTTTTTTACACTCGGAGTCAAAAAAAAATGATATAGGCACAAGCGGCGCGTCTTATAGCGATGAAAAAAAATTAGCGCGACGCACTTTGCAGATAAAATTTGACGAAGAAAACGGTGAAAAAAAAATGATGAGATTACGAAGAAACGAATGCATCGCATTGCGCGCTTCGCGTTTAAATATTGTGTGCATGTATAATATGAGTAACAAAAAAAGTAAGGATTACTACGGGAGAATCGGCGACGAGTTAAGCGATAATTTACACCCTGACATTACCACATACACTCTCGTTATATAAAAAAAATGATGAAAAAGTAAGATACGCTGCTATATTATATATACAACACGATTTTCGCGTCGATAGTGCGGGCGGCGAAGAAGTTTGTAAATTTCTATAGTGAATTATATTAAAATACATATATACTTATGTGCGGAACGCTTCGAATCTCTAATTTTTCAATCGGAATAATGACTTACTAGTTTTTTTTCTTGTCCTTGTAGATATTTGCGCATAGTTGTTTTGTACAATTGTCATGATCGCATATTTGAAGAAAAAACGGGTCCACCGATGTTCAAAGAAATTTCGTTCTATATTTTAATAGCGACCTTGTGGATTTTTATTAATATTTTTAAATACAAGAATAATAACGGTTTTAACAAGAATTTCCAAATCGATCTAAAAAAAACGAACTAAGAACGATCTGTTATTTTAAGGGGGTCTTATATTCAGATTTACCAGCAGAGAATGCAGAGAGTTGCATTCTCTGTTGGTAAATCTGAATATGTTGGTCTATAGCTAAGTAAATATCAAGAAGGTCCTCAATGCATGCAAAGTAGTCCCGATCATAATTTTGCTAAAGAATTCGATAATAGCTTCTGGGGCTATCGCTGTGTAAAAAGAGAATAGGACAAGATTTTTCTTAATTTTTAAATTTATAAAGTCTTTAAATATACATAACAATCTATTGGCCTTAATTAAAGTGAGACGTTATATGATAAACACACATTACAAACTGACTCTTACACACACTCACTCACTACTCACAGAGGTAACGCAATCTCTCGTTCATTAAGTTAAACGATTTATATACACACGCACGCACACTTTGAAAAATTGCGCATCGAGATTAAAGGAAAAACTCAACACGTAGATTAAACGAAGTTTCGACGAGAAAGGACCTAATAATAAATAAATAATTATACAATAATGAGAAATAATAATTAACATAAATGATATCGATATATAACGAGTATAAGCGGTGAAAGAGAAAGCAGAAATAAAAAAGAGGCGACGAGACCCCGCGCGATATTAAATAGATTGCACTCGGAGGTGGCCAAAACAGCAATACTAGATGTACATAATATGATACTATTGTAATTAAATATGTGTACATACTGATGACGCATAGAATGGCGATTAAGAAAACATTGAAACAAAACGAAATAGGTGCGAGAGTAACTGTTATGCATAAATGTATATGTGCGCATGCGCCGCTCTGTTGACGATTTTACAGTTCGAAATACAGTGGTTACATATTTTCTCGATACATTTGTTGTTATTCGCTCGTTATTTGATATTACCCGTGAAAATTTGTTATGTTTTTGTAACCTTTTAAATCCACATGAATTTAACGAGCGTTGATGCTGCGAAAAGTCTATATGGTATGTATTTTTTTTTTTGAAAGATGAAAATTGAAATTGTTAAAAAGTTTGAGAAGTATAATCATCGATACATATATTACTTACGGCAAATTAAATTATGTCAAATGTAGCGATGAAACCGAAATGTCTAGAATATAAAATTTATTTTCATCTACTTTCCGATCGAATGAGACACACTACGATCTTTTGAAGAAAATTCTGTACATAGATTTTTTGTAAATAAAGATAAACTGTAAATTATACTTTTTATAATTTAAATACATTTAACTGTATCGATACTAACGTTAATTTATTGTTACCGACATATCTTGCGAGTCTTCATAATTTCTAAACAATGTATAGTTTAAGGAACGTTTAATCATAACAAAGACAAAATTCAATCTCTAAGAATACATTGTTCTTTATATTTTCTTAGTATGAACTCAACATAATACACGTAAATTGTGTATTTCCTTTCGTCATTTCGAACACGAGCGAAAGTACCTTTGTTATCAACGTGTAAAAGAAAAAAAGTTATCTGAACCGAATGAAAAGCCATTATCGATGGCTGTGTGCGTTATCATATATATGCATCTATGTGCTATGGTTACACGAGAATCCGAGAGTCCGAGGGTATATTAAATATGCAAAAGCTCGAAATGAGATGGATATTACAAAGCTTTAACTCTGCTAATTTGAAGATCGAAAGCGCGGGTTCGCTGCGATATATTAACTGTTACAATATACGAGGCGCAAAAGCGATTTACGCCTAAAAACGCGCTGTTGTTTTATATTTTGTCACGAATAATAATGTAAGTCAATTTTTAGAATTGTCGAAATTTAATGAGTGTCAATTCGTATAATACGATTGGTCATTTCTTAACGCCTTATACAGTATCACATCTTCAACTCCACTGTTGAACATTTCTTCATTTATGTTAATGTCAATTCATAATTCATAACTTTAATTTTTAGTCGTGTCAATTGAAATTTTAATTTCATTATTGAAAATGTATGCACAATAACATCTATTATATGTAATTTGACATTCAATTTTATAAAATGGTACTTCCACTAAAGAATATTTTATTTGCATTGACTTTCGAGTATTTGTATTTGAGACGAGCATGGAGATACCTGCTATTTTAACAGAGTATAATTTAATGTACGAAGTTCTTTAAAAAAAAACTTCAAAGTACATATGTTATATGTTCATTAAATTTGATTAAAATAGATTAACTTATACGTATTGAGGAAATCCGATAACGACGACTTGTCATTGTAAATACTTACAACCTTTTCACGGATTTCCGAAAGGCGAATAAGAAACTTCATTATTCATCGAAAATTAATAAGTAATTTGTCTTAAATGTAAATTTCCCGTTCACTGATCAAATCTAGCGACGGTACATTCGTGACAGAATATGTATACGCAAAAGCAAGCAGATCGAATTGTTATAAAGTAAGGAACGAAGTATAACAATTAAAGAGCTCAAATTAAACTATCGCAAAAGCAAATGCTCCATTAATTGCACACATACACAAACCAATGCGTGCAAGCGTATATATACATTAACTAATTATAATTAAAAAATAGAGAATTTACTAGGAAAAAAGAGAAGCGATACCGCATATGGATTCTACACACGCGTTTTGAAAGTGGACTATAAATACTATACATATATATCAAAGGCAGGGCGAAATTTCGAAGTAAAAAGTTAGATAGATAGAGAGAGAGAGAGAGAGAGAGAGTGAGTGATAAAGAAAGCGATTTGTTGATTAGATTGTAGTAGCAAACCAAAAAGGCGATATAGCTGGCTCTATCGTAGTTTATAATCATAATTAAAAGCAGCGAGAGAGTTTGGCGCGCTGGCATCCGCAGATTTCTTTACGTTGTATAAACCACTGATGCAAACTACAAAATTAAAAAAAAATGACAAGAGCCTACACGCCTTTTGAAAACAGGAAACAAAAAGCACTTAACTATGATACTGTAACTCATCGCGTTGTTCACCTGTCATTCATATATTGTACACTCTCTGTTTACTTTCGTGCATTATCAGGCTCCTCCGCCATGCGGATGTATTTTGTAAACTAAATGCAAAGAAATAAAAAAAATGTAAAGTACTTATATCGTCGTAGAGAGACTCCGCCGAGTCGGGTCAAACCTTTTGCGAAGAATAAAATTAACAAGAAATGGTAATAGAAAGAGATATGATATGGCGACAGCAAGCTGTATATATAGATCAATACAATAATTATAAATATATTACGCGAGAATACGTATGCAGTCAGAGTGAAAAAAAACAGAGAAGACACAACTACACACGCAATTATACAGAGCAAAAACAAAAGAGTATGTATAGGCGATGTTAAGGTGCATTGTTGAACGAGATGATTGCGAGCGGCATATATATATACATATATATATATATAGCGATCGCAGGAATCACCCACCCACACGAGCGTTCCGCAAACGAGACAAACTGAAAAACGAACTTTCTTCTTATTCTGCGTTCACATTCTAATCGTTTCTTCGTCGACGATTTTCATATGCTACCAAGGAAAAATGAAAGAAAAGGAAGTTACGAATAAAAAGAATTAAAAAACGTATTGTCCTTTTATTGCTATCTCTATGACGTATTTGAACGAGCATTTATTCACACGGTAAGTTTGCCCTGAAGATAACGAATGAATATGTTTTTGTTTTTGTTCATTACGTAAAAGTAATTCACGATTTTATCGCAGTAATATGAATTGTTTGGAATAAAAAAATAATCCATATAACCTTCGAGATAAAATTTCTTACTTTTAATAAAACGTTTGTTTTACTGATTTCCACTGCTATTGATTGCGTTTTTAAATAAACATTAGGCATAAATAAAACTCAAACGTATACGTTTGAAACACTTTAACAATTGTTAACTGAATTGTTAAAACAGTGTAAATTAATATTACTGTTTTAAATCAGTCCTAAAACATTAATATATATATTCTTGTTTGAAAAAGTAGAAATTTTATTTGTGCTTCTAGCCATTGGATCGCAATTGCATTAATATTACTAAATATGTCGCGATCGAACCTGTAATCTAAATATAAACAATTCATTACGCACGATACATTGAAATAAATTTCTATTAAAATTATACCTACCGACATCAAAAGAGATGCATCTAAAGGAAACAGCCCATAGACCGTAAAATCGATATCCTTATGAAGTAAATAATTTGAAAAAAGATTTAGCTACCAAAGGGAAATATATATATATATATTATTTATTAAATTATTCATTACTAAAACTCACAACATTCATAACAGTAAAACTTTACATTAGAATAACATTAATTTACCTCATTAATTACATCTTGCTTCTGTAAATTTGCTAACAATCTGTTAATTATAACACCTGTTTCTTTTTTCTACAAAAAAAATTCTCGTTTCTTTCAAACTTGCTTGTATGTCATTCCATTAAAATTTACATTTACCTGTTTTACAACAGCTTCAACACTCATCGTTAAAATAATCATCATAACAATATGATAGCCCATAATGGATATGCTATGTAGAAATTGGTGAATCGACTGTGTTAAAAATCCATGTACAACCGGCTCCAATGTATAATACATCCACATCATTAACGTGATAAACACGTACGATACGCAAAACAGCATTAGAGGACAATAAAATTTCGACACCTCCGTCGATAAATTACACAATGAGGCATACAACTCACACAAACGAGAAAATGGCTCTATTTTGTGCTTGGAAGCTTGAACAGTCGAATTCGATTGTTTCAAAACCACTGGCTGCCTCGACAAGTAACGGAAGTTCGCATTCAGAATGGCAAACAGCTTATTCAGCAAATGCAAGATCAAACTGTACTGCAGAAAAGTACAATTGATGATTAGAATACAAGGATATACTATGGAAATGTAAGCCAAAACACCAAAACTAGTAGAAGAAGTTGATAAAAGCACTGAAAACCACATTAATATGCACGTAATTGTTATTATTTTTAAACTGTTCATCGTGGGTTTTTTCTCGTTTTTTAATTGGACATTTATCTCAGCGACTAGAATATATATGCCCTTTAAATTATTGGCTAGCAAAATATCTTGTTTCTGATGTAAACAAAATACTACAAGAATAACAGCAGTTGTAACGCTGGTATAAAAGAATTGCACGAGGTCAAACGCTTTCTCGAATTTTTCAGAATTTTCATTATAATAGTATACTATTTGAGCAACATACAAGCTACTTCCTATTACTAAACAAATTAGAAATGCATTATAAAGTTGACCTTTTTTAGAACTGGATACACACCACGAATCTTGAATAATACGATTGTCGGCTGAGGACATGGTATGAAATTTCATTGTTGCCAATCCACATAATTTAAAAAAGTAAAATATAATCTTTAAAAGAATCGTGTTGTTATTTACACTTTTGTTAACCATATTTGTATACAAGCTTATTTTCACCTGATATAAATTTTTTTTTGAATTTCCGAATTTTATTGACTTTGGCATTTTCTACACTTTATTCTACTTTACTAAGCTTAATAAAATATGAGTTTAAAGACTCTGCATAGGATATGAATACAGTGCGCGCTCGATTGCTTGCCCTTACGTTACTTGCCGGGGATGAGCCTATACTCCTACTCACCGACGCTTACGCACACTAATGCGTGTCACCACACTACCGTGCGTGGGCAAACAGCAGTATAGGGTGCTTGGGACCGAGCATGTATATAGATATACATTTATGTACTGAGCAGGTAAAAGTGATGTCTCCTGTTTCCGAAACGCTGGCAAGCCATCGAGTGCTTACTGTATATGACTCAATTCTACAATTTAATTTACACTGTAGTGAACAAAAAACTATAATCGCATATTCCTTTTAAATCATCATTATTTCTTCTATGTTGCTATAATAACTATAACTAAATGATAAATTAATATTGAAGCATACTGTTGCAGTGGTATAAATTGTTTTTTCATTTGAAAAGATAAAAGCTTTTATGAATTTAAATTTTCCATGTAATTTATCAAATGTTCACTAGTTACTTTTATAATATTTCAGTACAGTACGTTCGAGTAAAATCAAGACTTTTCTTTAAACAAAATTAAACAATTTCAATAATAACGAGTTAAAATTGCTTTATATTTTGTTATAATATTAAATCTAGTTACTGAATAGAATTTTATAGGTTTAATCAAATACATATATTAATAGTAATAAACAGAAAAGATCATTTATATTTTTCATTCAACTACAAAAGAATTTATGTAAAACAACAATGTGATCTGCTGGGCAATTGTTGATTCAAAAATCAGTAAATCTTTCAATAATTAGTATTCTTGTAGCTTGTTGGAATATTTTTACATAATAAAACGTTCCAATAATACGTATCAATATGTTGTTGTATTGCTTCTATAATTTGGTACACATTCGTATTGGAATTTTCGATCGATTCGAAATAGCGTACAATATTCTTCCTAACGTATCTACTCATCTTGGTTTTTTATATATACGCTAAACACGCAACGCTGTTGATATCTTGATGTCATGCATCGTGTGCATGTCAGGTAATTAATGTGTAGAATCGATTTGTTACACAGTGTACAAGTTATCGAAGTGTAATCGGGAATGTATAGTTGATGATATACTTTGCTGTTTTATTTATTAATTAAAACGAAAGTATTAAATTACGTATTATATATTTTTACAGTTTGCCTTGTTTTATTGTCTCGATTTTTATCGATTTTAAAATGGCATTTTATTTAATAAAAATGAAATTTAAATTATAGTAATTGAAATTATAGAATGGAAATAATAATTATATATCTGAATCTATTTTAATAATTTGTTGAAATATTTTAATCAACATATGTATTATATTTAATTAATACACGTATAATATTAGCACCAATAGATTTTTCCGACAATTTAATAAATTGATTAAGCTTATTGATCTTGAAAATGCAAAAAAAAATCATCAGGTACGTTGTTAAAAAAGACTGCAATCCAACAAGAAATATAAAGAATTTAATACTCATAGCATTTGTATAACTACACATAAAATACATACCTAAATAAAATAACACATTACACTTAAAACACAAAATAAAATACATAGTCATTAACGATGATGTATCCAACGAGAATAAATTAAAGACCGAGAAGCTTAACATATGATTAAGTAAATAGTTTGTGAAATAATAGAAACATTTTCGAAAATGAAAAAATGTTTCAGTAAATTCTAACTTCACCATCAACTGACTTCTTTCCTGATTAAATGCATAGTGTTTGTCGCAAACCAACCAAGATCGCTCTGTTTTTGCGATAGTTTCATATCGATGGTTCACGAACAAACACACATTATGAAAATTGAAAAATTTTCCTATTTGAGAGCGTGTTTTAAAGATGAAGCAGCCACTGTCATAAAATCTTTGGAAACAACCGAGGACAATTATTTTGAGACAGATGCTCCATAATATTAATACCTACACCCGCACACTAGCGTCATTAGATCTGGAAGTCGATAAATGGGACGCTATCTTTATATACTGCATGAAAAAGAAATGGGACAAGGTCACTTATTAAGAATGGGAAAAGGAAAACGGCGTGTGTCCAGGCGGAGAGAGCGCATGAAGAGAATTTGTTCGTAAAAGAGCGTAGGGGGAGGAACAGGATGATAGGCTCGAGTTGAATGAAATAAGTGTTGAGGAAATCAGGCAGGTGACAGAGGGCGTGAATGTAGAGGAAAATACGGAGTATGCGTTTGAACCTGAAGAAGTACCTCAGTGTGTGAGGGAGAGATTGTAGCCGGATTAACAGCTGATAATAGGAATTTCGCGTTTATCGGAATAGGCGGAAATAGGTATCTAGCTTTGTTAGATCCAGGTGCGACGTTGTCGATGATTTCGCCGCGTGTGGCGGAGCCGTTCACTAGTAGGTTGTTACCAAGTAACATGAGGGTGCGAACAGCTACGGGGAAATTAAGTCGTGTATAGGGAGTATTGCGAGCGAAAGTTGAAATTGACCAATGTTCGAGGGATGTTGATTTCAAAGTCGTCGCAGATTTAGATCATGAAGCAATTTTAGGCATGGATTTTTGTGAAGCTTTCGATGTCGATACGCGGCATGGGCGGAAGATGTGGAGAGTATGTGAGGGGCCGTGGCATAAATTTTCGGTATCCGCGAAGGACCAGGAGACACTCATTTATGCGGAATGCGCAGGTATCTCAGGTGTAGAGCCTGAAGAGCGAGAGCGTCTTATGGGGGTGGTTGATGAGGTCTTAGCAGATCAGCCGGAAGGCCCCGGATGCACCTGGATGGCTGAGCGTCACATTTATGTGACTGACTCAATGCTGATCCGGCACCGGTGGCGTCGTAGGTCGCCAAAAATGATGGAGTGGTTGGTAACGGAATGCGAGAGATTATTTAAAGAGGGTTTAATCGAGAGAAGTGCATCGGATTATGCGCAAGCCTCAGTACGGGTGCCGAAAGAGGACGGGAAGTTTCGATTTTGCATAGATTTTCGCGATTTAAACAAAGTAACGCGAAAAAATGCATATCCGATGAAAAACATGGATTCAATTCTTGATCGGTTGAGAACTGCGAAGTATTTCGCGAAGATTGATTTGCTACAACGTATTATCAAATTCCGTTGGCGAAGGAGAGTCGAAAGTATACGGCGTTCGCGATTCCAGGTTCGGGACTCTGGCAATTTACGCGAACCCCGTTTGGCTTATCAAATGCTCCAAGTACGCTGCAGCGGTTGTTAGACATTTTGTTTAAACCGGAGATTGAGCCATTCGTCTAGTTATTTTGATGATTTGGTTATAGCGACAGAGACGTTTGAAGAACACGTGATGTGGGTTGAGAGAGTTTTACGTACATTGAATGAATCGGGTTTAGTGGTAAATAAAGATAAGTGTAGTTTCTGCTGCGATCATATTCGTTATCTAGGTTTTGTGTTAGATAAGGATGGGCTCAGACCAGATAGTGAGAAGATAGCGCCTATGCTCAATTTTCCTGAGCCGACGAACGTAAAGCAGCTAAGACGATTTTTGGGAATGGTAGGATGGTAAGGGCGGTTTATAGAAAAGGATTGAGAGATGAAAATACTATTACTCAAGCTGTTAAGGAAGGGACAAAATTGGCAATGGAATGAGGAGCAACAGGAGTCGTTTGAAGCTTTTAAGAAAGCGTTAACTGAGGCACCTGTGCTCGCCAGACCTGATTTTGCTTTGCCCTTTACGTTGCAAGCAGATGCGAGCGCGCACTCGATCGCGGCGGTGCTAACGCAGGAGCAAGAGGATGGAGAGCATCCAATAGTGTATGTAAGTCGTATGTTAAATCAAGCAGAAAAGAATTATACGGTGACAGAGAAGGAAGCTTTGGCAGTAGTATGGGCTATTCGCAAGCTTCGTCCGTATTTAGAGGGGTATAAGTTTCGTGTGATTACAGATCATTCGGCGTTAAAGTGGTTACGCAATCTGCGTGATCCGACGGGGAGATTAACGCGATGGGCATTGGAATTGCAGCAATGGGACTTTGAGATGGAGTATAGGAGAGGAGCGTTGAATCATCTGCCTGATGCGTTGTCGAGAGCGCAAGGGCCGGATGAGGGAGAAATTGCGAGTTTTGGGGTAATTAGGGATGAGAATTACATAAAGTTGTGCGAAGAAGATGAAAAATTTCCATTTAAGTATGCGAATTGGAGAGTAGGACGGTAATTTATATAGGTTTCGTAATAACCCGATGTTAGACCCGATCATTGATAGGGATGAAGGTTGGCGTCTGGTAGTGCCGCTTGAGCACCGAGAGCGAGTACTAAGGGAAGCGCATTGTACGCCATCGACAGGGCATTTAGGGGTTGAGAAGACGTATGATAGAGTAGCACGTGATTATTAGTGGAAAGGTGTGTATTATGATGTATGTAATTTTGTGAGAGAGTGTGAAATTTGTAGAAAATATAAAGTGTCGCAGACTGGTAAACAGGGTTTAATGGGAAAGCGAGTTGTAGAGAGGCCATGGACCGTGGTAGCAGCTGATCTCATGGAATTTTCGCCGAGTAAAATTAGAAACAAATATTTAATTGTATTTCAGGATTTGTTTACGCGGTGGGTAGAGTTAAAGCCAATTCGTAAGGCAGATAGAAAGTCAGTAGCGCGTGCATTTGAGGAGTTAATACTTTTTAGATGGGAGACTCCAGAGTATTTTTTATCGGATAACGGAAAGGAGTTCGATAACAAATATCTTGCAGATGAAGTATATTTTACAATAGATTGCGCAGGGAGAATTCCAATTGAAAATACTCGGGCCGTATTGCTTAATACTAAATTCGGATGGACACTTGGCGGTAACATAAATCTCTCACATACTTCAAAAAACGTAGCATACAATCACTCCATGAACTCCATATCATTGGATATTTCGCTATTTTTGGAGATAGAAGAGACCTCCATCGTCAAATCCTTGTCCCGAGAAGAAGCAGAAGTCGAGCAACATTTTTTAGAACACTTTAGTCGCGACTCTGATGGTCGATGTATTTTAAAACTTCAATTTAATCAAAAAAATTAAATAACTTCCGAATAATTATTCGATAGCATTTAAACAATTCTATATTATTGAGCGCAAGCTAAGTAAAGATCCGAAACTCAAAGAACAATATGTATCGTTTATGAGAGAATATGAGTTGTCCTCCTTCGATCACATGTCGCAATTTTAGCATAAGGAAATAGAAATTTTTACTCCTTATCATGCAATATTTAAGAACGAAAACGTGTTGTCGATAATGATTAAGTTCAACGAATTGCTTTACATTTAATAAAATACAGCTTGTCCATCCGACTATTCAGGACGCTATATTTTAATTTTTACGCGAGCTCGCCTCCATAAAATTTTGTGAATTGCGGATATTACAAAAATGTACAGACAAATATTAGTTGACAAGAAGCACCGCAAGTATCAGCAAATCATATGACGAGCAAATTCGGATGATCCGATTAAGATTTACCAGCTAAACTCGCCTACTTACGGTACAGCCTCAGCTTCCTACCTGGCGATACGCTCTATTCGACAAGTTGCTGAAGAAGAAAAAGAAAAATACCTTCTTGCCGCCGAGATTGTGAAGCGAAATTTCTATGTGGATGACCTAATTAGACCGGTACCGACTCCATAAAAAACGCATTAATTTTGAGAGATCAGTTTAATGCCTTATTGAATTCTGCGCAATTAGAACTAAGAAAATGGCACACAATGATAAACGCGTAATAGATTAGTTAATCTAATGTAGCAGTTGCCAAGCGCACTGGCTAACGTGAAACTGTTAGAAGATTATATGTATTCAATAAAAACGTTACGACCGTGATCTATTATTTTATTCCGTGGGATCGAATTTAAACGTCAAGGAACGTGTAACGAAACGAACGATTTTATCAAAGATCATTCAGCTTTCGACCCCGTTGGACTATTGGGCCCTATCATAGTCAAGGCTAAATTAATAATGGAAAAATATTTGAAAATTCAGCTTGATTTGGATGCTTCCTTGCCTTTAGACATTCACAAGGAATGGATAGAATACAGGGATCATTTACCCTGCGACGAGTGGCTCGTCGCTAACATATATATAATCCTCTCTCTTCCTCCTTGGTCATTTAACCTTTTGAAATAGCGTAATATTAATGTGTGAAACGAATTTTCCTTTGTATATCGAGCGAGTGAGAACTTGCCGAGCAACAAGGAAATTCCATAAGCCTCGAGAAGGTTCGAGAAGCCAAAAAGAAGGTCTTCGAGGAATTCAGTAGTCGAGTAGAAGAAAGAGCTGTTGGTAAGAAAGAAGCGATAAGAAGGCGTGTACTAATGTAAAGCGATGAATTATTGTAAGCCTGCTGCGATAGGCAAATTCGGGGAAAATCTGTTGTAAAGCGTGGACGGTTAATGCCAAGCGCTTAAGTGCGAGCAAGGCACGCGCTGCGGCTGTCTGGAGGGGGAGCTCGCCGGTATCGGGCATACAGCCAAGGCGTGCGGCGCTGGCGAGCTCATAATAGCGGCGTCGGCCCATGTACGGACAGCGCTGATTGGTTTAGCAGATTTGTCGGCAAATCGGCGTTGTCGCGTGCCGGCGTTAGCATACTGCGTAGTTAGTTGAGGAGAAACGGTTGGAGTGATAGGGTGTGTGAGAGTTGGAGAGGAACCATCGTAGAGGTTGGTTATGTAGTTGGAGACGAACCGTGGTAGAGGTTGGTTGTAGTGGTTGAAATCGAAAATTTCGCGGTTAAAAATAATATTGAAAGGAAATTGAAGTTTTCAGCAGTTATGTAAATGGGGGTGGGGTTTGAGAAGAGCTAACGCATTTAGTAAACAGTACGTTAACGAAAGGGATTCGCAACGGTCCTTAATGAGCGAGCACGGAGAGAACAGGATTTGGCCAATTTTTTGGAAAATTTGTCAGGAGAGATCGAATTTATCGTAAACTGTCGTCTTTACGATACGTATTTATTACATCCAAGTACAATCAGGATAATTTAGAATAAGTAAGAATTTCAGGGGTTATAAACGATGAGGCGGTGATAGATGCGCATCATTTTACTGAATTTTGGCGGCAGTGGTTGCGAAAGCACTTGCCGTTTTTTCGTTTCAAGGTGAGGTTCTGAAAGGTGGCGATGCCAATAAGGATTGGTAGGGTGAGCTGGAGTGAGGCGGTGTAAGGTGGTGATGCCATTGATGATTGGAGGATTGAAGTGGTGTGAGGCGATGTGAGGTGGTAATGGCAATAGCGATTGAAGTGATATGTCGCATTATTTCAAAGTGTTAATTCACATCAAGAGTGATTTTTCTGTATATATGCGATATCGTAATGGTGAATGAACGCGCAAACTCCTGTACTGTTTGAGTGGCTCAACTGCGCAGGACTCTATTCAACTGACAGCGATCAACACGTTACAACTACAAGGCATCAAACAACGGGGCGTCTGAAGCGGTTGACAACAGCATTCATCAACACAACTACACGTAAAATAAACACAAAGTAAGCTCCGAAAAACCCCGAGTGCAGCGGTTCATTGTTTTATTGGGGACATACTAGGTTCAGAGGTACGGCGCTTTTATCATAGGGTTGCTTGCTCGAGGTAGAGCGAGAGGTAGCGCCTTAAAAGGGGAATTTTATTACCGCGCTTTTCTTAATTAATATAAACAATCTTTCTACAAATTTTAATCGAAATCGAACCTAAGGAACCTTCTCAAAATCGAGATTGATTGTTTCGAAATTTATGAAATTTATGAAATTTTAAGTGTTTACTTGATATCTAAATATTTAATAACACAAATATGCCTTTAAAAAAATTTGGATAATTATACAAAAGATGGTTGGATTCTCGTGTTATTAATGACAAATGCTTTCCTGGCAAGCTACAAATTGATTAAATGAGACTTACATAAACTGTTGAAAAGTTTTCTTTTTATTTTGTGTATAATTTCGCAATTAATTTATTTATCGCAAAAATCCCAACGGGATCATGTTTTAATGACATTTTCCTATGAAAATAAGTTATCGGCATAAAAATTCGAACTCATTTCGAAATTCTACGTACATTTAAGGAAAAATTTATATAGATGAAAAAGTTTTTAATATTATTTTAAAGAATACGATAAATTTTTTATCAATTTCCTATACATTTTATCTAATTTTACATAAAAAGCTATATATAATATAGTAAAATTTAAACCTACTGTTATGGCCATTTTCCTCATTTCCTCAACTGCTGTCCAATATAAGTTGGTAGCGACTGGTGCTTTCGTTAGCCAGTGATATGCTAGCAAATACCATAGGACTGGTCGATGTCTGTATGAGTCATTTTTTGACAGATTGACTGAATAAAAAAATTTGTTTCTAATTTTTGAACTATAGTTTTGCACTGTTTATTTCTTCATGAATTTTTTAGATTTTTACCATCAAGGTTTTCAAACTTATAATAAGTCATAGTTGGCATTTTTACCAATTTTTTAGCATTTTAAGAAACTTTTCAAAAATCATAACTTAAAAGGGAAGCATTTGTCACTAAAAACACAATAAGCACCTTTGTAAAATTCATAAAAACAGTAACAAAAAATTATAACAATCGTAAAATTGTAGTAAACGCCAACAATTTTCTCTCAATTACGCTTTACGGGTAAAATCTTTTTCACATGCATAAGTCGGATCAAATGTTTCAACCTTGGACACATGGTATATGAGGTTATGCGCTGCGTATATTTTTATAACGTTATCTTATATTTATCAAAATTAAGTGACATAGGTAAAAAAACGCACGGTAGAACATAAATTATTAAAATAATATATTTTTTTAAGAAAAGAGTAGTTTTAATACGTTTTCTCGAAATTTGTTAGTTTTAACAGCCACTAGCATATCACTGGTAAACAGATACAAGTAATATCAAGCTGATCTTTCGTCAGTAAATACTACCGATGGCCAGAAAAAATTATTAGGCCAACCAATGTCCAATGGTTGGTATCAATTTTTTCAGTATAACTTATTAATTTTTTGATGACAAAAGTATTAAATTGACAAGAAAATGTTACTCAATTCAAAATGTTGATGGCTAATCAAAACATATAGAAATATTTATCAAAATTTTTTAGCAATTTTCGTAACTGCGAAAAATTTGTTTGTAAAGTATTTTTGGATAATTATAAACTCTTTTTCAAAAATACAAATTTGTTGCTAAGTACAATCTTCGCGAGTTACACATCGGAAAGTTTTTTTTATTAAATTGACATGTAAAATGTCTAATTTGAGCGTTTGCCATCTTCAATTTCGAAATTTCATCGAAATTAAAGTATAACTTCTTATCATAGGTTTCAAAGACTGTATATAACTTTTTCAATACGAACATTCGGATTTAAAACATTAATTTCCCTGAAAATATAATTTTTGTGTTTAAAAATTGAAAATAACATTTAAAGTACTAATTGGCGACTAAATTTTGCGTAGTCAATCATAAGTTTCTATTTTCCTTGTAATCTTAAGATGAAAATATATATCAGTATCACGACGTTCGGGCGTTAAGGGGTTAAGGTGAGAAGTTTTCAGAAGAAAAATATTTTGTTAATCCATTTTTCTTTTGGGTAAACATATTTGAGTAACAGAAATATAGTTTTATCCGTTAAATTATCTATAACTTTAAGAAAAATACAAATAAAATAGTAAGAATAAAATCATATAAATATTTTATTTTTATTTTTTGGGTGTCCCAGAATGGGTGCAACATACACACGGTATATACTGTCGTAATCGGGGTGAAAAACTGACCATAAATTTTTTTCACCCCAATTACGACTGCATATATATGTTGCATACTAGGACACCCGTATATCGATTAAAATCGACTGAAAGCTCAATTTTTTGTTGTCGTTAACTATTTCATGTTCTCATTTGCAACTTAGCACTATTTTCGCTTTAGAGAAAAATTCCTTAGAAAGAAATTTATACTTATAAGATTGTTACGACAATTAACTATTTTCTATGATACCAAAAATATTTCGTAGAAAAAATCGCCATTTTTGCAAATTATTTTACTCTTCTATTATATGAATTACTGGTAACTTTTCTAGTCGCTTTTAGGTGATTTTTTGATATCCTTACAATATAGTAATTTATTGATACTGTACTAGAATTTCTGACACAGCTCTTAATTATAATTTTTTTCTTGACATCCCCCCATTGATAAAGAATATTACAGATGTATCAACATTTAAAAAGTAAGTGATATTTATTAATGCAATTCTATATTTAAATTAATTATAACCTACAATATTAGCTAAAATATATTAAGTCTAAACGGTAATAATATAAAGTAATAAATATATTACTTGAAAATAGAGAAAAATATTAGTAGTGAACCCTTATTTTTTATGTTTAAAAGGCAATATACAATCTTTTTTCTCGCATTTTTTGTTTAAACACAGCTGGACCCCCCCTTGTCCCATGCCATTTCACTGACGCCTCAACATTTTTGGTAGTTTAGGCTTCATTTCCAATAGTAACATACATTTAAATATTGAAGAATACGCAGTTTTAAATCGATATCTTGCGTGATAAAAATTCAATGTAAAAGAGTAAATCTTTATAAAATATATAAAACGATTCCGTAACTGAACATTTTAAAATTATTACCGTGGGCACATCGGTTAACTATTACCCCCTGGTTTATTATAGATGTCTTTCGAGTAAAAAGAGGTATTTACACATTTGTTTCAACTTACTATTCATTTTTTGTGGTTAAAATTTCAACAGAATTTTTGTCGAGTTTTTAAATTTTTGACAACACTTATGGAGGGTCTCTGGAACTTATGAAAGTGTGTGGCATTATGAATTATGAGAAATTACTTTTTCATAAATTCAGATTTGTTGTTAAGTGACCCTTTGTGAGGTAAAAATGGAAAAATATTTTATTTAACGTATAAATGTCTATTTTGGTGTCCACAATCTTCAATTTTAAAGTATAACTCACTTTCGTACGTTTCAGTAATCCCACGTAACTTTTTCAACGCGAAAATATGGATTTAAAATTTAAATTTGACTAAAATTATACAATTTTTCTTAAATTGTTTATAATTTCTGAAGGAAAAATTTTGTCTGGCATAATGTCTGGGGTTTCGGATGGGATAATGTCTGGGGTTTTGGCTGATATCATGTCATTCATTATAGTTATTTGTTAATATAGTTATTGTCTCTTTTTTTCATTCACGTAGTAAAATTTGTTTCATATTGTGAACTATTCGTGATTTTTTTTTTAGGTTTCTCGCGAGTTGAAATTACCTTTCAAAGAAAAGTTCCGTTCAAGGGTGAAGTATTTGTGAATGAATGTGAATGTTTTGCGTACGGAAGAACGAAGAATTTGGAAGAAAAAGGAGTGCAAGAATGATGATGTGAAGTGTAGTCAAGAGGAAGATACCAAGAGGAGTTTACAGAGGACATGAAAGTAAAAATAAAAGTTCGGAACCTAGAATATTGACACATGGAGATATTCAATATGAAGTGCGCGATGTTGTCGGTGACGGAAACTGCTTATTCCGCAGTTTTTCCTTTTTTATGCATGGTGACGAAGAATCGCATTTCAATATAAGATCTGCGATTGTAAAATTCGTCGTTAGCAATTGGGAAAATGAAAAAAGTTTACTTGAAAGTACATGTCAAGGACAAATGTACAAGGATCAAAGCGACTATGAGCGAATTATGGCTCGAAATTATGAATTCGGCACAGACTATGAGCTATCCGTTTTTGTTAGATTGTTCAATGTGATAGTGACTGTGTTCATTTATGATAATTCTGTGTTGAATTTTAACGGAACCTACGGAGAAATGAAAGGTAAACAAGTGACCGCAATGTTCTTTGGTGAAAAGGATTGTGGACATTGATCAGCGTTAATTAAAATATTAAAAAAAGATGAACCAAGAAAAGATGATATATTTATTGAGGATGTACAGGCCTATTGACTCTGAAAAAACTCATGAAGTCCACAGCAGAATTGTTAAAACTTATCCATCAGTGCTTTCGACAAGCAGTGGAGCAATGGAAATACAGAAAATAATATCCAATGAGAAATCAGAAAATCATTACGAAATATCTGATCGGGCTTTGGACTTCGAAAAATGAACGTTAAAAGAAAATGCAGGTAGAAATAAAGAGCAATCGATATCTTCTAAGAAAAAAAAGTCTAACAAGTTTTTCAACAATTGTAGAAGAAAGGCTGAATATTCCGTTTTGTTCCATGACAACGATACAGATTTAGAATTGGAAGATATACAGTAGTGCTTCGAATACTTCAAAAGAAGATTCATCGTCAATGAACAGCTCTTGTAACAACGACGTGAATAGTGTAAAAAAGGCAAATAAAGTTGCAAACTCCACACCACGTATCGACAAATACGTTGTGGACATTGGTGAATTTGAAATGCCTGCGACGAATTATAAAGATGATTTAAATAACATCGACCACGCTGTTATTAGATCGTATTTAATGAAATTCTTGTATACTGAATTGAACTGCACCTGCTCGTTAAGATACGATGGCTCAATACGTCACAACAGGGAAGAAATTGTGCTGTACGTAAAGTGTCGACGAGTGAATTGTAAATCCTATTTTAAATTTTATATTTGCAATTTTGATGAAGATACTGTATCGTCATTAGCAACATTGATAATATCAAGCAACACCCAGTTAAAATATGTACACGACAATTCCGATGAACCGATGGTGTTTAAGACAATAAGAGGAGTCGAAAGGAAAGAATTACAAAAGGAAGTGGAGCACCAGCGTGTACCGACACACATGGAAAAACAAAAATCGAAAACGGACATAGAACTCTTTAAGGACGGAAATCCCGGGAATTTGGTGAAATATGCTACAGTGAGCAAGGCCAAATCAGAAGTAAATTGTGTAAGATTGAAGTTTCAATCACGAGATTTAGCGGATTTAAATCAGCTCTGGATCGAACAACAAAAGAAAGAGGATCCAATTTTACGAAAGATTGGTTTACCTGTAAGAGCAGAGATGTATAGGAAAGCGGAGTTAAATCTAGCTGCCGAAGAAAAAGAGCTAATTGTACATTTAGATGCGACAGGATGTTATGCGCGCAATCCAGCTAACATACCGTGCAAAAAAATATTTTATTATGTAATTTTATATAAAGGCAAAACGGATATCGTTAAATTAGCACATCTAATTACAAGTGTTCACAATGTGGTGTCTATAAGTGAATTCTTAAAAGATTATCGCTACTTCGTAAAAGATGAACAAAAAAAATGGTCCATCATAAAAGTGGCAGTAATCGACTGGTCATGGGTATTTATTCATGCAGTATACATCGAATGGAATCAAATGCAAATTGGGAAGTACCTGACCATTATGTGTAAGTATTGTGAAACACAGCAATCTCTAGATAAAGATGTAATATTAATAAAATTGTGTTATGCACATTTCATGCACATGGTATCAAAAACCATACATGAAAAATTTCCTGAATATAAGGCCTTTAAAAGTATCATATTGAAATGTATGGCATTATTATGCCTTTCAAGAGAGATGTCTGATACAGATCTAATATTTAAAAATACAATCCTGTTACTGTGTTCTAATAATAAAGATGATATACAAGTTTATGTAGAAGTTTTAAACAATAGAACAAAAAAGTTCCCTGCAGAAATGGAAATTATAGAAGATTTAAAAATCAATGACGAAGTAAATAATGTACTAGACGATGAAGAAAGTGAAACCATATACAGGAATTCACCGTTTTATAAACGTTACGAAAAAATAGCTTATGCTATATTAGATGAAATAAACGAGATAAATTATGATAGTGACAACGTTAAGAATGCCAAATCAAAAATCACTAATCAGTTCTACGCCCCTAAATTTGTAGAATATTTAAGAACGAAGTATATGCCGCCATACGTTGTCATGTGGAGCTCATTGGATGTAAACTTGACTAATTGAAATATATCTAGACTGAGCAATGCTTACGTTGAAAGCTCTAATAGAACTACGAAAGAAATTGACTTCAAAGGAAATGTCAATAGCTCGATTGCAGATCGAGTACGACAGTCAGAAAAAAGAACATTCGCAACCATCGCAAGTGAAAATTTAGATGCGAAAGTAAAACCGAAGGCAGTGATTGAAAGGTCTAAGTATCCTATTATCGATACAACTAATGTTGAAGAAGAATCGCTAATAATAAATTTGTAAAACAAAAGTGTCGCATGGAGATGCGGCACTTTACTTGCTAGGTGGGCAGAAGAAAACGGCGGCTCGAAATTGAGGAGTTAATTGTTAGAGTCTTGTCTGTTAGGAAGTCGAAATAAAAGTGTCGCATGGAGATGCGGCACTTTACCTTATAGGTGGGCAGAAGAAAACGGCGGCTCGAAATTGCGGCCGCAACTCAATAGACTAATTTCGGTTCAAACGCGGGTAAATCACGCGTCGTTTGAACCGCGTGACCAGGGTAAGTCCCGCCTTCGGGGCGGGCCGTCTTACCTAATTGGTTGCGTGTTATATATTCCTAAAAAAAAACATCTCCGATGAATTCTCCACTCTGGTCAGTGTCAACAAGCACTGACTTTGAGTTTACCCTAGGAGAGATGTTTTTTGTTATATGCCTACGTACACCTCTATAGGCATACGTATAGCTATGCAACTTGTGACGTTGCAATATATTCGTAATAAAATTCGAAAAAAACATTTCGATTAAACATTCATAATAATAATCATAAGATAGAAAAGAAGATATTATTATAAAAAGTATGATTCGTAAATTTGTATTAATAATGTAATGAGTGGTTAAAACACAATAAACACTAGCACGTATATTTTATTTATAACACTTATATTTATTAACAAATAAAATATTTTAGCACTACACAAAACACTTTGTTTACAATCAAAAGAAAAGAGACACTTGCTTACTAAAAAAACACTCTCGTAAAATGGAATGGATATGCGACAGCGATTCGGTGTGGAAAGAGAGATACTGACTGCGTCCTTGCTGTAGCCTGGTATTTAAGGGTTTTGCAAAGGCGAAGTTTTGAGGAAAGAGAGAAGGAATGTTTGTTATTTAATGAATATTGCATTCCATTAAGGGACGGGAAAACCCAGAGTCTTTGAGTATACTTGCGAGGAATAGATGGGAAACCCAGTACTCATTAGGTGTAGTTGCAAAGGATGGATGGGAAACCCAAGGCTCATTAGGTATTGGACTAGGGATTAGGATTAGACTGCTTTGAGTGTTTCTTCAGTAATATAAGGTTGAACATAAGAGAGGTTATAATATAATGTATGTATACAAGATAGCGAATGACAATTCGATAGATATATATAGAGAGAGATGTGCGTACATTACACCTCCCCGCTAAGAATAAAGGTATAATTGAAATACATATTTATAATTTATCTTTAAGTGTATAATTTGGTTTAGTTTTTGATCTTGTTTGCCTTACGAATATTTCTTGTTCTTCTGGTTCCGGTTCTTCGCTTGTTTGTACAATAACAGTAGGTGTCGGTTTAACAATATACTTTATAGGAATTTCTTCGGATCGCTTTTCTTTATTGGAGATATTTAAAGTTAGATAATTTATAAATTTGTTACAATTAGATGTATCGTCGGATCGGTGATCATATATATTTCGAACCCGTTTAAAACATTTGAATAAAATGAACATTACTATTATTATTATTATTAGATATACATAATACGAATAATATGTTATTTGTTCGTGGTCTTTTTTATTGGTTAGTATTTCGTCGGCTAGTTTCGATAGATCTTCGAGTTTGTGACTAGCGAATTCTAAGTTTTCTAAATTGAGATTAGATATCTTTATCTGTTTAAGAATTGGTAGATTGGTGAAATTAGTAGTATTTTTTGAACAACAATCATCTTCTAGTATATGAAATTTAGGTAGATACGATGTATAGTTTGTTTCGAAAGAATTTTCGCTTATAAGTGTTGCTGAATAAAAGTATAAGCCTCACAGCCTCGTTGTAATTCAAGTATACCGGAGTTTTGAAGTTTATATCGCTTAGTTTCGGAGAGTTTCGACAACTAATTGTAATGTCGATAATTCTTGTTAGAACATATAACCATTTATTTTTATTTATTAATTTATTCCAAATACTTTCTTCTAATTTGGCTATTTTTATTACGCAATCTTCTGGAATACGAACATTTGAGAAGAGTCGTTGAATTTCGCATGATTGTCTATTACTGGTAATATACAGTGGTTTTGAGAGTTTACAAATATGATTTTTGATTGAAGTTAGTTTACAGTCGTTGAGGTTATCGAATGTTGAATATTGAGTTTTTACTTGAGAAATGGCAAGATATTTTATCATTGGTTGAATAAAAATAAAAGTATTATTGCTTTGTTTAACTGGTAATGGTAAAAGTAATATTTAATTTTTTGTATGAGCTAATTTGATGTTATCGACGTGTACTTGAGTTTTTCTTCGGTTTCGTCTGATTATTACGTTGGAATGTGATACAATGTCTATTATTTCGTAAGGACCGTTGTAATGAGACGTCAGTTTTTTATTTTTCGTAAATTGTTGTGTTTTTAAGTAGATTTTATCTCCGATTTTGTATTTAATTGATTTTGTTTTTTTGTCATAATATGTTTTATTTTGTTCTTTAAATTTAACTATGTTTTCTCTGGCTAACTCTCTACTTGTTCTTAGTTTGTGTAAAAGATTTATTAGATGGTCTTCGTAGGTATAATGTATTTCAGCGGGTTTTGTGATTGCAGCGTTGGTTTTATACCAAAAACTAATTCGAAAGGAGTAGTTTGTAGAGCTATGTGATGTAGTATTGAAAGAGAACGAAAAATAGTCTAGGTACGTATCCCAGTCGGTTTGATCTTTATTAACATAATGTTTTAAATAATCGGCTAATGATTGGTGAGTTCTTTCCAAAGCTCCATTCGTTTGAGGGTGATATGGAGTGGTTTGGATTTGTTTGATTTTAAATAATTTCGCAATATCTTTTAATAGAATAGATGTGAATTCTTTACCTTGATCAGTTAAAATACTATTTGGTATGCCAAATATGCAAATGAATTTTGAAGTAAATATTTCTGCAACAGTTTTTGCTTCGTGATTCGGTAACGCGAAAGCTAGGGTGAATTTAGAAAGATCGTCTTGCAGTGTAAGAATATATTTATTGCCTGATTCAGATAATGTGAATGGACCTACTATATCTAAAGCTATTCTTTCGAATGGTTTTCGCGAAGTAGTAGTTATTTGCATTGGTTTTTTATTTTTATTACGAACTAATTTATTAAGTTGGCATGACTCGCAATTTTTTATAAACTCGTAAAATAATTAAAATATATCTTTTTTCATACTATCCCATTTGTAGGATTGCTTTATTTTTTTGTATGTTCTATAAAATCCGGGGTGTCCTGCACTAGTTAGACAGTGATTTTCTTTGATAATAGTTTGTATTTCATGTGGTTTAGGATTATATTTATGATTTAAGTATATATTTATGTGAATTTCCGTGTTTTTAAAGACATATCTTATGATATCATATTTAGATTCTAATGTATTGTCAAAGATGTGTGGTAAATTTATTTCGTGTTGTTTGTTTTTTATTAGGATCTGCTTTAATGTAGTTAGGCATTTAAATATGTCTTCGAGATCGCAATCGTCCCAATAGAAATTTTTTACAATAACATAGTAAATATTAATGTTGTTATTTTTTACTAAAATGACGTTGTGCAGTTCTGGATTTTGTGATTCTAAATAAGTTTTATCGTTGTATTTGATATTGAATTCTTTTAAAAATCCTTCGTTAAAATCTAGATCTTTTGCAATAAAAATTACATAATTATTTTTGGTGCCAAATATAGATTCGTGAAGTTCGTTAAAATTATTATTTATGATTATTCTCGTTTTTAAACATTCTCGAAAATCTTTGTATGAAGGATTGTTAGTTGATAAGTTTTGTAGGCAAACAGAATTTGTATAATTTAGAGATATTCTTGAATATAAATTATTTATTGTTATTTGCGATAAATCTTTTAATTCTAATGGTGGCGGAATTCAACTTAACGCGTCAGCATTATTATTGATTTTACCTATTTTGTATTCTACAGTGAATTCGTATTCTTCTAATTTTAGTCGCCATTGGAATAGTCTAGAGCTAGGATCTTTTAAATTAAATAACCATAATAAGGGTTTATGGTCGCTAATGATTTTATATTTTCTTCCGTATAGATATGGTCGAAAATGTTTGACGGACCATACGATAGCGAGTAATTCTCTTTCTATTGTTGAATAGTTAGATTCAGCGTGATTAAGCGTTCGACTTGCATATGCTATCGGGAGATCTTGATGTTCATGTATTTGTGATAATACTGAGCCTATAGCGAATTTACTGGCATCAGTAATTAAAATAAATTCCGTTTCAAAATTTGGGTACTGTAAAATAGGGGTAGATATTAATTGAGTTTTTAAATTTTCGAAGCTTTGTTGTTGTAAACTTGTCCATTTAAATTCTGTATTCTTTTTTAGTAAAGAAGTTATAGGTTTGGTGATATTACTATAATTTTGTATGAATCTACGGTAATAGCCTGATAAACCTAAGAACGATTTAATTTCCTTTTGATTTGTAGGGACAGGATAATTAACAATAGCTTTTACTTTTTTCGGATCTGGTTTTACTCCGTTTTCAGAAATACTATGTCCTAAATACATGACTTCACGCCTGAGAAATTCGCATTTATCGGGTTGAAGTTTGAGGTTATGCTCTTTTAATCATTTTATCTATCTTATTTTTTACTTCTTCTTTATGACATTCAGGGTATCGTTAAATTTTAGACATGATCGGTTTATCTGTTGTGGTTTCAATCGTATGAGAGACCGTGTTTGTACTGTCACGTCCTAGACGGACTTGTGTGTATAAGGATGATGTATTTTTTTTAGCCACAATCTTTCGATTGTATAGCTAGGGATGCTTACGAATTAATATTATATGTTTCAATTTATAATTATATACGTTGGAAGGTTGGACATGGAAGTTTAGGAAATTTATGCAATTTTAAATAGAGAACTGTATAGATTCATATAGAAATCACTAGTCTTATTTTAATTACAAAAATAGGAAAATTTGGAGATTGATTCGTTTAGTTTCAGATATTACTATGAACATTCATATAGAAATCACTATAGTTTTCTCTGAGATGATAAACAAATGCAGAATATAGGAAATTTAGGAGGTTAGTTCATTCAATTTCAAAGATCACTACATACATTCATATAGAAATCACTATAGCTTTCTCTGAATATATAAATGAACAACGGAAAATAGAAAAGTTGGTAATGAATTTGGAGTTTTTTTTTTATATAGGAGTTCAAATTATTTACTCTGTGTTTTTTAGTAAGAATTTAAGGTATTTTTAATTTAAAGTAAGAGAAATAATATACAAGATTATTTTTACTCACTCTTTGTTTCGTTGTTGACACCTTTTCTCGCTTGGTAACTTGTTAGATTTTTTTTAGCAACTTGTTGGATTTCAAAATTTGGTAAAAGAACTTGTTGGATTTCAAAAATTTAGTAAAAGAACTTGTTGGATTTCAAAATTTAAAAAAAGAACTTGTTGGATTTCAAAATTTAAAAAAAGAACTTGTTGGATTTCAAAATTTAAAACTCTGGCTCTGGCTCGTTGGCTCTGGCTCTGGTTTTGTCAAACTTGAGACTGTGACTGAGTCTCCCTGAGTACGAGTCCGTATCCCAGTGCAAGTCCGTTTTCAGCGGGGGATGCAGGGCCTTTTAAAGGTTTTGACCGCGTAATTTCGTAGAAGAAAGGGGCTGGTATTTTGAGTCAGTTACCAATTAGAAAAAATGTCAACGCCTACATTTTCTTTGATTGGCTTAAGAAAAAAAGGAATGAGTACAAATTATTACAGACTAATATTATATAGTTTCTTAATAATAATTTAACAATTGCATTTATTATTAACAATTTTATGTCACTTAAAGAGCGAATTATATGAATCGAAACGCATATAATTTATAGCGAGTAAAATTATTAATAATTTACATTCAAATATTGTTTATAAGTAATTGTTAATCACTAAATTTAAAATTAATCTAAACAGTAAAATGATATAAACATAGCTTATTTAAATTTTGAAAGTTATTCTAAATATTATTATTTATAATTAATCTTATTTTGTATAACGGTATGTATAATAAAAGAATAATATATTGTTATATGCATAAAAATGTACACATAAAAATATTTTTATGGTTGTTATTGTATATAAAATTTGAAATATTTAGTTAAGAATTGAGTTAAATAAATTACGAATGTGGAACTCTCAGTTTTTAAAAACTAGTGGAAAGTTTCCCTTATTTTCTAACGGTACATTAACGGTTTTTTTAAGAAAATGCGCAGTACATTTAGTAGGCGGAGTTAGTTGTTAAAAGAAATTTAGTCTAGACAATTTTCGGCGAAAGTCGGAAACGTAAATCTCCAATCTTCAATGTTCTGCTAAAAATCAATGCATCTACTTTGGTCGTTCTTGTAGTGCAGCTGAAGATGACCTAACGGTACATTCGTTGGTGTCCTGCTCATAACTTCAGGATTAGGTTAACAGACTGATGCGCAACGGGTGGTGGCTGGTAGTGAATCTTGTGCTTCCATTTTTTTAGTTTCCTGTCTCTTGTTTCTTTTAGATTTTTTTTGTGTAGAGTGATCATTGTCAGTAAGTGAAAGGTTTTCGGTATAGATGAGAAAAAGAGAAGAGAAGAGAAAAAAAAAATTTTATCTCTTTTCTTAGATTTTCGCCGGACGTTACACCTCCCTTACAAAAACGATTACTAGGTGATTTGAGTCTAAACGAGAATAAACTAGTATCGTTCCTCTGTGTATTACTATGCTAATTTTTACAAAGACGTAATGTAGATATATATATTTTTTTATAACTGATGTAATGAGAAAAAAGCTGAATTTGATGGAAGAGAGTGTTTTACTATTTGTACTTGAGCTTCTGGTTGAATGCTTATAACGTGATGAACTGGTTGTATTTGTTGGAAACTTTGTTGTTGATTTGCGTTTTCAGCATGAACTACGTTAAATGATCTTAGTTCAGTTTCCTGACTATTTAGATCTCCGTAAATTGTTGATTTTTCAACATTAGTTTTTGCTGTATTTAATTTGGTTTCAGATTTACTCAGATAGAGAAGAAGTTGTGCAACGGAGCTCCATAATGCACCGAGGAGATGTAAACTCCATCCGTACATTTGGTGTAGCATATATCCATTTACACATACACCAACCAGCATTTTTATAGCTTGAATAGCCATAATTATAGCTATTATACCCGCACTTGCGGTACCGAATGCCATGAATTTAGCCCACAGCTTTGACCAGGTCGAATCAACTATTTTTTCCATAGCATCTTCGTTAAGTAATTTTGATATTGTACCTTCACGGTCAGCTACTGTTTGGCCATGCATTTCTCTGGCTATATCGTTTAAAAGTGCACTTCTCTCTACTGGAAACATAATATGATCACGAAGATCATCCAAATCTTTTTCTGTATAAATACCACTTGTGGCCAGGGAAGCTGGATTCAAATATTTCCACGTGGGTTTTGTCAAAGGTTTTATCGTAATTGGAAATCTAGCTTGAGTCGGTCTTGGTAAAACTTTATACCAATCTTCATCAACAAAATAATGAGAAGGCAAAAGACTGTTGCAAGTCACTTGTGTGCCTCTCTTCTTTAAGATATGTGTTCTTGGTGTTAAAAATAATGTTTTGTTATCTCTTTGTATTTGTAGTTCAGCATAACAATCTTTTCCATGTTGTAATTGAATTTCTACAGGTATACATTTAATAATGTGAACTACTTCGCCAGCAGTCACAGCCATGTAACCTGGACCTTTCATTAGATTATATGCGAATTGATCAGGTGCAGTTGTTGCTATTGCTAACGCGTTTTTTAAAGTTTCTCTTTCTAGATTACATCTTTGCAAAATTACATCTTGATATAATTGTTTAATCTGTGAACGGATATGTTTTTCGACGAATACAAATTTTGAATTTACGTACGCAAAAATGTCAAGATTATCGACGGAAATTTTGCCTTTTTTCGCAAATGTTTCGCCTTTTTGAGTTTCAAAAATTATAAGTTTTGGATGTTCTGTTCGTATAATTGTATATCCACAAACATTGTCTAAATTTTTCCTTGTTAACGCAAACGTGACATCTTGTGTGGAAAGAGAATATACTATTTTGTTTGCAAAATCAGGATCAATGATTTTATTAGCTAATCCTTCATATAAAACATTATATTGGTTAAATTTACAATTATCGGAAGGTAATGGGTTCCAAAAAGTATATCCTCCTTCCATATCTATGCAAGTACTATCTGCTAATGTGCAAACTGTACCGGAACGTAAATGTAATCTATTGTTATTTAGATCAACACGAGCTTTATGATTTTGAACTAAAATTTTTATAGTACCGGTTACAAATACATTTTGCCATGATCCGTAAGGATCAGTGTAAGACGTTCCGGTACATGTGCCATCATTCGTGAGAGATCCAGCAAATGTCAGAGGATACGTTATTGTTTGGTTAACTTTAATTCCACTAATAATATGACTGTGATCGAACAATAATGTTCCTGTTGAATATGCTTCTTGACATTGTTTACGACTAATATCGTAAATGTAATCGAGTTGTCCATTAAAAACTTCGGAATTATAAGATCTCCAACCACAATATTTTATGGTTCTTTTAATTTCTAATTTGCATTGAATAACATTAATATTTGAAAATTCACTAATTTGTAAAAGTTGTATGTACTGTCGAGTTACATTTACGGTATTTTTAGGAATTTCGCACGGTTCTACATCTATTAAAGATAATGTAGTTATATTTAAAGATCGAGATCCACAATCATAACCTATAAAACCTGATACTGAATTTACTAACAAGAGAAGGAATAATAAATCCATCTGAAAGTAGAAAATGAATATTTTGTTATTCATCTTCCCAGTTTGCTATTTATATGAGAAATCCTGAGTCTATTTGCATGCACGATTTTTGAAGATTTTTTGAATTGAATTCGAATGTTGTTTTTGTTAATTACTTCCAAGATTTTATGCGGACCTGAGTAGTGATCACCGAATTTACCTGGTTTTGGACCTTTTAATAAAAATACAAAGTCGCCAACCTTGAAGTTTTGTTCATTAATTTTTTTGTCGTAATATTTTTTGTTTTTATGTTTTGATTCTATTAAATTTTCGTAAACGATTTTCCGTATTCCCGTTAATCGTATAACAAGATCTTTTATGTAACCGTTATATGTAGGTAAAAGGTCTCCTTCCCTAAGCGGGTCGCTTGATGGGAGTCTAGCAAGTTTTCCAAAAACTACCTCGTAAGGTGTGTGTTTTGTACTTTCTTGCACACATGTATTATAATTTAACATGCAGATATCAATCCAATTATCCCATTCACTATCTGTTGAAGTATACTGTTTAATAAATTCACCTAACGCGTGGTGAGATCTTTCAAGAGAGCCATTAGATTGAGGATGAAACGCGGTAGTTTTTATACGTTTAATTTTAAATCTTTTTGCAATTCTTTTTATTAAGTTACTAAGAAAATTACTACCTTGATCGGTTAAAATAATTCGCGGCGCGCCAAATGTGCATATAAATTTCTTAATAAAAGCATCGGCTATTGTTGAAGCTTGCGCGTTTGTAATGGAACAGCTAAACAAAATTTAGAGAGTTGATCCTGCATTGTTAAAATATACTCATTCCCGTTTTGTGTTTTTGGTAAAGGACCTACTATATCCATCGCAATTTTATCAAATACAGTGCCTGGCGTATCTGTAATTAACATCGGCTGTTTTGTTTTTAATCGAACTAACTTTTTTAATTGACACTGAATACACTGTTGTATGCGCCTTTGTACATCTTGTTTAAGATTTTCCCAATAATAGTATTGACGAATTCTATTAAATGTTTTTGAAACACCTCTATGGCCTCCTATTGCTGAACTGTGCAATTCGTAAAAAATTTCGTCTCTATTTTTCGGCTCTACGTATTGTAAAGTTCCTTTACAAATAATAACTTTAATTTTTGAATTTATAAAAATCTCTTTAATTAAATTATATATTTTCGTCCATGCTATATTCTCTATGTATTCACTTTTGGCAATACTAAACTCTTTAATATTATTTTGATCAATAATGTTTGCAATGAATTTAAGCAAGTTTTTATATTATTTTCAGTGATTAATTGTGAAACCGAATTTTCATCTTTTATGCATAACCCTAAATAATACTTATTTCCGCTACGTTTAAATGTATTTACTGAACCTAAAATTAAATTTTGTTTTTCCGAAATTTTATTATTTTTTATTAAACCTATTGCTCCTTTATCACACGGATTTCCATTAACATCGACAAAATAAACTATATTATCATGTCTAAAGTGTAAAATTTCTCTAGTCTCTATTATATTATTTATACACGTATTTACGTCTAAATCCACGTTTAATTGTTCATTTATTATAATTTCTTCGTTTGAACTAATATCGCTATCACTATTACTATCACTAAATGATTTGCTAACATTGTCAAAATCACGGGTTTTAATTCTCTCGCGTTTTTTATATTTAATTTTTGTTTTTCGAGGTCTATCGATATCTGATTCGATTTCACTATCGTTTGATTCGGCATAATTTATTTTATTTTTGTTACGTAGTTTCATTTTTTTTCGAATTTTTAGTTATTATTTCTGGTTTATTATTTATTTGTTGTTGTTCTTTATTTTTCAATGTTAGTAATTTTTTCTGCTGTCTAGTTATAGCATTGATATTAGCATCAACGGGAATTCTTGATAATGCATCGGCATTCGAATTTAATTTTCCCGGTTTATAAATGATTTCATAATCATACTCGGATAGTTTAAATCTCCACTTTTGAACTCTAGTGTTCAAATCTGCTGTTTTGAACCAAACTAACGGCTGATGATCGGTATATATTTTTACTGGTCTACCGAAAATGTATAAACGAAACTGTTTAACACCGTGTAAGATCGCGAGAGCTTCTTTTTCGTATATTTCATAGTTAAGCTCTGGACCCCTTAAAACGCGTGATGTATATGCAATTGGTAAATCTTTCCCTACAGTACCTTGGCTTAATACACTACCTATAGCATAACCACTATATCGG